>OX422214.1:528070120-528772620 GCA_949130495.1 Sambucus nigra
AAGGGGAAGAAAAATTAAAGTGTGAGAAAAAACACCCATTCACACCCCTATTTATACTTGAAAAATCTCAAGAAAAGACAAGAAACCCTATAGAAATCGAAGTAAAACTTGCCCCACCAAGTACCAAGCGATTGAAGAAAGTGAAATAAAAGCTTTGGGTTGATTGGAATGGACTAATATGTCGATAGGCAGGATAGGGGTCATGCCGATCGGCAACCCCCTATTTTTAGGAAAATTCCCTTTTTTACCTCTTTTGTCAAAATAAAAAAACTCAATAAAAATAATTTTTATCTTAAGAGAATTCTGAATTTCCTCATGCTTTCACTTATCTCATTTTAAAAATAAAATCCTTCCCAAATTATCTTTCAAATTCTTTCTACGGTCTCAGCAGCAAAGTAAAAAGAGCATATGCATTAAACATTAAAGCAGGAATTAATAAAAACTTCACTTTTTATTTGCATATATTATTTTCTGTGTTACATTGATCTTGCAGGAAAAATGGAAAAAAACAACGGGACTCAGCCTAAACCCAATTTTCTTTCTCTCTCTCTCTCTCACCCACTCTCTCTCTCTCTCTCTCTCTCCAAACTCTTTCTCTCTCTTATTTCTCTCTCCTCTCTCTCTCTCTCTAAGATCCTATGGCGCACTCTCTTCCCCTTGTGGTAAGATGATGTGCCACCACTTCCAAAACTCGACCCTTCCTTGAACGAGGTGGACGACACCAAGAAAGAAGGAACCAGAATTACATCCTTAATATGGGCAGTCACTGAATATATCCAATCCCTAATATCCCTCAGCCAAGTGGTGGAGACCCGAATGTGCTGAAAAAGAAACAAAAAATCCAATCAGTTAAGTCTGAAAGAAAAGAAAGGAATCAAGAAAGCAAAATATAAAGAAACATAAACTGTACCTCAAGTCGAATGACCTCCTCTGTCAATCCCAACTTCATCAGGTCCATAGCATTGGGATGATGCTGTAAACGCAATGACCCTCCATTAACTCACCGTATGTTGTAACCGGGAAAAAATAGCCGAAAAAGGGAGACTTCAAGGTCGTCGCCACCGCTGACGTCGTCGCACTGCCCACACTGTGGGAGGACCCCACTTACTAACTCGAATCAGTGCGAGGAAGAATCATCACAGCTTATATAATGGGGGCATCAACCAGCTCGACACAAAGTCCATATAGTCATATATCACAGCCGTGTCAGTATACAACAAGTATGGCTCTCCCATCATTGTCGCCACCGGGCATCCTCTAATATTTCCTGCACTCACCTCATGAACATAGGGGGCTTCGTCGGTGGCACCGCAACCTCATCCTCCAAGATATGTCGAACTACCCTTTCACTGAGGTACCAAGAATGGAGAAACTCATGCGCCAGCAGACACCGCATCTGCGCATGTCCCCCAATCACCCCAGTGTCTGGATGGATGTCCCCCAAGGATAAAAGGTCACCTGCAAATCCCCAGCAAGAGAAAGAGATCAATATCCATAAAAAATCATCAAAGGAAAGGGTAGACCCAGGATAAAAGAGGGCTTACCCGTTTTCTCGTCAGTCCATCCAAGACTTGACGCACCGCCTCCGGAGAGAGAGACTTCTTTGACTGTCAGTTGGACCTCTACCACCAGTACATCCGCCAGAAGTCCCCAACAAAGTCATCTTTCAAAGATATCAACTGGGTGTTTAACCCAATCACCTCATAAAACCACGTCTGCAACAGGCAAAGACCAACATTTTAGAAATCAAGAAAAAAATGCATGAAGGAAAATGAAAAAAAAATAAAGAATACCTCTAGAAGATACGTGGCTCCAGTAAAGGACTATCGGCAGCACCGAATGAATGAATCAAGAGAATAATAAAGGGTCGCCAAAGTCAGGCTCCCCCAATCATAAAGGAGGATGTCTGAGAACAAATGGCAAAAAAGACAAGTGCACGATGTCGCCACTCGTCGACACCAAAAAACCTATCAACGCTAACAGAATGAATAAGCGGTCCATCTGACGCACCTACTACCCGTCGCTCTCATCGATCCTCATCCTTAACAACAACTCCCTCAACAGGGACAAACGAATAGAGTCCCCATAAACCACCCTCTCCACATCACCCAGCACCGCTGTTACCACCTCCGATGTCACCCTCAACATCATTTCCACCTCAATCTGAAGACCATCATAGTCCATCCCCAGCAGCTGTTGCACAATAATGGCAGTCACCGTCATCTCCCCAAAGCCAACATGTAAGGTGTGGGTAATGTAATATCACCTCTCCCCCAGAGCGCACATAACAACCGTAGAACGAGGCCTCTCATCCAGAGCAGACGCCAGTCTCCCAATGCTGACTGCTTACAGAATCCAGCGCACCACATATGGAAGGTTTTCCCAAACATCCTTAAGCCTCATCGTCCCTTGGGCAAGTATTATTGACATAGAAACGTCGGACTGTCGAATAAATAAAGAAAACCATTGTCAAACTAGAAAAAAAAGCAATCTTGTCAAGAAAAAAGGAAAGGAATACCAACGATCATTCAATACTTACATAGCCACCATGGTTCACCACCCTAGAAGAACGATGACACTAGGGCTCACATAGAAGAATTCAATCATCCACCATCGGCTCAAATGAGTTCTCGCTGATCAGTGCAAGGGGCACCCTAGCCCTCCACTCCAACCCTGCCCAATCGTCGGTATTAAGCCATGCCATGTGAGTAGAACTTCTTGAAAGATCAACCATTTCTTAACTTTGGAATGTCAGAATGATTTGAAGATGGCAATTATAGAAGAAGAAAAGTTGAAAAACTGTGAAAAATGAGGAGAACCCGCCCACTTTTTATAGGGGTCTAAGGGGCATGCCGATCGGCATCTCCCTGCCACCACCGATCGACAATGTCCCTCCACCTACTCGACGCACCCCAAAAGATCGTGCCACTTCCGTTTGGCACCCCTCCATCTGTTTCTATTGGCACCCCCTTTAAAATTTCGTACAAAAAGTAAAAAAAATTAGAAAATCCCAAAAAATCCTCAAAAAATTCCTGAAATCACCAGATAAACTTTGGAACCTTTTTCCAAGTAAAAACAATTTTTTCTACATTTCCAATAGAATTATAAAAACTATCCTCCCCAGAAACGCTTCCAGAGGATGCTCCAAAATTCCAAAAATTCCCCAGATAAAAATCCCTTTGATCATTCCCTCTTCCCCAGCGGAACATAAAACCAAATGCTTCCCAAAATCCCCAGAGAAAGATTACACATTCCCAGTGGAATCCCCAAATTTTCCAAAGAAAACATACGCCCTCAAAATTGGCTTTGACCCACAGAATTGGTCACCCCTAACTCAAGCCCGTAGAATTGTCTTCGACCTGCAGAATCGGTCACTCCTACTTAAGCCCTCAGAATTGGCTTTGAACCGCATAATTGGTCACCCAAAATAAGCCCTCGGAATTGGCTTTGACCCGCAGAATTGGTCACCCTAAATAAGCCCTTAGAATTGACTTTGACCCACAGATTTGGTCACCCTTAACTTAATCCCGCAGAATTGGCTTTGACCCACAGAATTGGTCACCCCACATAAGCCCTTAGAATTGGTCACCTATATCCTAAGCCCTCATAATTGGTAGGTTCTAATTAAGCCTTCAGAATTGGCTTCGACCCTCAGAATTGGTTACCTCTATCCCAAGCCCGCAGAATTGGCTTTAATCCACAGAATTGGTCACCCCTATCTTAAGCTGGCAGAATTGGCTTCGACCCTCAGAATTGGTCGCTTCTAAATAAGCCCTTAGAATTGGTCTCAAACCTCAGAATTGGTCGCTTCTATCTTATGTAAGGACACAAATTTCCAATTGAGTCCATATATAGTTTTGGCTCAATTCCGAACAAAAACATTTATTCATAGGAATGTATTTGATTGTAATATTCTCAAGCCTATGAAGTGTGTGTTGAAGACGTAGCGGCAAAGAATATAAATCTTCATCAAAATGTCGGTTTGCGTGCCTCGTTTCTACGTCATCAACTAAGGTTCCATGCTCCCAAGGTATGAATGTAACTATATTTATATAGGAGCTTGGAACAATATTTATTGGGTGTTAGGTGTAATAAAAACTGCATTTTATTTTCAGAAAGAATCAATTAGAACTTTAAAATAAGTATATAAAAGTTTCTGGGCCAAAATCGAATTTTACAAACTTTCTGGTCGTTTGTTAGAAATGTCGTTCGAACGAGTTTTTTCGTTCGAACCAAGTTTCGTTCGAACGAGTTTTTCGTTCGAACCAGTTTTCGTTCGAACGAGTTTTCCAACGACCCTAAACTGGTGAGTCGTTCGATTTGTCGTTCGAACGAGTTTGGTCGTTCTAACAAGATATCTAACGAGTTTCTAACGAGCCCAGGCTGGTCGCTCGTTAGAAGTCTCGTTCGAACGAGAGTCAAGTTCGTTCGAACGAGATGCCAGGGCGGGAACAGTTTTGAGCAGTTTTTCCCCACTTCTCCACTTGGTTTTCAACCAACTTTTTTCATACATTATTATGTGCGGGAAACACATTTTCCAAGATAACTTTTTCAACCTTGTTTATCTCCTAGAGAGAGTTTGAGAGCAAAAATAGTTTAGGAAAATGTTCAAGTTTTGAGTGTTGTTTTTTCAAAGAAAAAATTCATATACCACTCTAGTGTTTACACCCAATTGTTGTTTATCCAAGCTCTATATATACATATCTTTACTTGGAGTTTTTGGCACCGGTTTTCTCTACCGAATTCAAGAAGAGACGTTTCGGGTTTGCTTCTACACCCCATCACAAGGAAGATTTTTTGTTGAGATTCTACCCACACGGAGAAAGGCTCCATGCTTGGGTGACGGTGACCATATAAAGTCCCATCGGTGGATTCCGAGACCGCGGTGGTGTTCTGAGGTTGTTCTCTAGGAAGAGGTTTCTACGAGAAGAAGCGTTGAGGCTTGAGAGGGATCGAGTCAGTCGTTGTAAGTCTATCTGTCTTGTAATTGTAATTCCATATCTAGTGGACTTGTGGCTAGGGCCGTCCGAGGTTGTTTCCCGTCTTGGGTTTTTCCTCGTACATCTTGGCGTAGTGTGATATTGTTTATTTTATCTTGCATCATAATTTAGAACGCATGCTTAGAATAAATTCAAGATAAAATTTGGTTTAATTATCACACTCATTTAATTTGGGACTAAATTAAATATTGGGTAAATTTGGTTTATTCAAGTCATTTGCTAAAATTGGTTTCGCCTAACTATTCATAATTGAAAATTATGACTTAGGCAAATTCTAGGACTTGGATCTAATTAATTGGACTTAAACGGTTTAAGTGAGTAATAATTAATTTGGTATGTTTCATTAATTATTCACTTTTGTTTAGGTTAATTTTTGGAAGTTGAACCATCACCTGTTTTACAACGCTTCCGCATCATCGCTATTGAGTTTTACATAACAAGGAAATTATTTTAATTAAGAGTATTAAAATCCGGGGCTTTTCATCTTAAGCACATAGAATTGGGTTTGACCCTCATATTGGTCACCTCTATCCTAAGACCTCAGAATTAGCTTCGACCCTCAGAATTGGTCGCCTCTACTTAAGCCCGTAGAATTGGCTTTGACCCTCAGAATTGGTCACCTCTATCCTAAGCCCTCATAATTGGCTTTGACCCTCAGAATTGGTCTCTTCTACTTAAGCTTGCAGACTTGTCTTTGACCCTCAGAATTGGTCACCTCTATCCTAAGCCCTTGGAATTGGCTTCGACCCTCATAATTGGTCACCTATATCTTAAGACCGCCGAATTGGGTTCGACCCTCAGAATTGGTCACCTCTATCTTAAGCCTGCAGAATTAGCTCTGACCCTTTGAATTGGTCACCTCAATCCTAACCCATAGCTCAGAATTTTTCGCTTCTACTTAAGCTCGTAGAATTGGCTTCGACCTTCAGAATTGGTCGTTTTTACTTAAGCCCACATAATTGGCTTTGACCCTCAGAATTGGTCACCTCTATCCTAAGCCCTCGGAATTACTTCGACCCTCAAAATTGGTCTCTTATAAATAAGCTCGCAGAATTGGCTTTGACCCTTAGAATTGGTCGCTTGAACTTAAGCCCTCAGAATCGGCTTCGACCCGCAGAATTTGTCGCTATAATTTACATCCTCAGAAATAACCCCGTCCAATATAAATGGTCGATTCCTTACTCCTCACCTCCTCTAGGTCCTCAGAATCGGTCACCCCAACATCAACTTAGGTCCTCTGCATCGACCTCGACCCTCTAAATTGGTCATCCTCCCCCTTTAGGTCCACAGAACCGACCTCTATCATGTGGTGTCTATTCAACGGCTATTATTGGTTCCAAGCTCACCCATCGAGGGTATCTATAGACACCACATTCTGGGATCCCCTAATTCTCCCCTTAGGTACCTAAAACCTCGCTATCTCACTGTAAACCCTAGGCCGCACTTCGAGTACCGATTTAGAGCCCATCGGGCGCCCAGGGGCCCCAATTGACTTCGATCAACTTTATTGTCAGGGTGACAGCTCTTTGAATTTTTTAAGGGCACTGAATACCATTTTAAATGGTCCACCCCATGTAAAAATTGGTATAACAGTTCAGACGAATGAACCATTTTACTATAAAAAATTGATTCAGAGTCTATCGGGCATTCCCGAGCCTCGATTTGACCCCAATCAACTTCACCGTCAGAGAGAAAGCTCTTTGAATCTTCAAAGTGCACTGAAACCCATTTTCAATGGTCCGCCCCATGCATGAAGAAACATAACCATTCAGACGAACGATCAGTTTTCCCACAAAAATTGATTCGGAGGATACCAGGCACTCCGAGGCTCCGTTTGACCAAAGTCAACACTTCAGCTTGAATGAGACTGAATGAATATCCTAAGGGCACTGAATACCCTTTCTAACTATCTACCCCATGCATAATTCTGACCTACAGTATGGACGAATGATCCGTTTTACTCCGAGAGGTCCTCGGGCAATTCCGAGCCCCGATTGACCATGGTTAACTTTTCAAACCGAGCAAAACTCTTTGGAATGTCGAAGTACATCTCCTATCCTTTACAATGGTCCACCCCGTGCCTAACTTACTATACGGAAGAACAATCCATTTGCATCTGACGATCTCCCGTCTAAAGGATCAACGTGAGCTTCCAAGCCACATTTGATCCCAAGTTAACTCCCGAACTCGGGAGCAGTCCAAAGGACTCTTGAAGGTCTCTGAAATACCTTTCTAATGGTATTCCCCATGAATGATTCGAATCAACAGTTTGTGTTCTAGGACTGTTTTTCCAGGAAAATATGCACAGGACTGCCAATGGGCAGGTCCCAATCCCTATCTATCGGCCCAGTGTCTGGGTCACATGTCGATAGGCACCCTAGGGGTAGTCCGATCATTACCCTCTGACCCTATAAATAGGGTTCATGACCTCACTCCAAAGGCAAAAAAGACATAATAGATCCATCAACATCAGTGATCTCAACAACATTCCCTCGAAATCAACAAAGTCCTTCATATGAAGTTCCATCGAAACTTACATTTCCATCCTTTTCATACCCAATTTGACAAATATCCTTCTTTCTTATCAACATTCATCAACACTCAAAGGATTTCATCCAAGATCAAGCTTCAAAGAAGGTTCAATTCTTTCCCTCTTTCTTTAAATTCCATATTTTTGCATAATACACATTAGATTCATAATCTAGTTCTTACTTTAGTTCATATATATTAATATCTACACTTTTTATTATTATATTTCACATAATTTATTATATATAAAAAAATACCACAAATAAATAAAAAAGGGTTACACCAATAAATTCCGAACGAAATTATCCATCAAACTTTTTCCAAAATCAAAAGAACACATTTTCTACACATACACATATAATAAAATTCTATGGGATAAACCCCACCCCTATATATATATATATATATATATATATATATATATATATATATATATCATGATTGTTTGCATTTCATCAGACACATATTATCGTTCCCTAATAACGATCAATATCATGATGAATGAACCAATCCTACTTTCTAGCTACGTTATTTTGAGGAATATTCCTATGGATGACCTCACTCTACCTTGTCTATGGTATGAGTTGAATAAATCTGATCTCCATTATATAAACATGATCACACACTTTATGAGGATATAAAGGAAAATAATAACATTAGTCCATGAGAGACCGAAAGAGTCGAATGGGTGCCGAACAGCTTCCCATTCCGTAACTTAGTCCCCGAACCTTTGAATTATTGGTTTTGTATGCATCAGTTTGTCCTTGATGCTTCTTTCTCGAAGTGGTAACATTTATTTTACCTATTTTGTGCAAAATAGGTTGGCGACTATATCTCTTCACATTTACCCCCACACCGACGACGACCGAAGAAACCTTCCCAAGAGGGGTGCGAGACCGCAGCGCAACCTTCCCGAGGGGAGATGTATCTCTCCCACTCTTTCCTCCCCTAGGCACCAAATGGGATGGACACACCATACATTGCTAATTACTCACTCCGAGAAGTAATAAACCTACTAAATCATCACTACGCATTCGGCTGGCACCTTTCGCTGCATCACTCTGATGATCCTCGTACTACTCTAGGAGTCGTACCTTTGAGCGCTCTCTTAAGCCTCACACTAATCCATTCACTGTGGCAAAAAGCAACACTGTGTGCTAAGTTTCCTCGATTTCTAACACTATAAAATACCCTCTATTTCCAACACTATAAAATATCCTTGATTTTAGGCCAGTCGAAAGGTCACTAATCCTAAGGAATTCAATTACTATGAGCAGACAATGTGACTGAAAGCGCATCCACCCACACATTGAACTTTATGCAATAGTAAGAATACCTCAGATAGGTCACATCCAGTTACTGAGTTACATTGACCATACTTGGCCCACCATGATTTACTAGGCCCAATCACGTCATACCATGATATAGTACCCATCCGGGTTATCACATACGTGAGAATACCAATCCATAATCACCAAAACCTAAAGGGACGAACGAGAGTCAGAAGGAACAAGAAATCATCTTGAGAAAATCCCACCCGTACACATCAGATTATGATTCACGAAAATGAACATACTCTATGTTCTTAAAGTCTTATCACTCATCTCAGACGTTCTCACTGTGTACTAACCTAGCCACATACCCTGGTTTGAGTCGCCAACTGTGATAACTCGAGTCATAACCATTCCTCCTCGCAAGACGAAAGAATATACGAGCCTATCGTTCTCTAGAAAGTCAATGCTCGACTTCCATTATTGGGAGTAAGACCCTTGCCCTCACGTCCTCGATACATATGAAAAACTCCAAGTGGTGGATGCCTAACACCCTTATCTGCACTGAACTTGTGCATTTACCAATGATGATATCATGAACCTACTATACCTAGGTTACTGTCAGCCTTATCATATCGTGATCGCAACCCTAACTCCCCTTAGGCAATACTCCATTCAAGAAAGATATGCACCTTATTGTATCCTTTGACTAGACGAGATTGTCACTAAGCTTAATTCCAGGTTCTACTCAAACTGAATATACGTGATGGCCATACCGGTCACTATTGGCATTCTAAGGGTCGTAAGTATGTATAGGGCTACATCTTTTAATTCTCACCGACTTGGAAGGACGTGCCGAGAACCAGTCCTTACTTTGTTAAGGATATCCTATCATATACCATTAATACACACTAATATTCCAATCATGCCTCAATATTACCCCACCTTGGTTGACATTTTCAAGTCTTCATATGGTGTCATTAACCTAAGTTTCAAATACATTTCCTATTACACCTTAAAACCAAGTGTCACACCTCCACTACTAGTCATTCCATGACACCCGAACATCACACTCCATAAGCAAATGAGCTTCTAATTCCTCCTTGGAGGATACACCATCCATCTGTGCCAATTCGGGAAACTACAACCGGCACGTATACTATATGACTCTTCAAAATATTAACCAACAATCTGAGATCATCACCTGATCCTCAACATGATTCTTACTAGGTCGCTAATACTTCTACATACCGGACTTAGCTGGTCTCCTAAGGACACCAAACTCGTTCCATGTAAAATTCCCCAAGAGCCGATAATATTTCTTCATCCATAGCTTTATCATGGTAGGTGCGCTCTAAAAACCTTTCAATAACCATATCATAATTACTAGGTGCTCGCAAAGACACTAGTCTATGAGATTCTACATATGGTGCACCCTAAACATTTAAACCTTAAGATGTCACAACAAGTCAATTTCTACCCCCAATGAAGCCACATACAATTTATCCTGTGGGCACTCCAAGATGCCCTCAAACCACAATCACACTAAGACTATATTATATCTAGCCATTACCTCGGTAGCCAAAACAAGCCTTGACACTTTGGTAACAATCTTATCTCTCTTTTAAATAGCCGTGACCATAAAACATATACCAAACCAAAACTAATACTGCTAAAGATTCTGGCAGGATATATGATATAACCTACAACCAATAAACATCTATGTCGGCATCATTAACATCAATAAAGATCCTATTCCTTAAAATCACATCACATTTTCTAAAACCCTGACCTAGAATACTACTTAGAGTTCACTCCGAATTCTCCTCAACCATCACCATTGCATATGCAATATACTTATCACAATTCGCCCACAACTCTCATCATACACTATGAGGTACAAATTTCAATCAAGAATCACTAGAACACTTGAAAAAAATTCTCTTACCGACTCATATCGAGTACACATCCCAAGTGTTCATCGACACGGTTCATCATACCCACTCACTCATCAAAATCCTTACGACGTGATAACATCCAAAGTATTGAATTCACCAAACCATTTCATCGGTACTAACTACTCGAACTACCTATTAAGAGAGCTTGACGCATCCCTATCATAAATCAATATTGCTCAGGTATGACGCACTAGCCACCTAATCTCTACAGTTGACTTTACACAAATCATGTCTCTAATTCAATAGACGTCATTCCCCATTTTCTATATCTCAATTGGCTTCTCATATCACTATAGATTGACAGACAAGTACCTCATACTAAAAACTTGCAGTGTCTCCACCACTGGCTTGCACGGACACTCGCAACTTATTAACATATCTAAATCAGATGCGTGGAAATGATTAATGACAACTAACATGGTCGCCTTCCACTTGGCAAAGAATTCTCCCATCGTGCTAACCTCTTTGACTTCACTGTCGAGGACCCGAACTAAATGTTACCAAAACTACTGAGACCGGCCCAAACTAACCCCGACGTCGAAGGATTCACTACCGACCACACCACGTCACTCCCCAAAGGAACCTTGAACCTAGAGCTCTGATACCATTTTTGACGCCCCAACTCGGATTTATAAGTTACCCGTAGTTGACCTGGTCCGAACAGAGCGTTAGGTATGAAGTGAAATGAAACAATCTATATAATATTGCTAATCCAATTTTTGTTAGATCAATGTTTCACTTATTTAACATGCGATTCCAATTTCACTTGAAACTACGTGAGGGACCGTGGGGAGAACCTCAGAGTCTAAGATTACATAGCTTCTAACACAAAATAGAGAGAGTACTTACCTGTATAACGCTCTCGAATACAAAATCATAATCAACTTGCCTTAATAAAATGAGGGAGTGAGCTAAATGCTCAGTGGGAAATATACAAAAATGCAATATAGAATCGAATGACAAAAAAAAAGACTGTAACACGTTATGTATATGTGCACATGCATCTACCTTGTACATATATATACATACCTATACGTATACTTAATGAGTGAAACAATTTTGCTTTTGAAAACCTTATTTATCCCAATTAATTCACCTTAATATTGTAAAAGACTTCCCTTTTCTCGTTTTTGACATTTATCACTTTATTTAACACACACGGTTAAATATTTGAAACAACTCCACTTGGTTTGATCGAAGGCCATTTCTTTACCGAAATTACCCTATTCATTTTAACCAATCGACATTAGTATTTTCATTGAAAATCACCCTTTCAACACACGCTAGCACCACATTAGAATATATTTATTTAGTCTTTGAAAACCTTTCACAACACACCCTTGTGCTAATTTTGGGTTAATCCTCTTAGTTTGCTTAACCACCCATGTACCCACTTACTTTACCCTTTTCTATACCTTATGGACATTAATCAATTACATATTTACTTTTCCATTTTATCCTTTATCGAAATATTTATTACTTAATTCAATTTATATTTTCTTACCACATTTTCAGCATACATCCCATTTCTTGACATGTTCCTTATTTTTTTTATCTTTTTCTCAGAATCTTCCAATAATTGCATACTCTAACTAGCTTCACACTGGTTATGCGCAACATATGCTCTGGCCAGTGTTTTTCGTCTTTTACCCTAGGCCTCCGGGACCTCTTTAATATTATCGGTGTCATCCAAGTTTATTTTTAATGTTTTTTAACATTTTGCAAATGTCCACATTATTCCACTTTTCTTTTTACCCGACTGAAGCCAAAGCTCGGGGTTTCACCCCAACTTGTCTTGCACTTTGAAAATCATTATCTCATGTCCTTTATACTTTATCTTTCATTTTATTCCAAAAATCATGTTCATTAGGATTATCATGTGTAACATCCTTCATAAAAATGTTCCACTTTATGTAAAAGTACCATTGCCATTTTTCAAAACACCGTTAAGTTACCCACACTAACTTCTTAAGTGTTTTAAACACCTTAACACCCTTGTAATTTTTTGGAGTAATATTCTCCTCAATTGGAAATATCTTAATTTCAATATTTTTATTTTCAAGAATAATTAAACATATAAGACTACTTTATAAGAAAAACACTATTTTTTCTATATTTTCCTTTTCACACACTTTGAGGACTAGAGTTTTTACTTTTCTTATTTGATTTTTAAACCCAATAAAACCTTCTTTAAACTTGTTTATATATTTATTATCAAAATTCTTCAAGTTTAAATGCTTGAGAAGATGGATTTTAATCCTAAAATCCTATCAAATGGGTTAAAGATAGTTTCATTCTAGAATTTCATAATACTTACAAAATAAACTTTTCTTGACCATAAGACATTTGAGTTCTTAAAAACTCAAACCAATGTCCCATTTTTATAAAATATTTATTTTTGCAAGAAATCAAACTTAATTTACCAAATATCTTTAGCATGATAAAAAAACTAAATTTAAAACATTTTTATTCCATAAAAATATTTATCACCAAACTTCTCAAAAACATACCGTTTACACGAAAATCCTAATTTTTTTTAAAGAAAACCTCAAAATATTTACTCATCATTTGTATCCATAAAAATAACATTTTTGATAATATTACTTCATAAAAATGTTTATTACCAAATATACTAGAAACTCCTCATTTTATTCATATGCATTCTACTCTTAAATTCTAGCAACAAGACTATTAATACACAAATAGTCTTAAACTAAGAGTACATTTTTCAACCTCAAATGAAGCTCCAACAATGGAAGGCATAAAATGTTTAATAAGATGGCAACCTCCCACTTCCTAAGGTGGCCTCAAGGAGGTTGCCTAGCTCTACCAAGCTTGTCTCTATGAAAACTCCATCAAAATTGCTCTACAAGCTCCATGAAACTCCTATCTTGCTCTTCTCCAAAAGCCCCAAAAATATCTCTAAATTTCGTAGCTATGTTAAAAAATGGTGGAAATGGGTATCCAAAACTTGGATATGATTAATAGTAGCATAGTATAATGGTTTAGTGTGGATATTTGGTGGTGGGATGGTTTTTTGCCATGGAGGTGGAGGATAGGCACAACAATGGTGGAAGACCACCCTTCTCTCTCTCTCTCTCTCTCTCTCTCTCTCTCTCTACTTCCCACTCTAAAATGACCCAAATGAACTAAAAACTTATAAAAACACCCCAAAGCCTTAAAATACCTTTTTTGACCAATCTAGGCTCACCAGAGCTCAACATCTCATCCATCCAATGACCCAAAATGAAACAGCGCACAAGGGCAATCTGACTTATAAAAATTCGATGGACCTCATTCGAACGATATTTTCCCCTCGTTGGAACGAGAAAGGTGTAACACCCCGTATTTTTGAGAACTTAAATAATTATGTGATTAATTATTATTCTGGGATTAATTAAATTAATATGCGAGAATTAATTGGTAATTGATTCGGATTTTAAAATAATTATTAACTAGCGTGATAAGAGTTAATATTTATTAACGAGAATTATTGAATATTACTGAGTGAATAAGTAATATGAAATTTCTGAATCTGATAGATTGTCGAGAGTGAAATATACGATAGTTTGGTATTTTAAGTCGGGACACGCGTGTTAGTCGTGTCAGGACTAATTGAATGGAATATAAAAAAAGTAAACTATTTTTATGTAACTCGTATGGTAATTTCAAGTGCGCCGTTGAGTCTAGGAGGGTCAATATCATCAGAAAACACTACCCGAGTATTTTATTTAGACTCCAGGAGGTTTTAAGGCCTAACCGGCACCCCGTAAGGGTAATTTTGAATTTTGGAGGAATTAAATGGATGAAAATTGGGAGTTATTTTATCATCCACGAGAGGTCCATTAGGGTTGAGAGATACAAAAAGTAAAGAACAGCGACAAGGGTGTGAGGGAGAGAAAATTTCAAGAGGGAAGGCCCAATTAGCACCATCTTCAACAACCATCACCACCATCGTGTAGATCAGAATAAGAGGAACACACCCATACCAATAACATCAAGAAATTAGATGACTAATTCGAGGCAAGTGTTTATTTCTTGCGGGATTTAGTAATAATTATGTGCATGATTAGAGTAGTTGATAACCCATTAAATTATGAGATTTAATTTTGATGAAAACTTGATGATTTGATTCATATTTGGGTCTGGATTTATAAGAGATTGAATTCCTTCATGTAGATAGGATGTTATCCACAAATTTATGATAATTTCCACATATAAATCTGGGTTTAATTTGGAGATATGATCTTGAATTAAGAACTAGGGTTCTTCTTAAATAAATTTGGGGATTTTGTATTAAATTCATGTATGACGAGGATTTAATGATTCTAGGTTGTTAGAAATCATCTAAATAGGTTGAAACATCGATTAGGTTTGTTTTTCGGGTGTTTGGGAATGAACAGTAGAGGTTTTAGGGTTAAAATGGTGGAAAAATGCTGAAATTCTAAGAAGAAGCCGAAATAGTAGGTCTCGCGCGAAGTCGCGCGAAGGTCGTTCAAGTGAGATAGGCATCTCGTGCGAAGTCGCTCGGGCGACACGTGGCAGTCGTTCAAACGACATTGCCATCTGGTTCGAGCGACAAGGTGAATTTTTGGGAAACTTCTTAGCGGCATTTTTGAAATTTTCCAATTTATTCGAGTGAGAGAAATTTCCAGTTAACAGATTTGAAACGAGGTAGGTCTACGAGAAAGTATGTGAGTTTTATACTTTAATTAATCCGAAAAGAAGAGTACTTCGGAAATTACTAAAGAGTTGTGGTAATTTAGTAATACTATAAAATACGTAATAATGAGAATAAAATACGTATGGTAAGTATACAAATAGGATGGGAGAATACCTTTAAATTTTAATAGGACGTGTGTATGCCTATGACTTGATATTTTGTTAAGTGCACTAATGGGTGATAACCTGGGGGTGCAAGGTTATGTGGTTAATACACTAAAGGGTGATAACCCGGGGGTGTAATATTTTTATTTAGTGCACTAATGGGTGATAACCCGGGGGTGAAAGGGTATTATTTTAAGTGTACTAATGGGTGATAACCCGAGGGTACGTGATTGTTATATTAATAGCACTAATGGGATTCAAACCAGGGGTGCAGGACTTATATATATATATATATATATATATATATATATATATGAGATATTCTACTAAGAGAAACTAGTAGTTTTAGCAATGAAGCCATATGAATTTAATCTTAAAGAGACATAGACTTAAATAGTCATATAGCAAATGGGATAGGTAGTAATATGTGACAGGCAACTTATGGAGTATTGTATGGGAAATACAGGAACACTATTGTCAGATGTAAAGAGTGTTAAGTAAATTGAACTAGATATATTGGGTAGAGTTACTAGTACTAAATAAAAGATGCACTAGGAGTGCACAATAGAAGAGAGGTGAGATCTTTATTTGAGAGTACGAATCTAACATGTACATAATACTTGCTTTGAAACAGTTTTAAATACTTGCAAAAACATTTTTTACACATCAGGCTCTGACCCGTCTCTTGCAACTCTTTTTTCTCTTGCTATATATATTTGTATTATGTTAGGTTCTTAGTCACAGGGTCACCAGATTTAGAGACTTGGGCCGCTTGGCGTGCTGCAGCAGCTGTGAAAGCTGTAGGTCTTTGCATTAGATGCTCCTATCTTTCCTCTTAGTTATCTAGACTTTTCATTTAGGGCATGTGTCGCCCATTTCGTAGACGTTTTATCAGAGATTGTATTTAGTTTATTGTGGCTCTTTGGCTTAAGGTTTTGAACTGGAATGTTTAATTCCAGTCGTATTGATTTCAGTAAGTGATTCAGATTTATTATTTATCTTTGTTGATTGGTGAATGGTTTATATTTAAATTCTGGGACTTATTAAATAAAAGATTTTTGGTTACAAAAAAAAAATATTTTGGCACCAGTTTGATTTATATTAGGTGATTGTCAAAGTCAATATTTTTTACTGTGATGCTAAGAATGAACCAACTGGATATTCCATTTTAAATTTTTATAAAGGACTGATCACCTGATATTTAATTGAGTGGGGTGTCATAGGTGGTATCAGGGCATCAGGTTCTAGAGTCCTTTAGGATCTGTACGGCTTACTGTGCTTTCAGCTTAGCGTCCTTTGATATATAGCCTTATCTTTAGGACTATTGTATTCTTGTTTATGCGATCATGTCTTCAGCTATTTGAGATTTTACGATAACTGTGGACTAACAAACTTCTTTCTCGTCTCAGATGCCTCCTCGATGTGCACCAAAGGATAGAAATGCCCATCCAAAGCCACGGCCAGCACTAGCTCAGGGCATGATGAATGCTACAGAAGTTGCTGCCATCGTTGCACATGTAGTAAATGCAGCACTAGCAGTGGTACAACAGGCACCACCACAGGCGCCAGCACCTGTTCCTATTTTCCCTACTGCATGGGAGAGAGTCATGAATTCTTTTCAGAAGGCGCATCATTCGAAGTTCTCAGGAAGTTCTTATGTAGTGTTGGCGAGTTAGTGAAATAAGGATATACAGAGACACCTTCATATGTATGAGTGCACCGAGGTATAGAGGCAAGTCTTGGCCACCTTGAAGCTAATAGGGGCAGCCTTACAGTGGTGCGAGTCCCCTACTACTTCAGAGGAGTGGGATTTGATGTCGATTGCCGATTTCTGTGTGCAGTTCGACCACAAGTATTTTCCTTCTACCGTCAAGACTGAGATGAGGCAAAAACTTTTAGACCTCACCCAGGAAGGGAGGATAATTGCATAATATGAGGAGGAATTCACGCGATTGACTAATATGGTACCTAACGAGGGGCTTACTGAGGAGAAATAAATCCAAATGTTCATGGATGGTTTGACTTGGAGGATCCGATAGCATCTTCTGGGTAACCTTTCCCTACATTCCTACACAGATGTCCTAAATGCAACATTGTTACATTGCCAGGACAACCGCTTCCATGCCAAGGGAAGCAAGCGAGGAGTAGAGCCCAACCAAATGGGCAAGACAGGGGGAGGTAATGCCAGTGGGGCACCAACTGATCAGGGTCAGAGGCAAGGTTCCCAGCAGGGGGATTCTGCTAAGAGGTTTCATTCAGGAGGTTTCAGGCATGGTCACGGGGGCTTCAGACAGGACCATCAGGGCCAGCAGTAGGGCCAACAGCCGAGAGGACAACAAGGCCATCAGGGCCAAGGTAGGGCTGGTAACGGCCAGCAGGGCCAAGGTTACCAGGGACAGAGGGGAAGAAATTTCACCGACAAATGTTATACTTGTGGCAAGACTGGACATAAGAAGCAGGATTGCCCCGATAGGGACAGAGCCCCACGGCAGTAGGATGCTCACCAGGAGTCTCAGAGACCCATCTTTCCCGTCGCCCTACCAGATCCATCGCCAGTTCTAGCCTTGCCTGCAGCTCGAGTTCAGCAGGTGAAATTATAGCATGGACGTGTCTATAACGTCCACCAGGCAGCATAACCTCAGGCACCACCCGCGATTGAGGGTATATTTCCTATTCATGGCACTATGGGTCGAGTTTTATTTGATACTGGGGCATCGCACTATTTTATAGTTACTCATTTTTCACGGGACTTAGTGTTATTAGTCACAGCAGAGAGTACAATGACATGCGTAGACTCACCACTGGGGAATGGATATTTAATTTTCTTTATATACTGGGGCGTAAGTATAGAGATTGGTAGTTTAATTTTACCTACTGACATGCTAGTGTTAGATATGCATGATCACGATGTCATTATTGGCATGGATTGGCTCGCTACATACAGAGCCATGATAGATTATTACGGTAGGAGTATTATCTTTTCCATTCCAGGGCAGGAGATGTTTTTGGTGGCGATGCCTCACCTAGAGGGAGGATCTTCCACCCACTTGTATTACATAGAGGAGGATACCTCTAAGGAGATAGTGATTCTCCTGGATTCGATTCCACTCGTTAGTGAGTTTTCGGATGTATTTTAGGAGATATTGGGCCTATACCCCAGTCAAGAGATAGATTTTGTCATAGACAAAATGCCGGGCACTCGTCTGATAGCGCGTGCACCATATTATATGGCTCCTGCGGAGATGAGGGAGTTACGGGATCAGATAAAGCAACTGTTAGGCTAGGGCTTCATTCGTTGGAGTACCTTGCCTTGGGGCGCTCCGGTGTTGTTTGTAAATAAGAGAGATGGATAACTGAGGTTATGCGTGGATTACCAAGAGTTGAACAAGGTCACGATACGGAATAAATATCCATTTCCCCGAATCAATGACCTGTTCAAACAGCTGAGGGGAGATACCTTCTTTTCGAAGATAGATTTGAGGTCGGGATACCATCAGCTATGGATTAGGGAGCAGGATGTGTCGAAGAATGCTTTCTTGATGAGGTATGGATCCTATGAGTTCAGAGTCATGCTGTTTGGGCTGACAAATGCTTCAACCGTATTCATGGACTTGATGAACCGAGTGTTCAGGGATTTCTTGGATTAGTTTGTCATCGTCTTCATAGATATCATCCTGATTTATTCACACACTGAGGAGGAGCATGCTGAACACTTGAGACAGGTTCTTCAGACCCTACGAGAGCATCAGTTATTTGATAAGTATGAGAATTATGGATTCTGGCTATCGGAAGTACAATTTTTGGGGCATGTTGTATCAAAATTGGGGATATCGGTTGATCGGAGCAAAGTGTTGGCAGTGAGGGAGTGGGTACCGCCCACGACACTGACAGAGGTGTGTAAATTCTTGGGGTTAGACGGGTACTACAGGAGGTTTATCCGAGGCTTTTTAAATATAGCGAGTCCGTTGACAAATTTGACTCGCAAGGGAGTACCGTATATATGGGATGATGCTTGTTAATTAGCTTTTGATGAGCTAAAAGATAAGTTAACTTCAACGCTAGTTCTTGCTTTGCCCAAAATGGGAGTAGAGTATCTGGTGTACACTGACGCCTACTTACGGGGACTCGGAGGAGTACTTTAGCAGGAGGAGCAGGCTATAGCTTTTACCTCCCGCAAGCTTAAGCCTCACGAAAAGAATTATCCCACCCATGACCTTGAGCTAGCGGCGGTCATATTTGCATTGAGTATTTGGAGACATTACTTATTGGAGGAAAATTTTCGTTTGTTCACAGACCACAAGTCACCGCAATACTTATTCACTCAACGAGAGTTGAACATGCGTCAGCGCAGGTGGCTAGAGCTTGTGAAGGATTATCAGTTTGAGATACAGTACCATCCGGGGAAGGCTAACGTGGTTGCTGATGCATTAAGCCGTAGGTCGATAGGTGACATAGTGGAAGTGTGGAGAGCAAAGTGGAAAGAATTGGGTTACCAGGATGCGATAGCCCATTCCTTTATATATGTTATGTCATCCACACCTGATATTGTTACGAGGGCAATACAGGCACAAGCAACATATACTTTTTACCCAGAGTAGATTGTATGACTCCTAATTGGGGGTGCTGAGTCCTATTCTTTGAGTTCTGATGGGGGTTTGAGATTTAATGGGAGATTAGTGGTCCCGGAAGGATAAGACTTACATCATGAAATTATGACACAGTCGCACGGATCCAAATTTGTGGTACATCCCGGAGGGATAAGATGTACCAGGATATGAGGCGGCAGTAGTGGTGGAGTGGGATGAAGAAGGACATTACAAAGTTCATGTCCAAATGTTCTACCTGCCAGATGGTAAAGGTGGACCACTAGAGACCGCCAAGGTTACTTCAGCCATTGGAGATACCTATGTGGAAATGGGAAAGTATTTCCATGAACTTCATTACTGGGTTGCCTACATCGCAGTGGGGTCACGATTCCATATGGGTTATAGTGGATCGATTGACCAAAGTAGCCCATTTTCTTCCAGTACGGACAAACTACACCATGGGCCAGCTTGCACAGTTATTCATTACTGAGATCATTAGGCGACATGGTGTGCCCCTAAATATCGTGTCTGATGTAGACAAAATTATTGTGTCGTGCTTCTGGGAGAGCTTTTAGGAGGCCATGGGTATAGAGTTGAGATTGAGTTCATCTTATCACCCAAAGTCAGTTGGACAAACATAACGTACCAATTAGATGCTGGAGGATATGCTACGCGTGTGTCCTTCATTTTGGAGGAAGTGGGGAGCCATATCTTCCACTGGTGGAGTTCGCCTATAATAACTCCTATCAGTTCATGATCGACATGGGACCATTTGAGGCATTGTATGGCAGGCCATGTCATTCTCCCACTTAGTGGCTAAAGGTGGGGGACAATAATTTACTCGAACCAAAGGTGATTCAGGAGACTTCAGCTAGGATTAAGCTTATCCGGAGTCTCATTCGGGTAGCCCAGGACCGACAGAAGAGCTACGCTGATGCGAAGCGGTCCTTTTGAGAGTTTAGTGTAGGGGACCAATTATTACTATGTGTATCTCCTATGAATGGGGTAGTGAGGTTTGGGAAGAAAGGGAAGTTGACTCCAAGGTACATGGGCCCATTTCCCATTATCGAGAAGATTGGGCCATTGTCATACATACAGACTTGGATTTTCGGAACACTTCAATCGTGTTCATGATGTGTTTCACATATCGTCATTGAGGCGGTATCTGCGGGATGACTTGCCCACACTCACTATGTGATAGAGGAGATCAATTTGCAGCCCAACAATTCTTATGAGGAGAGGACAGTGGCTATCCTAGATTACAGTGAGAGGAAACTGATGTCAAAAGTAGTTCCACTTGTGCGGGTTCAGTGGCAGCATCACAATATAGAGGAGTCCACTTGGTAGTGAGAGGATGATATGCATGAGAAATATCCAGATTTATTTGTACCAGGTATGCCTTACTTTTCGAATTTCGGGACGAAATTTCTTTATTAGGGGGTAGTATGTAACACCCCATATTTTTGAGAACCTAAATAATTATGTGATTAACTATTATTGTGGGATTAATTAAATTAATATGCGAGAATTAATTGGTAATTCCGAATTTTAAAATAATTATTAACTAAAGTGATAAGAGTTAATACTTATTAACGAGAATTATTGAATATTACTGAGTGAATAAGTAATATGAAATTTCTAAATCTGATAAATTATCGAGAGTGAAATATACGACATTTTGGTATTTTAAGTCGGGACACACGTGTGAGTCGTGCCAGGACTAATTGAATGGAATATAAAAAAAGTTAAACTATTTTTATGTAACTCGTATGGTAATTTCGAGGGCGCCATTGAGTTTGGGAGGGTCGAAATAGTCAGAAAACACGACCCGGGTATTTTATTTAGACTCCGGGAGATTTTTAGGCCAAATCGGCACCCCGTAGGGGTAAATTTATAATTTTGATTTTTAGAGGAATTAAATGGATGAAAATTGGGAGTTATTTTATCAGCCACGAGAGGTCCATTAGGGTTGAGAGATACAAAAATTAAAGAATGGCCACATAGGGTGTGAGGGAGAGAAAATTCCAAGAGGGAAGGCCCAATTAACACCGAAAATTCCAAGAGGGAAGGCCCAATTAACACCATCTTGCACAACCATCACCACCATCGTGTAGATCGGAACAAGAGGAACACACCCATACCAACAACATCAAAAAATCAGACGATTAATTCGAGGCAAGTGTTTATTTCTTGCGGGATTTAGTAATAATTATGTGCATGATTAGACTAGTTGATAATCCATTAAATTATGAGATTTAATTTTGATGAAAACATGATGATTTGATTCATATTTGGGTCTGAATTTATAAGAGATTGAATTCCTTCATGTAGATAGGATGTTATCCACGAATTTATGATAATTTCCATGTATAAATCTAGGTTTAATTTGGAGATATGATCTTGAATTAAGAACTAGGGTTCTTGTTAAATAAATTTGGGGATTTCGTATTAAATTGATATGTGATGAGGATTTAATGATTCTAGGTTGTTAAAAATCATCTAAATAGGTTGGAACATTGATTGGGTTTGTTGTTTGGGTGTTTGGGAATGAACAATAGAGGTTTTAGGGTTGAAAATGGTGGGAAAACGCTGAAGTTCTGGGAAGAAGACGAAACAGTAGGACTCGCGCAAAGCTGCACGAAGTCGAGCGAAGGTAGTTCAAGCGAGATAGGCATCTCGTGCGAAGTCGCTCGAGCGACATGGGGCAGTCGTTCAAATGACATTGCCATCTGGTTCGAGCGACAAGGTGAATTTTTGGAAAACTTCTTAGGGGCAGTTTTGGAATTTTCCAATTTATTCGAGTAAGAGAAATTTCCAGTTAACAGATTTGAAATGAGGCAGGTCTACGAGAAAGTATGTGAGTTTTATACTTTAATTAATCCGAAAAGAAGAGTACTTCAGAAATTACTAAAGAGTTGTAGTAATTTAGTAATACTATAAAATATGTATTAATGAGAATAAAATACGTATGGTAAGTATACAAATATGTTGGGAGAATACCTTTAAATTTTAATATGATGTGTGTATGCCTATGACTTGATATTTTGTTAAGTGCACTAATGGGTGATAACCTGGGGGTGCAAGGTTATGTGGTCAATACACTAAAGGGTGATAACCCGGGGGTGTAATATTTTTATTTAGCGCACTAATGGGTGATAACCCGGGGGTGCAAGGATATTATTTTGAGTGTACTAATGGGTGATAACCCGGGGGCACGGGATTGTTATACTAATAGCACTAGTGGGATTCAAACTGGGGGTGAAGGACTTATATATATATATATATATATATATATATATATATTATATAAATATATATTAATATTTATGAGATATTCTACTAAGAGAAACTAGTAGTTTTAGCAATGAAGCCATATGAATTTTATCTGAAAGAGACAATAGATAACGGGATAGGTAGTAATTTGTGACATGCTACTTATGGAGTATTGTATGGGAAATACAGGAACATTATTGTGAGATGTAAAGAGTGTTAAGTGATTTGAACTAGATAGATTGGGTAGAGTTACTACTACTAAATAAAATATGCGCTAGGAGTGCACAATAGAAGAGAGGTGAGATCTTTATGTAAGAGCACGAATCTAACATGTACATAATACTTGCTTTGAAGCAGTTTTAAATACTTGCAAAAACATTTTTTACACATCGGGCTCTGACCCGTCTCTTTCATCACTTTTCTCTCTTGCTATATATATATATATATATAAGGT
Source organism: Sambucus nigra (assembly GCA_949130495.1). Classification (NCBI taxonomy): domain Eukaryota; kingdom Viridiplantae; phylum Streptophyta; class Magnoliopsida; order Dipsacales; family Adoxaceae; genus Sambucus; species Sambucus nigra. The sequence goes on from OX422214.1 coordinate 528,094,019, forward strand.
GCTCAGCCACAGGGTCACCAGATTTAGAGACTTGGGTCGCTTGGCGTGCTGCAGCTGCTATGGAAGCTGTAGGTCTTTGCATTAAATGCTCCTATCTTTCCTCTCAGTTTATCTAGACTTTTCATTTAGGGCACGTGTCGCCCATTTCTTAGACGTTTTATCAGAGATTGTATTTAGTTTACTGTGGTTCTTTGGCTTAAGGTTTTGAACTGGAATGTTTAAATCCAGTTGTATTGATTTCAGTAAGTGATTCAGATTTATTATTTATCTTTGTTGATTGGTGAATGGTTTATATTTAAATTCTGGGACTTATTAAATAAAAGATTTTTGGTTACAAAAAAAAAATATTTTGGCACCAGTTTGATTTATATTAGGTGATTGTCAAAGTCAATATTTTTTACTGTGATGCTAAGAATGAACCAACTGGATATTCCATTTTAAATTTTTATAAAGGACTGATCACCCGATATTTAATCGGGCGGGGTGTCATAAAACGCATCTCGTTTGATCCAACCCTTCAAATGACCTCTGAACGACCTGACCTGTTACGCAATGGGATCTCATTCAAATCTCGCTCAATCTCTTGCTTTGAATGAGCCTTAATTCTCGTTGGAATGACCCAACTTTGTTTTAAACGACCCTTCTTATTTTTCCTTAATTTTTCACCAAATTTAACCCACCCACAACTTCCACTAATTATTATCAAGCCTCCAAAAATTGTCAAATCGTAATATAATCCTAGTTATATTATCCAAATCTCTAGGTTCTCATTTTAGTTCAACTTACGTAGGAAAACAATTTAAATAATAGTCCATGCTCAAATGACGAAAAATACTTGGAGAGTCATTAATTGGGTATACAACAAAGGAAGAGAGACATTCCCCATTTTTTTAACTTAACTTAACTGACCTAATGATAATTTGGTCCATACCACAGAGGATTGCTACTGATCATCCTTTCTCGGCTATCAAAGATTTATAACTTCTTTTATTGCTCGATAACTAAAGAAATACCAACAGCCTAGAAGACCCTACTTCTTCATCTTTAGGTGATGAGTCTGAGTCCTCCCTAGAAGCAAAAAGGAATTTTTCAGTGGATAGTACTTCCCCATCATTTGAACTTTTGGACATATCTTTTTTGAAAATCAACATTACTTTTATATAAATAGTGAAGAAAAAGATCCCAAACCTCTTGGCTGTTTCCAAGTCTCCCCCACTTCCAAAAAAAAGCCCAAAGTAGGGGCTTAAGCCAACCCATTATTGTGGAAATATCCCCGAGAAAAAATCAAGGGCCTCAGTACAAGTGGTTAAGGAGAGATCTAACCCCACTTTGGAGTTAACAGGAAAATATTCTGTCGATAAGGGCAAAATCACTGCTCAGTCAGTTGCTGTGAACCTTGAACTTTCTAGGGCCTTGATTGGGGTATAATTTATTTATATCGATGAAGTAACCACATCATCCCTTCCACATTCAAGGCTGGTGATGCGAGGGAAAACCGAGTGTTCTTGTATAGACACTATCATTGATTTTGGCTCTCGCTGTACATGCAAAAACCAAAACCACAACTACACTTGCGATAAGCAAGCACAGCGGTAAGTCGGGTATCGTAAGAAATCCACAGGGAGTGATTGAAAATTAGATTTTAATTGTTTAATTACTTTAAGAATAAAAGTGTAAAATAAATAAATGAAAAGGTGATGGTTGGGAATGGTGACAAAAGAGAAAAAGGAATAAGTAACACTACACTACAATTAATAAAACAAGAGTCGGGATCGCATCCGCACCATGGGCTAAATAACTAATAATTAGAATTTCAGTTCGAAAACATTTAATCGAGAATTTTCAATTAAGCATAAACGTCACATAATAAAGAATTTAACCCAAAGTTGCGAGATTAAACATTTAATCAAAAATTATTACACGCGGATTAAATTCGGATTATTGCTATAAATACTAACGTTGCGTGACAAAAAATGTTAAATGCATAATAATCTGACTTTAATACCCGAGATTTCAATTAATTGAAATTTTTTCCAAAATCTAACTTTTGGAGCTCAACTCCCATTAATGGCAGAAACACAATCCCAACCCGTTATCTACGGACAATACATGGATTAAACTACTATAAACAACAAATTAACTAATTAAAGCAAGATATAAATAACTAAAACTAATTATCTAGGCTAGAAATGGAATTACATCAATGGAAACAAAACAAGAAAAGGAAATACAACTATATTAATGGCGAAGAAGATGAATAGTGTTACTTAAAAACCCAAATGGTGCAAACCCTAGAGAGAGAAGCTCCACTACAAAAATCCCCTCCTCTAACCCAAAATGAATTATATGAAGTCTAAAAAAAGATCTCCCACTTAATACAATTCTTTCCCAAAATACCCCACCAAAACCCACTTAAAAATAGAGATTTGCGGACTTTCAACCGAATCGATTCGCACTGTCCGAATCAATTCGCACCTAACAGTGCTGAATTCTCAGCATTGTCCAACTTTACAGAAAATGCCATAACTTCTTCGTTATAACTCGGAATTAGGCACGGTCGAAGGCTACACAAATATAACTCAGAGAGATACAACATTAAAGAAGACATTAAGACAAAAAACCAAATTATGAAATGACTAAAATGCCCTTGAATGTGACATTGAGTGTGATTTTGAAGATAAAACCACCCAAAAATACCATAACTCCTTCGATACAACTCGGAACCATGCAACGTCAATGGCCACGTGAAGAGAAATCAAAGGGCTTCAACTTTTGTCAAGAGCTTGGGATTCAAATCCGAATGCTAAAATTACTAAAATGCCCCCGAAGTTGCAAAAGCCGACGAAATTTTTTTAGAAAGCGTCCGAACTTTATACTAAGCATCCAAATACCTACAAAAGCTCAATTAACCCCTGCAAAGAATGTATATATAGAAATACGAGATTTTCTAGTTAAAGAGCATAAGTATAGGGATTAAGATTCCCGAAGGGGCTAATAACGCGTAGGTTAACGGGTGAAATACACAATATTTGCGTCGTATCAGCTAGTTGATTGGACCAACACCAATCTAGTCCTTGTATGTATTATATATTACTTCCTTATTTATCATACTTGTTATCATTTATTGTAAATAATCTTCCCCCAATGCTTCTTTTTGCAGTTCTTGATCGACTATGACCAATTATTGTAGAGAAATAACAATTTTAAAGAGTCTTCCTCTGATGTGGAGGAAGTTTTTTCAAGGATGTGCAAGTTATCGAAGGCAGCTCGTTGTGCCCATGAGGATGACAAGAAGAAGATGAGAGTTACCATCAAGGAGTTGGAGCAGGGGATAACTCTGGCACAGGAAGTTCCAAGAACTACTAGAAGGAAGGTAAAGGAGGCTAGGAAGTTTGTTGACCAAGTAAAGATGAAAGTTGCCGAGGTCAAGGCTAAGGCTAAGAAGGACAAGGAGGATGCTTTCACGAAAGGATGGGAAAGGTAATTCTCTACTGCTACCATTCAGGTTAAATACCTAAAGAAATTTAATTTCAAAGAAGGTTGGGATAGTGCCCTCACTCAGGTCAGCACTGCAGAAGGTTCATAATTTTTTCCAATATAACCTATTTTCTCTTCCCCAAATAGAGGAGGAAGTTGATGACGAGGAAGAGGTAAAGGAGTTTGTGGTGCCCAAGGGTTAGATAGTAGTGGTTGATCGAACAAAGAGTGGAGTGGTGGCTGATAAGGAGAAGGTGTGAAATAGGAAATGATAGGTATATGGATTTTATGCCTTTATTTTATGAATCCGTACTAAGTTACAATATTTTCACGTTTTCAATAAAATGAAGTTTTACTCTCCTTATTATAATCACAAAAAATTTGGCACTAATTCTCCTTTATTTAGTTGTTACTTATGTACCATCATTTCTCTTTTTAGTTTGACATGAAGATGACCTATTTTGTCACTAGTGAAAGTGAGCTCTATCAGAGTAACTAGTTATTCGGTGTTAGTTATGAAAAAGTGGATGAGGAAACGTTGGAGGAGTTTCTCGGCTTGAATGTATCAAATCAATAAAAAGAATATTATCTCGGTATGCGCCTACTATTTCGTCAACCTATGGATACCAATGCCTCATATTATAAAACGATCCTCAATCTCCAATGATACCATAAAGACATTGTTGTTAGTCTGTCTGCCTATTACGATACTTTACAGAGTGATGATGGGTTTGATCAGAAATTTCAAGGTTTATCTTCGGTATACTCTAAGAAGGAGTATTCTTCAAAATCAGATCTGAAAAATGATCGCCAGGTGGAAAGTTTGCTAGAATAAGGGAATAATTTATTGCATGATGAGCTAGAGGGCCTTAAGAATTTGGCTATAACCGATCCGAATAAAGGTGTATGTTTTTTTGAATAAAATAATGCTCTCTTAATGGAGGAGTTAGAGAAGTTAAGAAAGTCCAAAGGCATAGGTTAGTCTTCTCGACAAGTGGTTAAGGTTCCTTAGTTAGTGGATTTGGAGCATACTAGGAAGACTTTATCCAACCGAGCAACACTTATAAAGAATCAGTCGACAACTATCAATAGGTTAAGTGAAAAGGTTGACCGCCTTACATATCACTTTCATAAATAACCTCGTATTGTGTGAATATAGGGTTATGATGAGGCTCTTATGGGTGAAGAACTTGATTAGGCATACAAAGATAGCTATAAATGGGGTTGGCTCAATGCCTTTATATAGGAAAATTACCGAAGGAAGATAAGCATTGGTATTGGCATGACACTGGTTTTTTAGATAATCCTAATCCCCCTTCAAGGTGGATGCCACTTGGATTCCTATGAACGCTATTTCGACGAGATTGATCAGGAAATAACTTTGGGATTATGGTTTTCACGACGATGACACCCTTAATCGACTACTGTATCTACTTATTAGGGAAAGTTCCAGCAGCCAATCAAGGCTTAGATAACTAATCACTACAGTTACCCCCTATGAACTGGATGTACCACCCGGTGGAGTTGAGAAAGAACCAAGCAAACACCTTTCAGACAAGTCTGAAATAGTTAATATCTTGTTGGTATTTCATTTTGCTGGCCTTACAATAATTCTCTATGATTTTAAATAAAACTTTAACCTTTTTATTTTTCGAATTAATATATTAGTTGTTAATTGTATAATCATGCCCTACCATAGTATAGTCTTATGATTATATAGTCAACGTTTGTCTGACTAATATGCCTTATTGTTTACCAGTTTGGACGAATCTAGGTTGTCCTTCTTAGGTTCTACTAACGTGTATTTTTTTAGGTAGCTTAAATGGATCTTGTCATTTTGACCAAGTGCTAGCGTTAGTTAAAAGTGATGACCCAATGTATAAGGATTAACCCTTATTTTGGTCTGGTAATACTTATTGTTCTTGACCTTGTGGGGTCATACGTAAAGTTCAGCTTCTCATTCGTTGCTTGTCCGAAGACGAAGTTATACATGAAGTTTCATTGTTTATTATTATTTGAGATTGCTTTAAATTTAACATATCTTCCACTCCATAATAAAAATAAAAGGGCAATAATCATTCATGAAAATTGATAATCTTTATTGAGTAATGAAAACGAGTTACAAGGAATTAAAAAGGATTTATATTCCATCTGATTACTGATAGTATTTTTTCAAATGCTCGGCATTCTAAGGGTTTTTGAATGACTCCCCTTTTAGGGTTTGAATTTGATAAGTTCCTAGTCGAACGATTGCAAAAATGCGGTATAGACCATGCCAATTGGGATCTAACTTGTTTCCTTTACCGGAGTACTTTCTTTAGCACATAGTCTCCTTCCTTGAGGTTTCTTGACTTTACCCTTTTGTTATAGAACCAAGAATTTTTCTGCTGATAGGTTACCACATGAAGTGCTACGTGCTCTCTGACTTCTTCAACCAGGTCTAAGTCTAACATCCTCATGATATCGTTATTCAAAGAGTCAAAATTAAGCACCCTATAACTAGGCAGACCAATATTTATTGGGACCATTACTTCTGTCCTGAAGGCTAGCATGTAAGGAGTTTCATCGGTGGCTGTACTCAATGTAGTGCATAAGCCCAGAGTATACTATGTAGTTCGTTGATCCATTTTTTGGCATCATCTAGTCTTTTCTTTATTCCATCGAGCAGAGTCTTGTTCAACACTTTTGTTTGCCCATTTCATTGTGGGTGGCCAGTAGTGGCATATAGATTATGGATTTGGGAATGAACATAATAGTCTTCAAATTATTGGTTATCAAACTATATGCCATGGTCAGTGATAAAGACATACGACATTCCATAATGGCAATTTATGTTTATCTATATGAAGTGGAGAACCTTCTCATAAGGAATTTCCACCATAGGTTAAGGCTCCACCCATTTGGTGAAGTAATCCACTGTAACAACTAAGTAGTTGATCCTTCCTTTGGTCTTCGATAGAGGTCCGACTTGATAAATGCCCCACATGGAAAAGGGATAAGGGATGTGAGTAGCGTGAGTAAAGCCCTTGGTGTTCTTTGGATCATAAATTATTTCTTGCATTTGTCGCAACGTCGTGCATAGTCAGCGTAATCTTCTTTCATGGTGGGTAGTAGTAAATTTGCATGGTTATTCCCTTAACTAATGATCTTCCTACTGAGTGCGCCCTATAAGAGTCTTCATCTATTTACTTTATCAAGTTACCTAACTCAGATAGGTGGACACATATGAGCAATGGAATAATTAATCCTCTTTTATACAGAATCCTTGCTTCGATAACATACCTAATTTCTTTCTATCGGAGCCTTCTGGCCTCCTTAGGATTAGTCGGTACATGCCCTTTTCTAGGTAATTTCTTATAGAATCCATTCATTATGGGACCAAATGTAATTTAATCATGCTGAGGTTTTCTTCATCAATGCTCCGGTACAGAAGGATCTCCATTGGGACAGTCCTTCTCAACTCTATTTTGGTCGTAAAAGCGAGCCGAGCAAGTGCATCTTCTCGATAATTGTCATATCTAAGGTTTCTAATCACCTTTATTATTTGAAACTTCAACATCTTCTATTGCACTGTGGCTAGGTATTTCGTTATAAACTCCCCTATGAATCCATAAACACCTAACACTTGATTTATAATTAATTAGGAATCACATTGTGCTTGTATCTTCTTGGTACCTAGAGTTAGTGCTAGGTCAAACCCTGATTTGAGTTCTTCATAGTCTTCGTCATTATTGGAGGCTTTGGCCTGGAATTTGAGGGCACACTCAGCATTAATGTTGCTTGGGGTGTTGATTATCAAACCATCCCCACTGCTCGAGGCACATGATGACACATCTATGTACTTCTTCTAGACACGAGGTTCTTCCTTGAAATCTTCCTATGTTGGCGTCCCATAGTTGAACACCTTTTTTTCTTTGTTCCACGTAGAGAGAATTTTTCTCTCAATTAACTGATGATTCTGGTATATCTATGATCTGGTCCATTATGTTAGTCATTAAGTTATCTTCCAAAAAAATCTTCTCGGTATGTTGAACTTATGATCTATCTTTCAGAGAAGTCTCCATGATTTGTTTCTCTGCTGAGATCTCTTTTATGGAAGTCTACTCAGAAGGTTTTTCCTCATAAGTGAATTATGCTATGAAATCAGATACTGCTTAACCTTTTATCGTCATTTTAGGGTTATATCGTATGTCATACTCTCCTCATTATACGGCCCAAACCATTAGTCTGCCTGATTTCTCAAGCTTATGAATGACATGTCATAGGGGTAGGCCTATATAGGCTAGACTGATATGATCTTGAAAACATGACTTCATTCTTTGGGAAGCCTTAAATAAGGCCAAGGTTAGCTTCTCCAGTCTTGGATAACTAATTTTTTCTCTGATTTGATTGTATAGTAAACTAGTTTATGTTTTAATCGGACTAACATCGAGCTAACTGCCGACTCGAATATAGCCAGCCATAAGTACAGTTTCTCTCCCATGAGGGGCCTTGAGAGAAAGGATAGAGATCACATGTATTTTTCTTCTCCAAGAAATAATTTTCACATTCTTCATTCCATTAAAATAACTTCTTCGGCACTTAAAAAAAGGAAGGCACTTATTAACAGCTCGCTAAACAAATATATTGAGCACTACTACCCTGCCTGTTAGATTTTATAGGTCCTTATTATTCATTGGGAATTACAAATTAATCAGCGCCTAAATCTTATCTAGGTTAGCCCTAATACATCTTTGATTCACTATGAGGTAGAGGAACATTCCTTCCAACATGCCTAACACAAATTTTAGGTTGAGCTTCATCTTGTGATTCTCTAACTAGACAAAAGTCTAACCCAAGTCACTAATATGACCGACGGCACTTTTGCTCTTAATGAGCATGTTTTCAGCATATACACCAACCATTAGTATGCTTCTCCAGTATTTTAAAGGCAAAAGGCCTAATGTTGTAGCAGTAGTATCTCGGCTGGTAATGAATGAAGTTTTCTTCGTATCTTTGGGATTCATTTTGATATGGTTAAAGATCGAAGATGCATCCATGAAATTGAGTAGTTCATGCCCCGTAGTAGCATCGACCAATTGAATAATACTTAGTAAAGGGTAATGGTCCTTTGAGCAGGCTTTGTTCAAGTCTATGAAGTTCGCATACATATGCAATTTATCATTCATCTTTTTAACCATAACTATATTGGACAGCTAACTCATCTTGAATATTGCATTATTTGCCCTCTATACTTATGCATTTTAGCCCCTTCGAGTACCTTAATTCCTATATTTATGCTTTTTAACAAGACAGCCTCTTTTACATATGTTTATGTGCTTTTCAAGGTATAATTGAGATTTTGTAGGTATTATAGTGCTTAACGTGAAGTTCAATTGAATTTTGAGGAAATTTTGTTGACAAACGCACATTCAGGGGAATTTTAGTTATTTTACCATTTGGGTTTCTAGCTCAATGTCTTCACGAATGTTGAATCCCTCTGAGTCATCTTTACGCGTCCACTAATGATGCATGATTTCAAGTTATAACGAAGAAGTTATGGGAGTTTTTTTGTGGAGGAAGGACTACAATCGAAACCACGCAGCATATTTTTAAGGTCCAAACATGTGTGAATCTATTCGGGCGTTGGGCCGAATCGATTCAAAATGAGGTAGTACGGAGATTTTTGAGTCATCGATTGATCGATGAAAATCAATTGATCGATTTATGCCTTCAGTTTTTGGATGATTTTTCCTATTTGTTTTCTTTTTCCTTTTCCCTTTATCTCACTTACTATGTAAAGGAAAGTTTGTGCTTATTTGGCGAGGATCCAAGATATAGATTATTTTAAGTTAGTTTAAGTAAGTTCTCAGAAGATTTCTCTCCTACCTCGAGGATTCAAGATGTATATTATTTTTAGTTAGTTTAGGTAAGTTCTTGGGAACTTTCTCTCCTCCCTCTCTCTTTGGGTTTATACCCATTTTGTATGTGAATACTATTCATCTTCTATTTCCTTTAATTTAAGTTCCATTTTCTTATTTAAGCTTTGTTCCCTTATTTACCGTCTTTGTTAAAAAGTTATCGTTAATTTAATTCTTGTTTTCATTTGTTTATGAATCGTGTTAATTCTTTTAATCATGTGTAGTAGCTAATTTAAGGGTTCGGGGTTACATTTCCACCATTAATGGGTGTTGAGATTTAAAATCTAGGTTTTGGGTAGAAATGTATTTTATTGAAACCTTGGGTATTAAAATTAAAATATTAGGCGTTTAACTTCCTTTGTCACACGACGGTAGTATCTATAGCGAAACTTCTTCAATGTTATCTCTTTAGTGTTATCCCCCCCCCCCCCCCCCCCTCAAACTGAAGAGTTAAAAGCAAATACTGTGAGTTTTGCAAAGATCATGACCATAACACAGACAATTTCATAACCTTGAAGAATGAGATTTAAAACCTATTCCGAAGGGGTAATATATCAAAGTTCATGGATAAAGAAGGCCTAGTAGATCCCTCCTATGAATGGGAACCCAGGAGACAATTGGATTCCCCTTGTAGAAGCGGAGATGACAAGGAAAGAGGCAAGGGTGACAATGCTGAGGATGATCCAGATATGCGAAGAAGACCCAAGGAACCTTTGCGCAAGGTGAAAATTATCTTTTTGGCTATAACGTTATTGCAGGTATCAATGCTAGGGGAGGAGATGAAATCACAGAGAGGAAAGGCTTCTTCAATGAGGCCAAGGCCTGTTCTTACATTCTGTAGATCAAGTTGTCCATTGATGTGGATAATCACTCGAGGAAAGTAAACAAAGACCGATATGTGATAAGATTATCCAAAAATGACCTATCAGGGGTGCTCTATTCTCATAATGACGCTTTAGTTTCCACGATGCTAGTTCATAAAGAAAATGTGGTTAGAGTGTTGATCGATAATGGTAGTTTAGTCGACTTCTTATTCTATAACAACTTCAAAGGGTTGGGACTGTGAGATAGAAAGCTTGAGCCTTATCACAGACCCCTCATTGGTTTTTTAGGGGAAAAGGTGTATCATCTAGGAATTTTTAACCCAGAGGTCATGATTGGTACCTGACCGACCTGCCAAACTATGAAGATCTATTTCTTCATCCTTTACAAGAATGGAAATTCAACGTATAATATTATCCTCGGCGGGTTTGGATTAAAGAAATTTGAAGTTGTGCCTTCTATCATGTACCCGTGTTTACAGTTCCCAACATATTATGGGGTCAACTTAGTTAAAGGTAAATAAATTGAAGCCTGGGAGTGATACTACACTTCAATCAACCAGGAGGAAAAGAAGAAACTCACAACTACACAGCAAGTAAAGACTATAGATACATGAGAGGAAACATAATTGAACAAAGGAGAAGTTGGGGATGCAGTAGAGTCCATTATCTTGGACTATTAACACCCATAAAAGACAAGACAAATTGGCTCATCACTAGACCTTACTATCAAAAAGGAATTGGTGGATTTCTTCAGACTAGGAAAAAATGTATTCACTTGGAGTCATGAGGATATGCCATGGTTGATAGAGAATTCACATGTCATGAACTTAACATAGTCAAGGATGAAAATCTGATCAAACAAAAATAACGTGTCTTAAGTTTCAAAAAGAACATGGCCATATAGGAGGAAGTGGAGAAATTATAAAAAGAAAGATTCATTAAGGATGCCAAGTACCCCGAATGGCCGTCCAATGTAGTTATGGTTAGAAAAAAGAAGGATAAATTTCATATATGCGATGACTTCACAGACTTGAACAAATTCTTCCAAAGGACTATTACCCTTTACTAAGAATTGATCAATTGGTCGATGTTACTACAGGGTATGAACTACTTATGTTCATGGATGTATATTTGGGATATAACTAAATCCAGATGAAGTCATAATATAAGGAGAAATCTTTATTCATCACCAGCCGAGGTAGCTACTGCTATAACATTATGCCTTATTTGCTCAAAAATATTGGGGCAACATACCAAAGGTTGGTGAATAAAGACTTAGAGGAACAGATTAACAAAAATATGGAAATATACGTAGACTACATGTTCACCAAGATCAAGAGATCTGCTAGCCATATCAAAGACTTGGGTCAGACATTCGACCGGTTGGAAAAAAACAAGATTGATCTTAAGCCCACGAAATGTGTGTTCGGCGTGCAGGAAGAAATGTTCCTCGGCTTCATAGTGAACTAAAGAAGTATTAAGGCTAACCCAGATAAGATTCAGGAACTCATCAACATGAAATTCTTGATGAATAAGAAGGATGTACAAAAGCTAATAGGCAGGGTAAAAAATCTTAATAGATTTGTTTCGCTAGCTACAAATAGGTGCCTTCCTTTGTTCAAGGTACTGAGGAAGTCATTTTAATGAAACGAAGAATGTGACAATGCTTTCTTGGAGTTGAAAAAATCCCTGGAATCTCCACTTTACTCTCAAGGCCCATCATGGGAGAGAAACTATATTTATACCCCGCTATATCTGAGTTGGCAGTTAGCTCAACTTTGGTTCGACTAGAAAATGGGGTATAAAAACCAGTTTATTGTAGGAAAAAACATACCGAGGAGCATAAATTCTTTATCCAAAACTGGAGAAGCTATCTCTGGACTTAATTAAGGCTTCCCAAAGAATGAAGTCGTATTTCCAAGCTCACACCATTGTAGTCTATAGAGAATTACCCCTACGACAAGCCATTCATAATCCTGAGAAATTAGGAAGACTGATGGCTTGGGCCGTAGGATTAGGAGTGCATGACATATAATATAAACCTCGAACGATGATAAAATGCTAAGAAGTAGCTGATTTCATAACATAATGCACTTATAAGGAAAAATCTGTCAAGAAGACTTCCATTGAAGAGAGCTTAATATAGAAACCAATCGAGCTGACTTTTCTAGAAAAGAACGCACAAGTTTAACCTACGTAGAAGATTTCTTTGAAAGATAGCTCAATGATTAGCATAGCTGACCAAATCGTAGATATACTATAATCATTAGCTAAGCGAGAGGAAACTTATTGTTTCCTGGACCAAAGAGAAAAGGTGTTCAACTATATGACCCTGATAGAGGGAGATTTTGAGAAAGAACCTCATATTTGGAAGATCTACATAGATGGATCATCATGTGCCTCTGGCAGTGGGGATAGTGTAATAATCAACACCCTACATTGACGTAGAGTATACCCTTAGATTGTAGTTTAAGGCCTCCAATAGTGAGACAGAGTATGAAGCACTCGTACCTGGGTTTGACCTAGTGCTATCTCTAAGTATCAAGTTGATACAAGCACACAATGGTTCCCAATTGATTGTAAATCAAGTGTTAGGTGTTTTTGGAGTCAGAGGGGAGTTCATGATGAAATACCTAGAAAAAAAAGAAGAGACGATGTTGAAGTTTCCAGTAGTCAAGGTAATCAGGTTACTTAGAGCTGACAATGCCCGAGAAGATGTACTTGCTCACTTCTATGACCAGAACATAGTTAAGATGGACCATCCTAGTAGACATCATCATGCATAGGATCATTGACGAAGAAAAACTTAGCATGATAGAAATTGGATTTAGGCCCACCTTTAATGCATAGTTTAATAGATAGTTTAATGGATTTAGTGCCTAGTTAGTGATAGAAAACACAAAAGACTATGGCCTCATAAAGGTGGGTAACTAGGGATGAGTTTATATTTTCACATTTCTGCTTTTTACACCCATGATCTAGGGTTTGCTAATAGAGATTAGGATATTTTGGCACTTGAGGACTGTTTTGTCCTTGGTGGGCTCCTAATAAGGCTATTGTGGTCATCTTTTATGGGCCAAACTCAAATGTTGGGTCCAAGTTTGAGATTACACCCTTCACTGCCTCAGGCTAGATGTGGCATGCCAACTTAATTGCCTATAAGCACTAGCCCCTCTATTGCAATTTGTGTATATTTTTACTTCTTCAGTTAACCACCTAGGAAAAAAAGGATTATGATAAATTTTGATTGGACTCAACTCTGGTAAATTTTCCTTTGGTAAATCTGCGGAAGTAACCTCATATGTATAACAAGTCATGACCACAACATTATAAGTTTGGAGATTACCAAAGACCACAATCCTGTTACTATACTTGGTTTTTCTCAACATTAGTTGGTTTTCTCACCACTATTTATTTAATCTCAGAGTATATATTTCTTATGATTGACATATAAGAAGTCATGGAAAGAAGCTCTGGGTTAGGTTCACAACATAATGAAGAGATAGCCCAACTGCTAAACTACATCAACGACCTGTATGACAGGAAGAGCCAAAGTACGAAATACCTAAGAAGAGGAAGCATGAAGAGACAAATATAGAGAAGGATTACGAGAACTACATCCATCTGACCTCCAGTGTTTATCACATCCTCAAGAGAATTAGGGAAGACAAGTTGCTTAGGTGTCCAGAGAAGCTCAAATCTCTGCCACACAAGAGGGATCGGGGGAAGCTGTGTGAATTCACAAGGACTATAACCTCATCACTGAAAAATGCCATTCCTTGAAGAATGAGATTGAGAGGCTTGTTAGGCAGGGAATGCTTCAGCGGTTCCTAAAGGATGCATAAGGGATGCAGTCCTTAACTAAAGGTCCACATGCCTGACTTTTGCTTTAGTTTCCATTTTTTCTCAAGCTTTTTAAGTTTAGCTTTTACACATATGCTTTGTACTTCACTTACAAAATCATATATATATATATATATATATATATATATATATATATATATATACATATATATATATACATATATATATATACATATATATATATATACATATATATATATATACATATATATATATATATATATATATATATATATATATATATATATATATATATATATATATATATATATATATATATATGTGTGTGTGTGTGTGTGTGTGTGTGTGTGTGTGTGTGTGTCCTATTAATTCTTTATCTCCTCATATATAACCTTATAAAAAATCTGTCTTTGACAGATTTCGAAGGGAAACCTTATGACCTATTATCTCAGGGATTATTTATTACTGGAGGAGGAGTCTACAAAAGAGAAGGGGAGACGATCGTAATAGGTCTATGACACCCATCACATAACAAAAGAATTTGAGGATAAATATTTCTCATCATTAGCCTTGAGGGATCTTAATACTCATTATTAGCCGTGGGTGGCTTATTGAAAACCCAGTCTGTGGAGGCTTGAAAATACCTAGCTTGGGGAGGCTTCATAACACCTAGCCTAGGGAGGCTTGAAAATACTAGTCCAGTCGTGGGTGGATTATTGACAACCCATCCTGGTGAGCCTTGAACATGCCCCAAAACACAACTCAATTAAAAGGAGCCACAGTTAATTGAAGAAAAGTGGGCTAAGGACAATATTGTCCCCGATAAGGGAAATTGTTCCTAATAATCCACAATAGTCTAACATTACTTCAACAACATTTCGACAAGAGATTTAACCTATTACTAAATACAAGAGAAGGGTACTTGTATACCCAACTATCACAACAATGGCGGGGCCGCATCCTTTTATGTGGCCACAACCAATCTTTCAACAAAGTCTACATTACTGGAGCTTATTATTATGAGCATTGTAACATGTACCTAAATCTAGTGCAAGCATTCAAGATTAAACAATATAAGGCCGCAACCTATTCAAGACAACCACATTCAGAAAAGGTATAGAAGGCATTGTATTTAACAAAATGTGTCCGTAGCCATGTGTAATTACAAGAAAAAGGTGTTCAATGTTTACTGCTATGTAGGGCTTAAAAAAGATTACAAAAGAGAATTACAAAAAAGATAGAAAGAAGTCAACTCAGAGGCCGCGTCCTCATCTTTATCATCGGCCATGGTCTCGGTCTCATAATTAACAATAGCATCCTCCTCAATCTACTTCCTTGCCCTCTCTTCCGCAGCATTCCTCAGCTCTGCCACACACTTCATATGCTCTGCATAATTGAGCTTTTAGCAAGGACTTTTTCCTTTGATTCATAGAAATTTTTAACCACCCTTTCCCTGAGCTCCTGGAAGTCGCGCGGGTAGGCCTTGTTATTAGTCAGGAATAAGTCCCTAGAAGTCTTTTAGCTGGCCACGACATCATTAGTAGCTTTCTTTAAGGACTTAACATGTGACTCCTCAAGTTACTTCAAGGATGCGGCATGATCAGTTGTTATCCCTTGGTTCAGTTCCTCATCTATAGTCAACTTTGGTTAAAATGATGTGGCCTACTTGAAAACCTCTTCAGTCTGGGCCATCTCAACACTCAAGCCCTTCGCAGCCTGCTTAAAGTTCTCTTTAGCGTCCTTTTGAGCTGAGATTGTAACCTCCATCGTCTGGTCTTCCTCCATCTTATAGGCCAATGGGGCTGCCTCTGATGAATTTTTTTCATCTTGAAAAGATGAATCCCAGGCACTCTCTACTTGGGACTGGTGGCTGGACTTCGCGGTTCTATGAAGTTTAAATAGGCCTTCATACTTAGACTTTTGAGCCATAAAAACCTTCGCGGACTGAAATTTTAAAATTAGTGTTAGCGAGGAAGCAATTATATGCGAAAAATAAATAATGGAAAATGTTTTCCCCACAATATACTGTGGATGGAATATTTCTCTAAGTCTTTAGCATCCTCATCTTCTAGACGGTTGAGGTCAGAAGTTTCTGCAGCCTTCCTTGTCTTGGAGATTTCCCTGGAAGTTATATCCCGAGAGGATTTAGGATCAGGTTACCTCAATCGAGGCCGTAGACTACCATCAAGATCCCTTTTAGCCTTGCTCTGTGGAGTGGGCAGGTTGGCATTAACTACCACCACAGTCTGTGGAGGGGACCCAGTGGTTGAGACGTAAATAGAAGTCCCTCCAGGCGATATTATTCTTTCCACGGCCAGTTTAACACCAATATCGTCATCAACTGGGGGTTTTTTTTTTCTCCCTAGTCGCGTCATCACCAGGAGGGTTGACCTCCTTAACCCTAACAACAGTAGTGGGCTCAGCCACAGGAGTTGCTCACTTGGGTCCCTTTTTTATCTTCTTACACTTCTTCCTGGGGGCTTGGTCGAGGGTGAAGGCAACCTCATCCATTTTATTAAATTGGGTAATAAGCAGCTCACGGTCCATCTCTTTAACACCTAAAATTATATGAAAATGCTAGGATTCAAGTGGCAAATATACTCCGCAAAATATATATCAAAGAGTAAGGAGTTCACCTTCCACAACCATTTTATTGTGTTGATGCTTGGATGCAAAATATCCTTGTTCAAAGATCGTCTAGCTAGTGAGAATTCGAGGAAAATTCTTATGGGCATCAGCTAATGAGGCCACATCCTCATACCTCTTTACCTATCTGCTGTTGAGCTTCAGGCTATCAAGAGATGTACCAAAAGTTTTACAATGTGTCATGGATAATATAATAAAAGGAAAGAAAAAAGTTAATGAAAGAATATAAACTACGATAAGGGAATACTTGCTTTGGAGGGACATCCCCATGCCCGCGGCTTCCTAAAAGACTTCTCTCTCACTTTCCTCGGGGAAGATCTCCCGACTATCCTCGGACACAAAGAAGAACTTTCCCCTCTAGTTTTTTAGACTGTAAGGTTTGCCTGTATATAGGTATCGATTGCCTCTCCACATCCCGAAGTAATAATAGAAGGGATTGTCTACAGAGTTCTCCTTTGGCCTATAGAACTAAAAGAACTTTGCAGGTGTGATATATTTATTGAAGTGCTTTTGATAGATGACAAAAGTAGCAAGGATAACCCTCCAATCATTGGGGTCTAGTTGGGATGGGGACAAATTCATGGCACTAAGAATCCTCCTTACTGGAACATGAATTGACAACAGCAACCCCAAGACAAAGGCAAGAAAAGGAAAATATTCCCCCTTATTAGGGACCGCAGAACATGACGTTTGTTTCGCGATTGGAAGAGTGCAAATGGTTTCTTCTAGGAACTCAAAAGTTGTGGACACATCTACAACTCATTCTTCGATCATGATGTATTTGTGTTTTAGTGCCACAAGAGCTTTCTCGATGGATTATCCACGGTCAGAAGATCCAGTGAGGGTATTCCTAATCTCCGTCGTGACAACTGATGTCCCAGTCACTATAGTAACAGTCACTTCAGCAAGGGGTTATTGATGGAGTGATTATCTTCCTCCATTATGTCCGTAGCGTCCCTAAGATCCCTATAATTAGACGATTTCGTGGAGTTATATTCATCGTCACACAATTAAGGTAGTCTTTGAGTTGGTAAGGCCCACTAGTCCTTAAAGGCTTTATATGAAGTATCTCAGGATAAGGTACACCGAAGTGTCTTTTCCTGAAATACTCTAAGTAATCCCAAGAATTACAATGCATAAAGTTGCAAAAATACCTAGAAAAGCAAAAGGACTCACATATAGGTGTCGCATCTATAATGATCAGAACGACCTGGTAGAGGTCACAGAAGATACACACAATATATAATAAAAAGAGGAAAAAAAGTTCATGTCAATGGCCACAACCATATAACCTAAAAATATTCAACTAGGGGAGTTTAGACAACTAAGATTAAACGAAAGCCGCATCCAACTAACCACAAAGCTCCTAACAAGCTACAGTGTAAGGAAAATTTTGGAAAAGTAAGGAAAAATGAAGGTTGCAGCCAATCAGTTTAAGAACTAAAGACTACAACCAAGGGAAATCCTAAATTTATAAGGACTGAGGAGAGGCCGTTGCAAGATAGCTTAGTTATACCACCAAGCCACGGCTAGGGCAAAAAATAGGTAAACAATTTAGATTACCAACCCTCCAAGTTAAAAACTAAAACCCTAGGGTTTTGGAGAAAAACACCAAGAGCGCGTTCTTGGTGTTCTTGGCCAAAAACAAAATCCAAAATGAGGTATAGGTATAAATTAAGCTCATAATACACCAAGTCTTAACCTAAAAAAAAATACCTAAATCCATTCAAAAATCCTAAATAAAGTCAAAACACTTAAATTACCAACATTGTACCTAGAAAAATAGTTTACACATATAAAAAACCCAAAGCCCTAATTCCTATGTGATTTCCTAGAAATCCAACACCTAGTCAGTTGGACCAGATTTCATTTGGAACCCAGAATATATACAGTCTTATACAATAAAAATGCCATAGTTTCTACAAAAATAGGGGGCATGAGTAGAAAGTTTTAAAAGTCAAGCCACAAAGATATACAAAATATAGAAGTAAAGACAAAAGTAGGAATGGTTACCTGGAAAATGATGAAATGATGGAAGATCATCGGTTTCTCAGCCTTGGCCCACCACAAACAGCCTTGGTACCATGGTTTGCTCATCGAGAAGTTTAGAATAAAACTGAAAAAAGTTCTCTCATGATTTTCTCTTAAGAAAGTCGTTAAGGTAATGAGGGTCATAACCTAATCCCATTTATATAAGAGGGCGCTGGCAGGTGAAAGGTCACAAGACACTAGTCGTGCAACTTGGCCATATCCCTATAAAAAAACTTATAAAAGCCATGGACAATGACACCGCGACAAGGGCATAGAACACATTCGTAATGCCAACTCACCACCTCTTGGCACTATGGCTCAGGGCTTATTAATATGACCAATACTGGCACCGTAGCAGTGAAAGGTTTAAGGGTAAGGTCATTGCTGGTATTAAACAAGTCGCAAACATCTTTTAACATCAACTGCTGCCTGAGGTCAAACAGGTCGCAGCCATAATCTAAACATCAACCGCTTCCTATAGTCGAATAGGCCGCGACCATCATCTAAGCTCCAGCCGTTGCATGGCTCCAAACAGACCGCGACCACCTCCTATCCCACTAATCACTTGACAACTGTCCTACTTCTAGAAGAATTCCTTACTCAACTCACTTATTAATATATCACATGTCCTATGCACATGACATCACCTTTACGACTAATATAATTAGAACTTCTCACCTCACTAATGGAAGAAAAAATCACGTGGCAAATCCCTGCCAAATTCTTATCCCTACCTCTCTTTAAATGTCACCACACCTGGGGCTCACTCCCTATTGCAGCCATATAAGGCCATCCTCTATAGACCGCATCCTAGGCTACTCAGCTTGGCTATATTTATGTATTCTCCTATCTTATCTCTCTTGTATGCCTCTAATGGCACCACAATCTTGTACTATACTATGTATATAATGAGAGCAGAGCAACAAAGTGGACGTAGGATCATTTTTATCACCGAACCACTCAATATCTTGTGTTTATTTACTTTTACTTACTTTATTTTTATTTTACACTTGTTATGCTGGTTGAGAATGATAAATGTCTAATTTGTTGCATCATCACTGGCCACCCACAGTGTAATAGGCAGACAAGAATGATGAATAAGAATCTGCTCGTTAAAATAAAGAAGAGTCTGGATGATGCCAAAAGAAATTATATCAACGAACTATAGAGTGTATTCCGGGCTTATATAACTACACTAAGGATAGACCTCGATAAAAAACCTTTACAGGTTAGCCTTCAAGAAAGAAGAAGTCTTCCCAATATAAAGCGGTCTGCTTTGTCACAGGGTGCTCCATTTTGACTCGTCGAAGAGTGATCTCATGAGGATGTTAGACTTAGACTTGGTTGAAAAATTCAGAGAGCATTCAACACTTTGTGTGGTAGCCTATTAGCAGATAACTGTACAGTTCTATAACAGAAGGGTAAAGGCGAGCAACCTTAAGGAAGGAGACTCGTGCTGACGAAACTACTCCAGAAATAAAAACAAGTTAAAGCCCAATTGACATGGTCCATACGACATTCTTACAGTCGTTCGATCGGGAACGTATCGGATTGAAACCCTAGAAGGAGATCCATTCAAAAACCCTTGGAATGCCTAACATTTGAGGAAGTACTATTAGTAATTAAATGAAATTTGATTCTTTTTTAATTTCCTGTAACTTGTTGTCATTACACAATATAGATTGTCAATTAAGAGTATAGATTATTTCCCCTTTATGTGTTTTTTCGAAGTAGGGGATGTGCTAAATTCAAAGAAATCTTAAATAACAATAAAAAATAAAACTTCACATATGACTTCATCTCCAAAAAAGTTGAAAATAAGAAGCCTAACTTCATGTATGACCCCACAAGGTCAAGAATAAGAAGTCTTGAATACAAAACTTCATGTTTGACCCCACAAGATCAAGAACGAGAAGTCTAACCAGACCAAATTTAGGACTAATCCTAACACATTTAGTCACCACTGGTAAATAAGGTTAGTACATGGTCAAAATGACCATATAACCACAAGTCTAAATTTCTGGTAGGCCATGATTATAAAATCAACAACTGATGTATTAATTCGGAAAACATAATGGTCAAAGTTTTATTTCAAATCACATATAATTATTACAAAGCCAATAAAATGAAATATCAATAAGATATCAACTATCTAAGCCTTATCCGAAGGGTGTTTGCTGGGTGATTTCTCAACTCTAATAAGTGGTACCTACAGAGCGTAGGGGGTATCTGTAGTGATCAGGTCCCGAAGCCTTGATTAACTATTTGAGCTTTACTCATTCACCAGATGCAGTGGTCAGCTAAGGGTGTCATCATCGTGCAAACCATAATCCCCAAGGTATTTCCTGATCAAGCTCGTCGAAATATTATTTGGAGGAATCCAAGAGGCATCCAACTTGAACGGAGGATTAGGATTATCCAAACAATTAGGGTCATGCCAATACCACTACTTATCTTCCTTCAGTAATTTTACTACAATAAGGGCATTGAGCCAACCCCTTTATTGCCATCTTTACGGGTCTGATCAAGTTCTTCACTCATGTGTGCAAAAGCCTCATCGTAACCCTCCATCCATATGGTATGAGGTTATTTATGAATGTGATAGGTAAGGCGGTCAACCTTTTCACTTAACCTCTTGATAGTTTTCGATTTATTCTTTATAAGAGCTGCTTGGTCGGATACAGTATTCTTTATTCTCTACTCCTCCACTAACTAAGAAACCCCAACACTTGTCGAGAAGACTGACCTATGACTTTGGACATTCTCAACTGCTCCAAATCCTCCATTAAGCGAGCATTCTCATGTTCTAGAAAAGAGACAACTTGATATTGATCAAATTCTTAAGTCCCTCCAGCTCATTGTGCAACAAATAATTCTTTTATTCCAGCAGACTTACCACCTCCTGAGCACTTTTCAGATTTGATTTTAAAGTGTACTCCTTCTTAGAGTACGCTGAAGATAAAGCTTGTAATTTCTAATCAAACCCACTATCACTCTGTAAAATAGCAAACTTTTTCTCGTAATTAGCAAATAGAATAATAACAAAGTCTTTATGGTCTCGTTGGATATTGAGGATCATTTCATAATAAGAAGCATTGGTTACCATAACTTGATGAAATAGAAGGTGCATGTCGAGATAAGCTTCTTTTCCTTAATTTGATACATCTAAGACAAGAAACTCCTCCAACTCTTCCTCATCCACATCTTCATGACCAGTGTCGAACAACTGGTTCTCCTCTTATAGATCTCACTTTCTGTAGTGACCAAATAATCCATCCTGGTGTGAGATTGAAAGAGACGTGATGGTACATAAGTAACGGCCAAATAAAGTAAAAGTTGTGCCAAATTGTTCATGATCATAATAAGGAAGGTATAACTTCATTTTAAATTTTTTTTTTATTACAACTGAGGAATTATAGTAAAGGTTCACAAAATAAAGACATCAAATCCCTATAACTATTATGGCATATTTTACACCTTCTCCTTATCGCCCACCACTTTACTCCTCAGTTCGGTCCTCCCCCACCATATGACCCTTGGGTAACACAGACTCTTCTACCTTCTCCTCGTCATTAACTTCCTCATCTATTTGAGGAGGAGTACCTAAGTTTTTTTGAAGGATGAGTTATGAACCTTCTGTAGTGCTGAACTGAGTGAGGGCAGCATCCCAACCTTATTTAAAAGGAAAATTTCTTAGGTATTCAACTTGAATGTATGCAGTAGAGAATGACTTATCCCATATTCTAGTGAAGGCATCCTCCTTATCATTGTCCTTGATTTCAGTAACTTGCACCTTTGTCTGGTCGACATACTTCCTATCCTTCTCGGCTTCTGTCTTAACAGTGCACTGAACTTCCTCTGCCAGAGTTATCCCCTGTTCTAGATCCCTCATGGCATCTTCCATCTTCTTCTTTTCATCCGTATATGCAAAATTATATGCCTCCAAGGACTTGCGCATCCCTAAAAAATATACCTCCATATTAGAGGAAGACTCCTTCAACTTTCATTCCTGCTCAACAACTTGTCATAGTCAACCAGGAACTGGAAAAATAAGCATTCAGGGAATGTTATTAGCAACATATGATAACAAGTATGGTAAATAGGGAAGTAATAAATAATACTTATAAAGGCTAGATTATGGTTGGCCTCATCAACCAACTTTGAATGTGTAAGGGAGGACACAACTTATTCATCGGTAGGAAGAACTCTTGCCCTAAATAATCCCCGAGTAATAGTGGAGTTCATAAAAATGGACATAGAAGTTCCTTTTCCCTTATCGGTGGGATATTTTCATACTAACTCCAAAGTGGGGCTGGACCTCTCCTCAACCTCTTATATCGGGGTTCTTAATTCTTGCTTGGGAAGATCTCAATAATGATGGGTTTGCTAGAACCCCCTATTTAGGGATTCTTTCCTGTGGGAGGGTAAGACTGTAACACCCCAACCTGAATTAATGGGTTACCCGAAGTCAACACGGTCCGACTTGAACATTAGGGGTGAAGTGTAATAAAACAATCTAAATAATGTTGCTAGTCTAGTTTATTATAATAAACGTTTAACTTGTTTTGGACATGATCCCAGTTTCGAAAATAAAGTACGTGAGGGACCTATGGGAGCAACCCGAAATCTAAGTAAACAGAGATACCAACATAACAATGAATAAGGTACTTACTTGTATAACTCCTTCAAAATACAAAATATCACACAACCTGTCATAACAAAACAAGGGTTGGAGCATATGCCCAGTGGGAATATACAAGCAGTATAAAAACGAAGGGTAAAAAATATACTCACATGATACAATCATATGCATGCGAAAATATGTATGTATCCACATATGTATAACTTTGAAAATATGTGTCCCAATTCATAACCGTTTTACTTCCGAAAACCTTTCTTGTCAGACTAATTTACCTTAATCATATAGATATTTCCTTTGTTCACCCTTAGCATTCCTTCACTTTATTTAACACACCCGTTACAACACTTGAAACCATTACATTTACTTTATCCAAACACATTAATTTATCATAATTATCTTTTTTATTTATTTCAATACACTTTAGTATTTTGGTTCAAACTCACCCTTTCAACACATGCGAACCCCGTGTAAGAAAATTCTTATTTAAACTTTGAAAACCTTTTGTAATACATTTGAGAGTTAATTATGGTCTTAACTTCTTAGGTTGCTTTATCACCTATTTACCAATACACTTTATCCTTTTTCCTTATCTTATGGACATTAATAGATTTACGCATTTACTTGTCCATTTCACCTTTATCAGAATATTCATCACATTCATTCAAGTAAGGTTGTATTAACACAGTTTACCACACTACCCATTTCTTGATATGTTCCATATTTTCTTTATTTTTTCGGAATCTTCTAATACCTCATACTTTCACGGGCTCCACACCGCCGGCTATGCGCACTATATGCTCTGGCTAGTGTTTTAAGGATTTCCACCTAAGGCCGCTGGGTGCTTCTTGCTTTATCCTGGTGATATACAAGTTTTATTTATGTGTTTTAATATTTTATAAATGTCCACATTATTTCACTTTTCCTTTTTACTCGGCTGAAGCCAAAACCCGGGACTTTACTGATATGCCCCAAGTGTAACCTCATCCCAGAGACACCAACCTCGGCCGAGGTGATGGCTGAGATATTGATCGACCCTGGATAAGCCATGGGCCCACGATATCAGCCCTCGGCCTTAGTAAGGTTGGCCCACGCCGACACTTCCACCTACATTTCCAATGGACACTACGCGCATCACATGCATCAACAGCATTCTCATATACCTGGGTATGGAAACCTCGGCCGAGTGTAGGCCGAGGTGACAAGAAGCCTTGGTAACCTTCAGCATGGAATCAGTCCAACCTCGGCTTGGGCCGAGGTGACAAGAAGCCTTGGTAATCTTCAACATGGAATCAGTCCAACCTCGACTGGGGCCGACCCCAGCATAATGTCTCGGCTGAGATCAGGCCAAGACTCCCAATAGCACATCTCGGAAGATGTTTATCGAGACTTTACAGCTCGGCCTCTCCCAGGCCGACGTCATGCACCAATATGGCAGCCGAGCATCTGTTGACATTTGGATAAGGACATATGGGCACAAATCAGTTGTAACAAGATTATTCTCCACACGTGGGGAGGATATTTCATCATCATTCCTTACATGTGACAATGACAGATGGAACTCCCACATTGGTGAGGCTACCACACACATGCTCATTACATGCATGTGGGGTACATTACACCCCCTAGGTACTATATATAGGGGTCTTCCCTACCTTGCAAAAGGATCCCAGATGTTAAACCCTACCAAAAACTCTATCTAGATATACAGTAGAGAGAGAAAGCCTGAGAGGTTGTATCCATGGCCATTAGTGCTTTCATTCAGTGATATTACTCACACACACTCACAGTGGACGTAGGCCAAATTGGCTGAACCACTTATATACCGGTGCCCTCTCCTCTTATCCTCATCTCAGTCTCTTATCTCTTTATATAACTGTGCTGCCATTGTTATTCTTATGTTGAGCTTGAAAATACCTTACCTGGTGGTGCTAATTCCAGCATCATCATTTTTGGCGCCGTCTGTGGGAAAGAGAAGCTATCTCTTCCTCTTCTTCCGCTTAACCTCACCGGAGACTCTGGTGGTGAACCAGAAACCACCCCTTGCGTGGAACTGTTTCACCATTGAAAGAGGTCCTTTAAGGTATTAAGCTCACTTGTTGCTCAAGATCTTTATTATTAACACATGGCACCAGAGTTACCACCGCCTCTTCCGCCGCCCGGAGGTGGAGGACCTAGTTCCAGTAAGGCGCCCCCCAGTCCGAAATGGCGGAGGTAGCAGCGGCCTTGAAATATTTAGCTGCAACACAACAAGCCATGAAGGAGCAATTTGCTCAGCTCAGTCAAACTATGATGAGGCCACCTGGAGTCTCACCGGACATGATCACTCTGGCGGCAGTTCAGCCTCATCTTGATGCCAGGGGACCACCCCAGGCGCCAATGAAGGACCAGCCTGCACCCCAGCGGAGAAGGGACGTTGCTGACCCTAGGCTCTTGCGCCTGGGGAGGCAGGGAAACCCTTGCCCAGAGGACAGGTATGATGACCTGGAAGCTGAGGAAGCCCTAGAAGACTGCTGGGAGCCGTATAAGGTGTCAAATAACACTATACAACCTCTTAGGCAGAGTCAAGGATGTGTCGGCCGAAGAGGAGAAGAGGCCCAATAAAGAGGGTCGGCCTTTGATAGGTTGAGCAGAGGGTCGGCCTTTGAGAGGCTGGGCCCGGTTAATGACCTAAGACAGAGGCTATCGAGGTCGAGGAGCGCAGCAGGCTCTCAGAGAGGGGGTAGGCAGGGTCGGCCAGACCAAGGCCGACCCTGTGAAAGAAGAGGCCGAGAACAGGAAGAGGTCAACAGCCAACGTGTCGCGGTTGGGGAACCCTCTGTCCATCGCAGGGAGGTGGCAGGGGATAACCTCGGCCAAGTTGATGACAGAAGTCCCTGGAATGATTCTATCCAATGCCTTGAGGAGAAGATAGGAGACCTCATTAAAAGCAGGGACCCTTTACAAAGGGGTTACTCAGAGGGCTCCCCATTTGTGGCTACGATAGTGGGGTTACCAACCCCAGCCAAGTTCAAGGCTCCTACAGTGACTCCCAAGTATGATGGCAGCACTAACCCTGTACACCATATCGAGATGTATCAGTCGGCAGCAAACATTTACTCGATACCCGATGATATGAAGTGTAGGGCCTTCTCAGGGACCTTGACAGGGGCAGCACATAGTTAGTTCACCTCCCTTCCGAAGAACTCAATTGAGAACTTCAAAGGCTTGGCTGAGTAGTTCATCCACAACTTCTGCTTTGGGGTAAGACCTCAAAAGAAGACTACCCACCTGCTGTATGTCAAACAGGCCAAGGGTGAGAGCCTAAGAGACTACATAGCAAGATTCAACAAAGAGAAATTGGAGGTGGAAGATTATGAAGAGAGCATAGCCATGACCGCCCTTATAGGAGGCCTCCAGAAGGGGAAGCTATTGTGGAAACTGGCGGAAGACCCCCTAGGTCCATGGCAGAGCTACTGCAAACCGCAGGGAAAGTGATGAATGCGGAAGAGGTAATGGCAGCCAAGTATGAGGAGAAGAACCGCGGTAGCACAGGAAAGTCCCAAGGTAAGAAAGAGGGGAAGAAGAGGTCAGGAGATGACAAGTTCGCTCATTACACTCCTCTGATTGTGAGCTGTGAGCACATCCTCAATGAGATTAAGACTGATCAGACTCTGAGGTGGCCAGAGAAACTGAAGGCCCCGCCACATAAGAGGAACAAAAACCTGTGGTGCGAGTTCCATCAGGATCATGGCCATGTCACAGATAGATGCTTCGCTTTAAAGGATGAGATTGAGAAGATGCTGAAATATGGAAAGCTGAGGAAGTAGGTGGATGGTAAGGCTCCAAAGGGTGGAAGAGATGACCCTAAGAAAAGAAGAGATGACAGATGCCGTGGCAATGTCCCGGCCAGAAGGGGCGATGATTCAGAAGGAGATGATGAAGACGACCCGGATCTTCTGCCAAAGGATGACAATGCCCCGGTGAAGAGGGTCGGTATGATCTCCTTTGGTGTTAGCACCATATGTGGGGGATTTTCAGGAGGTGGTTCTGAGGTAGCCGATAGGAAGGCTCATGTAGCAGAGGCTAGGTCATTGGCCAAGATCGAAGTTGCGAATCTAACGTCTTCCGATGCAGTGCAGAAGAGGAAGAATGTAGACATGGACACCCTCGTAGTGGGGTTCTCTAGACTCGACTTCAAGGGCATCTTAGCCCCCCATGATGACCCTTTGGTCATAACAAAAAGGGTGCATGGGTGTGAGGTACGGAGGATCCTTATAGACGGGGGAAGCTTAGCAGACGTGATTTTCTGGCCTTACTTCAAGAGCCTGGGTCTTAGCAGGGCAAGGCTGGTGCCCTATCATCACCCATTGATAGGCTTCAGTGGCGAAAAGGTCAACCCAATGGGCATATATGAGATGGATGTACGGATGGGGGATGAGTGGCCTAGGAGGCTGACCAAGAAGATAAACTTTTTCGTTATGGACGAAAACGTCTTCTCGGCCTACAACCTCATCATAGGAAGGGTGGCCCTTAAAGAGTTTGAAGTTGTGCCCTCGACGGTCCATCAGAGGCTAAAATTCCCGACTCCTTATGGAGTAGGGGAAGTGCAAGGGGACCAGACCACGGTGCGAGAGTGTTACTTCAACTCGGCCAAAGAGAGAGAAGCCCATAAGAGAGCAACCACCACTTACAGCATTGACACTCTTGACCCAAGAGACGAAACAGAATTGAAGAAGGGTGAGGCCGCGAAAGAGGTAGAATCCATCTTCCTCAATGAGGACGAGCCGGAAAAAACCGTCCAGGTCGGTAAGGCTCTAGAGCCAGGAATCAAGGAAGAGCTGATAAACTTCCTCAGGAGGAGACAGAGTGTCTTCGCATGGAGTCACGCAGACATGCCTGGCATCGACCCTGAGGTCATGAGCCACAAGCTCAACGTGGACAGAGATGCCAATCCAATCAAGCAGAGATGAAGAGTCTACTCCAGGGAGAAGTACGACGTCATCCGGGAAGAGGTAAAAAAGTTGGAAGAGGCCGAGTTCATAAGAGAGGTTACCTACTCGGAGTGGCTCTCAAATGCAGTCATCGTGCCTAAGGCCAATGGGAAGTGGAGAATGTGTGTAGATTTCACTGACCTGAACAGGTCTTGCTCGAAAGACAGCTATCCCTTACCTAGGATAGACCAGATGGTGACGCAACGACATGGCACGAGCTCATGAGTTTCATGGAAGCTTATTCAGGCTACAACCAAATCTTCATGGATGCTGAAGACTCTGAGAAGACAACCTTCATTACTGACAAAGGGACGTACTACTACAAGATGATGCCCTTCGGACTGAAGAATGCGGGGGCAACGTATCAACGTCTTATCAATAAGATGTTCGAAGAGAAAATAGGTAAGACCATGGAGGTATATGTAGACGATATGCTAACGAAGAGCCTGAAAGCATGTACTCACGTAGCGGACCTTGAGAAGACCTTCGATGTCATGGACTCGTACAGAATGAAACTCAAATCGGAAAAGTGTGTCTTCGGAGTAGGAGCTGGGAAGTTCCTGGGATTCATCGTTAATCAGAGGGGGATTGAAGCGAACCCTGAGAAAATTAAGGCATTGCTCAACATGAAGACTCCTAGGAGTTTCAAGGATGTCCAGAGACTCACGGGAAGAGTGGCTTCCCTTAACAGGTTTGTTTCTAGGGCAACGAACAAGTGTCTTCCATTCTTTAAAGTTCTAAGAAAAGGCCTTACAATGGGACGAAGAGTGTGAAAAAGCCTTCAACCAACTCAAGTCCTACTTAGGGTCTCCCTTATTGCTGTCTTGGCCCATCACGGGGGAAAGGTTGTTTGTGTATCTGGCAGTCTCTGAATCAGCCATCAGTGCGGCCATCATACGGGAAGAGGATGGGGTCCAGAGGCCTGTGTACTTCAATAGTAAGGCCCTTCAAGGGTCTGAACAAAATTATCCCCGAATGGAGAAGTTGGCTTATGCCCTAATACATGCCTCAAGGAAAATGAAGCCTTACTTCCAAGATCACTCCATGGTAGTCCTCACTGACTCCCCACTAAGGCAGGTTCTGCACAAACCTGAGAAGTCTGAAAGATTGATGACCTGGGCCATTGAACTAGGAGAATATGATCTTACCTACCAGCCTAGGACAGCCATCAAGGAGCAGGCCCTCGCAGACTTTGTCACAGAATTCACCTAGGAAGAGTCCGGTAGAAGTTTGGAAGAGGCCGATACAGTGAAAGGCTTAGATGACGACGAAGAGACGAACCTAAGTGTCTTTCGAGATTCGGAAGAGACGAACCGTAGTGTCTTCCAAGATTTGAAAGAGACGAACCGTAGTGTCTTATGAGATTCAGAAGAGACGGCACCAAACGTCTTTCAAGATCGGGAAGAGGTCATCTCAGGTAAAACCCGAAGCGGAATAGAAGAGAACGAAGAGGATCGATACCTCTTCAAGAAGGGGGTTATGAGAGAAGGGGTCTTCTCATCAGATACAGACGTCTGGAGCCTCTTCGTTGATGGATCTTCCTGTGACAGTGGAAGCGGGGCGGGACTAATACTCTAGGCTCCAGATGGCGCCAACATTGAATAAGCTTTGAGATTCAACTTCCAGGCCTCAAACAATGAGTCTGAGTATGAGGCCATGATAGCAGGTCTCTTATTGGCAACAACTCTTCGAGTAAAGCGACTCCTACTCCATAGCGACTCAAGGTTGGTTTTCAATCAAGTATTGGGGGTATATGAGGCCAAAGACGAAAGGATGGCCAAGTACTTGAAGAAGGTAAGAAGGTTGTTATAATATTTTAAAGAGGCAAAACTGAAGAGAGTGCCTCGACTGAGCAACAATCACGCTGATGCATTGGCAAGGCTGGCCTCAGCAGTAAAGACAGATATGGGAATGACCATTCCAATCGAGGTCTTAGGAAAGGCAACGATCGAGGAGGACGAGGTATGTAGCCCTTGTCACAATGTGAACCTAGGAGACTCAGGGATCGACCCGCTTTTCAGATACCTAAGAGAGGGAGAGCTGCCTGAGTCCAAGCTAGAAAGGAGAAAGTTGAGGTACAGGGCTGCCAAGTTCTCAATGATAGGAGACGTCTTGTACAAAAAGGGTTTTCTATTGCCTCTCCTCAGATCTGTGCATCCCATGGAAGTACATCAGGTCTTACAGGAGGTTCGTGAGGGTTCTTGCTCTAGCCACATAGGGGGAAGGCCCTTAGCCAAGAGGATCATCACTCAGGGATACTGGTGGCCAACCTTATCTAAGGACGCTTCAGACTATGTGAAGAGGTGCGACAAATATCAAAGGTTCGCCACTATCCCTCATCAACCCCATCAGCCTATGACGTCAATCTCTTCTCCATGGCCATTTGCGGTTTGGGGAATTGACTTGGTAGGACCTTTGCCAAGAGCTGTCAACAACTATAGATTCTTGATAGTTGCCATTGACTACTTTTCAAAGTGGGTGGAGGCAGAACCGATGATAACAATTACATAGCAGAAGACCTTCCTGTTCATTTGGAGGAACATCATATGCAGATATGGCCTCCGAAACACTCTCATCTCGGATAATGGGACCCAGTTCAAGAACTCCTCCTTAGAAAAGTATTGCCTAAGAGTGGGGATTAAACAGTTCTTCTCATCTCCTGGTCGACCTCAGGCAAATGGCCAGATCGAGGTCACAAACAGGACCATCTTGGATGGAATCAAGAAGAGGTTAGAAGATGCGAAGGGGAGATGGACAGAAGAGGTCTACGCTGTGTTATGGGCCTATAGAACCACGACAAGGACACCAACAGAAGAAACCCCATTCATGCTGGCACATGGCTCAGAGGCCGTCATACCAACGGAAGTAGGACTACCAACTCATCGGATTCAGACCTACAACCCAGACAGCAATGGGGAAGAGAGGAGGCTAGACCTGGATCTTATCGAAGAAAGAAGAGAAGACACAGAGGTCAGAAAAGCAGCCTACCAGCAGCGGACAACGAAATTCTACAACCAAAGGGTAAAGTTAAGACCCATTGCAATAGGAGACCTAGTGCTAAAGAAGACCCTACAAAAGGCAAATAAGCTACACCCAAACTGGCATGGCCCTTACAAAGTAACAGAAGAGGTTGTGCCTGGCACTTACAGGCTAGAAAACCTAGAAGGAGAACCTTTCACTAACCCATGGAACGCTGACCACCTAAAGAGATATTACATATGATGTTGCGAAGAATTTTTATCTTACTGAGAAGAGGTTATTAATAAAGATCAGTTTCCATAACAGTTCTTGCTTCATTCTCAGACTCTTAACATCATTAATTTGGTGAGATTAATTATGAGGATAATGTCTTAGGTGACGACCTCAGACCTTCATAACATCACTCGGTGGTGACGAGGTCTGAGCTCAGACACCTTAGCAGATGACCTCAGACCGTTAACATCATTAATTTGGTGAGATTAATTGTGCCCCAACTTATGTTTCACTTTGAATATTCACCATTTCATGCCCTTTACACTTTAACCTTGATTTTATTCCAAAATCATATTGGTTTAGGACCACTTTGTGTAACAACTATTCCAAAAAAAATTATTTCATAAAAATTTTCCACTTTAAGTAAAATTATCATTTTACTCATTTGTTTTCAAAATCACCTTATACTCCATTTTTAGAGTGTTAATTTTTCCAAAAACACTATTAATTATTCATACCAACTTTTTAAGTGTTTTAACACTTTAGCACCTTTAATCCGTTTTTAATTCCATAAGTGTTAATCATTTACGACATTACTAAGTTACACACTAATTTTTCCATGTTTACCCATTAACACTTAATGAATACTTTCATCAAAACTTTCCCAAACACACATTTCTTTACTTCTTCATTTAACAAATCCATTTCACACACTCTCATAAGAAAATATCATTTCTTTTTATCAACATGTGTACTCTTACAATCTCATGTTCATTATATCTTTTAGTCCTAATTTCACGCAATTTGAAGACTAATTTCTAGCTTTTTTATTTTATGTTTAAACAAAAACAAACCTTCTCTAAACTTGTTTATACATTTAATATAAAAATTCTACAAGTTTATATGCATGAGAAGATGGATTTTAAACCCAAAAATCCTACTACATGCTTTAAACATATTTTTCATCATGGGAAATCATTATACTTGAAAAAAATTCATTTTTATGGCATAAAAGATATTTTTATTTCTTTAATCTCAACAAATATCTTTTTTTTTTCTTCATAAAATCATCATTTTGCAAAAACATTAATTCATCAATGTTTACCAAAATATGACATTGTGACACCCCGCCCAATTAAATATAGGGTGATGAGTCCTCTACCAATTCAAAACAGGATATTAAGTTGGTTCATTCTTAGCATCACTGTCGAAAAACTTTTTAACATATTAATCACCTAATATAAAATTAAGCTAGGTGTCAAAACATTTCCCATTTAGTAAAACCAAGTAAATTCCATTTTCATTAAATCTTAAAATATAAACCATTTAACTCCATAACAATCCAAGAATAAATTATAAACCATCAACATACACAAGAATATAATAAGTATTGAACAGGAATAAAATATTCAACTAAATAAGACTGGGTCAAACTCCCAGTTCAAAACTCCAAACCATAAACTAAACTGAATACAATATTTTCGATGAAGGAACCAGAAGTGGGAGACATATGCCCCAAACAAGAAGTCTAGATGAAACTGAATGGAAAGATAGATGCGTCTATTACAAGGATGTACAACTTCCATAACAGCTACAGCACCTCAAGCAATCCAAATCTCTAAATCTAATACTCCTGTGGCTGAGCACCTAATATAATACATATATATAGGAAAAGAGAGAAGAGATACAAGAAACGGGTCAGAGCCCGATGTGTAAAAATAATTTAACAAGTATTTAAAACTGGTTCTTAAAACAAGTCGTATATGCATGTTAGTTATCGAACTCTCACATGAGTTTCTCACCTCTCGTCTATTGTCCACGCCTAACGTACATCTAATCTCCCCCTAGTTATACCTGCTAGTCTAACTAGTCAGAAACCATACTAATACTAACTATGCTCACTAGTAGTATTCACGTATCGCCAATACAAAACACTAATCAGATAGTTTATCTCACATACAAAGTTTCATTATTCACCGTTTGAATGGTTAATCTTTTATCCACTAAGATTATTTTATTTCTCATTTCCATTTTATCTACTAGTTTCACAAAGTAGAAAGTTACCCAAGTACACTTATACATATATGTAGTCTCATCATCCCTATATATATATATACTAATCCTGCACCCTTAGTTTAAGACCACTCGGTGCAAAGTAATGATTATTATTATTACCGGGTCTACTAATTTCACACAGTAGAAATATTCACAAGTTCATATATATATATATATATATATATATATATATATATATATATAGTCACATCATCCCTATACATATATACTAATCCTGCACCCCGGAGGCTAAGACCCATTAGTGCACCTATTAAAAAATCCTGCATCCACGGGTTAGCACCCATTAAAGCACCAATCAATAATAATCCAGCACCCCCGGGTTATCACCCATTAGTGCGCCTAACAATAATCATCCTTATACCCCCGGGTCATCACCCATTAGTACACTTAACAATAGAATTTCTGCACCCCCGAGATATCACTCATTAGTGCGCTTAACTATAAGATTCTTGCACCCCTGGGTTATCACCCATTAGTGCTCTTAATAATAATTTCCCATAATAGGCATACACACATCCTATTATAATTTATAGGTATCTCTCCAACCTACATATATACTTCTCATACATATTTTAATCTCATGTCTACGTATAGTATACATATTTAGATTACTATCTCTCTCGTAATCTCCAAGGTATATTATCTCTATACCAAAATAATTAAAGTATTTATTCTCACATACTTTTCCTAAATTGCGTCTTATTTAAATTTACTATTTGGCAGTTTCTCTCACTCCAATAAACCAATAAACTCAAAATTAGACTCTAAGAAAATCCCCTAAAATTCCTTATGTCGCTCGAACTAGATGATATGTCGTTCGAACCAGAATGGCATGTCGTTCGAACCAGAATGACATGTCGTTCGAACCACTTCCACATGTCGTTCGAACCACTTTGCGTGAGATCCCCATCTCGTTTGAACCACTTCGTGCGACGTCGCGCGAGACTCACTGTTTCGTCTTCTTCACCAAATTTCAGCGTTTTCTACCATTTTTGGACCTAAAAACCTCTAAGATTCAACACCCAACGCCTCATCATTAATACCCATCAACACCTAATGGATTATAAACATTCCCAACATCCTAGGATCATTAATTCGTCATTAAACATCATAATTATTTAAAATCCCCAAATTAATTCATATGAACCCTAGTTTCCAAATTTTCATTTAAAGAACCTAATCAACCCAAATTCGTTCATTAACATATAATCAAATTCCGTGATTAATCCTCTACATACATGAAGGAATTTTAACCACTAATTAAATCAATCCTTAATCATAATTTAAATTTCCAATTTTCACCCAATTCATATGTAAATCATGATTAATTACACCTACACTAACATGAGCATGATTATTGCTAAAAGAAAATAAGTAATAAACACTTGCCTCGAATATAACGGTCTGATCCATTGGTGATATTGGTATGGGTGTGTTCCCCTTGTCCCGATCTACACGGTGGTGGTGGTGATTATGCAAGGTGGTGTTATCTTGGCCCTTTTCTCTTGAAATTTGGTTCCCCCTCACACCCTCTATGGACGTTCCTTCCTTCCCGTGTCTCCCAAACCTAAAATACTTTTCTTTGCTGATAAAATAACTCCCAATTTTCGTCCATTAATTAAACCCAAAAATACAATTCACCATAATGCCCTCTCGGGAAGCCGATTAGGCCTAAAATTGTCCCGGGATCCAAACTAAACACCCGGGTATACTATTTTGACTATCTCAACCCTTACGAACTCAACGGTGCACTCGAAATGACCATACGAGTTAACAAAAATAAATATTTTTTTATTCTATTCAATTAGTCCCGACACAACTCACACCCGTGTCAGACTTAAATTACTAAACTGCCGTATTTCTCACTTCCGACAATTTATCAAGTATTATAATTCCATATTACATATCACACAGTAATATTCAATAATTCTCCATAATAAGTATTAACCCTTGTCACGCTAGTTAATAATTATTTCAATCCGGATTAATAAAAATAAATTTCTCGTATTTTTAATTTAATTAATCCAACAACAATAATTAATCTCATACTTATTCCCATAATAATAATTAATCACATAATTATTTAAATCATAAAAAGTACGGGGTGTTACATACGTCCCCCCTTACAACGGAGTTTCGTCACGAAATTCAGGAAAAAGTATACCAGGTACACACAACGCTGTAAAAATATTGCGCATCGCATCCCGACGCTCACAAGTAAGATACTTCGTACCACCCATATAGTACACTATCGAATACCCTTAATAATGAACACTTCACATGTGTTTGCTTTAAACTCTAGGTTACCCTATCATATAGGCTCTTGCCCAAGCCTTACAGTTTAAGTTTCACTACTTCATCTTTATTTTAGATATTCACTATCTATCCTTCTACTATTTGCACCTTAGTAAATTTATCCTCTTCTCATATACATACGACTTCGTCTCTTGTCGTTCATATAAGTAAATTAGATGTGCAATATATATTTCACACACAATATATACGATAATGTCGATCATTCTTCGATATTTGAAATCATAACTGGTCCCCCACCTCTAACTCTCAAGTAGGACAACGACAAAGTTTACCGTGCCATACTTCTACTTGCACTCTGCCCGAACGTGAACTTATAGGAGTTATTTGGACACAGTCTCCACTAGTGGAAGGTACTACTCCCGTCCTCCTCTAAGATCTCAGGGTCCATTTAAAATTTTCTCTCCCGCATCCGATTAAATTGCTTGTCTTGCCCATCCCTCTATGGTATTAGGCCGTACTCAATCACATCTTCATACCTATAATCTTACTATCTCAGCTACATG
This sequence comes from Sambucus nigra, assembly GCA_949130495.1. Lineage (NCBI taxonomy): Eukaryota > Viridiplantae > Streptophyta > Magnoliopsida > Dipsacales > Adoxaceae > Sambucus > Sambucus nigra. Next base: position 528,130,421 of record OX422214.1, read on the forward strand.
AGAAGATCCTTGGGGATACTCTTCCATTCTCTAGTGGAAGGAGCCCCTACTGGTTTTGAATTGTTCGCCCTTTTTCTAACAGTCAGCTGACCTACTGCAAGACTAACTTTGAAAATTACTCTATATTAAACCCATTACCATTGTTATTTGTATCCTGATACCTTTTATACTCTCTTAAATGTACTTATAATCGTGATACGTGTGACTTTTTTGTATCGTGGGACACAAGTCTCTTTTTCTGCTCAAAAATCTCAATTTATTTTGAAACGTAAGTCTCTAACAAATCTTACGGAGTAATCTTCGGCTTACCCGACTACATGTTGTCGAATTCACAAGATAAACATAATCCACCGTTTGATTCAATCCCCTAGGGTGACCAAGCACACTATGCCTCGCGCATCATTATACAAAAGATATAAAATTTTCTTACTTCAATTCTTGCACACTCGGTATGCTGATGTGGTAGGAGTACACTCAACCACCCGACTAGTCAAAACTTAATCAATCCTTCAATGGTATCATTGCTCCTTTCCGAATAATATTAAGGCTAGGCGACTCTATTGGCCTTAAGTTATAAAAGAATTATTAACTCTCAATTATATTCCTTTATAGGTATAATAATCCACATACAAAACTTATATACTATCGACCAAACTTCTCTCCAACTCCCGACATTCACTAGTTTCATGCGTGGGATGTCTCGCAAAGCGAAATCCAAATAAGGAACCCCCTGACACACTACTATCTAACCTAGACGGTTGTCGAGGTCCGTAAGGCCTTCAATACATACTATGTACTTTCCCACAATCTACGTATTATGACATAAAAGTTTACTCATCCACTCTCATATTCCTAAAATGTAACATGAAGCATGGAGCCCTCACTATCCCAAGTACTTGGCGCTATAAATATATAACGAGCTATATTTCGCTGCTCGATAAGAACACAATGTATTCTAAGTCTTAATGCTCGGGAATCGCATATAATTAGACACTATACTCGCTGAGGTCTATAATACCATGAAAGTTTCATATATACTCATATCTGGGCCCAACCCTATTTTAGGTGGTGCCACACAAAACTAAGATCACTCCTCCCGAAGTATCCGACATGACAGTCATATCACTACATTTTTACTATCGTTTAACCATACGGAAATTAATCACTCCACATTACCATAATAAAATCTACTAAAGCTGACTCAATCCAGTAGTAAATTATAACAACAAAATATATTCTTAGGGCCCACCCGATTCACTCACGGCCAATCATCAAAATGCCCTGCTAACAACGAGAAATACGTTTGTAACAAGACTATTAAAACTAATGTTCCCACTAAACTCGACCCGTACACGAAGTTTAGGGTTTCCAATTTACATAAAAGTTGTGCCACACCCATGTCACAAGAATCTATCCTTTACTCATAAGGAAGAAGCAAAACCTCATCGATCTCGCCAAATCACAGGGTCTTAGCACGTGGTTGCCATCATGACCCATGAACATCTGCAATCATCATAAATTCTAGGATTTCATCCTATAGTTGTCCTCTTTCATCATGGACAATTTATTTCATCATGTGGATTTCGCACCCACTATTGAAACGTTGGCCCAAAATCTCTAGGCCTCAATTATAGCTTTATTGATCTCCCGTTTACATCCCGAGCCCTATAAACCTTCACATACTGTTTGTACTATTAACGAGGACTTTACTGGTCTAGCCTGAACCCATCATTCTCGGGTTATAAATTTCCTGGGCCTAATTCTCTTGACCCCAATTTCTTTCGCTGAAAGTCTCGCTCCTCCTATTGTTATGCCTAACTAGCATGGTTTACCATTTCTAATCTCTTTGGTCTCACTACTCAATTGTGGACACCTTCAATACTTGTAGTTCTACTTCCTTCACATAAGGAAAACTTCACGAACTATTTCCCCATCACTGGTCCCACTGACCATTTGGGAATGTCCTTCTCTCGGATCGAGTAGTCTTAACTTGCTGGCTACACTTGCCTTTCCGAACTATGGTTGGCCTCCACGGCCCTGATTGACTTCATCATCACTTTGTAGGAAGTTAATCAACTTAAAATCATCTAACCGTGTTCCCTATTGGTTGTACTCTCATGTGGGATTTTACTAACACCGTTAAGTTCAGTTTTGCTTATCGGCCAAATTCTTTAACCTTCCTAGCTTGCTTCTTCTGGAAAGAACGCAAGAACTAGTCACCGTATAACCTTGATGACATCAACATTAGTCATCCTTGTTGTATTTCTCATCTATTCTTGTGTTCTACTCATGGTTTCTTTATCAACTATAAACCCTTTTGATAATTTATGCCCCTCTGCTAGGTACGAAGTTCATTATGCAATTTAACCTTTCTTTCACGATCGGTTCCTATCTTACCCATTGTGCTAAACATCAAAATTTCACTAGCATTTTGTTACCACATCGAATGGAAGACCTCACAGTCAAATTGTACCCAAATTTCTTTCTAAATTTGAAATACACTTCTTCAAATATGGTGATTGTCTCTAATCACTACATGATGCTCCTAAGAGCTATAACTTTTAACTCCAAATTTAATTCTGAGTGTCGTCACACCCCACTCTACACCACTGCTTTCAGATTTTCCCACTTCCGCTGGTCTGTTACATTTTCTCATTTTCTTCTCCGCATCATCACCGATGGGTTTTCAAAAGAGTCCCTCTAATTTCTCCTTTATCGACTATGCTAGGTGGTCCTGAAATCACTCCACCGTTATCTATGATTCTGTCTTGGGAACCCACAGTTCTCGAGTGACGATTTTACTATCTATTGCTTCAGTATTCCTCATGGTGATTTTTGTCCCGATCACTCATTCCTGATTGCTCTATGTCTTCTGTTGAGCTTCTTCTCTCGCAGTTCTTCTTACGCTGGTCGTCCTAAAATGTTCGGTGTTCGAATCACATAAAAATTCATAAAATGAGTCACATCCATTATAATTCATAGCAGGAGAATGTAAGTCGCATACGTAAGGGAGCACAACAACCCTATCATAAGGCTCTACATCAACGAACGATGCGCTGAAACGTAATAAGCCGCACAGATCCTAAGGACACTAGAACCTGATGCTCTGATACCACCAGTGACACCCTGCCTAATTAAATATAGGGTGATTAGTCCTCTACCAATTCAAGACAGGATATTCAGTTGGTTCATTCTTAGCATCACTGTCGAAAAACTTTTTAACATAGTAATTACCTCATATAAAATTAAGCTAGGTGTCAAAACATTTCCCATTTAGTAAAACCGAGTAAATTCCATTTTCATTAAATCTTAAAATATAAACCATTTAAATCCATAACAATCCAAGAATAAATTATAAACCATCAACATACACAGGAATATAATAAGTACTGAACAAGAATCAAATACTGAACTAAATAAGACTGGGTCAAACTCCTAGTTCAAAACTCCAAACCATAAACTAAACTGAATACAATATCTCCGATGAAGGAACCAGAAGTGGGAGACATATGTCATAAATAAGAAGTCTAGATGAAACTGAATGGAAAGATATATGCGTCTACTACAAGGACCTACAACTTCCACAACAGCTGCAGCACATCAAGCAATCCAAATCTCTAAATCTGATACTCCTGTGGCTGAGCACCTGATATAATACATATATATAGCAAAAGAAAGAAGAGATATAAGAAACGAGTCAGAGCCCGATGTGTAAAAATGATTTAGCAAGTATTTAAAACTGGTTCTTAAAACAAGTCTTATATGCATGTTAGTTATCGAACTCTCACATGAGTTTCTCACCTCTCGTCTATTGTGCATGCCTAACGTACATCTAATCTCCCTTAGTTATACCTCCGAGTCTAACTAGTCAGAAACCATACTAATACTAACTATGATCACTAGTAGTATTCTAAATATTCACTGTTTATCTCACACACTAAGTTTCATTATTCACTGTTTAGCCCATACAATACGCTAATCAGATAGTTTATCTCACACACTAAGTTTCATTATTCACTGTTTGAATGGTTAATCTTTTATCCACCACGATTATTTTATTTCTCATTTCCATTTTATCAACTAGTTTCACAAAGTAGAAAGTTACCCAAGTACACTTATAAATATATATAGTCTCATCATCCCTATATATACACACTAATCCTGCACTCTTAGGTTAAGACCACTCGGTGCAAAGTAATGATTATTATTATTACCACGTCTACTAATTTCATACAGTAGAAATATTCACAAGTTCATATATATAAATATATTTACACATATATATATATATATATATATATATATATATATATATATATATATATATATAGTCACATCATCCCTATACATATATATACTAATCCTTCACCCCCGGGGCTAAGACCCATTAGTGCACCTATTAAGAAGATTCTGCATCCCCGGGTTAGCACCCATTAATGCACCTATCAATAATAATACAGCACCCCCGGGTTATCACCCATTAGTGCGCCTAACAATAATCATCCTTGTACCCACGGGTTATCACCAATTAGTACACTTAACAATAGAATTTCTGCACCCCTGAGTTATCACCCATTAGTGCGCTTAACTATAAGATTCTTGCACCCCCGGGTTATCACCCATTAGTGCTCTTAACAATAATTTCCCATAATAGGCATACACACATCCTATTATAATTTATAGGTATCTCTCCAACCTACATATATACTCCTCATACGTATTTTAATCTCATCTCTACGTATAGTATAAACATTTAGATTACTATCTCTCTCGTAATCTCCAAGGTATATTCTCTTTATACCGAAATAATTAAAGTATTTATTCTCACATACTTTTCCTAAATTTCGTCTTATTTAAATTTACTATTTAGCAGTTTCTCTCACTCCAATAAACCGATAAACTCAAAACTGGACTCTAAGAAAATTCCCGAAAATTCCTTCTGTCGCTCGAACCATATGACATGTCGTTCGAACCAGAATGACATATCGTTCGAACCAGAATGGCATGTCGTTCGAACCACTTCCACATGTCGTTCGAACCAATTCGCGCGAGATCCACATCTCGTTTGAACCACTTCCACATGTCGTTCGAACCACTTCGCGCGATATCACCATCTCGTTTGAACCACTTCGCGCGGACCCACTGTTTCGTCTTCTTCTCCAAATTTCAGCGTTTTCTACCATTTTTGGACCTAAAAACCGCTAAGATTCAACATCCAATGCCTCATCATCAATAACCTGACACCTAATGGATTATAAATCATTCCCAACATCTTAGGATCATTAATTCGTCATTAAACATCATAATTATTTAAAATCCCCAAATTAATTCATATGAACCCTAGTTTCCAAATTTTCATTTAAAGAACCTAATTAACCCAGATTCGTTCATCAATATATAATCAAATTTCATGATTAATCCTCTACACACATGAAGGAATTTCAACGACTATTTAAACTAATCCTTAATCATAATTTAAATCTCCAATTTTCACCCAATTCATATGTAAATCATGATTAATTACACCTACACTAACATGAGCATGATTATTGCTAAAGAAAAATAAGTAATAAACACTTGCCTCGAATATAACGGTCTGATCCATTGGTGATATTGGTATGGGTGTGTTCCCCTTGTCCCGATCTACACGGTGGTCGTGGTGATTATGCAAGGTAGTGTTATCTTGGACCTTTTCTCTTGAAATTTGGTTCCCCCTCACACCCTCTATGGCCGTTCCTTCCTTCCTGTGTCTCCTAACCCTAAAAGTCTTTTCTTTGATGATAAAATAACTCCCAATTTTCGTCCATTAATTAAACCCAAAAATACAATTCATCATAATGCCCTCTCGGGAAGCCGGTTAGGCCTAAAATTGTCCCGGGATCCAAACTAAACACCCGGGTATACTATTTTGACTATCTCGACCCTTACGGACTCAACGGTGCACTCGAAATGACCATACGAGTTAATAAAAATAAATTATTTTTTATTCCATTCAATTAGTCCCGACACGACTCACACGCGTGTCAGACTTAAATTACCAAACTGCCGTATTTCTCACTTCTGACAATTTATCAAGTATTATAATTCCATATTACATATCACACAGTAATATTCAATAATTCTCCACAATAAGTATTAACCTTGTCACACTAGTTAATAATTATTTCAATCCGGATTAATAAAAATAAATTTCTCGTATTTTTAATTTAATTCATCCAATAATAATAATTAATCGCATACTTATTCCCATAATAATAATTAATCACATAATTATTTAAATCATCAAAAATACGGGGTGTTACAGACATTATCTTCAAACATTTTATTTCATAAAATGTTTTCATCAATATTTTTACAAAATACACCATTTTCATAAAACCCGAACTTTTAGTGTTTCAAAACCTTGAAATATTTATTTCTTCTTTATTTTCGGGAAAAAAAATAATATTTTTTCAATATTTTATTTCTTAAAAATATTTATTGTCTTCTACACAACAATTATACTATTTAACTAAATACACCCTACTCAAATAGTCTAACTACAAGGCTATAATGTACAAAAATAAACTATTACACTAAGAGTAAGGTTTTTCCCACCTCCAATGGCTCAAATGGTGGTGTAAGTGTTGGTGTAGGAGGAGCAACCCCCACCTATAAAGGTGGCCTCATGGGGTTACCGAATGTATCCTCAAAAATATCTAAAATGTTCTTCTTCCAAGTTTCCAAGCAAGAACACCTTCAAAACCCATTTCATCTTCTCTAAGAAAACGCCCAAATAATCATCCAAAATTCGTAGCTCTCCTTTTTCAATGGTGAAAATGTGTATTTTGGGCCTGAACATGACGGAATATCATCTAAAATGGTGGTGAAGTGGAGGTTTGGTCGTAGATGGAGGTGGAAGACCACCCACCTCCCTCTCACTCTTATTCCCCTTATTCCATTTTCTCCCGACACAATAAACCCTAACCACACACACAAAAAAAAAAACCTTATAAAACCTCCCTAAGACTCCAAAATCCATTTTGCCCATTCTGGTATGATCCGATCTCGAGAGATCAAAGATCCAACGCTCCAAATTGTGACAGTGCACAAGTGCTTCTAAGATAAAAAACAACTCGACCAACATCGGTCGAACGACATCCCCTATGTAGTTAGAACAACTCCTAACATGTCATTAGAATGACATCTAATGTCGTTCAAACTGAGGATCGCGTGACCCTTCACACGACCTCCTACTATAAATCAGTAACACGTCGTTAGATGCCCTGCTTCTCGCGACCCTTCACGCGACCTCACCATGTCGTTTGAACAACCCCTTTTCCTCTTCTTTCTATTTTCTCCAATATCATCCATAATTATTATATATATCTAATTAATTCCTCCTCATATTAATCCATATATAACTTAATTAATTTATCGGGGCGGGTTATTACAGAGAGTTAGAGCCGACCAAGAGTTTTGGGATCTTTTGCTTCATTATTTCTATAAAAGTAATGTCGGTTGACACAAGAGATATGCCTAAAGGTTGAAATCATGATGAAGTACTCTCCACCATGAAATTCCCCTTTGCTTGTGGGGAATACTCAGACTCAGCACCTGATGATGAAGAACCAGGGTCTTTTAGGTTGATGGGGGCTGTTGGTATATCTTCAGTTGTGAGAGCAACAAAATAAGTTATGGAGTTTTGATAGCCGAGCAGAATATAGGCCGGGCGAGGATGATCGGCACAAATCTTAGACTGTATGGACCAAATGATCTTTAGATCAGTGAAGTTAACTTCGAAAACACGAGGAATGTCTTTCTTCCTTTTTTTCTACAAAATTGAAAGAAAGAAATGTGCGATTAGTTATAACACTTAAGACAGGTAAAAAATGGAGATATACAAGTTGTGTGTGTAAGTGTTTATCTATGCCTTGACCTTCCTGATGAAGAGGGGTAAACTTCAAATCCTTCACTGTCAATCCGTGATCTAAATAATCCTTATTAGAATCAGGCAGGTTCCCGATAAGAGCTTTATTTGAATACATCATCTTCAAATAATAAATATTTTTTTATTTGTGGTACCCTAACTATGACAATACATAAATTATTTTATTCCTATGTTTGTCCTATACTACTCATTTATGCGGTATACCCCATTAATGACTCTTCAAGTATTTGGGATACTTGAGCAGGGACGACATCAAAATATTGACAAAATTCCAAAAATAAATGGGTGGGCAAAAAGTGACCCCACACTGAGCAAAACATATTATGGGAATCCAGTGACCCTCTTTTAGTGCACAAAGGTCACAAGGACAAGTTAATAACTCGATTTTTATCGATGGAGGGATTTTATTTGTGGTCCTAAAGTGATCCAACGAACTCTCATGTATAGTGTTCACCATATTTTCAGTAAAGATGAATGAAATGAAAAGAAAGAGAGATTCTTATAGTAAAAAAGACAACAAGGAATTACAACTCTCACAAATGGGGAAAAGATCTTGACGAACAAAATGGGTATGATTAAACGTACCTACTGCTTCAATTTTTTATGGTGTCTTAGTTCATAATGAACAATATTATTGGCGTACCCTTGGAAGTTTCGCTATTTTTTCTATTATTTACAAAATTATGTTTGCCTCAAGGAACGAAGGCCAAATTTTCTAACTCTTAGAGATATACTACAGACTAAACACCTCAACATGATGAAACCACCCTAAGAAGCTAGTGACTAAAGTCTTCGTGAATCCGACGAACACCGAATGGTTAATAATCCATCCTTTCACTCTACCAGTCACTCCAATAAAGAATGAAGTAAAGGGGTCTTTTTGTAACATAAAATAAGAGTATGACATGGACCAATAAGAATGTGACACCTGTCATCATCATATATTCTAGTGGGTCCTACCCCATTTTATTATCGTGGTCGGATGATTATCTTCGACTGTCCAGCTGCATAAACAACCACCTTTAGGATGACCAACCATCAGCAGAGTAAAACATGCACACGTGGGAATATCTACAACCACCAATGAATATGCACGTGAAGCCATGCTAGCTCATGGTTAGTTGTCATCAATATATAAAAAGGTGTAAATTCCTGACACATAAAGGCACTCCACTTCTTCTTCTTCTTCCACGTACAATAAATAGCCCACTATATCCCTCAGCTGGGAGATACGTGAAAAATGGCACACACTCAACCCTATAAATATTCTTGAAATCTTTTAATCAACCGTAATACTTGGTGACTTTATACTCGTGCATATAGGCACCTCATTGGGCCGAATAACATAAACTATTTTGTCCCTTTTTTTGTCTCTCATCTCTCTCCAATTCATAATTTATTTTTTATATATTTGTGGTACATTATTATTGGTATCACTCAGCTAAGACACTAATTATCACTACACCAATTTAAGACACCAACTAATTGGCGCCTCTGTGGGAATAAAGAACTCCATATTAAATTGTTCCCCTTGGATTTTTCCCTACTTTATCCATTATTTAAAAAATTTCCACTACTTAAAACTTTGCAAACTCTAAGAGATCATTTATTGAAAAAACACCTTAACATGACAAAACTAACCTAAGAGGTTGGCGACCCAAGCATTCATGAATCCGACCAACTCCTAATGGTTAACACTCCATCCTTTCATGCTACTAGTCACTGCTCACTCAAATCAAGAATGGAGGATTATGGGATTTTTTGTAAGCTAATATGAGAGTATGATGTGGACCAATAAGAGTGTGATACCTATTATCATATATTCTAGTAAATCTTATCTCATGATAGTATCATGGTCGGCTGATTATCTCCCAATAGTCGACTGCATAGACGATTACCTTCAGGAACGCCAACCATCAAGAGAGTGAAATATGCACCACACATGGGAATTTGTACAGTGACCAATGTACATGCACGTGAAGCCATGCTGGATCATGATTAGTTTCTATCAATAATGTTAAAAGGTGTAAATGCCTAATATATAAAGTCACTCCACCTCTTCTTCCCCTACTATAAATGGCCTGCTATATCCCTCAGTTGGGAGAGATGTGAAAAATAACACATACTCAACCCTAGAGAGGTTCTTGAGAGCTTGTAATCAACCCTAATACCTAGTGACTTTGTACCCATAGATGTAGGCACCTTATTCACATAAACGAAGTAAAATATTTTGTCTTTTTCTTTGTCTCTCATCTTTGTCCAGTTCATAACATTTTCTTATATATCTATCGTTGATTATTATAGGCATCACTCAGCTAAGACACATAATTATCACCATACCAATTTTAGATTGTAACAAAAAAAAAATAAGAAAATGATATGGACCAACAAGAATGATTATTATATATTCAATTGGGTTCAACCCAATCATATTACCATGGTTGGCTAATTATCTCCCAGTGGTTAGCTGCATGGCCACCTTCAGGAAGGCTAACCATCAACAAAGTAAAACATGCACACGTGAAAAAATTATAGTCACCAATGTATATGCACGTGGGGACATGTTGGCTTATGGTTAGTTGTAATCAACAATGTAAAAAGGTGTAAATGTCTGACTTATAAAGGCACTCCACCTCTTTTTCTTCCCCTTAATATAAATCTCCTACTATATCCACCAGTTGGAAGACATGTGGAAAATCGCACAATCAACCCTAAAGATATTATTGGATGCTTATACTCAACCCTAAAGATATTCTTGGATGCTTATACTCAACCCTAATACCTTATGACTTTGTACTCGTGGATGTATGCACCTCATTAGGCTGAACCACATAAAATCTTTTGTCACTTTCTTTGTCTCTCATCACTCTCCAGTTCACAAAATTTCCATATATATATATATATATATGTGTGTGTGTGTGTGTGTGTGTGTGTGTGTGTGTGTGTGTGTGTGTGTGTGAGAGATAGATTATCATTGGTATCACTCAGCCAAGAAACATAATTATCACTTTTAAGAATATCTCTAGGGTTGAGTGTGTGTCGATTTTCACATGTCATTTTTCAGCCATTTATACCTTTTTACATTATTGATGACAACTACCATGAGCTTGCATGGATTCATGTTCGTGTACATTGTTGACTATAGATATTTCCACGTGTGTATGTTTTACTTTGTTAATGGTTGGACATCCTGAAGGTGGTCGGCGGGATAATCAGTTGACCATGATAATATCATGGGGTACGACCCACTAGAATAGATTATGATAAAAGATGTCTCACTTTTAATGGTCCACATCATACTCTTATATCACCCCCCCTTATTATGGGAGGACGTAGGTTGATGGGAGCCATCGAACGGTTAGGTATGGACCGTTAATGTTGCTACTGCATATTAATCACCCCAAGCCTAACTTTGTGTGTGTATTGTTGAAGTCAGTTTAGTTTGGGGGTCTTACGGATTTTCTGATAGAAATAAAAGATTGTTCTCCGGAGCTAGTTTCCGTATGATGAAATAAATGGATAAATATAATTTATATAGTCTGATGAAGGATAATAAATTATGAACCCTTTGTCACGTAAAATACCATATGGGCTTTATTTGAATCCTTTGTGGGTGTAACAACCCGCGTAATTTTTAGGGTATTTTCAAAATAAAGAGGAAAAATAAATTTTGAGATAAAATTATTTTTATTGCTTAAATATATTGATTATGATTTTAGAAGAATAAAACTTCAAGCGGAATTGAAATCAGAGTTAAAACGGATTTTATATGAATTTTTAAATATTTTACCTTATGGAATTTTTAAGGGAAACTGTCAGATTTTAGGCATGATGATCGATCGATCGATGAGTTTCATAGATCGATCAATGGTCCCAGAAAATGTGAACAACAAGTATTTTTGAGGAGTTGTGGTGTGATTCTAACTCTTATATTTTTACCTTATAAAAAGGGATCGTTGGCTATTGTTTTGGAACAACCTTAGGGCACAAAAATACTCAGAAAACATATTTTTATTTCCTCTCATTTTATACACAAACATGCCCTTTAATTTATGCATTCAACCTTAGGTTTTTAAGGTGTTCTTGGGGCTGTTTTGAGGTTGTTCTTGGAGGTGTTTTTGATGATTCTTGGAGCAGATTTTGATGGCTTATTCTGTGAGTTCTGGGCAGATTGTTGTTGGTTCTTGTTGGTGATTTAAGGTATGTGGTTTTACACAATATGCTCCTTAATCTCGCGAGATTTATTCCCGTTGTTTTCCTATGATTATTGACTCATATTTGAATTTCTAAATTCATTGGAATCTGAAAATTGTTGCTGGAATCTAATTTCGATTCATGTGGTATTATATTTGGTGATGAGCACGTTGTCATGAGATTTTAATATGGCACTGAGGTTGGGCACCCGCCAATATTCTTTTTTTCGAATATGCTTAAAAATACATAGGTGCGGTGTGGTAGTGAGGTCTGGTGGCTCGATTAATGTGTTGTTGAGAAATTATATTGATATAATTGCTTATGAGATTCGCATTTGATGTGAATATTCATACTCATTTTGTTACGCTTTATTCACTGCTATTATTTGTTGAGCATCTTTCTTGTCGTATTGTGTACTTCCCCATATTTTCTTTTAGTGGCAGGTCAGCGCGGATTTAGGCGCTTTGGATTTGATTTGGAGAATGAATTTTAGCATGGCTTATTTTGGGAAGATTATTGGAGAATACATACTTGAGAATATTGTATTTATTTTTGTTGTATAGAGAATTTTATTTCGAGATATATAGTTATTTTATTTCGAGAGATTATTAGTTGTATTAAATTTGAAGAGATTTGAGATTGATGGATTCTCTTATTTTTATTGTGGGTTTTAAATGCTCTATACCTTGTTATATTATGGATTAGTTCAGTTTTTATCGACAGTAGCACTCCGTTCGCTCTCCCTGGGCGGGCGGGGTGTTACAAATGGTATCAGAGCTTAGGTATACGACCACTCTCGAGTCTTGAATTTTGGGTCTCTTGCGTTTTTGTGGCACATGTATTTGTAGATAGTCATTTTAGATGATTGTTTCGCGTTAGGCATCTAGATTAGATGTGAGGAATTTATTTTTGAAGACGGATTATTTTGGACATTGTTGGCTTGATTTTTGAGAGTTAGGCATCCGGAAAATTTCGAGGGCGAAATTCCATTGTTAGTGGGGAAGTGTAACAACCCGCGTAATTTTTGAGATATTTTCAAAATAAAGAGAAAAAATAAATTTTGAGATAAAATTATTTTTATTGCTCAAATATGTTGGTTACAATTTTTGAAGAATAAAACTTCAAGCGAAATTGAAATCAGAGTTAAAACGGATTTTATATGAATTTTTTAATATTTTACCTTATGGCATTTTTAAGGGAAACTGTCAGATTTTAGGCATGATCGATCGATCGATGATTTTCATAGATTGATCCATGGTCCCAGAAAACGTGAACAACAAGTATTTTTTAGGAGTTGTGGTTTGATTCAAACTCTTATATTTTTACCTTATAAAAAGGGATCGTTGGCTATTGTTTTGGAAAAGCCTTGGGGCACAAAAATACTCAGAAAACATATTTTTATTCCCTCTCTTTTTATAAACAAACATGCCCTTTAATTTATGTATTCAACCTTAGATTTTTGAGGTGTTTTTGGGGCTGTTTTGAGGTTGTTCTTGGAGGTGTTTTTGATGATTGTTGGAGCAGATTTTGATGGCTTATTCTGTGAGTTCTGGGCAGATTGTTGTTGGTTCTTGTTGGTGGTTTAAGGTATGGGGTTTTACACAATATGCTCCTTAATCTCGCGAGAGTTATTCCCGTTGTTTTCCTATGATTATTTACTCATATTTGAATTTCTAAATTCATTGCAATCTGAAAATTGTTGTTGGAATCTAATTTGGATTCAAGTGGTATTATATTTGGTGTTGAGCATGTTGTCATGAGATTTTAATATGGCACTGAGGTTGGACACCCGTCAATATTCCCTTTTTCGGATATGCTTAAAAATGCATAGGTGCGGTACGGTGGTGAGGCCTGGTGATCTGGTTAACGTGTTGTTGAGAAATTATATTTATATAATTGCTTATGAGATTCGCATTTGATTTGAATATTCGAACTCGTTTTGTTACGCTTTATTCACCGCTATTATTTGTTGAGCATCTTTCTTGTCGCATTGTGTACTTCCCCATATTTTCTTTTAGTGGCAGGTTAGCGCGGATTTGGGCGCTTTGGATTTGATTTGGAGAATGGATTTTAGCATGGATTATTTGGGGAAGATTATTGGAGAATACATACTTGAGAAGATTGTATTTATTTTTGTTGTATATAGCATTTTATTTCGAGATAGATAGTTGTTTTATTTCAAGAGATTATTGGTTGTATTAAATTTGAAGAGGTTCGAGATTAGTGGATTCTCTTATTTTTATTGTAGGTTTTAGATGCTCTATACCTTGTTATATTGTGGATTAGTTCAGTTTTTATCGACAGTAGCACTTCGTTTGCTCTCCCCGGGCGGACGGGGTGTTTATAGTGGGTGACATTGTGGGGTTTGGCATATGCATCATAGTTCAAAGATGAAAGCATTTAACTAAAAATATGAGGTAGTGACACTTTTATAAGATAGTGAGTACCTTAAATTAAAATATGTTTACGCGCATTGGGGTGTAATATTAGTTTTTTAGTTAGTTTCTCTACGATATTTATTCATTCAGTGATAGTACTTGGTAGTCTACCTATATAGACTTTTAGTATATTGATGTCTAGAGTTGGGACATGCGTGTAGTATGGTACTAGATGAGAGGTTACTGGCATGTTTACTCTAAATTTGCGGCACAATTTACATTAATGTATTGGATTTATTTCTTGCAACTTTAGGGCGTTGTCCCAAAATTTTAAATGTTTTCCACCATAGGCGTTATTATTATTATTATTATTATTATTATTATTATTATTATTATTATTATTATTATTATTATTATTATTATTATTATTATTATTATTATTATTATTATTATTATTATTATTATTATTATTATTATTATTATTATTATTATTATTAATATTATTATTATTATTATTATTATTATTATTATTATTATTATTATTATTATTATTATTATTATTATTATTATTATTATTATTATTTTTACTAGTACGGAACCCGCAAGATGCGCCGGCGTTTTAAGAAAAACCTACTTATAATTTATTTAAAATAGTTTTAATAATATAATTCCATAATAATTGATAGCATTTGTAAATATGTTGTGTTTAATATTTTATGGTGAATATTCAATTAGTTAACAACGACCTGTTGTTTATAATCCTAGATTCCTAAAAGTTAAAAATGAAGATGTAAAAGGAGCCTCAATAATGAACTATACATTTGTTGACACAAAAAGCAATAAAAATATTAATATGAAAAATAATCATATAGATATCCAAAATCATGTATCCATGTATTATTAAAAATTAAATGACTAACTTGTTATCAAACTCTACCATTCAACTCGAAGCATGAACTATTATTACAATGTAGAAATTGAAGAACGTTATAAGGTCGAAACTACTCTTCTCTACTCTGTCATATATTTATCGTAAAAAAAAAATAAAGATGTATCGCAAATAATGTTGTCAAGAGGAATAATAAGGAATTATAATTAGATATTTCGAAAATATTTATAGGAGAAAGAAATCATCTACATGAAATATATATTATGAGTAGAACAAAGATATACCATAGTTTGGTAAATAGGACATCTCACACATGATAGACACAAAAATCTAATTTAAGATTAAAGGCACTACCTATAGAATTATCACGTAAGATATCATCCTCTGAATCTTCAAGTCAAACAACATTCTTTGATTCTCCGAACCAACCATCTGCATATGCTTAGAAATAAAAAAGGATGTAAATGCCGAAACAAAAAAAATGAAGATAAAGTATGAGTCAAAAAATAATACTATCGTTAATATAAACTACATAGTGTACGTGTATGAAGAAAACTTTTTGTTATAATATAATGTGTTAGATTACGTGATTGTCTAAGTTATGAGAAATGTAATAAACTTTTATTCATCATAAACCAAAGAACTTCAAAATAAAATCAATATCATTACTTTTATTAATTAAACGATAATATAACATTCAATCCATAATAATGTCAGAGAAAAGACTACGAAAATTATATCAGTCATCGATCATCTTCTCCGATTATGATTCAAAAAACCAATTAAATTCTTACGTGGCCCCAAACTATGGGTGCATTTAATTAATATATAATTAACACCAAGGAAATAATTTATTTAGAGAAAACGATGGAAGAGAAAGCACATAAAGCTTGAACTCAACAAAATGCATATAACAAAGAATATACAACAATGTAAATTGAAATTGGAGAATGTCAGAAAAAATATATAAGTTAGGTTAAATAAACATAATGCTATGCCAAGCACCTCAAACAAATATGCGAAAATAATATTAACCAAAAATGATGCAGTTAGTAATAACTAAAACATTATAGGTCTATTAAATGACATAGATTGTGAACAAAAAAAATTATATTTAAGAAACACTATACGTCCCATGACATGTTATGCATTAACTCGCAATAACCTAGTGTAATACCATATTAAAATACAAAATATCAGTTAGATACAAAATTCCCCAAACAATATTTATCTCTAACTATAATTATAGTTGCACATGATTTATTATGTAATTTTTCTTTGAAAATACCCAAAGTTCAAAATATTTACATTTATGTTATGCCAAAAATTCACACAATAAGGATTTTCATGTACTATTACTATTACTTTTTCTAAACTAAAAATAAATACCAAACTAATTGTCCAATGAATTTCTTATTAATCAATTTGGAAAGAAAAAGATCAGCAAATATGAATCACAATATGATTCTAAGGCCCTTAAAAAATATGAAACATTAAAAGATGGACACACCTTATAAAATGAGTTTCCAGATAATGGATTTGCACAAATAGCTATCTTAAGTGCCTCAATCTGTCAAACAAAACATAAAATTTAAATTAGTAATTATAAAGTATTCTAAAAATCAAGAGGGAAATAATTACAAATATCACCATATATCACCTTCGAAACTAATAGTTTGTTGAAGAGTGTCATTGTATATAATTATTAAAGTACATAAAAAACTTGCCATTAACATTAAGTAATAATCTTACAATTAAAAAAAACTAAACAACGAAAAATAATTGAATAAATAATTAAAAACATATGACATTGATTCAAAAGTATTTGAATTTGTACTTCAATATTCATTTTTCTTTATCAATATTCACAATAAAAAAATGTATAACACTCTTCTCAATCTAATAGAATATGTAAATTAAAATAATACATGACTTTGGGCTCCAAAAGGAAGAATTCACCACAAATTGAAAATCCTTAAGTTTGAATCTTAAAATTACAACAATTAAAATTAGTAAGTTATTAGATTTGATATCCAAAATGTAAAAAAAAAATACCCCACAACATTGAAATCATATTGATAAATTAGTATTGCAAATAACAGAAAAGAATGTAATTTTTTCATTAATTGAAGATTTTAGTAATGATTAAAAGGATTTGAAAAATAATTATTACTTGGGAATGCCAAAACAAGTGGTGGGCCTTTCAGCTTCATTTTTTTCCTTCTTGACTTGAGAGAATGATTAGATCAGAAGGTTGATTATTTTTTTATGAAAAAAATGAAAGTGTGTGAGTATAGTGGTTTAATATTAGATTTACTTCTTGAGAGTAAGTGTTTGTGCCAATGTCTTTTTACAAATTATCTTTAGTTTTGTTGCTGGGCTAGACACATAAACAAAAGAATATAATATGGTATTTGATAGTTTACCTTAATAAGCTTGTGTATGATCATTTTAGAGAGAGGGAGACGGGAGCAGTTGTCGTAATGGAAGGTGGCTTGTGAGTTGTTAGCAATTGTCGTAATGGAAGGTGGCTTGTGAGTTGTTAGCAATATAAATAGATCTTAAATGACTCTTGGTTTCCATTAGTAGATTTTAATGGGAATCCTTTCAATTTTGGAGCTAGAGGGAATGCATCGCTTGTTATTATTAAAGTCCATAAAGATGATTGTTAGAGAGAAACCAAGATGTTAAGGGAATACATATGACTCTGGGTTTTTAAAGAGAGAGAGAGAGAAATATGAATATGAATATGAATATTTATGACTATAAAACTTTAATTAAAATTTCTAATACTATTTTATTAGAGGTATAATTATTATTTTAATAATAATAATAATAATAATTATTATTATTATTGTTGTATTTGTTGTTGTTGTTGCTGTTGTTGTTGCTATTATTATTATTATTATTATTATTATTGTTGTTGTTGTTGTTGTTGTTGTTGTTGTTGTTGTTGTTGTTGCTGTTGTTGTTCTTATTATTATTATTATTATTATTATTATTAATATTATTATTATTATTATTATTATTATTATTATTATTATTATTATATACAAGATGTTTTAGGGTAACACCCTCCACACAAGTGAAAACCTTGTGCTTAAATTTTATCTTCTTAAAACCAAGAAGAATCCACCTCCCTTGTACACCAATTAACTATCCCTGGTCTGTACTATAAATACTCCACGGATTCCAGCCTTGAAACTCACTAGTTTAGCGGAATCAAACATGTATTTTTTCACTCTAAACGGGTAACATATGATTTTATGCACCATTCTTTGTTTTTATTGTCCAAAATATTTTCTACACTATCACAAAACACAACTTATTCATATAACGCAAGATTTTACATGTAGTTTGGCTTGTATAGGCATAGACACCCAAACCCTCCATGAAAGCTTGAGCTTTAATGGTGAAACTTTATTTCTTGACTTTAAACCTGTTTTAAAGTGAGGAATGAGTTCCTTATAAACCTAGGAGCTCAAGTACAATGGCCATTTTAAGAAACAAATAAGTTTTGAATCTTAATTTCTCAAAGGTGTTTTTCAAAATCCAAAAACTTCAAATTCAAAATTCTCACAAACCAGAATTCCTCAACCCTTCAAACCATATCCAAACTTTTCCATAGGATATCAGAAATCCAACCATAAGCTTAAATCCCATTGCCATATTCTGTAAGCCCATAAATGTTTGGAAAAAATATGGTAGTTGAAACTCAGTCATTTATGAACCTCAATCCATGAAACCTATGTATTTGGATTCCTCATGAAAAATTAGGTTGTATTGGTTCAAATAAACATCTTAAATGGTTTAGGATATCATGAGATATTTGAAGTCAAACTTTTGTCAAAACCTAAATTAACTGTCGAGCGGTTGAAGATAAAATTTTCAACTAGAAACATTTACCAAGCGCAGAAGCAATCATTTTTTTCCCCAAATTTGTTATTAAATTTTCCTAATCAAAATATTATAAGATAAGGCAATTTTTGGTCAATCCTAGCTCAAATTATAGAAAACTAAGGGTTTGATTTAAAAGTATTTTTTTAAATTTACAAATTGACCCCCCCATTTTTTTTTATCTTTTGAATTTTACCTCAACTATTTTCGACATATTCCTTGATAAAGTTTAAGCTAAAAAATCTTACACCATTTTCGAAATATGACCTTAAGACCTACATTTTAAACTCTTAAAATAATTACAAAATAACACCAAAACTTTAAAGAATACTGTTTCTTCATTTTTTTTCTTTCCAATTAAATCTTATCCCAATAATATACATTGACAACTTATATTGATTAACAGATAATCAAGCACCTTGCCTTCCCAATCTCGACTCCAACAGGTTTTAAACCCAGCCAATAAGTAGGTTTTGCCCTTTCGGTAGTATTTTCAGCACATTTGATTTAACTTCTATTGATATCACATTGTGATAGTCATAAATTACTCTTAGTATGTGCATGTTATGATGCTGCCATGCTATATATGTTGTTAAGCATCATTGATATACATAATATGGATCAATTTAAACCCTTCTCTCTAATCACAAATTTCATAAGGTCACTGCAAATAATTGAACCAGTTCACCAAAACATTGATGTGCTAAATTTCTTTGTTATAAGCATTCGAATAACTTAGGCAGTAGGTTGTCATGTTATCCCCCAAAAAATTCTACTTTGCCTATAGGTCTTAAGATGGTTTGAGAGCCTAGTTATGATGCATATATATGAATGTTGATCTGACAAAATGCGCGTAGAATGTTATTTTACATCCAAAGGTTTTGGATTATTAGTTGGTTATACGAATATTCTCGATTCTTCTATACATTCCAGTAAACTGATAATTATAGAATTATTTATAACGTCCTAACCCGGATTTATTACTTACCCAAAGTCAATCCGGTCCGATCCGAGCGTTAGTTGTGAAGTGAAATGGAACAACCTACATAATGTCGATTAATATTTTACTTATTTAGCATGCAATTTCCATTTACATCAAGCTACGTGAAGGACATGGGAAGCATCCCCAAAATTCAAGCTTACAGAGCTAGTAATGTAAAATAAAAAAGAACACCTACATGTACAACACTCTCAAAATAAGGAACCGCACCCAACTTGCCATAACAAAGATGAGGTAATGAGTCGAATGCCCCGTGAAAAATTACAATAATGTAATATAGAATCGAATGGCAGAAAGAAGACTCTAACACGTTATATCTATGTGTACATGAAACTATCTTTAATACACACACACACACACACACACGCATACACACACACACACACACATACATATATATACTTAAATGCATGAAACCGTTTTTATTCCAAAAACGTTACTCGTCCCAATTAATTCACCTTAATCTTATAAAGAGTTTTCCTTTTAATTGACGTGACATTCATTTCTTGATTTAACATGCCCTGTTATTTGTTTGATGAAAGTGATTTCGTTTACCGAAATTATCCCTTTATTCATACCAATTCACATTAGTATATTTATTGAAAACCACCTTTCAACACATGCAAGTACCATGATAGAAAATACTTATTTTTCTTTGAAAACCTTATATGAACACGCTCTTGTGTTAATTATGGGTTAAAACTCTTTATGTTTCTTAACTACCTAGTTAATCACTTCACTTTACCATTTCATTACCTTATGGACATTAATCAATTTTAACATTTATAGTCCACTTTATCCTTTACCGGAACATTTATTAATTCACTCAAGTTAGGCTGTATTTTCAAATATTCACTACGTAATCAATTTCATGACATGTTCCATTTTTGTTATTCTTTTCTCTAACTCTTCCAATATTTGCATACTTTAACGGGCTCCACATCGCCGGCTAGGCTATCATATGCTCCGACAAGTAATATTGGGTCTTTCACCCTAGGGCTTTGGGTCCTCCTTAATTATTTTAGTGTCATCCGAGTCCATATTAATGTATTTTAACATTTTATATATATCCACATTATTCAACTTTTCCTTTACCAGTCGGAAACCAAAACTCAGGTTTTCACCCTAACTTGTGTTACAATTTAAAATCATCACTCTATTCCTTTATACCCTTAGATTGATTTTATTCCAAAATCAAGTTCATTTAGGATTATTTTTTGTAACACACTTTCTTAATATTTTTGTTTCATAAAAATGTTTCACTTTACATAAAATTACCATTTTACCCATTTCTTTCCAAACTTATCATTTCCTCCATTTTCACAAGTGTCACTCCCCCAAAACATCATCAAGTTACCCACACTAACTTCTTAAGTATTTTTAACTCATCAATACTTATTTAACACTTTGGAGTAATATTGTTCTCAAGTTGGAAATATTTTTACTTCGTCACTTTCTTTCCCTAAGAAATCATTGGACATTTAAAGTCCACTTTAAAAGAAAAATACCATTTTTTCTAATTATGTAATCTTAAAATCATACACCTATCACCTTCCCAACACTTTTTTCACACACTTTAAGGGATGAAATTTCTAATTTCTTTATTTCATGTTTAAATCCAATAAAATCCTCATTAAACTTGCTTATATGTTCGTCCTCAAAATACTAAAAGTTTAGATACATGAGAAGATAGATTTTAAGTCCAAAAATCCTATTAAATGGGTCTAATATGTGATTTATTCTAGAAATTTTATAATGTTTTAGCAAACATACTTTTCAGGAAAAAGACATTTTTTGTATCTTCAAGGCTTGAATAAAATGTCCATTTATGTAAAATCTCAAATTTTCGAAGAAAACTTTGAATCATTTATTCATAAAATATTACCAACAAAATAAACATTCTTTTGACATTTTTATTCCATAAAAAATGTTTAAACACTAAGTTTTCTTGAAATATATCACTTTGTTAGACCATTGAAACAATTTTATAAACCAATTTTCACTGATTTTAAGAAATATTAATTTTGAATCATACATGCATCCTACTCTTAAACTCTATATACAAGATCAAATAATAATAACATAGAGTCTTAAACTTAAGAGTAGAGTTTTTTCCACCTCCAATGGATCTCTAAAATTAGTTGGATGAAGAAGAAGGCAATGGAAACCCTCACATCCTAAGGTGGCCTAAAGGAGGTTGACTAGATCCACAAAGCTTACCTCTATAAGAGAACCAAGCAAAAACCCCTTCAAACTCCATTAATCTTCCCTCTTCATCTTCAATAACCCCTAAAAACACCTTCAAAGATTTGAAACTTTTCTTAACAATGGTGGAAATGGGTATATAAAGCTTATATAATGTGAAATACTTAGTAATATGTGGTGGCATAAGGTGGAGGGATGGGGGTGTAGGGTGGGTAGTGGTGGGAGAGGCTTGGTTGAGGTGAAACGTCCTTCACACTACAGAGAAAGAGAGATGAAATGCTGATATATAATGGTGGGGATAACCCACCCCTCTCCCTTTCCTATATAACCCTAATATACCCATAAAAATGATTTATAACCTAAACCAAATACCATAAACATGTTTTAGATCATTTGTTGTCTTCAAAGCTTGACACCTCATCAATCCAAGGGCTAAATAACTCGACAACACACAAGGGCATTCCGATTTTAAAAATTCTAAACAGGTCATTCAAATGAGAACGAGACATTTTTGGAATGAGATCCCAATATCATTCGATCTCCCATCAGATGACCTTCTAATGAGGTTGGAATCTTATACAGGGACATATCGTTCGATCCTCGTTAAAAACCAACTTTGAACGCCATTAGAATTTTGTTTGAACCAACATTTATCTCGTTCGAACGAGAATGAGGCCTCATTCGAACAAACCTTAGTTTCGTTCGAACCACTGATTTTTCCTACATATTCAAGTTTTACTTATAGCTTCCAATAATTACCATCAAGGTCACGAGAATAATCAAATATAAAGATGAAAGTCCATATACTAATACTATAAATCCCAATAATTCCTAATGATTATAAATAACATGGGTGATGGGTAAAATCCGAGGGATGGGCATTACATTATCCATTTAAAAATCCTTGACTTTCTTCTTTATCTATATAAAGTTATTACTGATGCCTAATTCATAATGCTTTTTTAATAAACAGTTAAATCCATACACACCTCAAACATATATATAAATATATTTATTATAAATTGGTTAAAATATACTTGGCATACTTGTCCTAATTTCATTTTACCTCCAGATGCTCCAAGAGAAGGAAGCAATACCATCATCCCTTTTTGTGATATTCACGGTTCACTTGTATGCTTATACAATTATATGGAAGGAGATTAAGGAACATGGAAGCAAAGAACGGAGTTTCTCGATGACTTACGTCATTTTTAATATTGGGATAAAAAGTAACACTTATAATTCAGCCCTGTGTTTGGTGATACAAGATATGTAATACGATGTTAGTTATCGCTATAATGAATAAACTACTGTTTTTGGCCTTAACTTTAGTTTCAATGTTTTGTTAATATCTTTTACATTCCTACCAAAAAGCAAGGTGTGAAATAAAGAGAATTTATATAGTCCGATGAAGGATAATTAATTATAAACCCACCCCGTGTCACGTGAAAAACATTATGTGCTATATCTATATTCTTTGTGAGTGAGATTGTGGGGTTGGAATATATGTTATAGTTTAGATATGAAAACATTTAAGTAGAAATATAAGGCAATTACACTTTTATGATATAGTGAGTACCTTAAATTAAAATATGTGCATGGGCATTGGGGTAATCTTACTTTTGTAGTTAGTTTCATTTGATGATATTTATTCATTCGGTGATAGTACTTATTAGTCCACCGATAGAGACTTTAACATATTGATGCCTGGGGTTGAGACATGCATGTAGTATTGCACTAGATGAGAGGTGTGATACTTAGTTCATGTGAGAGACTATAATAGGCATGTTTATTATAAATTGATCACGAAATTTATATTGGTATATTGGAGATATTTCTTGCAACTTTAGGGCATTGACTTAAATACTACTACTACTACTACTACTACTACTACTACTACTACTACTACTACTACTACTACTACTACTACTACTACTACTACTACTACTACTACTACTACTATTCCGGAGTTCCCGTGGAGGGGGTTATTGTTGTGCACACTCTCATTCAGTTCTACTATCTTTTTATTCAGTTGAACCAATTATAAAAGAAATTGTATATAGAGGATTCAATTTTTTATAGTTAAGTATTTTATTCTCATATATTGTTGAGATTTATCATAATTGATTTTACGTATTTCAATTTTAGTTTTTCATTGATCCTTAGAAGGATATAAATTGCACATCGTCCCCTTATTTCGGCGTTTTAACCTAATCAATCGGGGTTGTTACATAAACACCCATTACTTTCCATCTCTCGCCCCATATATATATATATATATATATCACATATGTTTCTCCTAATAGCCTTCAACTTGTACACCTCTTCGTTATCCACTACATGTTGCCAAAATGAGTTATATTTTAATTTATTATTATTATTTTTTAAACACGTGCTTTATTATTTATATGGAATCTAACAAAACTCTATACTTGAAATTTTAGTCCAACCAATCTTTAAAAACAAATTTTGTCCTTGAGAGTGGAGGTGTCGCACCAATGTCACATTTCATGTGCTAATGCCACTTTAAATAATTAGAAAATATTTTTGACAATATACTGCTGGCCTAAAAATAAACCCAGGGGGGGTATATGAATTTTAATGGAAATTATAGATTTTTTAGACTTATTTTATAGATTAATTTCAATATGTAGGAGGGTACTTTAGATTATAGACAGAGGCGTAACCCCTATTTGAGTATGGTAATGATAAGCTAATTTGGCCAAAGCTCTGGATTAATGATAGGACACACAGACACAAACCCAATGAAGATAAACTCAATTTAAAATCTCAAAACTCTTATGTATGACTCAGGAAACAGTAATGAACTTTATAAGTAACTTAACTAGAGGGAGAGAGAAGTAAGCATCTTAGATACACCTTGGCAGGCAGGTACAAAACACACTAAACACCCTCAAAAAATCTCTGTCAAGTATTGAAAGCTTCGTAATAAATAACAATGGTGAGTGAGAAAATTCTCTGGTTAGAAATAACTCTCTCTTTCTGACGTGTATTCTTTCTCTAACAATAAATCCTTAATCCTTAAAAAGATCCCCTTCCTCAAAGGTGGTTGGGGTCCTTAAATAGCCTCTCACACCATCCCCGAGGCAACTCAGTCATTAAAGACTATGAAAGACCTCCCTCACACTTTATGTCATAACATTAAATGCCTGATGCACTAGTTGTCCCCACGTCATAAGCATTAAATGCCAAGACATGCCTTTTGTCTAACCACTGTGTGTCTAGGGACTGTTATCGCATAGGTGGCTCGGCAACTGCTTGACAGCCCCAAATACCATGGTGGTTTACTTAAGTGCAGGTCTGACATTGTTTAGCTAGCTAGTGACATCACCTACAGTAGATGTGACATTCAGTAGAGGGATGTTTGGTTCATAGCTCAATGCCCGATGGAACTCCATGCTGCTTCGCCCGAGGTTCCACGGTCAGGCTTCTTTGGTGTTTTTTTACCATGTGTATCTAAGATGGTCAGGACAAGACCCAACGGTGCCTCACTTATCAATCCTCCAAACCAAGTCCCTCTAAAATTCCCGCAGTGAGATCATTCGATAGAGCATGAAATCTCTCCCAGGCCCTGCCAAGCCTGGTCTCTCGTGAGTACCCTTTGACCTCAGACTAAAACTCATTATTATTCTCGTTACATCATTACAACCGTTATAGCTTACAGTCAACATAAACAGAAATAAACAAAAATACAATATGACTAATACAACAAGCTAAAGTATGAGTTGCCACGCTTGACCTGCCACACTCTCTTAATCCCAAACACTATTGCCAATGGGTGGATTATCCCTAATCTCCGAATTACCTCCAAGCCCCCTCTACACAATATGATTAATAAATTCAAGTATAAATAATTAATGAACAACAAGAATAAGTAATTAAGAGAGAGGGTCCAGAGAAACTTTGCATATCGATATTATTAATGTGATCCTCCCTCTACCTCTGTCCACGCTCCAGATAGTACTCGAGAAATTTCACTATCTCCATCTCACTTAAGGTGGAACCAAAATCCTTATAGGTAATCATAACATAGTGCAAACTGCGATCAACAAGACGCTAAACTCACCCTTGTCCAAGCGGTACACACACAAGAGACCAAGATCTTGAAACACCTTTACTCCCTGCAACAATGGCACTTCTAGTCGTGAAGATAAAACGAATTTTATTATAAGTAACAACAATAAGAATTGTAACCAAAATGTAAAAAAAATTCTTTACTAAAATAAGTATGAAGTAGGTTTACTTTCTCTCTCTAGAAATCCAGACAATTAAATAATTACAAGTATATTTATCAAGTAGGTAAATTGATTCTTTATCTCTCAAGAGTATTGTGTTAATATCTTTGGCTAAAGAGAGCTTCAGGAAGAATCTTGAAGCTTAAAGGTGTTTTGGGTGGAGCTTGACTTCAATGGAGTTTTGAGTTTGAAGGTAACATATGGAAATGCGTCTGGGACTTGGTTTCGCTAGCTAGAAAAATCAAGGATATTAAAATAAGCTTGGAAATAGGGATTTTATCAATGAGAATATTATAGTAAGATTGTGTATTTGATGAGGGCACCCAAGGTCTCTTTTATAGGCTATTTTAAAAAACTAGCTGTTGGAGGGTAGTATGGTAAGTTCTGGATATTTCGCAATTAAAATTTTGAAACTAGATAGTATGGAAATTTGAAATTGCTCATAGTTATATTTGACAATAACTCAATGTTAGTCGACTGCAAATCCCCTCTCGAAAGTGTTTTTTTGGTTATTTGAAAATAGTTTGACTTATCCTAAGTTAGTCGACTATAACTCACTTGTTGTTGACTATAACTCAATGTTAGGTGATTATAATCTTGTTATTGGGTCACCTATAGCTCGATGTTTGAATGTATATGATTCTAACTTCATTTGATCTTTTAAGAAGGATTAGGAAGGTTTAGGTAGGTTGTATTGAGCATATGCATGATCATATAAGTTTATTTACGTTTGTACAAATAGTACTAAAGATTTTTAAGTATCTGAGAAGGTATTCTGAGTTTGATCTTTTCTCTCGTTTGCATGAAACATATGATTTTTCTTATGTGTGATAATTAGGATCTTGCCTGCATGATTGTTTATGATATACTTCTCTTGATATATGAATTAATGAACTTAGTTGATCTTTGTTATAGATTTAGTGTGATCTTTGTGGTTGAACTTCTGATTCTTGTGAATGTATTTAATCTTGCGATGTTGCTTTTATGAGATGATTAGAATCTTTTATGTATGATAAGTTATTATAGAGTTCTCTTGATTTATGATTTCATGAAATTTGTTAATCTTTATCATAGGTTGAGTGGGATTTTTGTGGTTGAACTTCCGATGCTTGTGAATATATTTGATCTTACGCTACACCAAAAATAAAAAATGGTCACAGTAAATGGGTCACGGTCCAAACTCGTGACCCCTAAGTATTTATCGTAACTAAATAACTGACCAGGGTTTAGGGTGACCTTATTAAGAGACTAGACACAATCCATATCCATGACCAATGGGGTCACGATCAATAATCGTGACTCAACCATGACCCAGGATTGTGCCAAATGTCCCATTATTTTAATCACCCTGGTGGTCACGTTCATGACCCGTGACCTGCCAATGAACACAAATCATGACCAAGGTTATTTTGGTGCCAAAATTCCCTCCATTTTGGCCATGAAGGTGGTCAAGGTCCAGAACCGTGACCCATCTGTGACAATTACCAATGAACGTTGATCACGAACCAAAATCACGACCCCCAATCCTATTTTAAAATGGTAAATTTAGGATGGTCACGGTCCGTAACTGTGACCAACTCTCAAGCTTTTAATTGGTCACTTATTGGTTCACGGTTGATAATCGTTACCATTTGTAACTCATTAATGGGTCACACAAAGGCTTACGCATTTGAACTGTGACCCCGTTTAAGGTATAAATGAAATCATAACCCTACATTTTATTTCATCCTTAGTAAAAATAAAAAACTCTCTTTCTCTCGGCGACTTCATTTTTCAGCGGCCTCTCTGTCTCTTTTCATTTTTGAGATATTCCTATCTCCACCAGGTATCCCTTTTATTTTTACCAAAAATGTGTGTTCAGCGTATGGGTGTGTGTGTGCATGTGTATGTTCTGTGTGCGTGTATGGTTGTTCAGTGTGTTTGTGTATGCGTTCAGTGTGTTGGTGTGTTCTATGTGTTTATGTTGTTTATGTTTAGTGTATGGTCATTGTATTAATATTCAAAAAAATGATATTGGTTATTGAATTTATGTTAATTCACATTCTTTCGAAATCGACATATATTGGTTCAAAAAAATGAAATTATATTAAATTCTATGAAACCCTTGATGCAAATCTACCAAGTAGACAATTTAAAAGGAGTACGGGATAATCTTGTGTTAGATTGTTGGGTTGATGGTTGTTGGGCCGATGGTTTGATATGGGTGATGGATACTTAAAACGCTCACTCTATTATCTTTATAGTAAACCTTTAACTAATTATTTGTCTTAACAACGACCTTATTATAACAACTAAATGTTTAGAATAAAGTCATTTTTTGCTTCTTCAAACCCTTATAGATATATTCTCTCAGGAAAAATGAGTCACAATAGTAATTACTAGAAATAAAAGTATGAGAAGGTGTAATTTGACCGCACTAAAACATCTTTCATTATCGCGCGACATATAGAGGGAACTCCGATTTAAATGTATGGTAATAGAAAATTTGAAAATTTAATTACCTTAAAAATCATGGAGTTCAGCTCTCACAAGACTACCTGGTTGATCGTATTCTATTTTCATTGACAAAATGCTGGGATGGGGTAACAGAGAATATATTTGTCGTGCATAATCCTGACAGGCCATTGGCGTTAGTGACAGAGTTAGAAAAGTATGAAAAAGATTTATCCTTTATGGATATAATTCCGTAAAGAGAGCATTCACCCGGATTGTGATACCTCGTAACATATGCATATTAAAAATAAGATTGAAAATACGTTTAAGAATAAATGATTTCGAGTTCATGCCACGACCTTTTATACATCAATCATTGACATGCTTCGGCCTACTGGATCGGATGCAAAATTTCATATATTTTTAAAAACTAATACTGATTGGATGGAAATCAGACATATCTAGAGAGAGAGAGAGAGAGAGATAGAGAGAGAGAGAGAGAGAGAGAGAGAGTCATAAATCATATTTTCTTACATATGTCGCTAATCTTTTTTAAATGATAGGAAATGTCAAATAGAAATGACAATAATCAACAAAATAGAGGAACACCGCCAAATGGGAACTCTCCTACACCACAAGCTCAATTCTCAACTCCTCCAACATATCAATACTCTACTCTGTTGGATATACATTCTACTCTAAATTCGATACCCCCAACTCAATAAACCCTGCTAATCCGACACCCCCAACTACTATGGTCGAGGGATCCCAAGCCAACCCTAAGAAACACATTGGTTTTTCTATTGGTGGAGAAAATCTAAGCGGTGAAAAAGGTCACGTTCAGTTTTTAAATCCATTGTCTATCTTTGGGAAAGATGATTGTGGGCATCAGGAGCATAGATAACTGCTAAAATGTTAATTGTGCCTTAAAGTAAGATATTTAGGATCAAGTTAATAAAACATTTTCATTCCCAACTGGTTCGAAGTCGAAGATTTTTTAAGGAAGCTGATGCGTTGAAAATCTATTAGAAGAACCTTTGAAAGAATTTCTTCCCAAGGAGGCATGGAGTTCTGATGTTTTAAAGAGAAATTTCCCAAAAAATATTGAAATGCCTACTCACTAATGGAATGACTTCTTGGAAAATGTGTTCAAGGAGGGAAAATTGAATGAGAGGGTAATAAATAAGCTGCATAGATTGAAAAAGGTTGATTCCCACAGACTCTAGGAAAAATCTTATGATGATATTAAGGTTGAATAGGCGAAATGAACCAAGAGGACTTTGGAAGAAGGTAAATAATCTAACCGATTCAACTTGCACTTATAAATAAATTTCAAGACAGACAGACATCAACTTTGGTGAATTTTAATTTAGTTATCATATATATACACGTTATATTATTATTATTATTATTATTATTATTATTATTATTATTATTATTATTATTATTATTATTATTATTATTATTATTATTATTATTATTATTATTATTATTATTATTATTATTATTAATCATAGTTTGAAATATATGATTATGTTATAGGAAATTATAAAGGGAATGCGCAGTAGTCAGTCTAAGTGAATCCCCAATGATATCCAATCAGATGTTCTAACTAAGGCATTGGGGAGGGACCATAAGGGGAGGATAAGAGGCGTGGGCCCATATATGCCAAGTACCAAATTACAGCACACTGCACCTTTATTAGACGAGATCTCTATAGTGAGGGGTGAGGTGGTTAGTGGGTTGGAAGAAGATGCCAAGACGAAAGGATAGGTGTCAGAGCTTCGAAAGTACATGACACTCCTCACGAATAAAATCCACGAATTGGTCAAAATCTTAAGTTAACAATAGGGTTACCCCCCTCAGATGCCTCAAACATCCCCCTATCCTTTCTCCGGAACATTTTCCTCTTAAATTCCTCCGCTCGAAACATTCCCCTCCCAAATCCCTATAAATTTAACAATTTGTCCATCATCGTTATCCATGCACCCTAACTTTAGCGAGTGGTATTATGTATAAAACTTAACATGCACTCTCATTTCCATACTTGTCAGAACAAAAGTTCACAACCGTCATTTGGTGATAGGTGAATCTCAAATTTTGGTCGATAAAATATACTATAATTGTGGATATGAGCTTGTGTATGTTAACCACGGGAAGGGCCCTTATTTTCAAATTATAAAAATTGATTTATAACTTGGTCAGTTAATTTGTTGGCCAAGGCTACACCTTTAGCAATGTTTTTTCTATAAAGAAATCCGTAATATGATAATGAATATGTTTGTAATATCTATTTGTTTGAATGAATTTTCTTTGAATGAATTCGCTTGTAATATCTTTTAGATAGAGTTTTATGAATTTGGTTGGAATATCTGTTTCATTTGAATGAATTTGTTTGTAATATTTCTTTTTGATCTTGTTTAATGATTTGTTTTGAAATTTGAAGACTCTAGATTGGATTTTCCACAGTACAATGAGTGGATGGGAGAGAGCCACGAAGTACCTAATAATCATGTGAAGGGTTTTCGGGATTTATTAAATATGCAAATAGAAATATTAATAGGGATAAGATTTCGTGTCCGTACAACTATTGTATAGATGGAAAAATTAAGTATTTAAAAGACATTGAATTTCATTTATTATTGTGGGGGTATGATGAAAGACTAGAATATATGGGCATTCCATGACGAAAAGGATGTACCATATATTTTGGAAGAATTACCAGTGTCGGACCATATAACCCCACCGAGTGGAAGTGGTGAATGAATCTCCAGCACATCATCATTTGACCGACTTAAATGATGATGCATATAGAGTCTAGAACAATCAAAACCACCAGCCTATGGATACAGATAATGTGCATTATGACCAAGTCAATGAACAAGTTGATGCTGAATTACCTGACGATCGGGAATACATATGGTTAAAAGACGATGAAGCTAAACCTTTGTATAAAAATTACAAAGAGGGTCACTCGGTATTGTACGCAATAATTGGTTTGCACAATTTGAATAGTTAATTTAGTTGTCGGGTCATAGTGTAGCTGAAATTATTAAGTGGGTTAAAGGCATTCTCTAGAAAGAGAACACGTTACCAGATAATTACCCTAGAATGAATAAGAGCTTGAAGGGTTTTGGTTTGAATTATAAATGTATTCATGCATGCAAGTATGACTGCGTATTGTACTGCGAAAAGAACGAAGAGAAGGATGAGTTCCTGTATAGCCTAGATATGTGCCCTGTGAGAATCGAAAAGTCAAGTTTGTAAAATATTGCAAGTGCTCCCAAGTTCCACAAAAGGTTTTAAATTATTTTCTCCCCATGCCACAATTAAAACAAGTTTTCACTATACCGCGGATAACAGAGGCCATGACATGGCACGATTGAAGTGAGGTGGGTGGGAATTAGATGTGTCATCCAGTTGATTCAATCAACTGACAAGTTTCAAACACATGACATCGTAAATTTAAAGGAACCATATAATGTCAGTCTTGTATTACTAACCAATGAGTTTAACCCTTTCAATACTAATCAAAGTTATTGACCAGTTCTCATGGCGTCTTTAAGTTTCCCTCCGACACTACACATGAGAAAAGAGTTCACATTATTATATTTATTAATACCTAGTCCGAAGGCTCACAATGATGATATTAATATATTTGTATCCCTATTAATCAAAGAACTTAAAGAGTTGTTATCAATGTAACATGTAGAAACTTATCGCGTAGTCACGGGATGCCCGGTTAGTGAACATGGCCAAAAATTATAAATAATTAGACTTAGGCTTGAAAACATGCGGTTGAAGGGTGAAAATGCAAAATGGCCTCCAAACGGCCCTGCAAGAGGAACGAGCACCTCACATTGGGACCAATGTAACACGTAGCAACTGATCGCGTAGTCGTGGTATGCTTGGCTACAAAAACATGACTAAAACTTGTAAAACTTGAAAGCATGCCGTTGAAGAACGAAATTGTAAAACAACCCAATTTATAGTGCTCTCACAAATATGCATTGACATATAATTTCACAAGTAAAAAACCAAGAAAAGAGGGGGCCTATACCATATTTTCCAATTTACAGTGTTCTCACAGATTTTTACACTTTCAACACATTTGACATAAATTTTCATAAATCAAAAGTGACACCCTAGATTCGAATTATGGGTTGGTCCCCAACCTTGTTCATCTTACAAGCTACGTTGACTTTGATGCCATTTTTTACTACGTAGGCATTCCAAAGTTAATTTTCGAGATTCAAGTTCGTTGTTACTTACCATTTGGGAAATTTTTGAAGTTTTGTATACAAGCCTCAATGGAGAAGGAACATTTGGAACAAATCACGCAAGAACTCTTTGTATTTTTATTTTTTGTTGTACATATTCACGCGAAATGCATTGTATTTTATTTTGTGTTGTACATATTCATCTAAGCATGCGTTGTATTTTATTACATATTCACTCAAACATGTATTAGTTCAGTTGTGTTGTATTATTACATACTCACGCAAGCATGCGTTTGTAACTTTTATTACATATTAGTGAAATATATATTTTTGAAAATGTAAATAGGTTTAAAAATGTATAGATTTTTTCGGGATGCAGAAAATTAAATTTATTTTTTTATTTGGTCACGGTCCAAAAGTAAGACCATATATATTTTTTTAAATTAAAATAAAATAGTTGGTCACAATCCATAACCGTGACCACAGATCTATTTTCATTTTATATATATATATATATATATATATATATATATATATATATATATATATATATATATATATATATATATATATATATATATATATATATATATATATATATATATGGTCACAGTTACTGACCATGACCGAAAGAAATTTTTGTTAATAAAAAATTAGGGGTCAGACCGTGACATTCCATGATCTTAGGGTCATGAGTCCAAACTGTGAACCAAATTCCCCATTTTGTGATCGTGATCAATAATGACCCCCCGTGATAGTTTGGTTATGGGTAAAAAACGAGAGCCATAGTCCCCTTTTGGGACACGGGCATGGACTGTGACCCGCTATGGTTTAGTGGTCAAGGGTATTGACCATGACCCAGGTTATCCCCTATGGTTCATGGGTACCGACCATTATCCACAATTATTTCACACTTCATATTGTCACGGGTGAAGATCGTTACCCGTACTGGTGATCTTGGGACAAAACCGTGACCATTGGCAATATATGGTGTGGTGTTGCTAAGGATGGTTGCATTGTTGGGTGATGATGATGATCAATGAGATGCCCCAAGTGTCACCTCGGCCGAGGACATGGCTGGCATTGGAAGAGCCTTGGATCGGTGACCAGCAGCCTCAGCCATAGAAGGGTCGGCCCTAGCCGACACCACTACAAACCTCATCAAGTGGAGGCTGCATGTATCATAAGGGTCAGCAGCTCTTCAGTTTACCTAGGAATGACAACCTCGGCCAGGGGTAGGCCGAGGTTATAAGGATACATACCTCTATCAAGGGAAAACCCATCAATGAATCAGCAGATGTTCCAGGAACAGTCCAGCTTAACCTCACCCCGGGCAAACCTCAATACTTGCCTCGGCTTCACTTAAGCCAGGACCGTAATGACTCATCTCGGATTATATTGACAACTGGACCTTACCATCCTCGTCCTCTTCCAGGCCGAGGTCAGGACTAAGCATCAAGGCCGAGCTCTTATGGGCATATGTGTGGACAAGGACATGTGGACACAATTCAATTATAACAAATCATTACCCTCACGTGGGGAGAATATTTCATCATCATTCTCTACCTGTGACAGTGACAGATGTCTTCATCAGATTGGCTAGATCAACACACACATGCTCATTGCATGCATAGGGGGTACACTACACCCCTAGGTACTATATATAGAGGTCATCCTCTACCTTGCAAAGGATTCAAAATTGGCAACCCTAGCAGAAACTCTGTTCAAATACACAATAGAGAGAGAGAGAGAAATCTTGAGAGATTGTATTTATAGCCGTTAGTGCCCTCACATATTGATACACATCATACACTTACACAGTGGATTTAGGCCTAATTGGCTGAACCGCTTATATCCCGGTGTAAATCCTCTTCTCCTCATCTCCTTTTACTATGTGTGTATATACCCTGTGCTGCCATTGTTAACATTGAATTGAGCTCACAAACACCTTGAAGGGTGGTGCTGTTTCCAGCATCATCATTTTGGCACCGTCTGTGGGAACGAGAAGTTGTCTCTTCCTCTTCTTCAGCTTAACCTCACCGGAGACTCTGGTGGTGAACCAGGCACCACCCCTTGCGTGGAGCTGCTTCACCATTGAAAGAGGTCCTTTAAGGTATTAAGCTCACTTGCTACTCAAGCTCTTTATTATTAACACATGGCACCAGAATTACCACCGCCTCTTCCGCCGCCTAGTGGGGGAGGGCCTAGTTCCAGCCAGGCACTGCCTCAGTCCAAAATGGTGGAGGTTGCTGCAGCCTTGAGGTCTTTGGCTACAATGCAACAAGCTATGCATGAATAGTTTGCACAGCTCATCCAAACTATTATGAGGCCACCTGGAGTTTCACCGGAGATGATCACTCCAGCGGCTGTCCAGCCTCATCCTGACGCCAGGGGACCACCCCGGGCACCAATGAAGGACCAACCCACACCCCAGCGGAGGAAGGACTTTGCTGACCCTAGGCGCTTACGCCTGGGGAGGCAAAGAAACCCTTTCCCGGAGGAAAGGTATGACGATCTAGAGGCGGAAGAGGTCCCAGAGGATTATTGGGAGCCATATGAGGTTTCGAATAATACGATACGTCCTCTTCAGCAGAACTGAGGCTGTGTCGATCGAAGAGGTGAAGAGGCCCAACAAAAAGGATCAGCTTTTGGTCGATTGAGAAGAGGGTCAACCTTTGAGAGGTTGGGCCCAGTGAATGACCTAAGACAGAGGTTATCAAGGTTGAGAAGCGCAGCCGACTCGCAAAGAGGAGAGAGACAAGGTCAGCCTGATCAAGGCCAACCCCGTGAAGGAAGGGGCAGAGACCAGGAAGAGGTCAACAACCGACGTTGTGCTACAACAGGGGAACACTCAGTCCATCCCTTGGAGGTGGATGGGGACAACCTCGGCCAGGTCGATGGTAGGAGACCATGGAATGAATCTATCCAACGTCTTGAGGAGAAGATAAGAGACCTCATCAAAAGTAGGGATCCACGGCAAAGGGGTTACTTAGAGGGCTCTCCACTCGTGGCTAAGATAGTGAGCTTCCCGACCCCTGCTAGGTTCAAACCACCATTGGTGTCTCCCAAGTATGATAGTAGCACCAACCCTGTACATCACATTGAGATGTATCAGTCGGCGGCGGACATCGACTCGATACCAGATGAGATGAAGTGTAGGGCCTTCTTTGGGACCTTGACAGGAGCAGCGCACAGCTGGTTCACCTCTCTTCTGAAGAATTCAATTGAGACCTTCAAGGGCTTGGCTGAATGATTCATTCACAACTTTTGCTTTGGGGTAAGACCTCAAAAGAAGACCACTCATTTACTGTATGTCAAGCAAGGTAAGGACGAGTGCCTAAGGTACTACATCGCCAGGTTTAACAAAGAGAAAATTGAGTTTGAAGATTACAAAGAGAATATAGCCATGACCGCCCTCATAGGAGGTCTTAAGAAAGGTAAGTTATTGTGGAAACTCGCGGAAGACCCTCCCAGGTCCATGGAAGAGCTACAGGAAACTGCGAGAAAAGTCATGAATGCCAAAGAGGTAATGGCCGCCAAGTATGAGGATAATTACCGCGATAGTAGTGGGAAGTTCCAAAGAAAGAAAGATGGAAAGAAGAGGTTAGTCGATGACAAGTTCGCTCACTATACTCCTCTAACTGTGAGCTACGAGCATATCCTCAACGAGATCAAGAATGACAAGACTCTAAGATGGCCAGAGAAACTGAAGGCCCCTCCACATAAGAGGAACAAAAACTTGTGGTGTGAGTTCCACCAGGACCATGGACATGTTACAGACAGATGATTCACCTTGAAGGATGAGATTGAGAAGATGTTAAAATACGGAAAGCTGAGGAAGTATGTTGATGGCAAAGCTCCTAAATGGGGAAGAGATGACCCTAAGAAAAGGAGAAATGATATATGTCGTGACGATGCCCTGTCTAGAAGAGGCAATGACTCGGAAGATGATGATGAAGATGATCCGAAGCTTCCGCCGAAAGATGACAACACCCTGGTGAAGAAGGTTGGCATGATCTCCTTTGGTGTTGACACCATATGCAGAGGACTTTTGGGAGGTAGTTCTGAAGTGGCTGACAGGAAAGCTCATGTGGCAGAGGCCAAGTCGATGGCCAAACTTGAGGTTATAAATCTAACGTCTTCCGATACAGCGTAGAAGAGAAATAATGTGGACATGGATACCCTTATAGTTGGGTTCTCCTGACTCGACTTCAAAGGTATCTTAGCTCCTTATGATGACCCATTGGTAATAACAATAAGAGTGCATGGGTGCGAGGTGTAGAGGATCCTTGTGGACGGGGGGAGTTAAGCAGACGTAATGTTTTAGCCTTGCTTCAAGAGCTTAGGTCTTAGCAGAGCTAGGCTGGTACCCTATCATCATCCCTTGACGGGCTTCAGCGGAGAAAAGGTCCACCCATTGGGCATGTATGAGATGGACTTACGGATAGGTGACGAGTGGCCTAAGAGGTTGACCCGGAAGATAAATTTTTTCGTAATGGACGAAAACGTCTTCTCGGCCTATAACCTCATTATAGGAAGAGTGGCCCTTAAGGAGTTCGAAGCTGTGCCATCGACGGTCCACCAGATGTTAAAATTTTCGACCCCCTATGGGGTAGGGGAAGTGCAAGGTGACCAGACCATAGCACGAGAATGTTACTTCAACTCGGTCGAAGAGAGAGAGGCGCATAAGAGGGCAACTACCACCTATAGCATTGATACATTGGACCCAATAGATGAAACAAAGTTGAAGAAGGGAGAGGCCGCAGAAGAGGTAGAATCCATCATCCTCAATGAGGATGAACCGGAAAAAACTATCCAGGTCGGCAAAGCCCTAAAGAAAGAAATCAAGGAAGAGCTGATAAACTTCCTCAGGAAGAGACAGAGTGTCTTCGCTTGGAGTCGCACAGACATGCCGGTATCAACCCTGAAGTTATGATTCACAAGCTCAACGCGACCAAAGAGGCCAAGAGTATTAAATAAAGACAAAGAGTTTACTCCAGAGAGAAGTGCGACGTCATCCGGGAAGAGGTAAAAAAATTGGAAGAGGCTGAGTGTATAATAGAAGTCATATACCCGGAGTGGTTGTCAAATGCAGTCATCGTGCCCAAAGCCAATGGAAAGTGGAGAATGTGCATTGATTTCACTGACCTGAATAGGTCTTGCCCAAAAGACAGCTATCCCTTACCTTGGATAGATCAGATGGTAGATGCTACTGCAGGGCATGAGATCATGAGCTTCATGGACGCGTATTCAGGCTACAATCAGATCTTCATGGATACAGAAGACTCAGAGAAGACAACCTTCATTACCGACAAAGGGACGTACTGCTATAAGGTGATGCCCTTCGATCTAAAAAATACAGGGGCGACGTACCAACGTCTTGTGAATAAGATATTCGAAGACCAAATAGGTAAGACCATGGAAGTGTATGTAGACGATATGCTGAAGAAGATCTTAAAGGGCTGCACTCATGTGGCAGACCTTGAAAAGACCTTTGATACTATGGACTTGTACATGATGAAACTCAACCCAGCGAAGTGTGTATTCGGGGTAGGAGCGGGGAAGTTTCTTGGATTTATCGTCAATCAAAGAGGAATCGAAGCCAACCCAGAGAAAATTAAGGCTTTACTTGATATGAAGACACTGAGGAGTATCAAGGACGTCCAAAGACTCACTGGGAGAGTGGACGCGCTCAAGAGATTTGTTTCCAGAGCAACGGACAAGTGTCTTCCGTTCTTTAAGGTGCTGAGAAAGGCCTTTCAGTGGGACGAAGAGTGCGAAGAAGCTTTTAACCAACTCAAGTCTTACCTTGGGTCTCCCTTGTTATTATCTCGGCCCATAGTAGGAGAGAAATTATATGTGTACCAAGCAGTCTCTGAGTCGGCTATCAGTGCAGCCATAGTACGAGAAGACGTTGGAATCGAAAGGCCTGTGCATTTCAACAGTAAATCCCTATAAGGGTCTGAACAAAACTACCCTCGTATGGAAAAGCTAGCCTACGCCCTGATACATGCTTCAAGGAAGATGAAGCCCTATTTACAAGCCCATTCCATGGTTGTCCTCACCGACTCCCCACTAAGACATGTCCTACATAAACCTGAGAAGTCCGGGAGATTGATGACCTGGGCCATTGAGTTGGGGGAGTATGACCTTATCTACCAACCAAGGACAACCATCAAAGGTCAGGCCCTCGCAGATTTTTGTTGCTGAGTTCACATGGGAAGAGGCAGAGACTGAGAGTGACCTAAAGGGTGCTGAAGGGACAAATAATAGTGTCCTCTGAGAGCAGGAAGAGACAACACCAAACATTTTTCGAGAGCAGGAAGAGGTGGTACCGAACATCTTCCGAGGCCAGGAAGAGGTCTTATCCAAAAAGATCAGGGGAAGAGTAGCAGAGAATGAGGAGGATCGATACCTCTTCAAGCAAGGTATCATGTCAGAGGGGGCCTTCTCATCGGATACAGACATTTGGAACCTCTTCATTGATGGTTCTTCCTGCGACAGTGGAAGCGGAGCAGGGTTGATACTTTCAGCTCCAGATGGTGCCAACATTGAATACGCTTTGAGGTTCAACTTCAAGGAATCTAAAAACGAGTCAGAATATGAGGCCATGATAGCAGGTCTCTCATTAGCAAAGGCTTTGGGTGTAAGGCAACTCCTACTTCATAGTGACTAAAAGTTAGTTGTCAATCAAGTATTGGGAGTCTATGAAGCCAAAGATAAAAGGATGGCTAAGTATCTTAAGAGGATAAGAGAAATTTTAGAATATTTTGAAGAGATAAACCTAAAGATAATACCTTGGCAAAGTAATAGCCACGCAGATGCATTGGCAAGGTTGGCCTTGGCGACGAAGATAGACGTCAAAAGGACAGTTCCGGTCGAGGTCTTAGGAAAAGTAACCATTGAGGAGGAAGAGGTATGCAACCCTTGTCTCAATTTGAACCTAGGAGACTCATGCATGGACCCCCTCATCAGGTATATCAAAGAGGGAGAGCTACCCGAATCCAAGCTAGAGAGGAGGAAATTGAGATATAGGGCTGCCAAGTTATGTATAGTAGGAGACGTCCTGTACAGGAAAGGATTTCTATTACCTCTCCTCAGATGTGTGCATCCCACCAAAATTCCCCATGTCTTACAGGAAGTTCACAGGTCTCTTGCTCCAGTCACATAGGAGGAAGACCATTGGCCAAAAGAATTATTACCCAGGGATACTGGTGGCCAACCTTGGCTAAAGATACTGCAGATTATGTGAAGAGGTGCGATAAATGTCAGAGATTCTCCACTATTCCTCATCAACCTCATCAACCTTGACGTCAATCACCTCCCCATGGCAATTCGCAGCATGGGGAATTGACTTAGTAGGACCCCTACCAAGAGCTGCCAATAATTACCAGTTCCTGATAGTGGCCATTGACTACTTCTCAAAATGGGTGGAGGCAGAGCCGATGATAACGATCACAGAACATAAGACCTTCCAATTTATTTGGAGGAACATCATATGCATACATGGCCTCCTAAACACTCTCATCTCAGACAATGGGACCCAGTTCAAGAACTCCTATTTAGAGAAATATTACGTAAGAGTTGGGATAAAGCCGTTCTTCTCATCTCCCGGCCGACCTCAGGCAAACGGTCAGACCGAGGTCATGAACAGAAAAATCCTCAGAGGAATCAAGAAGAGGTTAGAAGATGCGAAGGGAATATGGACTGAAGAGGTCTAAGCTGTGTTATGGGCCTACAGAACCATGACTAGGATACCTACAGGAGAAACCCCATTCATGCTAGCACATGGCTCGGAGGCCGTCATACCACCAGAAGTGGGACTCCCTACTCATAGGGTCCGGACCTATGACCCTGATAAAAATGGGGAAGAGAGAAGGCTAGACCTAGATCTAATTGAAGAGAGAAGAGAAGACGCAAAAATCAGACAAGCAGCTTACCAGCAGAGAGCAGCAAAGTTCTATAATCAGAGGGTGAAGTCAAGACCCATTGCCGTAGGAGACTTGGTACTAAAGAAGACCTTACAAAAAACAAACAAACTCCATCCAAACTGGCATGGTCCCTACAAAGTAACAGAAGAGGTTGTACCCGGGACCTACAGGCTATAAAACCTAGAAGGGGAACCTTTTGCCAATCCCTGGAATGCTGATCATCTGAAGAAGTATTACATATGATGTTGTAAAAAGTTATGTAAATGTACCATCTTATGAAGAGATTATTAATAAGAGATCAGTTTCCATGTCGGTTCTTGCTTCATTGAGCTCTAATGGTAGGAATTATGAGGATAACATCTTAGGTGATGACCTCAAACCCTTACAACATCATTAAGTGGTGACAAGGTCTGAAGTCAGACACCATAATTGGATGACCTCAGACCCTTAACATCATTAATTTGGTGACGTTAATTATGAGGGTAACATCTTAGGTGATGACCTCAGACCCTTACAACATCATTAAGTGGTGACAATGTCTGAAGTCAGACACCGTAATTGGATGACCTCAGACCCTTAACATCATTAATTTGGTGAGATTAATTATGAGGGTAACATCTTAGGTGATGACCTCAGACCCTTACAACATCATTAAGTGGTGACAATAATTGGACGACCTCAGACCTTTAACATCACTAATTTGTTAAGATTAATTATGAGGGTAACATCTTAGGTGATGACCTCAGACCCTTACAACATCATTAAGTGGTGACAAGGTCTGAAGTCAGACACCATAATTGGATGACCTCATACCCTTAACATCATTAATTTAGTGAGATTAATTATGAGGATAACATCTTAGGTGATGATCTTAGACCCTTACAACGTCATTAAATGGTGACAAGGTCTGAGATAAGGCTACTAATTTAGTTCAAGCAGACATCATTGCACATACTTTAGAGCTAAAACATCGCATGACAAGCATTCAACAAAGCAAATGAAGTAAAAACCCTCCTCAGAGGTTGTCATTCCAATTGTAAAAATTCAAAAGATACAAGTTTTATATGTTCCTCAGAGGCTACATCCAATCAGGGGTTACAAAAAGTATCAAAAAGCTTCACAATTAGCCTAAGGGTTAGAGGGGAGAGTGCTAGTGTCCTCAGCCTGATCCTATTGGACGACGTTGGTCACCTTGATAATGTCTTATCTATGGTCAGCTCCTTCTATCTCAGTGCCATCTAGTGGTACAGTCTCTGTAGGTTCCGCGACCTCCTCCTCCACCTCTTGAAGGGCTTGGGCAAGCTGGGGGTTAGCAAAGCCGAGACCTATAAAATCAGAGGCCTTCAAACTTCATGCCTCCTTCTCCTTGACAACCGCCCATTTGATAGTAGCTTTAATACCTCTTTCAAGATACTCAAAGCCGAAGCTCATGAACTTGTCTGAGGCTTTATAGTCAGCAAGTATCCCTTCAGAGGCGTCTTAAAGTGCTGCCTTCACGGCAGAGTCGACCTTCTACTGGAGAACATCGTCCTTCTCCTTCAGAGCCACATCATGGTCCTTCTTAAGTTTGGAGATATCTTTCTCCAGACCCTTCACCTTCTTCTCAGACCCATTAAACTCAGACTTCAGGCGATCTATTTCAGTATTCAGAGTGCTTTGCACCTTCTCGACTTCTTGACCCTTCTGAATGAGGGGTAACTTCCTCAGAGTCCAGTTAGAGAGATGATACATAGCGGCCAGGCCCTGTAAATTATGTGATCATTAATATGAGTTGAAAGTCAAATCAGAGGTTACAGTTGGAAACCATAAAGAAATCTAAAGTCATACCTAAATGGACCTCTGGAGACCAAATTCAACTAGAAGAGGTGTATCCATTGATCGATAGAAATGTTTATCAGCCTCGGTCATGGCAGAGCCGATGGCATCAAGTGCCTGTAGATTATGACCTATTATGCCATCGTTGATTTTTAGTTGCTCTATGCGAGCCGCCAAGGCATCAGTAGAAGATATGGGTACGGCAGAGTCTCCACCTATCTTTTTTTACCTCTAATCCTCAGGGGGAGGGTCAGTAGCATTCCTCTTTTTTGTGGCCTGAGCCTTCGAGGTTGAGGGATTAGGAGGAGGGGCGTTCAGACCAGCCTTCTTGGCAAGCTTTGTCAAACTCGGTGCCTCCATTGCCTAAAGCTTGTCTGAGATATCCTTCGAACATTCTGCAAAATTGAAAGGTCTGAGTTAATGAGTCAGACATGCATAAACTCAGAGGTATAACTTGAATAAAAACACTTACCAAGCTCTGTAAGAGGACTACCCCCCAAAGCAGTCTTAGAGAGGTAGTGGGGGGTCATAAGGTGTTCAAACTTAACGAGCAGACCATGCATCCCTTGATCCTGAAGGTCTTTGACCTTCTGAAGATTCTACAGGCTTAGACCAGGGTCGGCCTTGGCAGACATTGTAACCTTGCCCCACCTTATGGGCATTCACGGCTCTAGTAAGGATGAGGGGGCACATGGGACAAATTCCCATGGCTCTGAAGCGAAGAAATAGCGAGGCTTCCAGTTATGGTTGGAAGTCTGAGTTATCTGAAGAATCTTCTTCGCAGGCTTCCGAGCTACAAAATGATAGTAGATCGGATGATTTTTAGTAGAAGAAGGAACATAACAATATACGAAGACCTGGACTGGAAGGTCTGAATGGTGAACAACCCTCCATAAGACGATGGCCCCAATTATTACCCTCCAGGAATTGGGTGACAATTGGGAAGGAGGCCAAGTTGATGTAGGCTAAAATAGACCTAATGATGGGGTGGATTGGCAGATGAAACCCTAACTTGAACATCTGCTCGTACAAGCAGATCTCACCATCTCGGCCATGATATGCCCTCTCTTCCCTCAAAGGTCTCCTGAGCTTTATGGAGGGGCTGATAGAGTACAAGTATCTAAAGCAAAGAAGGTCTACCTCAGTAATTGAGCTCTCAATCTCGGCCACCTCAGAGACGTCGACGTCACTCTCAATATCATCGTCATCGTCATTGTCATCATCCATCTCAACGTCGGCCGGAGCAGACTTTGGAGGATTACTTGGGAACCTCTGAGCGAACTCAGCCCCTGTGATGGCCATCAGGGGAATGGAATCAAAAATTGGTGGAATAGCCACGTTTGGTTTAACAATCTCGACCTCTGAGGAAGAGAACGATGTGCTTGAATGGTTATGAGACGAGGCCCGACTGGAAACCTCTGTTTGATCAGGGGCCGGATCTTGTTGATTTGTAAAGTCCATGGCCTCTTGGAAAGAATCCACAGACATGGGGTCTGATGTGGAGGACTCAGACTCAAACATC
Organism: Sambucus nigra; assembly: GCA_949130495.1. NCBI lineage: Eukaryota > Viridiplantae > Streptophyta > Magnoliopsida > Dipsacales > Adoxaceae > Sambucus > Sambucus nigra. Next base: position 528,175,091 of record OX422214.1, read on the forward strand.
GGTGATGGTTCAGGAGGGACTTCAGCTTGGCTAGTGGGTTCTGCTGGTTCAGGGTATACTACCTTCAGGGGTGGTGGAAAGATAGGTCTGAGGGGGAATTCCTCTGACTTACAAGCTTCCTCCTGCGCTCTTTCTATTTGCCTAATTTTCTCTAAAGTCTTCTCCCTGAGAGAAGGGAACTCCTCTAGAAGTTGGTAAAGGGTCTGAGCATCAGAGGTCGACCCTACACTTGCAACTCTCCTAAACTACAAACAAGACTGGATAATGGAATAAAGCAATTTAAAGATCAAACTGTTAAACCTAGAGCAAGAACAGTTCGCCTGAAAATATGGGGACTCGCCAGAAATCCCCAAAAACCCACCAAAAAATGTAAAAGTAAAGGAAAAACAGGGAAAATGAAGGAAAAGGAATGTAAGAGGATACCTGGGGATGAAATGGTAAAGAAGAAGGAAAAAGACGCGAGGAATCACCACCAAAGGCTTCGAACCAAAGCTTTTCTAGAGAGAGAAAATTCTGCTGAAACAAATCATGTCAGGAAAGAGAAATGACGAAGAAGGAGGGAAAATAGGGTTTGAACCCTTAAATATGGAGGCACGTTTCCCAAGGCCCATCATTGCCTTGGGAGCCCAAAAGGACGGCTGACAACACATGCTTGCTAGGCAAGCCACACTTCAGTAATGGATAAGTGTCAAATGAACATTGGCACATAGAAGAAAGACCTCGGAGGTTTAGTGATCCCATAGTCACCTTCTCTCACATGTAACTAAGGGTTAGGGGTGATTGATATGCCCCAAGTGTCACCTCGGCTCAGAGACATCAACCTCGGCCGAGGACATGGACGACGTTGGAAGAGCCTTGGATCGGTGACTAGCAGCCTCGGCCATAGAAGGGTCGGCCCTGGCCGACACCACTACAAACCTCATCAAGGGGAGGCTGCATGTATCATAAGGGTCAGCAGCTCTTCAGTTTACCTGGGATGACAACCTCGACCAGGGGTAGGCCGAGGTTACGAGGATACGTACCTCTATCAAGGACAAACCTATCAATGAATCAGCCGATATTCCAGGCACAATCCAGCTTAACCTCGGCCCGAGCCGACCTCAATACTTGCCTCGGGTTCACTTAAGCCAGGACCACAATGACTCATCTCGGATTATATGGATAACTGGACCTTACCCGCCTCAGCCTCTTCCAGGTCGAGGTCAGGACTAAGCATCGAGGCCGAGCTCTTATTGGCATATGTGTGGAAAAGGACACGTGGACACAATTCAGTTATAACAAATCATTCCCCTCACGTGGGGAGAATATTTCATCATCATTCTCTACCTGTGACAGTGACAGATGTCTTCATCAGATTGGCTAGATCAACACACAAATGCTCATTGCATGCATAGGGGGTACACTACACCCCCAGGTACTATATATAGAGGTCATCCTCTACCTTGCAAGGGATCCGAAATTGGCAACCCTAGCTGAAACTCTGTTCAAATACACAATAGAGAGAGACAAAGTTTGAGAGATTGTATCTATGGCCGTTAGTGCCCTCACATATTGATACACATCATACACTTGCACAGTTGACGTAGGCCTAATTGGCTGAACCACTTATATTCCGGTGTAAATCCTCTTCTCCTCATCTCCTTCTACTATGTGTGTATATACCGTATGCTGCCATTGTTAACATTGAATTGAGCTCACAAACACCTTGAAGGGTGGTGCTGTTTCCAGCATCATCAATCAATAGTTTGTTCTTCTTGAATTATGATGAGTGTTTAAGTAGATATTAGATTTGATAGAACTTATTTATATCTTCATTGTGATGCTTGGGTACTTGATGTCTTGGTTGCATGGTTGATATGATCCTTGAAATATACCTTATCGTGTATTGTGGGCTCACTACACAAAAATAAAGCAAAAATATCACCCTTTTTTTGGTGAGGAATTCTCACGGTAAATATCGTGACAACACATGCGACATTTTTTGTCAAGGTCTTTGACCATCACAATGTCCATTAGAAAAGATCAGAATTTTAACCACTAAGACCCTATTTCCCACCATAGCATTACACTTTCCCTCCCCTCTCTCACCAATTCGTCTCCCTTTCTCTCATAGGTAAGAAATATACTATTTTTTCATCCAAATGTTCAATTTACACACACACGCACACACACACACACATGTATATATATATATATATATATATATATATATATATATATATATATATATATATATATATAAGGTATGCCCGTGCCTGAAGGCACGTCGATAATTGTCCCCAAGTATGAATCGTGTGATCAAGTCATAAATTTTTTGTATTATAGTATAATTTTCTAAAATATCAATTGTGGCCAATTTTCCTGAAGGATGAATATTTTTCCAAAATTATTTAATCGAGTATAATTTTAAGTCCAAAAATTTATTTTCAACGCAAATAAAGATTAAAATATAAGAAAGTGTTTTTTTGCATAATTTTCTTTTTTTAATACGAGTATCCACTTATTTAAGGTAGAAAAAAGACAATCCGTCCAGGGTCTAATATAAACGTCGCCTATTTAACAATATTCATATATAAATCCCTACTATGAGTACACCATAGACCCTTATTGGCATCTTTAGAAATAAAATATCCAACATGTTTCAATAGGATGATTGTCAATAGTTTAGAGAGATTAATGTCAAAATAATCAAAACAACACAATAACACATCAGTTAGTAGCAGATGTGTTGGACAAAACCTCCTTTAATTATATGACTATTTAAACGTTTAAGAAAGAAATTATACTACAACAATAATGTTAATAGTCCATCTCAAACATGTTATAAACGAACACATCAATTTTCCATTATTAAAAAATAAAATACATATATGAGTACACCACATGCCATTATTGGAAACTTGAGAAGAAAAATGAAGATATGATACAAATATAAATTTTAAATTAAGATATGATACACAATATGCCACTGTTGGTGAAACACTTTGACCTCGATTCAGTTATATCCGCAGTTATATCTTCTGTTGTAACTACACTTTCAGCAACCAAATAGAAGTATAAAAATATAAGAGTTAAGTTAAAATACAGTAGAGATCTAACAACTATATATGCAACAACAAATGTAACTATAAATGAGTTCAATAACAAATATAGCAAATACTTATGCTATAAATCAAAACAACATAATAACACAACAGTTAGTGGAAGATGTGACTTTTACTTTGGGCCAGAAACCTCGATAATCGGGGTTGGGGTTATGGGGAAGTAAGCCAAAACAGAGCCTATAATGTCATTATATAATCTCAAACAGAGGATATAATGTTATTATATGAAAAATGTCCATGGGTAAATAAGTTTAGTTCCATCATTGATTTGATACAAACAATGAAGAATGTTTGTATTGAATGGAGAGTATAATATATAGCGAGGTTGAAGAAACTAAGATATTTCGTACATTTTGGTTATGAATTTTTACACCACATGAAGAAGACAATGGAACTGTAATGTATCCGCTCTTAGCAACACACATATTAATAATAATGAAGAAATGTTTTAGGAAGACAGTATTCGTAAATAATAATACATTAATATAAGTATATCTAAGAGAAATGATAAAGAAAAAAGGGATATTTACCTTGCATACCTATTGATAAATTGAGCAACTCCAAATGCTCAACTGTATTACTCATGGAAAAAAAGGGTACTGTTACTCCAAAAGTAAGAGTTATACAAAAAACAGATCTTGGGTACAAATATGTGTTAATGCCTAATAAATTAATAAGAAATATATGCTAATACCTAAAAATATGTACAAATATGAATGTTAAAAAATAATCCATTTTGAAAGTGACATAGGTGCAAGTATGGTTGTTAGTTATCCATCTTGTCAAATTACCCTTAGTAAATTTATCAATGTTTCAAGGTTCACAGAAGCCGTGAATGTTTAGCTTAAGCCAAAAATATATGAATCAAGATTTTTGAGAAAATTTGTGAGATTGGCTCTTTCTAACAAATCAAAACAACAAAGTTCAAACATAGAAAGAAACAATTATGCCCATATATGTGTTAATCAATTGAAAAGAAAATAATCAGATAGAGCCAATACAAAGGTTTGCCATCAATCTAATAATCAAACCAATAAGGAAATTAATCTATTCATCGTCTCAATCCAACATATTCAGGTTTTAGAAAAACAACAGGGACTAAAATCTTAGAATAATTCCATAGAGACATTTCTATAAATCAAAACCAAATCAATATTGTATAGAATCGATTTTGTATAGAACCAAACTAAACTGAATCATACTTGGTGAAATATTAGGATCCCGCTATACTTGGTGATATTAATGTGTATTAAAATATGAAATTATTTTTTTATAAAATAATACTCCAGACAAGAACACGGGTAAAAAATTCAACATAACATAGATAAAAAAACATCTCAAGAACAGAATATACCAGGAACGAAAACGATAGAACATGATAAAAGAAATGGGTTGCGTTTCACCCTTGAAAGATTATGTAAGAAAAAACCAACTGTGCACGTATAAAGAGTAGTGAACAAAGACGCGAGATATAGTTCATTTTCTCTCTATCTCGATCTCACTCTCTAAGGCAGAGAGATGAGAAAAAATATTGAAAAAAAGATATGTCCACAAACCCATGAAATACATAAACAATACCATGAAATACAAACCTTGATGTAGCCAGTGGAAACTCACCGCCATCGGTGAATCTCCGACTGCTACCACAACCTAGCGAGGCTTGGTGTCACATCTGGGTTTTTCTTGACATTGGGGTTTTTATTTTACTTGACATTCAGAGAGAGAGAGAGAGAGATTAAGATAATTAACCTCACAACACAACATCACCCCATATTGTGAATGTTGCTACAACAGGTACCTTGAGCCTTATGCTTGATTGGATCGAACATGAGTTACTACCGCAGGTACCTTGAGCCTTATGCTTGACCATTCAGGTCTTTTTTTTTATTGATACAAACATTCAGATTTAGCATAGGCATACAAATTTTTGCGCTCCTTTATCATCATTTGTAGCCTCAGGTGGCCTCATATAAAACCATTAAATTCAAACTTGAGAATTAATCTCAGCCGTGAATTATCATATAAGTTTATGGAACAGTAAAAACACTATTAATCCTTATATATATATATATATATATATATATATATATATATATATATATATATATATATATATATATATATATATATCTATATAATAAGGAGTAAAATAGTTTTACTATTCCATAAGTTCATAACTTAATTAGGGGTCCTGATTGAGCCACATCACTCAAAAATGAAGGGTTGAGATTGGTTCAATTCATTTTACTCTTTTAACCCTCTATTTTTTGTTTCCCCCTCTTTTGTCTCACAACCAATTGATTTCCCTCACTTACTTTAATTCAAAATAAGGGTTAAATTAGTAACTTTATTTTTTTATGACAGAAAGTACACAAGTCACCTCTTTTGACCCGACTTTCTCACACTCCATTTTCCCGTTCTTCATTTTTATCTCTTCAAAAATAGGCACACAGGACCTACGTGCAATCTTTGCTCAAAAGTGCAATCTTCATTTTCCAGTTCTTTCGGCTCCATCTTCCAGTTACGATTTCCATCTCCATCTCGATTGTTGTTGCGATTTACATTTCCATATCCATTGTTGTTCCGATTTTCATCTCCATCTCCACTGTTTAACTTCAGCACCGTCGACAATTAGCTCCAAAATTAGCTCCAACTTTGATCTTCGTTGTTGTTATTGATTAACTTCCGCTCCATCGAGAAAGTGTTTTTTATTATTATTATTATTATTATTATTATTATTATTATTATTATTATTATTATTATTATTATTATTATTATTATTATTATTATTATTATTATTATTATTATTATTATTATTATTTATTCAATACCCTATCCTTGAATTAGATTTAGTCGGCTTCATTTATTTAGTTCATTTCTTAAGTAGATCTGAAATTTGGTTTTTGTCTAACCACATATCTGAAATATGTAATTTTGTTGTTAGACCTGTACATTTGGTATGTTTTGCGTTAGATCTATACATTTGGAATATTTGGTTTGGCTTAACAAAAATTGATATTGTGTTTTTTTATAACAAAAATTGATATTTCGTGTTAGTTTAGTTGGATCTTTAATTTTAATTAATGCATGTTGCATTAAATACCTTTTTTTCATTCATTATTTTGATACTTCATTTTTTGACATGTTTAGATACATACTGTCTAAATACATGGATAGAATGGTGATTACATAGCTGTAAGGCATTCCGATTCAGATACAGATACATACTGTGTGTTTCTCTGCTTTAATAATTCCTAACAACTTTTTGCTTGGGTTGTTTCAGGTGAGTTTTGTTGAGAATGATGTTGTTAAACTACAAAATTTAGGCTATAATGATTTCATAGATCATGGTAAGATCCATCTATTTACCCATATTCAAGCACTGTACTTTATTTTTTACTATTTGATTTTTTATTTCATTATGCATTACACTGAATTTCAGTGTCCGACACTCTGGAGAAACAATAGCCTGGTGAGCTTCATTGCAATTTCCGTATAGGTTTGAATCAATGTAGTTTGTGTTAGATCTATGTTTTATTTTATAGTAACCTGAATTCATATGACTGGTTGACTACGGTATAAATATCCACGACAGATCCTGTAGTTGACTATGGTACGAATCTCCACAAATGGTCATTATCACAATGCTATTTAATTCAGCATCATGGAGATGATGATCTTCATGGTGGCTTTGTAATTTACCCTCTTCTTGATCTTTTTTCGAAAAGATTTAGTACATTGTTGTTTTTTTGATTTTAACATTCAAATGATTTGTTTTGGTATTGCAGTACTTAAGGTCGGCATGCGGATTATCTTAATAGTGATTGCATTGTTTTTTATTGAAGGACGTTCGTGAAAGAAAGAAAAGGGGTGGACAAGGGACATAACGTGGATTTCTGATGTTCTATATAAATGGGAAGCTGAACTGTCATTGGCATATAACTCAAATGAGAGGGGAAGTTATTATATTTGTTTAATAATTAAGTAGCCTTTTAATTTTTTTATAAATAAATAATTAGTATGCCAAATAGATTAGATATGAAAGAGAGTATAATCAAGGACACAATATGTCTCCGACATCCAATTGGTACAAGATAATTGCACTCACGTTACATACTTTTTGAAAATTTTATTCGTGCATTTGGGACGGTCAAATGATAGTAGGAGTTCAATGCTTAAAAGCCATGGATGGTTCTTTTATAAAATTTTCTTCTCATTCAATGAATTTATAGCTCTGAATTTAATAATGTCTTGAAAACTAATCATTGCATTGAACCATATACATGAACAAAGTTACCAAATGAATTTTGAACTACGCATTTGACGAGCTCCAAAAGGTTTTGCATTCCCATTCCATTCACTTCAAAAGAATTGGTACCATATGGGCTTTTGAGGATATGACATAATAGCAATGAGGTAAATGTTCTTTATTTTCGGATCTTGAATTCATCCTTATTGGTGGTCCGATATGATTCATTTGGATCCGATCTGATTCTATTTTAGGATATTGAATTCATCATTTACGAATGTTGCTTTTTTATTTTTATTGATTGATACAAAATAATTAATCTTTATTGCATCGTTTGGGCAGTTGTGAATTATCTCGATCACACGTTCTTTTACTATGGGATTGTCTATTAAGAAGGTTGAAATGGTATATTTTCAATGAAAGGATGATAGTGCTACCAAACATTTGGTTTGGGCATACTCTTTGTTCTTCATTTGTTCGTTTTGTCTCAATAACAACTTTAGAAGGTTTGGTTGTAAATTTTCAAACTTTATAAAGATACTATGCACAAATTTGGGGATTATATATCGGGTTGATGTGTATCTCCCCCCCGCCCACCCACCCACACACTTAAATACTTACCATTTTTTATTTATAACTTACGGACGACGATAAGTTCTTCAGTTGGTTTGAAGAGTTCTAAGAGTTCCATAGGCACAAGTAAACTGCTCAGTTACGTCTTTGGTAACCAAATTGGAACTATGATTGAGCCACCAATGTAAGGGCAACACTGAATTTCTCTTCTCCAAGCCCCTCTTTGCCAACCCAATCACCCAGTGTATATAGTGTTTCTTATATACAAATCCATTTATTGTATTTTGGCAAAATTGTTGTCCATGTTTATAGGAATTATGTTTAGCCTACTTTGAAAATCTAGAACAGGGAGTTTTGTAAAATAGAACACGTATTTTGATACAATTTGCATAGTTCCCATAAGTTTTTGTAAACAATTTTAAAACCCCCTATTCTGTAGAATACAATGGAATTCACATTTTCTTGCGTTATTTTTAGCATTTTAAATCCAACTTTAAAGTCAGCTTCCGTGTCTATACCCAAACTTATTTGTTTCAGTATATATTTCGCATAGTTGTTAAGTATACATCTTCGTGCCTTCGTATACGTTATTCATACAAAGAATATTAAACAAATTCAAATTCCCTTACCCACACAAGCCGACCCTTTTCAAAATGAGGTTTCACCCCAAGAGAAACCCGTGCCCTTGCAGCAGTGTAAGCGATGTTCCATCCCATTTTGATGTTGACCTGCGAAATCAGTGTTTTTATAGTTGCACACTGACAATCCTGTTACACACCTGTCCTGAGAAATCTGTGCTTTTACAGGTGTTTCAACATGTATGTTTGCTTAGAATCTCTACTATTTTACATGTCATCCTTAGTTATTCGGTTTCAATATCTATGTTGAATTACATCCCTAAGCATATTGTTTTTTTTTTGTTAAAAGAACCGATTATACACTTTGTGATTTTTATATTTTCTTAATTTCCCATGACTTTTATATGTGTTACATTAGTTTTGAGGTTTACAATCACTTGAGTTTTGTTTTTAACATTGGTCTGCGCTTGATTGTGTTCGTCTTAAACACATCATTAGAGCAGATTGTGATTTTAGTTGGAATTTTGTTAGTTTTAGTTGGGTATACAGTTTGTATTATGGTTATTACATATGTTTAGGTGAAGTACTCGACCTTTCAAATCGGATATGTAGAATTTTATTTGAGGTTAAGTTACTATATATTTGTTGGCAACATAGAGTGGACAAGTTGTTATTAACTCCAATAGAAGCCTTAATGATAACTACATAACTAATGGTAATTGTGTGATCATTGTGGCGTTCATATTTCTAAGAAAGTATTTTTTTACTTGGTGTGTCGTAGGTTCAGCATATTTTTTGTTGCACCATGTGCATCCTCACTGACACATTGGTCATAATGTCAACATCTTGCTTTATATGTTGAAATAAGAAATACACCGGTATAAGTGGCTTTTGCTTTTTATTTTTTTATTATGATACCAAGTATGATTGATTCTTAAGTGTTGCGCTCGAGTAATATGACATAGTCCGTACTTTTAGCCTTTGATTTTCACCTTGCGTTTTCTTAAAATTCAAGGTACTACATGTATACATAATCGTTTGCTTTTTAGTCATATCCACATATCTCCTTAGGTGGCATAGCCAAATGCCCTTTATTTACATATGCAAGTTTTAGTACTTTTAGTACTGTGAATTATATTGTATACTTTTTATGCAGGAAACTAAATGAAGTTACCGGTGTTAAAGGCACTAGAATTCATTAGCGATGGACACACACAGAAGTCATGAGAAGTGCTTTCGGTGCTATATCTTACATGGTGGACTTATTCATGTTTTAACAATTTTAGTATTAGGTTCTATGTGCGTCTATTATCACTAATAAAATGTTTACGCTACGAAGTCTAATTTTACTTGAAATGTGGGAGCTTTGCATACCGATTATTGGTTTCATACTTGAAATGTGGGAGCTTTGTGGGATCTTTGTAAGTATTCACACATATTTATGAAAAAACACCATTGGTTTCATACTTTAATAGTTCAATGACGCAATCTGATTATGCAAAAATTGTGACAGGGCTATCTTTTTTTATTTTTTATTTTGATAAATTGGGTAATTGAAGTTCTATCATGTCATTTGAAGCTGTAAGGTGTTTTTTTAATTTTATTACAATAACATGTGGAAGAAATAATTTAAAATATTTACTGTATTTACTTGCCATTCGATAATGTTTTATTACATGGAAAAGTGAGCTTTGTACAACGGTTTTTCGGACATAACCACATCAATATTCTTTGTTAAGTTTTGAGTTAGATTGTTTCTTTAATAACGATTATCTATTTGTCTTCTTATTAATTTACCCTTTCAATATAGTAGATTTGTTTCAACATTTTCTCTAATTCTGTGTTGATTTTGGATGTTTGTGTATGCAATCTTTCCCAATTTGTTTGAATCTTCATGTTTGATTGAGATGTTATTAACTGGATATTGGTGATGATTCTCTTTGACGAGTCATCATTTCCTGCTTACAGCGTTTTATTTCTAATGCCTGAACAGGTGTAAGTTTCATTTTGTGGTTTATGAATTTAATATTTTTTTCTTTTCACGTGTAGGTTTTTATTCCTTTATAGATTTCTATTTCAAAGTGTTAATGGACCTTCATTCAATGTTGTTATGCAGCATCATATGCCACTGTTTCTTTTGTTTGTTTTTCTTCAAAAATCGTGGCTTATCAGTATATGCATTTTTTTGTTTGGAATATTTCTCATAATCATTTAGATCCGAATGTGTTACTGATTGTAATTGGTTTATCTGAAAACTTTTCAGATGATTTAGGGGCTATCTGAACTAGCAGCTGCTGGAAGACATATTTGATCTATAGTCGCGCATTTTAAACCTTGAGATGGAAATCGCTTATGCTCATTCATGAACTCAAAGCATAGTGGCGTCTGAAATTGAGGAACTGAACACAGTTAATGTTCAGAAATTACTCTCTGAAAACTAAGTGCTTACTGAGAAGGTAAATGAGTTGTATGTTGAGCTCGACAAAAGGGGTGCAATAGTCAAATTGTCTTCCTTTATTGGATCTGATCCAATGGTAGGCAAAGATGAATCTGCCCATGTTGCTGAAAGCCATATTATTGGTAATCTAATAACGGGTGTAATTGATGAAAAGCGTGCAAGTTATCTTATTCCTGATCATGTCCTCAATTCCAATGGGAGAACATCTGTCAGGTGAGACAATGAGGACTTCTGAGAACGTGGAAATTACCTCTGATAGGGATGAAAAATATTATGTAAGTGGCGAAGATACTACTCTAATTCTAAACTCTTTAGAAACCATAAAGTCTAAAGAAATTGTTCAAATTCCACTTGCAAGAATAAAGTTTAGGATGCAGAATTGGTGGAGGAAAAGATAGATGTGCCAATATCAGATGCTCCACTGATTAGTGCTCCATTCCGTTTGATATCTTTTTTGCTAGATATATTACTTTTACTGGTATTTAAGTTTTGCTAGATATGTTACTTTTTTCAGATGCTCCACTGAAAAGGTAGTGTAATACTTTTGTTGGTATTTAACTAAGGAAGTTGTGGTGGATTAGAGATGAGAATGATGTTTAGATTATTGGGTTCATTGGTGAATATGAGAACAACATTACAAGCCTAAAAACTGAATTGAATGGAATTTATTACGGGCTGATATTTTGCAAGAACAGAGGGTTGATTAGGGAAACTTTATAGACCAATTCTGTGAATGCTGTGAGTTTACTCGATAATGATGATGCTGATTATTTTCATCAGCTAAAAACATTGATCAAGCATTGCATTGTCATAAGGAAGCAAATGAGGATTTTAGTTTTTTATACTCTCCCTGCGGAAATTAAATGCGTTGATTGAATTGCCAAATTGGATGCTAAATAGGAATATTACTAAAATGGTTTGCAGTATCCACCTGAGGAATTGATAATCTTACTTAAGCGAATTAGCTTGGGGAAAAATTCCCTGGGGGATCATAGTTTATTTTGTTGCACCTGCTGTGTTTTTGCTGTTCTTCACACATAGACACCTTTTTAAAGTGGTTATAGATTATTTATGGTTAACTAACTTGGTTATTACGTGCATTATAATATTTCTAACTAACTTTATTTTTAAGTATTGAAAATATTTTTTTATTTGGGCTCTAACTTATCACCTTCTCTACAGATTTTACACTGGAGCTCCTAAGTTCTCAAGTAGGCTCTATAAATAATTGGAAGAATAGAGTCAATCGAACCACAACATGAAACTTAATGCTCCATGGTGATTTGAGATGGTAATTTATCAAATTTGTCTTTAGACCTAATAGGAGGATAGTGGTGTATTTCGTTAAATGAGACTTGGAACCAAATGCTTTATACCCTTTTAGCCAACTATAAGTAGGCTTAGAAAAACAGGGAAACATATCATTCTTTGTATCTCGGTTAATGAATGAAAAATATTTCATTTAATCATTCATGCCTTACTAGATCGAATTGTCAATTAGCGATTGAAGTGTGGCAACTATGTAGATCATGGAATATCCTAAAGCTCATATAGGCTCTGTATATTTTATTATTTCTCACTAGAAAACTTAAGATTTACCCACTCATATGGTTTCAAACTTTTTTCATGGTATCTAGATCATATTGAATTAATAGGAAATTAGTGTTCCCCTCGGTTATGAATTTTTTTTATTTCCCCACCCAAGTTTGAAACGTGATAGTGTCCCCCTAACAGTGATATTTTAGCCTCCTAAAATATCATTGCTGAGAAAAATAAAATAACAGTCCCAAATTAAAATGACCACCCCTGGTGAAATTGAAAATATCATTGCAAAGCATGTTAGAATAACATTTCTGGGTGGACACTAAAAATATAATTTTGCTTCAGGAGCTTGGAAGGAATTTGGAATTTCATGGAATGGGGGTTCGAATTTAGTTCTCAAGTTTGAGAATTCAGTTCTCAGGTTTGGGAATTTAATTCTTGCTGAATCTATTCAGCATCGTGGTCTACCTGCAACAGCCGGGTCAACCGTGCCATCTTTGGTTGAGACTGGAAAATCTATTATTCCAAAGGTAATTCAAATCTTGAGTTTTTGGGTAAAGAAACCGCATATTTACTGATCGCAAAAATTGGTATTGAAGTTGAGAAAAATACTACAAAATATAAATAACAAACAGATGACGATCACTTATCCAAGAGGTTGGAGGAACTAGACTGGATCCTTTGTAGGATTGACTAAGAATGCTTTGCAAGTGCCTTGACAAGATTGGCGCCAAATGATATAATTCAAAGAATGACAGCAGACAAGATTCTCTTCACTCAAAGGGTGTTCATAAACTCTATAAGCAATGTGTTGTTTGCAGTCTCTCAACTTCTCATGCTTGAGAAATCTTTCATATCTAATGCAAACATAGTTAAAATTTTACAATCCATTGCATACAGAGGTTATAATCAGGATTACTCTTTTTTGCTAAATTTATGTTTTTTCTTATATCAAAATAAGAAGAAAGCAAGGCTATTTTTTATGTCTCATTTTATTGTTGTTTGTATTATTTCATTTTCAGTAGATTTAGTCAATATTTTAATATTGTAGTATTGTTTAAGATCTATTATAGTTTGTTTTATAGGTAAAGTATAATTGTTTATAACAGCCTGCAATTGAGGAAGAATTGGGTTTGAAACGAGCTGTTGTTACTAATGCTCCAAAATGAAATGATGAATCAGTGATCTCAATTCTAGGCCTTTCGGATTTCTTCGATTCTCTTATTAGTAGTAGTGATTGTCATTATGCCAAACTATTTTAACGAATCCCAATCTGATGGATGTATGATCACACTTCTCCTACCAAGTTGTATATATGTCCAAAGATTTTATTTATGTAGTCTGTCCCTCTTTATGCATGTTTGTGTGTTGACTTAAACTTCCTTTCATGGTTTTAGATTACAGAAATTCTTTGGGTTCATTCTATTGCTTTCTATGGTTGAACCTTCAGTTGAAATTAGTTTATCTATCTTTTACATCTAAATTGATTAAACGAGTGGTAACTAATAAGACATACTGAAGTTATGAAAATTATCGACCCAATATCTACTAAATATAGAGAAGTAGGTTTCTAAGTGAACTAAATGATGAAAATACTTTTAAAATGATTAAATACTAAAACTAATTGATCTAACACCAAAATTTTAAAATAATTAGTACTAGACACACTGATCATGTAGAGAATATTTTAAAATAATTAGTACTAAAACTAAATGATGAAAATTTTAAAATAATTAGTACTCGATACACTGATCATGTATCATCATAGTGTTTGGGAGACGAGTCCACTTGAAGATCTTTACAAACTTGCAATCCGGCGCTCGAAGAACTTTGCAATTGTGTTTAAAATGAACATGATACTTTCATGTAAGTAAATCCAAAAATAAATACGTCTTTTAGAAATGTCAATTTCGAATAAATTTGTTTATATTCCTTTGACATGATACATTTCTTTGAAAATTTTCCTCCATGACATCATACACGGGCATGATTAAATGCTTTGAGAATTTTTCGTCGTGCCTTCAGGCACGGGCATTCCGCTAGTATATATATATATATATATAAAATAAAGTAGAAAGCTTATGTATGTCACAAATTTGGCACATGATGTCATCTTTATAATTTTTTTTGCATTACCTTTTTTACCCTCAATTTTTTATTTCTCCCTTTTTTTTTTACTTACTAAATTTTCACTTCATTTCAAGATTGCGGATAGTTTGGTCAAAATTTATATTATGTCCCGTGTCCACTCTAACGTTTGTAATTGCTTTGATATTGGTAAGACTCTTTGCTCAAATAAATCATTTACCCCTTACAACGTGCAAGGCTCGAGGTAAACTTCATAACAGAGCACAAGGCTCGAGACACTCAATATCTCTCCTCTCTCTTTGAAACCCACCAAATCTATTAACCAAACCTATCTCTCTGTCTCTCTTAGATCTTCACCATTACACCCTCACCCTTCGAGCTCCACATTTGTCAGCCCCCATAAACCTTAGCGTTCCACACAACTCTCTGCCCCCATCCACCTTAGCGCTCCACACAGCTCTGCGCCTCCATACACAGCTCCCCGCCTCCACCTTAGCGTTCCACATTTGTTCAATTTTTGGATCATTTTTTGCTGTAGAGGTAAACATCTCCGATTTCTTTAGAGGTACACATAGAGCAAATTATCTTGCTTGATTTAAATTTATAAAAAACAAATAAGCTTAAAACTATCCGGGAGACCCAGCTATCCTGGACGTGCATACAAAGCTTAAAACTACGCATTTAGCGGGTCTTGAGTCTTCACTGAACTGAATAATATAATGCTTTTTGAACATCTCTTTGTAATGGGTTTTAAGCTGGGTGAAGAAAAAAGCTACTGTTTCTCCTTATATGATTATCAATCTCTCGGTTGTCCTGATCGAGAACATATCTTTGTAATTGGTTTTGAATAATATATCGCTGATTGTATTTTGTTTCTCCTTATATGATTATCAATATCTCGGTTTCCCTATTTATTTGGTTCATATATTGTTTTGGTTCTGCGTCTAGGGAACTCTGGTAGGTTGGTTCAGATATTGAGTCAGAATAACTCTGCTTTGTATCTAAGGATTTGGTACAAAAATTGCAGCATTCGATAAAATGGAAAGAAGCTTTTGTTCTGGATCAGTCTTCTTTTTTAAATAGATAAATGTTTTGAGGGAATTTTTGTTTGTATTACACTGTTTGCAAGTTATTTCTTGTAAGATAGAGAAATACAGACGGGCCATATGAGAATAGAGTTATGTCCGGTACTTTGTGCTCCGGTTTAATTTGTGTGACCTCTTCAAACACTTTATTTTGATTAAAAATTTATTTATTGTAATATAATTGATGAAAAATCGGGTTCGTGGCTGAGAAAGGTAAGGGAGAGTACTTTACTCAATAATCTATTAAGAATAATGCTATGAGTACAAAAAACTCCCCCAAAACCTCTCCCAAATCTGATGTGGATTCCACATATTCTCTCACCTACCTATTAAACATTGTCTTGTGCTATGGGGTCCTGCCAGGGCACAAAAAATTATGTCTTTTGGGGAGATTTTGTGTAGTTATTTTGTACGCATAGCACTACTCATCTATTAAACCAAAGTGTACCTAATAGTTCTAAAGCTAGAACGAAATCTAGCCGAGCAAATCCAATAAAAATTTTTAGCAGTTACCTATGAATGAAATCATATGGGGTCTCTATGACTAATTGATATATCACATCAACAAAACGTCATGGCAGAAAGCAACAACTGAGAAAACCAAAGGTTACACAAAATGACGAAATAGTGTACTAAGGCTCCTAACCTTTGACACGGGTACTATTCGGACAACTAATAACCAAAATCTCTTACAGCTAAGATCCGATTTAAAGAGGTCTTACACCTATATATGTGTGCTACCCTATGGCTTCTAATGGTACGAATGAAGTTTAAAAGCTATATAGCACAGAAATCGAAATCTGCCTAAGCTTATATCTTACCTAAAAGGACGAAATCTATGCAAACCCAATGTAACAGGTATAGAGATAAAAAAAATATCGGACAAAGTTACCTAAGGTCATAAGGGATTTAATAGAACCAATTGTTTTAATCGAGTACTAATCAAATGGATAACAGTTAAATGAAAATAAAATGTTTGGAAAAAAATTATTTCTGAAGTTCGAAAATTATTTTTAGAAAAAATTAATTCAAATTTTACTTTTTAACAAATGTTTAGACACACTCAAAAATATCAAATAATAAATGCATGAGTGCCTAATGTGTCAAGTGCAAATGTGTAACAACACGTGAATACCTTTACTTGGATATGTGCATTGAGTATAGTTGAGTCGTCGAATAGCTTTGCATGATGTACCAAAGAGTAGGTATGTCATAACATCCTAAAAATATGTTTTGACATACTATCCAAATTAGTTGAAACGCCTAAATAATATAGACTCAAGTAAGTCAAAGATTTAGGGTGTTTCAATTGGTTAATTTTATTTCAAGTTATCAAGAGTAGGTACGTATGACACACCTACAAACCTTCATTTCCTGCAAAGCGCTTGAAGAGGACGTGAAATCTTTGTCACTCAATCAAAATCAGAGCTAAGCAGCATGGTTTTAAATATTGGTCGACACCGTTACGTATTGTCGATTCGTAACGAACTTTCAGCTTACCGAACTTATTACGTATCGCCATTACATTGATAGTAAGATGTTCTCGACCAAATCAACTTTATATTTTTGAATTTACTTTGATGATTTTATCAATTTAGCTTATAATGGTCTTTATGTCAGAATTGTACGAATATTTTTTTTATTTCATTCATGAACTTAAAGTGTATGATTTGATTCATGGACTTAAGTAATATGTTAGTGTATATTTGTTTTTCATTTGGCCTTGGTAGATGTTTTAGAATTGTGTAAAATTTTATATTTATTTTTTGAACGTTGTTTGTAATCAGATTTTACCAATTATTCTTCTTTTTAAATTACTAGAATGTGAATATTATAAATTTTAGTTGTAGTCTCACTACGCGTGGTTAGGTACAAAGCATATTATACGCAAGGACACTCCAAAGTACAATGTCTCCGATTTTTTGACTGACCACTTGGGAAATATCCAACAAATACTCTCTCGGACTACTGTTTTATTTACATTGCAAAGAATTTAGTTGTAGACGCACTACGCGTGTTATTGTATTAATGTTAGGTGAAAATTCGACCCCTAATGACACGATTAATTCGACGAGTTTTTATTAAAATAATGATGTCCAATTTTTTTGTTTAATATAAGTAACATCAATTTTTTTCAGCTTTATGGAGATTGACCCGGTTTGTAAGTTTGTATTTATGTTTGGGTAATTGAGTTGTCTTTAGTGGATTGTCCCATGCTGATTTTTCTTTTGTGCGTAGAATTCTCAACTATTTTATAACGATTAAAACTAATAAATTTGATGAATAAAAAATTACTAAAATATTTTTACCGTGCCATTACGATGTATTATACGAGGTTCAATACGGACTGTTATTATTGTTGCGAACTAATTACAAAGTATGATCCAAATACTAACGTATTTTTTAAAATATTGCATCATGCCTTCAGGCACGGGAATACCCTAGTGTGTATATATATATATATATATATATATATATATATATAGTTGTAGTTCTTGAATACATGTGTTTGTTTGTTGTAAATAGTTGTATTTACATGTATGGCTTGATATTGTTAGAAAATAATTTGTGCAAAACTTAGATTTGAACATACTTACAATGTGAATATTGACATTAATATTTTTTTGGGCTTAAATACATGTGTTTTTTTGTTGTAAATGTAATTATTTTGGTTAAAAAAAGACTTTGTGGGTTTATTTAAAAAAGTGAAGGATTTTGGAAATTTAGGTGAAATCGGGATACGTGGCTTAGGGTTTCAACCATAGTAATCAAATCGGGATGCATATGTGACAAATTTTTAGATTTAAATTTGTATACACGACTTATGTTTCTAAAACCCTATGTATCTCATATCGTGAAGGGATATGAATCATGCATTTAAAATACTATGTATCACGTATCGTGAATCATATCAAAATACGTATCATGTATCTAAAACCCTATGTATCGCATATCGTGAATCATATCAGTGACAAAAATAGAAAATTTTCATTGAAAAAACTAAATAAATTCATTGAAAATACTTTACGAACAATTACATAACATAGTATGGTGAAAAACAATTTTATGACACGAGTAAATTGTCTATTTTTTAGTACGGTAAAAAAAAATAGAACCACTTTGGTATGTATACACGGTTTAGGGTTTCAACATGATAGTGTTTTAACATTACTATTAAATATGATAGGTTGTTAGTTAGATTGTTCTTGTGTCTAAGTAAGTTAATGATTTAACTAGCCCATGGGGATATACTAACTTATTGAAAAACCTTGAGTCACACGATTTCACTAGTTATTTCTACATGTTAGTTTATTCCCGAGGGGAATATAGATATTATCACCCCATGTATTCACACATGGTAGGTAACGATTGCTACAAGCTTTTATGGGGTATCTTCTATATGAATAATGGATGGGTGAGATAAATAGACTAGGGGATATGTACATGGAAGTACTAATGAGTTTATAAAATTCATAAAGAGGTGTCTCAATGATGAAGAGTTGTCCCATCCTTGTGCACATTTCAGAAATGGTAAAGTGTTTAAGTGAAAAATAGTTCAATTACATATGCTTAAATGGGGTTTGCAAGAAGATTATTGGGTATAGCATATGCTTAGATGGGGTATTCACAAAAATGTGAATAGTGTTTTCTCTCACCTCTATCAAACGACCTTAAAACCCCTTCCCACACCTTTATGTACAAGTATAAAAAGGTGGGTTTGGGATAAACTGGGTTTCTTGAAAATCTTACTTAACTTGGGAAGTAAGACTACACTAGGGACCCAAGAAAAAAAATTAAATTGGATTCATATAACTACTTAGAAATACCCAATTACAATTACCATAATTTATTTCCTCTATTTATTTAATCATTGATTCGACTACATAATTATGACTACACTTCAACCTAATTGCCTAAAAAATCCTCGGATATAATGAGGTATTATTTGCAAAATTGATTATGGTATAGAATGTGATTCCTCACATTAAGATTCCAGTATCCTCTTGGTTAAGTAAATTTGTTGTTAATCGACTTTAGCCAACATCTAATCAATTTCCTCGACTCTCGGGCTTAAATTATTTTGTTAACTCCACTTTATTATAAATACTCAACTGATTAGGTTTACTGGTGGAAATGAAACCTTATAAGTCAGTCAAGGGTAATCGCAATCCTAGGTATCCCTAAATGCAGATTCCTCCGAATTAAGATCTCAGACCTACTTATATGATTGTCAACCAATATACGAGGATCATTTGATTTAACCTGGTATTGAATCACACCCATGGTAATTAAAATGACATCTACTCAAGCATACCAATCCCCTTAATTCTCGGGTTTATGAATATATGCACTCTATGCAAATGGTGTGATATTTCCTGACTATAATCATGAAAACCCTTTAGACTCTAATCTCACAGGTGATCCTATTTAATACATTCCTTGTACGCACCGACCATAATCCGTCGTTGAACAATCTCACAAGTTCCTAAATCCTAATCAGTTCCCCATAGTTTGAGATAAAATACTTGGATTATATCACGAAAGTTATGTATATCAAGTCCCTATCTAGGTTGTGAACATTTTATTATGCTAGAATCAAAATTCCAATCTTTTCGGGGTCAACTCGAAGTCGCATTAATAGAATTCCTACTAAGCTCTATTGACCGGCATTAATATGAAACAATATATTTAAACCAAATATAAAGCATTATCATAACCATGATTCTTATTTCAAAATGAAATGACACACTTTTACTTAAATTTCACCATCATACATGGTTTTAAGTATAAAACCCCGACAATCTCCCACTTCATCTTAAAGCCATGTATCCCTCTCCCAACCCGTTTACATGGAAGTTTGCTACCTATTAGTAGAGAATTAATTGAGTGTTACTCGATACAACATTGTTCATATATTTATCACCTTTTTTTTCTACTTCTTGAACTATGTGAAACCTATGCTTATAGGAGAAAGATTTTATAATTGCTCATAACTTGGGCCTTTTGATAGTTTTAGCGTGTCCTGTTATAAACCGAGATTACAAACCGAACATAACATCTGCATTACCTCAACGAGCATTCGAAGATATGCTAGTAACTGAGCCTTGATCGAGCATCGTTTCTATATTTTTCACCGACACTATATGCAGGTATGAAACTTGTGGTTTTCATTTGTTATATAAATTATATTCTGGATTGTTTGATTTAAAAATTGAGGCTTTTTATAAAAGGATATTAAAAGAATTTCTTTTAATCTTGTTCAAACGAGATTAGGATCTCGTTAGAATGGGATAGAGTTCTTGTTTGAATCAACTTCAAACAAACTTTAACTAAGAGCTTACTATCTTTATAGAACACTCTCATTTGAAGGATGTTCGAATGAAAGACCATTCTCGTTAGACCGAGCTTCTAACAATCATTTAATGACAATCCACTGTTTGATAGGGAACTCTCATTAGAAGGTATTGAAAATGATGTTCAAATAAATATGAAGTTTCTTTAGAACCAGACAGAAGGATATTAAAATAAAAATATAGCTTTGTTTGAACAAGATTATGTTTTCGTTCGAACAACGATGCTTCCTCAAAATTCGTGTTTTTTCCAGAATTTCATTAGACTTTTGCCAAAAATGATTTTCCAAAACCTGTTCCAAAAGTTCTCATCTTTTGTTTTTTAAAACCAATTTTTCTTTTACAAATTATGAATCCCTCTATATGATTTGTTAAGTTTATGAAACTCTAGTTTCCATACTATTTTATAAAACCTTATAGAGTTCATCTTTGCTGCTAACGAAGAAACCTAATCCATAGATACCGAGGGAAGACCACTTCCTTTCGATAGTTCTAGACTGTGTCATATTCTATAGAAGATTTGAAGACGATACACATTATACTTAGTTGTGCTAAGTAGTCTGTAAGTTGATTGTGTATGTCAAACTCTTAACAGTGCTAAATAATAGGTTTCCTCCTTAAAGGAATTTTTTCTTCCTTCTTTGCATGCTTGGTCTGATTGTGTGATTGATTAGTATTTAATTTGGAATTAATCATCACATGTACACCTAAGTTCTAATCAATATAAAATTTGATCAAAATTTAAATTTGTGTGTAAGGAACTTAATATACGAACTATCCATACGAACCTGTATTCTCGAATTAGTATTAGAACACATTACACTAAGTTTTTGTATGATGTTTAAAATTTGGGTTTAAATGGATAATTTGTATAATAAAGTAACTTTTTTATGGGTCGAATTATGCGTACTGGAAAGCCATGATGAGGTATGTTTTAAAATCTATTGATGAAAGAGTATGGCTTGTCTATGAAAAAGGGTGGACACCACCCATAATGATCAATGGAGATTTTATAGATCCAATATCTATCACTTCTTGGACATAGGATGATTTTAAATGGAATGAGTTTAACTCGCGCGATTTAAGTTTCATTTTTAAAAGCCGTCACCCCTAATGAGTTTTGTCGCATCATGTCATGCACCACGTCTAAGGGAGCGTAGGATATCCTTCCACTCACTCTAGAGGGTACCAATGCTATGAAAGCTTATAAGCTTCAAAATCACTCCACAAAGTTTGAAATTTACTATTCTAAAGTCCAAGTTGTTTGCTTATTTTAAGCATGATTGTGTGATATCATTAACTCTAGTCATAATTTAGGTGAGAAAATTCATGAGACACATGTAGTTAATAATAGTTTGAGATCCCTTCCATGATGTATCATTACTAAGGTTATTGTCCTTAATTCATTAGGTATTTAGATACTCTTAGGTTTGAAGAACTAGTAGGATACCTTCAAACTTATGAAATCGACATGTTTCCTAACACTGTTAAACCTAAGGAAAAGGGAATTGCTTTAAAGGCTCAATCTAAAAAGAAAGAGGAGGTTTCTTTTGACTCCAAGTATGATTTTGATCTTGATGATCTTGCCCTTTTTACCAAAAAATTCAAAAACATTCTCAACCTTAGAAAACAAAATACTTCCAAAGAAAATTAAAAAAAAAATTAAAAAGACAAATAATATAAATCGGGTGGAAAAAGTTCGAAAAAAAAGATAACCCTAAGAAAGATGAATAGAAATTTTATGAGTGAGAGGGTGAGGGTCAAAAAGGTCACGAGTGTGCTAAGATATTAAAGGCACAGGGAAAAGGAAAAGTTTCCTTCAATTCCACACTTAGTGGGAGCGATGTCGAGTCAGTGGATTTCGAGGATGAATTACCGCATGGACATAACTTCACCGCGTTTGTGGATAGTGATGTTAGAAAATCTTGTGCAGCTCACATTGATAAGGAAACTTCTAAACATGATGGCCTCGATGGTGGGTCTAGTCATTTCAGACAAAGTGAGGGAGATGATGTTACGTTCTTATGTCAAACATTACGTTAAGTCCTTTAAAATAAAGAAATAAAACAAAGGTTTAGAGCTTAGAGTTTTATCTCCAAAGAAGGAGTTGAGAGAGGCGAGAAAGAGTAAGACCTCGGTGTGAGTTTCTTTAGGAGAGAGAGTCATTTTAGTAGAGAGTGAAAATGGTGACTTTACCAACAAAGTGGCTAGTTTTACGAGAGATCTTCAAGCAACCGTGAAGACTCATGAGAAACAAAAAGCCCTTGCATCCTTACTCGAGAAAGATCTTGAGAGTGCCCAAGAGGTGAAGGTTACTATAGAGAATACATAGAAAAAGGTTGAAAAGATGTTGCTTGGTCCCGATTTGTGTTTCAGGGAGGGGCGAGGAATAAGTTAGACAGTGCATCCACTTTTCATTCGACACCGAGACTGGTTCCTAAATTTTTGGTAGATCCTTATGGGATTTAAATTGAGCCAGAAAAGAGAGTTCAACCTAATAAAGCAAACTACGGTATACCCAAACAAGTCTATGTTTTCACCTTTTGCAAAAAGAGAGTTCACCTTCGAGAATTTTTCTACAAATTAGGTAGAACAAAATGTACACATACTCTCGCGCACCACTTCAGTGAACTTGATAGTCTTAGAGAGCAAGTTGAGTTTCTAGTCTCTACTTTGCAAATCTTAATGGAAGAATCTCAATGGATGTTTATGACGTTTGTGAATGCTTTTAATGCTGCGACTAAAGCTAATAATAATAAGGGCAAACAAATGGTTAACTCCACCTAGGTACCTAAGAAAGACAACAAAGCCCATGTTCTTCACATTGCTCTCAAGGTTCAAAATACTTTCAATGGTATTTAGATAGTTGGTTCTCTATGAACATGACTGGTAACATATCATTTTTTACAAACCTTGAGTATCGCAAGGAAGGAAAAGTCACCTTTGGAAATGGGAGTATGTCTAGTATTTTAGGATGTGGATGTGTAGATATACCCAGATTTCCAAAAGTTGATAATGTGTTGTACGTAAAAGGATTGAAAGCGAACTTAATTATCATAAGCCAATTATGGACACAAAATTTGCGATAAAGTTTGACCGGTCTGAATGTAAGGTATATGATCAATCCAATGAACTATTACTACAAGGAGCGAGGACCGAAGATAATTACTATGGAATTATTACCAACTCCTCTTTTGTATACGATCGTGCCACAGTCTCCTCTATGGACATTTGTCATCAACGGCTAGGTCATGTGAACTTTAGAGATCATGAGATATTAGTGAAAAAGGACCTAGTTCATGGCTTACTGTCACTTAGGAAACCAACTTCCTCAATTTGTGGACCTTGCCAACAAGAAAAAAAATTCGAAGTCCCAATAGAAAGTTGAATAACATTACCATCACGCGTGTTTTGGAGTAATTCATGTGGATCTTATGGGTCTTACTCGGAGAGTTTGGGTAGTTAGAGATACATTCTCGTGATGGTCGATGACTTTTTGAGATACTATATCGTATTGTTCCTTAGAGAAAAGTCTGATGCAATCGAGTTCCTAATAACTAGGTGTCATATCCTACAAAACCAACACGGTGTCACTATTAATCAAATGCATGGTGATAACGACATTGAATTTAAAGAAACCTGAGCGGATAGCTAAGAGGACGAATCGAATGATACAAGATATGCATAGATCCATGCTTCTTAAAAGAAGTGTGCCTAAACGTTTTTTAGAAGAGGCAGTGACTATCGCATGCCATACGGTAAATAGGGTATATCTTTACCCACACAACATATGAGTTGGGGATAACGAAGAAGCCATATGTATCATATTTTTGTGTCTTTGGAAGTACTTGTTACATCTTGAAAGATAGAGAGCACTTAGGAAAGTTCGAATTCCTGAGCGACGAGGGGATATTTTTCGATTATTCATCATCGAATAGGTCTTATAGTGTGTTTAACCTGAAAGCTCTTGGTTATGGAGTCAATAACTGTCATGATTAGAGATAACAAGCCATCATTATTTATTACTCCCACACTAGGTGTTAAGACTCACGCTCAACTTGAGAATGTTATTAACTATCTTTGCTATATCTCCTTATTCGAGGCCAGGAATGTGAAAAAATCACTCAAGGATGATCATTGGATATCCTCTATGAAAGATGAATTGCTTTAGTTTCATAAGAAGGATGTCTAGGAGCTAGTCTTGAAACCTAGCGAGACAAATATGATGGGTACTAAGTGGATTTATAAGAATAAGATTGATGAGAAGGGTACCATAGTTCACAATAAGGTTAGGCTAGTCACTTAAGGCTACACACGAATTGAGGGTGCAGGCTTTGATGAGAAATTCGCTCATGTTTCTAGGCTCTAGTCCTTCCTCTTACTACTCCCCATAGAATATCATCTTCGCTTTAAGTTATATCAAATTGATATCAACGGTGCCTTCTTTAACGACATTCTACAGGAGGAAGTTTATATAGAATAACTAAAGGGGTTTGAACACCTAAAGAACCTGTAAAAAGTCTTTTATCTTAAGAAGGCCTTGTATGGTTCGAAGAAAGCACCCCGTGCCTTGTACGAGAGGATCATTTGCTATCTCTTAGCTCGTGGATTTGAGAGAGGGGGAGTGGATAAGACGTTATTTGTGAGGAGAGAACTATGACACCCCGCCTAATTAAATACCGGGCGATCAATCCTTTATTAAAATAAAATCAAGGGGAATAGTTGGTTCATTCTTAGCATCACTGTCGCAAAATAAAATTTCTCAATTTAAACACCCTAAATAATTAAGCTAAGTGTCAAAACAATTCAAAACTTTATTTCCATTTCTTATTAAATTCCAATTTGAAAACTTTTTAAATAACCAAAAGTTTAAGAATAACATAAGTGCTACGGATAGCAATCAACACAAAAGAATTAATCCATCTAGATTAAACAAACAAAATTTAAACTAAAAATGAAATCATCCTGACAAGAGTCAATACTCAAAGAGTACCGAATACTGAAAATAAATAAACATACATCTCTGACAATTCTATACTGAATGGGAAATGGGCGACACATGCCCTCACTATGAAGAACTATAACAAGAACATAATCAATGAATAGGTCGTCTAAAACAAAGGCCTGCAACTCCCACATAAGCTACAACGCGTCCAATCCAAAGAACCTATGCATGATGCCCTTGTGGCTGGGCACCTGTAATATATACATATATATACAAGAGAGAAGAGATAACAGAAAACGGGTCAGAGCCCGATTGTAAAACAGTTCAAAAATAGTTTAGCAAGTATTTAAAATGCTTACCTGCTAATGCAATAACCATGCTAGTATACGACACTCTCTTGATAATTCTCACCTCTCCTCTAGTGTGCACGTCTACCGTACTACTAAACCTCAAAATTCTATCTCCCTTATTATCCATAAAGTTTTATCACTTGAAAATAAGGTTATAATATTCACTTTAGAAAATCAGTTTCTTCAGGATTTATTACATTATTTAGAATAACTCCGTACCGTCATAAATTTTTCGAATACTTATAGTGATGTTGAAGAATTTATACATTACTTAACTACTATTACGCAAAGTAGAAAGTTCTCATATAGATATACGTATATATATTAGTTACTCGTATAATATATATACTAACGACAAATCACATAAAATATATGGTGCAAGGTTTTCATATATAAGTATATATATACCAATCACTCATATAATATATATACTAACGGCACCCCACATAAAAACTATGGTGCTGGCATACTCTGATATCAAGTCCCTGTATCACACATATTTAGGGAAATACTAGTTCGGAATCACTCTCGAACTGAATTAACATAAAACACATTCAAATGGAGGCGAAGCATAGTTCCAAGTCACTAAGAGGTCAGCACATACCCTCACGTCTCTTAGGACCGTCTGACTACCAATCAGATAGCCTGTACCAAGGAATCCTATGTTCTAAGGTATGAGTCAATATCCCCCATAAAGGTCCCATCGAGATAAGACCGTCCCGTTGCGGAAACCCCCGTGATAGCAAGTAGCCCGAGTATAATTTTTATACAGATATAATATATACACAATCACATAGTCATATATATACACACACACACACACACACACACACACACATCCACATTGCTAAGTTAGGTGCGCTCACGACCCATAATTATAATTATCCATTATTACACATTTTGCTCGATTATTTCATATAACGGACTCGTTATTTGTATTCTCGTTGATTTTTCACTTCATACTCACTTCTCCTCTCTCTCGAAGTATTCAAAGTGTAATTTCAGTAGGCATTTACTCAGTTACGTTCCGGTCTAACTCCCTTACGAGTCTCGATCTTTTTATTAAATAATACGTATGATTTCTTATACACATGAATCATTTCTCATTAATCCCAAAATCTCATCCTACACTAAAATGTTACTCAATGGGGTCTACCTAGGCCCTACTGGTCATATTTACATCCCATTATACTCCAACAACAACAATAAAGGGTTCCCATACATTTTAATCGAATTAAACTAACGAGTCAGAAATATGCAGTTTTCCAGGAGGGGTCGATCGATAGAAGAAAAGGGGTCGATCGATCGATCAGTCAATCGATCGATGCTCTTTGCTCGATCAATCGATCAAGCAGTTCTTGCCCAGAGACTGCAAATTAAACCTACGGGGTTCATCTTCCAATTCCTCCAAAAACGTCATTAACAACTCTAGAATTGTCAAATAACAATACTACAAGTTCCATATACATATATATATATGGTTTCCAACGTGAAACATGTGTAATTTCATCAACGATGTCGAATTAATGGGGAAAAATTTACATAATCTTTAAGAACCCTAATTTTGGAAGAAATATTTATTCCTCAAATTAATTCCTAGATTTCTTGTTTCTAACTCATAATAATTCATGGGTAATTCTCTACATATGATGGGTATATCCAGAATATATTGAATCTCTCTAATCATGCGATGTAAAGTCTCTTAATCAACAATTTCTTTCATGGAACAAGTCCTAAACAATCTTAGACTATCATGATTGAGACATTAACTAGAAATAAAGCAAGATAGATACTTGCTTAAAATTCAAGGTTCTAATTTCGTGGATGAATTGGTATGGTTGCATTCCTCGTCGCGCGATCTACATTTTGGTGGTGGTGGTGGTGAAAACGATTGAGTCTTTGGCCTTGAATTTCTTGAAAAGCTTGCCAACTTCTTCTCAAATGGCCGTCCTTTGATTTTGTGTTTGTTTACCCTAGAAGACAACTCCTAAAGGCTGATATATTCTTAAGAAATTCGTGGGTTTTGATATGCCCCAAGTGAGACCTCGGCTCAGAGACATCGACCTCGGCCGAGATTATGGTCGACACTGGACAAGACTTGGGCACACGATATCAGCCCTCGGCCATAGCAAGGTCGGCCCAGGTCGACACTACCACAAGCCTCTCCAAAGGACATTGCACGCATCATAAGGGTCAACAGCACTCGTACAACTGGGAAAGGAAACCTCGGCCAGATATAGGTCGAGCTCGCAAAGAAGCCCTAGTGATAACCTCATTATGACATCAGTCGATGCTCCAATCATAAGCCAGCCCAACCTCGGCCCGGGTCGAAGCCCATCCATTGTCTCGGCTGAGATCAAGCCGAGGCCCCTATAGTTCATCTCAAATCGAACGGGCAACTAGACTTGTCAACCTCGGCCTCTCCTAGGTCGAGGTCATGCACCAGTATGGCAACCGAGCATTTGTTGACATTTGGATAAGGACACGTGGACACAAATCAGTTATAACAAGATTATTCCCCACATGTGGGGAGAATATTTCATCATCATACTCTACATGTGACAGTGACAGGTGGCTCTCCCATATTGGTGAGGCTAACACACACATGCATACTACATGCATGGGGGGTACATTACACCCCCTAGGTACTATATATAGAGGTCATCCTCTACCTAGCAAAGGATCCAAAATTGGCAAACCTAGCTGAAACTCTGTTCAAATACACAGTAGAGAGAGAAAGTTTGAGAGATTGTATCCATGGCCATTAGAGCCCTCATACTGTGATACACATCATACACTTGCACAGTGGACGTAGTCTAGATTGGCTGAACCACTTATATTCTGGTGTGAATCCTTTTCTCCTCACCTCCTTCTATTATATGTTTATGTACTCTTAAGCTGCCATTATTAACATTGAACTGAGCTCACAAACACCTTGAAGGGTGGTGCTGTTTCTAGCATCATCATTTTGGTGCCGTCTGTGGGAACTAGAAGCTATCTCTTCCTCTTCTTCAGCTTAACCTCATCGGAGACTCTGGTGGTGAACCAGACACCACCCCTTGCGTGGAACTGTTTCACCATTAAAAGAGGCCCTCTAAGGTATTAAGCTCACTTGCTACTAAAGCTCTTTATTGTTAACACATGGCACCAGAGTTACCACCGCCTCTTCTGCCACCTGGTGAAGGCGGTCCTAGTTCCTACTAGGCACCTCCCCAGTCCGAAATGGCGGAGGTGGCTGCAGCCTTAAAATCTCTGGCTGCAACGCAACAAGCAATGAAGGAGCAATTCGAATAGCTCAGCCAAACTATGATGAGGCCACCTGGAGTCTCACCGGATATGATCACTCCGGCGGCTATTCAGCCTCATCCAAATGCCATGGGACCACCCCAGGCACCAATGACGGACCAGCCTGCACCCCAGTAGAGAAGGGACGTTGCTGACCCTAGGCACTTACGCCTGGGGAGGCAAGGAAACCCTTGCACAGAGGATATGTATGAGGATCTAGAGGCGGAAGAGGCCCCAAAAGACTACTGGGAGCCATATGAGGTGTCGAATAATACCATACGACCTCTTCGACAAAGTCAAGGATGTGTCGGCTGAAGAGATGAAGAGGCTCAAAAGAGAGGGTCAGCCTTTGATCGGTTGAGCAGAGGGTCAGCCTTTAAGAGGTTGGGTCCAATGAATGACCTAAGATAGAAATTGTCAAGATCCAAGAGTGCGGCAGGCTCTCAGAGAGGAAACAGACAGGGTCGGCTAGACCAAGGCCGACATTATGAAAGAAGAGGCAGGGAATATGAAGAGGTCAATAACCGACGTTCTGCGGCAGGGGAACCCTCGATTCATCCCATGGAGGTGGCTAGGGACAACCTCGGCCAGGTCGAGGAGAAGACCATGGAATGACTCTATCCAGTGCCTCGAGGAAAAGATAGGAGACCTCATTAAAAGCAGGGATCCATTGCAGAGGGGTTACTCAGAGGGCTCACTGTTTGTGGCTAGGATAGTGAGCTTCCCAACCCCAGCTAAGTTCAAACCTCCTATGGTGTCTCCCAAGTATGATGGCAGCACCAACCCAGTACACCACATCGAGATGTATCAGTCAGCAGCAGACATCTACTCAATACCTGATGAGATGAAGTGTAGGGCCTTCTCTGGGACCTTAACAGGGGCAGCACACAACTGGTTTACCTCCCTTCCAAAGAACTCGATTGAGAACTTTAAAGGCTTGGATGAACGGTTCATCCATAACTTCTACTTTGGGGTAAGACCTCAAAATAAGACTACTCATTTGTTGTATGTCAAGCAGGGCAAGGATGAGAGCCTAAGAGACTACATAGCCAGGTTCAACAAAGAGAAGTTGGAGGTCAAGGATTATGAAGAGAACATAGCAATGACCGCCCTCATAGGGGGTCTACAGAAAGGGAAACTGTTGTGGAAACTTGAGGAATACCCCCAAGGTCTATGGCGGATCTCTTAGAAACCGCAGTGAAAGTAATGAATGCGGAAGAGGCAATGGCCGCGAAGTATGAGGATGAAAACCGCGGTAGTAGTGGAAAGTCCCAAAAAAAGAAAGATGGGAAGAAGAGGTTAGTTGATGACAAGTTCGCCCACTATACTCCTCTGACTGTGAGCTGTGAGCACATCCTCAACGAGATTAAGAATGACAGGACTCTGAGATGGCCAGAAAAACTGAAAGCCCCACTGCATAAGAGGAACAAAAACCTATGGTGCGAGTTCCACCAGGATCATGGCCACGTCACGGACAGATGCTTCGCCTTGAAAGATGAGATTGAAAAGATGATAAAATCCAGAAGGCTAAGGAAGTATGTGGATGGTAAGGCTCTTAAGGGCGGAAGAGAAGACCCAAAGAAAAAAAGAAATGACAGATGCCGTGACAACGTCCCAGCCCGAAGAGACGATGATTCAGAAGGTGATGATGAAGACGATCCGGATCTTCCACCGAA
This sequence comes from Sambucus nigra, assembly GCA_949130495.1. NCBI lineage: Eukaryota > Viridiplantae > Streptophyta > Magnoliopsida > Dipsacales > Adoxaceae > Sambucus > Sambucus nigra. Next base: position 528,206,375 of record OX422214.1, read on the forward strand.
AGATGATAACACCCCGATGAAGAGGGTTGGTATGATCTCGTTCAGTGTTGAGACAATATACGGAGGGTTTGCAGGTGGTGGCTCTGAAGTAGCTGATAGGAAGGCTCACCTGGCAGAGGCCAAGTCAGTGGCCAAACTTGAAGTTGTGAACCTAACGTCTTCCATACAGTACAGAAGAGGAAGAAAGTGGACATGGACACCCTTGTAGTTGGGTTCTCCAGACTTGACTTCAAGGGTATCTTGGCCCCCCAGGATGACCCTTTGGTCATAACGACAAGGGTGCATGGGTGTGAGGTGCAGAGGATCCTGGTAGACGGCGGGAGCTCGGCGGATGTGATTATTTGGCCTTGCTTCAAGAGGCTGGGTCTTAGTAGAGCAAGGTTGATACCCTATCATCACCCTTTGATAGGCTTCAGTGGCGAAAAGGTCCACCCCTTGGGCATGCATGAGATGGACATACGGATGGGTGATGAGTGGCCTAAGAGGCTAACGAGGAAGATAAATTTTTTCATCATGGACGAGAGTGTATTCTCGGCCTATAACCTCATCATAGGAAGAGTGTCCCTAAAAGAGTTTGAAGTTGTACCGTCGACGGTCCATCAAATGTTAAAATTCCCGACCCCTTATGGGGTAGGGGAAGTACAAGGTGACCAGATCATAGCTCGACAATGTTACTTCAACTCGACCGAAGAGAAGGAGGCCCATAAGAGGGAAACCACCACTTATAGCATTGATTCTCTTGATCCAAGAGATGAGACAAAACTGAAGAAGGGAGAGGCCGCGAAAGAGGTATAATCCATCGACCTCAATGAGGACGAGCCGGAAAAAACCATCCAGGTCAGTAAAGCCCTTAATTTGGAAATTAAGGAAGAGCTGATAAACTTCCTCAGAAAGAGACAGAGTGTCCTCGCATGGAGTCATGCAGATATGCCTGGCATCGACCCTGAGGTGATGAGTCACAAGCTCAACGTGACCAAAGATGCCAAGCCTATCAAACATAGATGAAGAGTATACTCCAGGGAGAAATACGACGTCATTCGAGATGAGGTCAAAAAGTTAGAAGAGGCTAAGTTTATAAGAGAAGTCACATATTCGAAGTGGCTATCAAATGCAGTCATCGTGCCCAAGGCTAATAGGAAGTGGAGAATGTGTGTTGATTTCACCGACCTGAACAAATCCTGTCCAAAAGACAGCTATCCCTTACCTCGGATAGGTCAGATGGTGGATACTACAGCAGGACATGAGCTCTTGAGCTTCATGGACGCGTATTCAAGCTATAACCAAATCTTCATGGATGCTGAAGACTCAGAGAAGACAGCCTTCATTACCGACAAAGGGACGTACTGCTACAAAGTGATGCCCTTTGGTCTGAAAAATGCAGGGGCAACATACCAACGTCTTATCAATAAGATGTTCGGAGAGAAAATAGGTAAGACTATGGAGGTGTATGTAGACGATATGCTAACAAAGAGTTTGAAAGCTTGCACTCATGTAGCTGATCTCGAGAAGACCTTCGATATTATGGACTCATACAGAATGAAACTTAACCTTGCAAAATGTGTCTTTGGAGTAGGAGCCGGGAAATTCCTAGGATTCATCGTCAACCAGAGAGGAATTGAAGCGAACCCAGGAAAAATCAAGGCTTTGCTCGACATGAAGACACCGAGGAGTATCAAGGATGTCCAAAGACTCACGGGGAGAGTGGCTGCCCTTAACAGGTTTGTTTCTAGGGCAATAGACAAGTGCCTTCCATTCTTTAAAGTTCTGAGGAAATCCTTCCAATGGGACGAAGAATGTGAGAAAGCCTTCAACCAGCTAAAGTCTTACTTGGGGTCCCCCTTATTGCTATCTTGGCCTATAGCAGGGGATAAACTGTATGTGTATCTAGCAGTCTTCGAATCAGCCATCAGCGCAGCCATAATACGAGAAGATGCGAGGATCCAAAGGCCTGTGTATTTTAATAGTAAAGACCTTCATGGGGCTGAACAAAATTACCCTCGCATGGAAAAGTTGGCCTATGACCTGATACATGCTTCAAGAAAAATGAAGCTCTACTTCCAAGCTCACTCCATGGTAGTCCTCACTGACTCCCCGCTAAGACAGGTCTTGCATAAACCTGAGAAGTCTGGGAGGTTGATGACCTGGGCCATCGAGTTGGGGGAGTACGATCTTACCTACCAACCTAGGACAGCCATCAAAGGGCAAGCCCTCGCAGATTTCGTTGTTGATTTCACATGGGAAGAGGCCGAGGCAGAGAAGGGACTGGGGGGTATGGAAGAGACAAACCGTAGTGTCTTCCAAAATCAAGAAGAGACGACACCAAGTGTCTTCCGAGACCAGGAAAAGGTCGCATCCAAAAAATTTATGAGCAGAATTGTGGAGAACGAGGAGGATCGATATCTCTTTAAATAAGGAGTCATGACATAAGGGGCCTTTTCATCAGATATAGACATCTGGAGCCTCTTTATTGATGGCTCTTCCTACGACAGAGGAAGAGGTGCAAGGTTGATGCTCTCGGCCCCAGATGGTGCCAACATTGAATATGCTTTGAGATTCAACTTCCAAGCTTCTAACAATGAGTCCGAGTATGAGTCCATGATAGTAGGACTCTCATTGGCAAAGACTCTTTGCGTAAAGCGGCTCCTACTCCACAGCGATTCAAGGTTAGTTGTCAATCAAGTACTGGGAATCTATGAGGACAAAGATTAAAGGATGGCCAAGTATCTGAAAAGGGTGAGAACGATGTTAGAAGATTTTGAAGAGGCAAGACTGAAGAGAGTGCCTCGACAAAATAACAGTCACGCAGATGCATTGGTAAGCTTGGCCTCAGCAACAAAGACAGATATTAGAAGGACCATTCCGATCGAGGTCTTGAAGAGGTCAACCATTGAGGAAGAAGAGATATGTAACCCTTGTCACAATTTGAACCTAGGAGACTCATGGATTGACCCCCCGTCAGATATATTAGAGAGGGAGAGCTACCTAAGTCCAAGATAGAAAGGAGAAAATTGAGATACAGGGCTACCAAGTTCTCAATGATAGGAGACGTCTTATATAAAAAGGGATTTCTATTACGTCTCCTCAGGTGTGTGCATCCCACGAAAGTTCCCCGGGTCTTACAGGAGGTTCATGAGGGTTCTTGCTCTAGCCACATGGGGGAAGACCCTTGGCCAAGAGAATCATCACACAGGGGTACTGGTGGCCAACCTTGTCCAAGGACGTTGCAGCCTACGTGAAAAGGTGTGATAAATGTCAAAGATTCTCCACTATTCCTCATCAACCCCATCAGCCTATGACGTCAATCACCTCTCCATGGACATTTGTAGTATGGGGGATTGACTTAGTAGGACCCCTACCAAGAGTTGCTAACAATTATAGATTCTTGATAGTTGCCATCGACTACTTCTCAAAGTGGGTGGAGGTAGAGCCAATGATAACGATCACATAGCAGAAGACTTTCTAATTTATTTGGAGGAACATCATATGCAGATACGGCCTCCCAAACACTCTCATCTCGGACAATGGGACCCAGTTCAAGAACTCCTCTTTAGAAAGGTATTGCCTAAGAGTTGGGGTAAAGCAGTTCTTCTCATCTCCTGGCCGACCTTAGGCAAACGGTCAGACCGAGGTTACGAACAGAACAATTCTCGATGGAATCAAGAAGAGGTTAGAAGAAGCGAAGGGAAAATAGACTGAAGAGGTCTACGCTGTGTTATGGGCCTATAGAACCATGACAAGGACACCTACAGGAGAAACCCTATTCATGCTAGCACACGGCTCAGAGGCTGTCATACCAACAGAAGTAGGACTCCCAACTCATAGGGTTCAGACCTATGACCCAGATAAAAATAGGGAAGAGAGGATGTTAGACCTAAATCTGATTAAAGAGAGAAGAGAAGACGCTGAGATCAGACAAGCAGCCTACCAACAGAGGGCAGCGAAATTCTATAACTAGAGGGTTAAGTCAAGACCCATTGCAGTGGGAGACCTAGTGCTAAAAAAGATCTTATAGAAAGAAAATAAACTTCACTCAAACTGGCATGGCCCCTACAAAGTGACAGAAGAGGTTGTGCCTAGCACATACTGGCTAGAAAACCTACAAAGTGATGAGGTCTGAGTTCAGACACCATAAGGTGATGACCTCAGACCTTCATAACATCACTCAGTGGTGACGAGGTCTGAGTTCAGACACCATAAGGAGATGACCTCAGACCGTTAACATCATTAAGTTGGTGAGATTAATTGAGGATAACATCTTAAGGTGATGACCTCAGACCTTCATAACACCACTCAGTGGTGACGAGGTTTGAGTTCAGACACCATAAAAAGATGACCTCAGACCTTTAACATCATTAAGTTGGTGAGATTAATTGAGGATAACATCTTAAGGTGATGACCTGAGATCTTCATAACACCACTGAGTGGTGACGAGGTCTGAGTTCAGACACCATAAGGAGATGACCTCAGACCTTTAACATCATTAAGTTGGTGAGATTAATTGAGGATAACATCTTAAGGTGATGACCTCAGACCTTCATAACACCACTCAGTGGTGACGAGGTCTGAGTTCAGACACCATAAGGAGATGAACTCAGACCTTTAACATCATTAAGTTGGTGGGATTAATTGAGGATAACATCTTAAGGTGATAACCTCAGACCTTCATAACACCACTCAGTGGTGACAAGGTCTGAGTTCAGACACCATAAGGATATGACCGCAGACCTTTAACATCATTAAGTTGGTGAGATTAATTGAGGTCAGACTATTGATTGAGTTTAGCAGACACCATCACAACAAAACTAAGAGTGAAAACATCACATGACATTCAATAAAAGTAAGTAAGGATGATCCTCCTCAGAGATTGATACATTCAGATATAATAGATGTTCAAGGATCACAGATAAGATTCATAATGTTATGGGTTACAAACAATGTTAAAAACTTCTCTAAGGGTTCGAGGGGGGAATGTTGATATCCTCGGCTTCGTTAGGCTGAGCAACGTTGGTCACCTTGGCCACGTCATCGCGAAGGTCTGCCCCTCCAACCTCAGTGCCGTCCAACGTGGCAGTATCGGTAGGCGTAGCAGCCTCCTCAACCTCTTGAAGGGCCTGGGAAAACTGGGGATCGGCAAAGCCGAGGCCTATGAAATCTGAGGCTTTCAAAGTGCCAGCCTCCCTCTCCTTGACATCAGCCCACTTGATAGTGGCTTTGATACCTCTTTCAAGGTATTCAAATCCGAAGCTCATGAAATCGTCAGAGGTCTTGTAGTCAGAAATTATCTTCTCAGAGGCATCATTGAGGGGTTCCCTAATAGCTGAGTTGACCTTCTGCTGCAGAGCATCATCCTTAGCCTTCAGAGCCGCAGCGTGATCCTTACCAAACTGAGAGATGTCTTTCTCCAACCCCCTCACCTTCTTCTCATAATCCTTCAGCTCTGATTTCAGGCGGTCAATCTCTGCGTTCAGAGTGCTCTGGACCTTCTCGGCCTCTTGAACCTTTTGGATGAGGGGCAATTTCCTCAGAGTCCAGTTGGATAAGTGGTGCATAGCTGCCAGGCCCTGCATATTTTGTGATCGTGAATGAGCTGACGAATAATCAGAGGTTACACTTAGAAATGGCAAATTGATAGGAGGTCAGACCTGAATGGATCTGTGGATGCCGAACTCAACTAGCAATGGAGTTTCCAGGGAACTGAAGAAGTGTTTGTCAGCCTCGGTCATTGCAGAGCCGAGGGCATCTAGGGCCTGAAGACTATGGCCGACTATGCTGTCAGTTATCTTCAACTGATCTAGACGAGCCGACAGGGCATCTACTGAGGATATGGGGATGGCAGTATCAGCATTCTTCTTCTTCGGCCTCTGATCCTTAGGGGCATGATTAGCTGGAGCCCTCTTCTTTTAGGCTTGGGGCTTTGAGGCAGAGGGAGCTGGGGGTGGAGCATTAAGGACTGATTTCTTGGAAAGTCTCGTCAAGCTGGGTGCAGCCATTTCCCACAGTTCGTCCGAGATATCCAATGGTCACTCTGCAAAAATAATTAGATCTGAGTTAGAGAATCAGAAATGAATAAACTCAGAGGTTCAACTTAGAATAAAAATGCTTACCCAGCTCGTCAAGGGGACTTCCACCTAGACCTCTCTCAAAGAGGTAATGGGGGGTCATCAAGTGTTCAAACTTAACAAACAGACCATGTGTCCCCCTGATCTTGTAGGGCTTTCACCTTTTGAAGATTTTGTGGACTCAGGCCAGGGTCGGCCCTGGCAGACATTGTGACTTTACCCCACCTCAGGGGCATCCTCGGCTCTAGAATGGACGAGGGAACACATGGGCCAAATTCCCATGGCCCAGAAGTGAAGAAATAGCGGGACTTCTAGTTGTGGTTGGAAGTCTGAGTTATTTGAAGCATCTTCTTCTCAGGCTTCCGAGATACAAAATGATAGTAGCTCGGATGATTTTTGGTAGAGGAGGGAACATAACAACCTACTGTGACAACCCGCACTCCGAAATAAGGGGTGGCCAGCCCGATACTCCGACATATACGGTAATCATGGACGGAAATCATTCTCAGCACCACAAATATAGTAAGAGTAACCGAGAAAACCACCCAATAATTCAGAAAACGGGTTGTCAAAACAATTTATGTGATTTAAAAGTTAAGTTAAGAAAAATAATTCAAACAACCCATTTTAGAACAACAGTGGAATTCAAAGAAACATAATTAACATACGACTAAAACCACTATATACAAAGAGAAGAACCGAATATGCTGTCGGTTCACAGCTACACAAAAGTAATCACAACAGTTAGATGTTATGATTTACATTCATTAAGCAATTACAAAAATTGGGCCACTCGCCCGAGTGACAGACCCGATCATAACTAGATATCAAAAGAATGATGGCGTCTAACGAAACATCCTGTAATATCCGTAATTTCACATAGCTCCTTAAAAGCAAAAGAGTAGGAATATCAACACGGGCGTCCTTGCGGAGGAGCACCTGGGCGGATACAATAACAAGCACAACATAGAGGAAAAAGAACGGGTCAGGACCCGGTTTATATCTAGTTCCCAGATGAACAAAAAGCATGCTAGATATGAATAGCAAAACATGGGTATAGAAATCAACACTCTAACAACCTAAGCATGGATCATAAGAAAACAAGTGAAAATGACATTATTAAAAGAGACTATGCATGAAGATGAAATTATGCAAAATTAAATTAAAACTAAATTAAAAGCTTGTATTCACCAAATTACACTTTAATCCAGTTTCAGTTCCTTAACAGGAATATACTAACATTATCTTCTTATTTCGTCCCAATTCCCATTCCTTAGCAGGAATGTAATTGTCCTAATATCATTTAGTGGAATTATACAACCCTCAAGACCCACTTAAGTTTTTAGAAAAGCTATATTCTTATGAATATAACGATTCTAAGACCGCCCCTCCGAGTTTCCCCACTGGGCGCGCCCCTAAATGACTATCATCTTCCAGGGCCCGATCAAACAAGGCAGCCTGGGTACCTTACGCACGTTGGGAAGTGGCCATATGCCTGTGAGTGAGTCATAACCACACCCGGAATTACTTCACTAGCGCAGAAAATACATATAATAAACCCGCATATGGCCGAGGACTATAGTCTCCCTGCATTCACTAGTCAAGGAACATCACCTCATGCGCGAGCTTCCCTTATGATAGCATTTAGAGAGGTGTGTTTAAGTAAATTAGCATTTACTATAAAAACCATACTTTTCATTTCATTTACATTTACATGTTTCATTTGTTTGAAACCGTTATCATAGGATAGTTCATTACTTTACATCCTAGGTTATGCCTCGAATAAATATCCAAGGGATCATATTCACTTCCCAAACATAAGGTTTTATATATCTCAATTTAAGCCCCTAAAGTCTCTAAGTATGGTCCTACAATTCCCATCCATATTTATAGGATGCAACAAGAAAAGTGATGCCTTAACATCACTTAGGACAACCCTTCCGCCTAACTTAACCCCAAGTGAACCCATTCAACACTAGGGTGACAACCAACTCAACTAGGACTCTAAAAGCCAAGGTTTACTTCATTCAAGAAGAGTCCTAAGTTCCTAGAGGAAGAAAAGGATTAAAAATTAAAAGTAGGAAATTGGTTGAGAAAACAGGGGACCGGTCGACCGGTCCCAAGACCGCGGTCGACCGCGTCTCAAAGTTTAGCTTTTGAAAGAAAGCAGAAAGTTCATTTCGGATGGACCGGTCGACCTCTGGTAGAACCGCGGTCGACCGCGCCCTTATTTCGTGCCTTTGAAAGAAAGCAGTGTGCCCTCCTCCGAAGGCCCGGTCGACCGGTCTGAGATACGCGATCGACCGGCCATTGCAGACCTAGACCCATTTCTCCTAATATCTTCTAAAACCCAAAATCAATAACCAACCCAAAATCATCCAACTACATTTAATGATACCAAAAGATCATAAATGCTCCCAACAACATTTTTCTACCTCATTCAACAATCTATCTCTACCAAAGATGTTGATACCCATAAATCCAACCAAAAACCACAATATATTACATCAAAACTATACATATCTACCCATACTAATTATTCATCTTAAACCATATAATAGCAAGTAGAAAACTTGCCTTGGGGCTTCAATAACAGGCTTGGTTGAGGAAGAATTCAAGATCAAACCACCAATCCTCAAGATCTCTCTCTTTTTCTCCAATCTTCCACTCTCACTCTCTCTCACTCTAGGGATAGAACACTTAGGGAAAACAAGAGGAAATGAAAGACTTGGGGAAAGACTTAAAACGTGTCTTAAGATTAAAAGTCTCCAACCTTTAAGTAAAAATACCGTAATTGTTAAGTTCTAATACGCAATATGCCAAAACCAGTCAAAAGTGCCCAAAATCCCAAAATACAATATGGCACACATTTTGACTGTCTCGCACCTCCCGGAACTAACTACACCCTCCAAATTATCATTTGGAGATTTTATAAGCCAAATTAAGTTCCAGTTACATTTTAATTCAAATTGCCATATTAATTTTCATGACAAAATAGAACACCACTTGGTAACAACTACTTACACACATGGTATCATGCAACTTATTAGTAAATATTAACTTATCTCATCAAATTAATACTTACCCACATGCAGCATTTTATATAGGCAACTACTCAACATAGTAAATAAATATAAAATGGGCTCCCAAAAGCGAGGGTTGTTACATACTCCTTCCCTTATGAGGGAATTTTGCCCCCAAAATTCAAGCGTACCTTGGATAAAAAGATGCGGATACTTTTCCCTCATATCATCCTCACGCTCCCAAGTAGATTCATCGACACTGTGATGACTCCATTGTACTCTAACCAAGGGCACCACACGAGATCTCAATCTACATTCCCCATGCTCCAAAATGGCCACGGGTTGCTCTTCATAAGAAATATCGGGTTGTAACTCTATATCCTCGAAAGGAATGTGGCAAAGGGCACCATCACACCTCTTATACTTCTTCAAAGAGGAGATGTGGAAAACATTGTGAATCTGTTGCAACGGTTCTGGTAGGGCAATTTGATACGCCACGGGGCCTACTTTAGCAAGTACAGGAAAAGGCCCAACGAAACGTGGTGCAAGCTTCCCCTTCTTTCCGAAACGCTTAACGCCTTTCATTGGCGACACCCGTACCAACACTTGGTCTCCAACTTCTAACTCCACATGCCTTCTCCCCGCATCGTCATAGCTCTTTTGTCTATCTTGGGCTATCCGAATACGATCTCGAATAAGCTCGATCTTTGAAGAAGTATCTCGAATCATTTCAGGTCCGAGAAACTTGTTATCTCCCACTTCTAACCAACACGTGGGGGATCTACAAGGCCTACCATACAAGGCTTCATAGGGCGCCATCCCAATAGTGAATTGGTATGAGTTATTATAAGAAAATTCAACCAAAGGGAGATACTGTTCCCAACTACCCTTAAAATCAAGCATGCACATACGAAGCATATCTTCCAACATTTGGTTAACCCTTTCGGTCTGGCCATCTGTTTGAGGATGATAAGAAGTACTTAATTTCAATTCGGTTCCCATGGCCTCTTGGAAATTTTGCCAAAAGTGGGAAACAAAGATCTTGTCTCTGTCGGAAATAATATTCAAGGTCACCCCATGCAATATAACAATCTCCTCAATGAACAATCGAGCGTAACGAGCGGTATTATAATCAGTACGGACGGGAAGGAAATGCGCCGACTTTGTCAAGCGATCCACGATAACCCAAATAGAATCGTGACCCTTTTGTGACGTTGGCAAACCGGTGATAAAGTCCATTTAAAGGCTCTCCCATTTCCAAACAGGAATTTCCAACGGTTGCAACAAACCTGCCGGTAGCTGATGATCAACCTTAACTAACTGACAAGTAGTGCATCGAGATACAAACTCCGAAATATCTCGTTTCATACCCGGCCACCAATATTGACGGCGCATATCTTGATACATTTTATCGTTTCCCGGATGTACCGAAAATTTAGAGCCGTGAGATTCCTCCATCACAGCCCGTCGCAAATCTCCATCCTCCGGAATAATAAGCCTTCCATGAAAGCGCAATCCACCCTCAGAACTTACCGAGTAGGACTCCTCTCCTCCAGTCAATAACTGGCGAATGTGGTCTTGACATTCTTTATCTCTGCCTTGGGCTTCCACAACCCTTGCCACAATCGTCGGAGTAACGGTCATCACGGACATAAATGCCCTAGCAACCGCATCCTCATGACTGAGTTCCTTCCATTTAGCTTTCCACACCTCAGCTAACTCTCCCTCAGGCTTCCTACTCAGGGCATCCTCCACCACGTTCGCCTTGCCCGGATGATAATGAATATCAAATTGGTAATCTTTCATGAACTCCAACCATCTTCGCTGCCTCATATTCAAATCTTTCTAAGAAAATAAATATTTCAACGACTTATGGTCCGTGAAAAGACTAAACTTCTCCCCGAGAAGATAGTGCCTCTAAATCTTTAAGGCAAAGACAACGGCGGCTAATTCCAAGTCATGAACCGGGTAATTTCTTTCATGAGGCTTGAGTTTTCTAGAAGCATATGCAATAGCTTGTCGCTCCTGCTGAAGTAGACCTCCCAAACCCTGTAGAGATGCATCGGTGAAGACTAAATATTCCAACCTTGGCTTGGGTAAAGCGAGGACTGGAGCCGAAGTCAATCTATCATTAAGCTCATCGAACGCAGCTTGACAGGCGTCATCCCAAACAAATCTAAACCCTTTCCGGGTCAAATTTATCAAAGGACTAGCAATCTTAGAAAATCCCTTAATAAATCGGCGGTAATAGCCCGCCAAACCCAGAAAACTGCGTATCTCGATAGGCGTCGTGGATTGACCCCACTCCCTCACCGTAACAACTTTACTTGGGTCCACCGATATACCTTACGAAGAAACAACGTGACCCAAAAATTGCACTTCCCGCAACCAAAAACCACACTTCTCAAACTTAGCGTACAATTGGTGATCCCTCAACCTTTGCAGGACCAATCCCAAATGAGTGGCATGGTCATCTTCCGTTTGAGAATACACAAGAATGTCATCAATAAACACAATGACAAATTGGTCCAGGAAGTCCCGAAATACTCTATTCATAAGATCCATGAATACCGCAGGGGCATTGGTTAGCCCAAAAGGCATAACCAAAAAACTCATAAGACCCGTACCTCGTCAGAAAAGCAGTTTTGGATACATCTTGCTCCCGTATCCTCAACTGGTGATACCCCATTCTCAAATCTATCTTAGAGAAGTAGGTCGCTCCCCTGAGCTGATCAAAAAAATCATCTATGCGAGGCAAAGGGTATTTGTTCTGGATGGTGACCTTGTTCAACTCTCTATAGTCAACACACAACCGGAGAGAACCATCTCTTTTCTTCACGAATAACACAAGAGCACCCCACGGCGATGTGCTACGCCTGATAAACCCCTGTTCCAACAACTGCTGAATCTGATCTCTTAGCTCCCTCATTTCCACAGGAGCCATACGATAAGGAGTTCGCGCAATCGGTCGAGTTCCCGGCGCTAAGTCAATAACAAACTCAATCTCTCTACTAGGAGGCAAACCCGGTATCTCCCGGAAAATGTCCATAAAATCTCGAACAACAGGAATAGAATCTAAGGGAACAACTACACCCCGAGAATTCTCATCCGAAATACAATATAAATAAGTACCAGAATCTCCCTCTAAACGAGGCATAACCACCAGGAACATGTCTTGTCCCGAAACGGCGAAGACTATACTCTTCCCGTAACAATTAACTATAGCATGATACTTAACAAGCCAATCCATGCCCAAAATAACATCATACCCGACCATGTCTAGGACGAGTAAGTCGGCCTCAAAACACAAATTACCAAGAGTGATCCCTATGTGTTTATCAACAAAGAAAATAAGGGAACCGTCACCCATAGAGGACTCCACACTAGAAAAGGTACTTTCCGCAGATTTTATCAACTCTGTGGACTGAGCAAAACTTTTGGAAATAAAAGAATGCGTCGCACCCGTATCAAATAGAACGCGACCCATGTGTCCCTGAATAAGGAACTTACCCTCTATAGCTGGCGGTGCTGCCTGAATAGGAGGAAGCATAGCATCCTGAATGTGGTAGACTCTCCCATATTGTAGTTGACCCTGCTGCAGAGGGACAACTGGATTCGGTGCTTGTGGAGGGAACTGCACATAAGGCTGCTGGGGAACTCGTGGAGGTTGTCCCCCAATCACCTGAGGACAATCTCTCTTAAAATGACCAGCTTCTCCACATTGGAAACATTTCCCCACCATATTCTCCTAACCTCGACCTCTGTTATTTCTGAACTGCCCAATACCTTGGCCCGGTTGGCCCCTACCTCCCTGGCCACCTCGACCCGCTTGCTGTGGTACGACACCCTGACCTTACCTGTTAGCATTGCCACTAACATTAAACCCGCCAGAGCGTTGCCTTTTCAATCCATCCCCTTGTTGGGGGTCCCTTTCTAGTTGCTTATTACCCGCAGGTTGGGACGAAGGAAAGGCTCCTCCTCCATTCCCACTCACCCCGGGCTTCCCTACTTGCCCAATTCCTGAAGCTTTCTTGATATTCTGAATAAACAACCAATGCTCCTGACAATGAAGCAATGCAGCATTCATCACTTCACCAAAAGTTTGTAAAGCCGGATTACCCAGCAAATGCTACCGAATTCTCCAGTTTAGACCTCCCATGAATTTTGAGACTTTCCTTTCCTCCGGGGTTACCTCTTACGGCACAAAACTAGCTAGCCGGGTAAACTCCTCCTCATATTCGGCAACCGATCGTTCTCCCTGAACTATATCTTGAAGTTTCCTCCTCATCTCCCTCGGAATCGCGGGAGGAAAATATTTCCGGTCGTACAAGACCCAGAAACCAGTAATGGACATAGTATCCCTCTGTTCTGGCGTAGTCATCGACTCCCACCAATGTAACGCTGCCCCAACCAACTTGAAAGTAGCAAGGACTTGCTTCTTCTCCTCACTACAGTCCACCATTCGCAAATGGCGTTGCATATCCTTCTTCCATTGATTTGCTCGAACAACATCAGAACCTCCGTTAAACTCTGGGGGATGGCCCTTTAAAAAGGACTCCCTTACTCTTTCCCACGGAGAGGGTCCCATAGGTGCTTAAGCATCCTGTGCCCGTTGTTGAGCTGTTGGCATCTGTTGAGTTACTGCGGTCATGGCGACATTAACTGTATGAGCCATGATATTGGCTACGTCCGCAGCATTAAAAGTTCCTTGGGGCGGTGGAGGACCAACATCCTCTTCTACAACTCTATTGCGTCTCGCGGGGCGACCTCTCTTAGGCGGCATCTGAGATGAAGGGACAATAGTATTAGAATACAATTCACAACAATCTATTTCACAGAAGATCGCAATTATAAGCAGAAAAGCAATCTTATCATTAGGCTCTATATCAAAGAACGCTACGGTAGACCGTGACAAGTCCACATAGATAACCCAATGCTCTGATACCATCTGTGACAACCCGCACTCTGAAATAAGGGGTGGCCATCCCGATACTCTGACATATACGGTAATCATGGATGGAAATCATTCTCAGCACCACAAATATAGTAAGAGTAACCGAGAAAACCACCCAATAATTCAGAAAACGGGTTGTCAAAACAATTTATGTGATTTAAATGTTAAGTTAAGAAAAACAATTCAAACAACCCATTTTAGAACAATAGTGGAATTCAAAGAAACATAATTAACATACGACTAAAACCACTATATACAAAGAGAAGAACCGAATATGATGTCGGTTCACAGCTACACAAAAATAATCACAACAGTTAGATGTTATGCTTTACATTCATTAAGAAATTACAAAAATTGGGCCACTCGCCCGAGTGACAGACCCGATCATAACTAGATATCAAAAGAATGATGGCGTCTAACAAAACATCCTGTAATATCCGCAATTTCATACAGCTCCTTAAAAACAAAAGAGTAGGAATATCAACACGGGCGTCCTTGCGGAGGAGCACCTGGGCGGATACAATAACAAGCACAACATAGAGGAAAAAGAACGGGTCAGGACCCGGTTTATATTTAGTTCCCAGATGAACAAAAAGCATTCTATATATGAATAGCAAAACATGGGTATAGAAATCAACACTCTAACAACCTAAGCATGGATCATAAGAAAACAAGTGAAAATGACATTATTAAAAGAGACTATGCATGAAGATGAAATTATGCAAAATTAAATTAAAACTAAATTAAAAGCTTGTATTCACCAAATTCCACTTTAATCCAGTTTCAGTTCCTTAACAGGAATATACTAACATTATCTTCTTATTTCGTTCCAATTCCCATTCCTTAGCAGGAATGTAATTGTCCTAATATCATTTAGTGGAATTATACAACCCTCAAGTCCCACTTGAGTGTTTAGAAAAGCTATATTTTTATGCATATAACGATTCTAAGACCGCCCCTCTGAGTTTCCCCAATGGGCGCGCCCCTAAATGACTATCATCTTCCAGGGGGCCATCAAACAAGGCAGCCTGGGTACCTAACGCACGTCGGGAAGTGGCCATATGCCTGCGAGTGAGTCATAACCACACCCGGAATTACTTCACTAGCGCAGAAAATACATATAATAAACCCGCATATAGCCGAGGACTATAGTCTCCCTGCATTCACTAGTCAAGGAACATCACCTCATGCGCGAGCTTCCCTTATGATAGCATTTAGAGAGGTGTGTTTAAGTAAATTAGCATTTACTATAAAAACCATACTTTTCATTTCATTTACATTTACATGTTTCATTTGTTTGAAACCGTTATCATAGGATAGTTCATTACTTTACATCCTAGGTTATGCCTCGAATAAATATCCAAGGGATCATATTCACTTCCCAAACATAAGGTTTTATATATCTCAATTTAATCCCCTAAAGTCTCCAAGTATGGGCCTACAATTCCCATCCATATTTATAGGATGCAACAAGAAAAGTGATGCCTTAACATCACTTAGGACAACCCTTCCGCCTAACTTAACCCCAAGTGAACCCATTCAACACTAGGGTGACAACCAACTCAACTAGGACTCTAAAAGCCAAGGTTTACTTCATTCAAGAAGAGTCCTAAGTTACTAGAGGAAGAAAAGGATTAAAAATTAAAAGTAGGAAATTGGTTGAGAAAACAGGGGACCGGTCGACCGGTCCCAAGACCGCGGTCGACCGCATCTCAAAGTTTAGCTTTTGAAAGAAAGCAGAAAGTTCATTTCGGATGGACCGGTCGACCTGTGGTAGAACCGCGGTCGACCGCGCCCTTATTTCGTGCCTTTGAAAGAAAGCAGTGTGCCCTCCTCCGAAGGCCCGGTCGACCGGTCTGAGATACGCGGTCGACCGGCCATTGCATACCTAGACCCATTTCTCCTAATATCTTCTAAAACCCAAAATTAATAACCAACCCAAAATCATCCAACTACATTTAATGATACCAAAAGATCATAAATGCTCCCAACAACATTTTTCTACCTCAATCAACAATCTATCTCTACCAAAGATGTTGATACCCATAAATCCAACCAAAAACCACAATATATTACATCAAAACTATACATATCTACCCATACTAATTATTCATCTTAAACCATATAATAGCAAGTAGAAAACTTGCCTTGGGGCTTCAATAACAGGCTTGGTTGAGGAAGAATGCAAGATCAAACCACCAATCCTCAAGATCTCTCTCTTTTTCTCCAATCTTCCTCTCTCACTCTCTCTCACTCTAGGGCTAGAACACTTAGGGAAAACAAGAGGAAATGAAAGACTTGGGGAAAGACTTAAAACGTGCCTTAAGATTAAAAGTCTCCAATCTTTAAGTAAAAATACCGCAATGGTATCATGCAACTTATTAGTAAATATTAACTTATCTCATCAAATTAATACTTACCCACATGCAACATTTTATATAGGCAACTACTCAACATAGTAAATAAATATAAAATGGGCTCCCAAAAGCGAGGGTTGTTACACCTACAAAGAACTGAACTGGAAGGTCTGAGTGGTGGACAGCCTTCCATAAGACTATGGCCCCTATTATGATCCTCCTGGCATTAGGGGATAGTTGGTATGGGGCCAAATTGATATAGGAAAGAATGGATTTAATAATGGGGTGAATGGGAAGACAAAACCCCAACTTGAACATCTGCTCGTACAAGCAGATCTCACCGTCTCGGCCATAAAAAGCCCTCTCCTCCCTCAGAGGTCTCCTAAGCTTTATTGAGGGACTTATAGAGTATAGATATCTAAAGCGGAGAAGGTCTACCTCAGTAATAGTACTCTCGATCTCGGCCGCCTCAGAGACGTCGACATCGCTCTCAACCTCATCATCATCATCCAACTCAACGTCGACCGGAGCAGATGTTGATGGGTTACTCGGGAACTTCTGAGCGAACTCGGCACCACTGAAGGCTAACAGAGGAATGGCATCAAGAGGAGGTGGAATGTCCACACTCGGCTCAACAACCTCAACCTCTGAGGAAGAGGCTGAGGTGATTGAGCTATTATGGGATGAGACTCGGCTAGATACCTCGGCCTGATCAGGGGCCTGATCTTCCCGAGGTGTGAAGTCCATAGCCTCCTGGAAGGAATCCATAGACATGGGGTCTGAGGTGGAAGACTCAGACTCAGACATTGGTATTGGATCAACAGGAACCTCTGCTTGATTGGAAGACTCCGAGGGATCAGGATATATCACCTTCAGAGGTGGAGGAAAGATGGGTCTGAGGGGAAACTCTTGTGACCTACGAGCCTCCTCCTGTGCTCTTTATATTTGTCTAATTTTTTCTAAAGTCTTCTCTCTAAGGGAGGGGAACTCCTCAAGAAGTTGGTAGAGGGGTCTGAGCATCAGAGGCAGACCCTACACTTGAGGAAACTTCCTAAACTACAAACAAGATTGGTTAACGAAGTAAAGCAGTTTAAGGATCAAACTAGAGAATCTAAGGCAAGTCCAGTTCGCCTGAAACTATGGTGGGCTCATCGAAAAACTCAAAAACTCATCGAAAAATGCAAACCAGAAGGAAAAGAAAAGAAAATGAAGACAAATGAAGGGGAGAAGATACATGAAGATAAAACGATAAGGGGAAGCGAAGAAATTCGGGAAAAACCACCAACAAAGACCTCTGCAGTGAAATCTTGTTTGAAATGACTTTTTGAAGGAGGAAACGTTTGCAGGAGAGAGAAGTGAAGAAAGAAGAAGAAATGAGGGTTCAAAACCCTTAAATTGGCAGGCACGTCTCTCAAGGCCCATCATTGCCTTGGGAGCCCCAAAGGCGGCTGATAGCACACGCTTGCCAAGCAAGCCACACTTCAATATTAGACAAGTGTCAAACAGGCATTGGCTTGTATTAGAAAGGCCTCAGAGGTGTGATAATTCCCCAGTCACCTGCTCTCACATATGACTAAGGGTTGGGGGGTGATTGATATGCCCCAAGTGAGACCTCGACTTAGAGACATCAACCTCAGTCGAGATTATGGCCGACACTTGACAAGCCTTGGGCACACGATATCAGCCCTCGGCCATAGCAAGGTCGGCCCAGGTCGACACTACCACAAGCCTCTCCAAAGGACATTTCATGCATCATAAGGGTCAACAGCACTCGTACAACTGGGAAAGGCAACCTCGGCCAGATATAGGCCGAGCTCACAAGAAGCCCTAGTGATAACCTCATTATGACATCAGTCGATGCTCCAATCATAAGCCAGCCCAACCTCGGCCCGGGTCGACCCCCATCCATTGTCTCTGCTGATATCAAGCCGAGGCCCCTATGGTTCATCTAAGATCGAACGGGCAACTAGACTTGTCAACCTCGGCCTCTCCTAGGCCGAGGTTATGCACCAGTATGGCAGTCGAGCATCTGTTGACATTTGGATAAGAACACGTGGACACAAATCAGTTATAACCAGATTATTCCCCACACGTGGGGAGAATATTTCATCATCATACTCTACATGTGAAAGTGACAGGTGGCTCTCCCATATTGGTGAGGCTAACACACACATGCATACTATATGCATGGGGGGTACATTACAACCCCTAGGTACTATATATAGAGGTCATCCTCTACCTAGAAAAGGATCCAAAATTGGCAACCCTAGCTGAAACTCTGTTCAAATACATAGTAGAGAGAGAAAGTTTGAGAGATTGTATCCATAGCCATTAGATCCCTCATACTGTGATACACATCATACACTTGCACAGTGGATGTAGGCCAGATTAGCTGAACCACTTATATTCCGGTGTGAATCCTCTTCTCCTCACTTCCTTCTATTGTATGTGTATGTACTCTTAAGCTGCCATTATTAACATTGATCTGAGCTCACAAACACCTTGAAGGGTGGTGATGTTTCTAGCATCATCAGGATTAATTCCCCAAAAATATAAAATGTCTAAAATACCCTCACGGGATGTCAATTAGGCCTAAAAACGCCCCGAGACCTAAACTAAACCCCCGGGTACACTTTTCTGACTATCTCGACCCTTACGGACACTTTGACGCACTCAAAACGATCATACGAGCAACTTATAATTTATTCACTTTATATAATAATAATTTAGTCCTGACACGACACAGGCGCGTCCCGACTTAAATTTCCATAATTGCCATTTTATTCACTCGTGACAATTTTAAGAAAATAAATCTTATATATTACTTTACTCGTCTAGTAATATTCAACAATTTTCCAATAATTACTAACTCCCATCACGTTAGTAAATATAAAAATAAATTTTTGAATTAATATTAAATTAATATCTCAATTTAAATTTAATAAATCCCCAAATTTTAAAAGCCATAAAAAGACGGGGTATTACAAGAACATGGTGCTATATTAGTTGCCTAAGTTTTGTGAACCACATAGTGTTTGGAACCATGTACTCCCACCATGCTCACACATTTAAGGAGGAGAGGGAGAGTGAGTTTGAGATGAGCATGATTGGTGAGCTTACATTTTTTAGGTCTTCAGGTGCATCATCTTGAGGATAGTATATTCATATCTTAATCCAAATATGCTAGGTACCGAGCGAAAAAATTTAGTTTAGACTTTGCTAAGAACTCACTCACCCCTATAAGTACATCAACTAAGCTGAGAAAAGATACTTTAGGTAAGGAGGTAGATCAAACCCTTTATAGGAGCATGATAGGTAGTCTTATCTACTTGATCACATGTCATCCTAAAATTACCTTTAGTGTTACTTACTCGCACTTGAACATATCATCAAATACGTGGGTGTCACTCTTTCCTACGATATATGGTATTCCTTTGATATCGATTACCGTTTGTTCGCCTATTCGGATGTCGATTGGGCCATGGATGTTGATGGTTCTAAGAGCACCTCGAGTGGTTGTTTTAGTTTGAGAGTGGTCTTATTTAATGGTTGAGTAAGAAGCAAAACTTCGTATCTTTGTCCACGACAGAGGCTGAGTATATTGTCATCAGGAGTTGTTTCACGTATCTCCTATGGATGAAGAAAATATTGGAAGATTATGGGATTTAACAAGGCAGAATAGCTATTTAATGTGATAATACAAGTGCGGTCCATATATCCCATAATTCAGTCCAACATTCTTGCATAAAGAACATTAGGATATATGGGCATTTTATTCCTGATCTCGTTGAGGAGAAGGTAGTGACCTTGAGCTTTGTAATCACCGACGTCAATTAGCTAATATTTTCACAAAACCTTTAGATGCACTTTGATTCAATGATCTTTGGACGTCTTTAGCTATTTTCACCATTGATTAAGTTAAGATACTTTATCTAGTATAGAATATTTATCATGTTCATATATTATATACCTTTTTCTATATTTTATTATCATTGCATTCATATGTTTTTTTAATATTTTAAGAAAAATCCGAAAAGATTTTCGCTTTTTAAGAAAAAGTTTGAAAATTATTTTATTTTAATAAAGTTTTTTAAAAAGATAATTTTTTTTGTATTTTCGTTTTTCATCATATATGGATGAACATTTAAGATATTCGGATCATCCCTGCAATCTATCCATTCACATGACTTTTTTGTAGTGCTGTGAGACATGACTTTGTTTCGTTAATGTGATGAATAATGTGTGGATAACATTCCGTAATCATTGAGGATTACTTTCTGCATGTTAGATTTTTGATACCTTTATTGCACACATGCATGGACGTTTTGAACATTGTACTTGCTTATCGCGTGTTGAATAAGGTGCTCTCATCTAAATCCTGCTTAATAACGAACCAAATGTAAAAAGAAATAAGTTGTGCATGTAAGAATTATTGTCCAAATTTCTTTTTTTGAAAAATACTATTATATGTTAATTAATGGAAAGGGGGTAAGAAATAGCAAAACACTCTTTGAGTTAAAAGCCACCATTTGCGAAAATATCCTAAAAAGAATAACGACAAACAAAAATAGAAGTGCCAAGGCTATTGATTTTATATTCATTGATGCTTTGCTACATATGAGAATTATGATTTATTTAAAATACTTCATCGTGAATTCTTATATATGCGAGATTTTGAGGGAGTTATAAAGTAAAAGATCAATGAGTTTGCACAATGGACTTTCTTGAAAAGCATTACAAAGTTTGACATCATTGATTTGAGAATCATTAAAATTCATAGCATATTGCATAAGTCGAGTCTTCAACATTTTTTTACACCTAAGGTTAAAATTGAGTTCTTTCTTTAGAAGTGTCCCATGCCTACGTGCACCTATGTTATGAATGTTTATGTTAATCTTCCTATGAAAAATGTTCACACAATATCTTTTTATTTTCACGATTAAGATATTTTAGTGTTATTCCATGGTAACAATGTGTTTATACCTATATGTACGTTGTATATGTTATACTTGAAAAATTGAAAAAATTCAAAAATAGTAGCTTGATAAGGGAGAACACATTATGCCTTTTGGATTATCATTACATGTGCGTTACTGATTATCTTTGTGATGATATCTTTGCTTCTTCATATGATGCTTATTATTCACGTTTAGATTCTACTCTTTGTTTATTATGGACAAAAAGGGGGAGAACAAATTAAGGGAGAGATTTGTTTTTATTTAAAACTCATACGCGTCATTGTATTTCTTGTTTCATGTGTGTAGGTCTCTTCCACTTAATTGCTAATCTCATAGACTACACAAGATGAAGATAAAATTTACCAAGGGGAGAATAAGTTCAGTTCAAGAAAAGGTTTCAAATGTCGTTCCATTTATGGGTTTGTAAGGACATTAGGATGTCTTAGGGGCTTTATTGTAATTTGGTTTTCAGCTTTGTTTTATACCGGAATAGCTAAAGGGGTAGATTTGTAAGATAAATATTATATAATTTCTCATAGCTTAGGCTTTTTTATAGTTTTGGCATATCCCGTTATAAAGCGACATTACAAACCAAACACAACATCTGCATTGCGTCCACGAGCATTCGAAGATATGTTAGTTACTGAGCACCGACTGAGCATCGTTTCTAAAATTTTCATCAACACTATATGGAGGTATAAATTATATTCTGGGATGTGTGATTTATAAATCAAAAAGGTTTTTAAAAGATTATTTTATCTCATTAGAGGTAGATAGAGTTATCATTTGAACTAGCTTCAAATGAACTTATATGAGAATCCACTATTTTGATAGAACAATATCATTAGAATCTCAATTGAAGGGTGTTCGAACAAAAGGCCATTGTCATTAGAATGGGCTTCTAACGAACATCTAACGATAGTCCACTATTTGACAGGGAACTCTCATTTGAAGGACTTTAAAAGGATGTTCAAACGAAGATAAGGTTTTGTAAGAATGTGGCACAAGGTCATTAGAACAAAAATATAGTTTCGTTCGAATGACCCCGCCTCATCAAAATTCGTGTTTTTTTTAATAAAAAACATGTTTTGTTCAGAATTTCATAAGACTTTTGACGAAAACAATTTTCTAATACCTATTCCAAAAGCTATTATCTTTTGTTTTTCAAAACGAATTTTTATTTTGCAAAGTTTATGAAATCCTAGTTTCCATACTATTCCATAAACCCTTGCAGAGTTCATCTCTACTACTGAAGAAGAAGGCTAGTTGGTGGATACCGAGGGAAGACCACTTATTGTGGACGACACTGGGATGTGCCGTATTATATAGAAGATTTGAAGATGCTACACACTCTACATAGTCGTGATAAGTAATTTGAAAGTCAACCATATCTGTCAAACTCTTTCAAGTGTTGAATAATAAGTTTTATCGGAAAGGGATTTTTCCTTAGTTCTATGCATGCTTGATTTGATTGTGTGAGTGATTAGAATTTAATTTGGACATCATCATTGCATGTACACCTAATTTATAACCAAGATAAAATTTAATTAAAATTTAAATTTTTGTGTGAGGTACCTAATATATAGAGTATCCATATGAACCTGCATTATCAACGCTCAATATACTTAAACCTTTATGGGTTATAGGTTCTATCAAAATTACAATCGTACCACTGTGAACAGTAAAAGTGAAATAGCCAATTGCGCTTGAAGTAACATTCAATTACTTAGGAAGTAATCGAGTTATATCACCTTTTTAGTTGTCTCTGAAGTGATGATAACTTTGGCCTCATTGGTGCAGTCATCAATCCATGATTGATTTACACTCCTCCAACTTGTAGCTCAACCTCCTTGGGAAAAAAACATATTCCTAGGTAGAAAATTTGGAATCCTTATGTGACTGAAAACTTAGTGTTTTGTGTCTAAAGGTTGTAAGGATATTAGAATAAAATCAATTGACCATGCTAAATACATAACAGATTTTGATCTTTGCACACAATGTATATAGTATTCATGAGGATGCCCATGATCAAAGCCGCAGGTATACTCCTCACTCCTTCAATATATTAAGTGTTATAAGATATCAATCCCTAAATAAAATGATTCTGTATACATCCCATTCTGTTACCCCTAACTATCCTTAGGTCCCTAGTACCTCCCTTGACCACTGTAAACCCAGGTCATGTCCCGAGTACTGACCTGGAGGCCATCGGGCACTCCCCGGATCAGTTTGACCCAAAAGTCAAACTCTTCATCTCGATCAAGACTGAATGAATCTTCGAAGGGAAATAAATACCCTTTCCAACGGACCACCCCGTGCGCGATTCCGACTTACCATACGGACTAACGACCTGTTTGCGTCTGAAACTTGACCCAGAGGCCACCGGGCGCTCCCAGGCTCGGTTTGACCAATGTTAACTCTTAAGCTCGACCGAGGCTCAATGAATCTTCAAAGGGCACTGAATACCATTTCCAACGATCTATCCCGTGCGTGATTCTGACTTTCTATGCGGACCAACGATCCGTTTGACTCCAGGAGGTCACCAAACATTTCTCGGGCTTGGTTGACCAATGTCAACTCTCCAAACCAGGTCAAACTCTTTGGAAAGTATAAGTACATCTTCTAACCTTTCCAATGGTCTGCCTAGTGCGTGATTCGAACTTACCATGCGTTCGAACGATCCATTTTCATCCGAACGATCCCCTGTCCAATGGATCGACAAATGCTTCCGAGCCATATTTGACCTGAAGTCAACTCCCGAACCTGGGAGCGTTCCAAAATACTTTCAAAGGTCTCTACATTACCTTTCCAACGGTATGCCCCGTGCGCGATTCTGACCAATGGTTTACCCTTGGTGATCGATTTTTCGAAAAGGCCTGAAGCGCACTGCCAAATGGCAGGTTCCAGACCCTGCCTATCGGCACCTACCAATAGGCAGGAACAGATATATGCCGATCAGCACTTACCTGGGCCTATAAAAGGAGGCCTTTACCTCATTTGCAAGGGGAGTCCAGATCTGATAAAAATCTCTATGAACGAATACCAAAAACCTCTCTCGAAGGCAGCGTGATTTCAACTTCCAAATCCCTTTTTTACTTCCACTTTTCATCATCCTTTTCATCAAACTTGGTGAAGTATCCAGTCTCCATCATCATCCAAGTGCAAGGGCTTCTCTCCAACATTCAAGATCAAGCTCAAGATCTTCAAGAACGTTCAACTTTCTCAAACTCTCTCTTAAATTCTCTTAAATTCCCAATAACTTGTTTTCTTATTTTGCACTTTTATTATCTCATCTCACACATCCTAATATACTTTTTATTTAGTATTATTATACATCTTTTATTTTCATAAAACCCAAAAAATAAGAAAAAGAGGGTTTGCTCATAAATTCCGAGTAGGGATTCTCACACTTTTTCCACACTTTTCTCACAACTAAAACACTTTTTCTACACACACACACACACTTACAAATAATGGATTCCCCATTTGGATTTATGGGATAAAACCCACCCCTCATTTTGCATGCGAACTACGTGAAGTTGATGCTTCTATAGGCTACGTAGGCGTCTTGGGGTAAAACCCGGGACTCGAGTCCTTTTTCTCACTTTTTCTCTCATTTTATATCTTCTTTAAATCCATTTTCCTTATATTCTGTATACTTGCCCTTAATGACGCATTACTCCATATGCGTTATCGTTCCATTATAACGATCAACGTAGGGGTAATCGCGTAAATCTTATTTTTCTAATATTATTCTTATATCTTCCTACGGATGACTCGCTTTATCTTTTCCATGATACACGTCGAGAATTCCTACCTCCATTCTATATATACACATGTACACATATCACGGGGGGAAACAAAAGGAAAATAGCAAATATTCATGGGAGACCGAAAGGGTAGAATGGGTGCCTAACACCTTCCCATTTTGTAACTAAGCCTCCGAACCATTCTCGAATCATCTTGGTTTTGCACGCACCAGTATGTCTTTGGATGCCATCCTTCGGGGTGGCTTCCCCTTTTTCTTTTGTCTGTTTTGAGTAAAATAGGCTGGCGACTCTGAATCTCTCTACATTTTTACACCACAACTCAAACGACGCCGGCCGAAGCGCTCCCGAGAGGGACGCGTGGGACTCGAAGGATCCTTTCCTCCACCCGCCCGCCCGCATGGAGAGGATCGGGGATGGCCACAGTGGCGACTCTGCTGGGGAGTTTCTTTATTTTTGTTTGTGGGCTTGACTCTATTTACATGAATGCTATATTTGCTTATGTTTCCCCCCATATTTGCATGTTCCCCTTTCTCATATGTATCCCATGCTTATTCTTATGTTCCCACACTTGTAGAAATTCCTCCATGTACACTTCACACCACGTGCACCTAGGATCACATGTATATCCTTATGTTGCACGGATCACCCATCCATACTTGGTGTACCTTTTAGGGTACTTATACTTTGCTCCCTGTTTGGCATAATCAAGAAAGGCATTCTCATCATAAGATAATAATAAGAGAATCATGCATGATTCACATGACATCACCAAAGAGCATTGATATTGACCAAATTTTACCCAGTAACTGGAAGGTCACTTCGTGATGGGCACTGGTCCGGCAGGTCGCAGTTAGACTAAGCGATATGACTCTCACCTTCCATTGGCCAAGTACCTTCGACGTATATCGAACGGTTCCCCCGCATCGTATCGCTTGACCGAAGTCATGACGGGAGGTATATCACAGGGAATTCATTCACGTACGCCGGGTATATTGAATTCGCTCTCATACGTACCGTCCCCATGAGGTATATGGTGAGGCAATTCACGTACACTCAGGTATATCAAATGGCTTGTCCACACGTTCCGATTGCCCACAAGAGCAAGACGTATATTGTGGAAGTCACGCCAAAGGAGGGAACCCAAGCCGATTCACCCAAACAACTGCATACCCACATATAGGTGTCAGACCTAGGATACACACTTTAGATTGCCGGTTTTAACCCGAAACTCTACCGAAATTTCGGGTTGACCTGCCGCCTAATTTTCTCACATTTTAAAAATGGGGCCCTGTCCGTGAGCCTGGTTACAAGTCCAAAATGTAGTTTTGCATATATTAAGACCCCCACTTTTTTAGGCTCGGGTCCCGTCCGGCATTGCATTTTGGAGAATTAAATACAAATAAAAACATAATAATTGTAATAATCATGCTGAGTTCCTTCTCCAAAAACATTTATCCATTCTTTATCAAAAAATCCAAAAAATATTTCTCCCTTCTTTATCAAAAATCCAAAAACATTTCTCCCTTCTTTATCGAAAATCCAAAAATAGTTCTTCCTTTTTTCTAAAAAATAAATCTCATCCTACGCCTTCTCATGTCGATCGCAAGCCCTTGGCCTGGCTCCCTATTGGCTTCGGTCTTCAGTCAAATCACCTCGGAGTTTCATCCGTTCCTCTACCACTTCTTTCGAGTTCGTAATCCATCCATCTTCCATAGAGAATACAGATCAAGCACCAGTCATACAGTTGGATCTAACGACAGTCCTAGCTCAGATCGGGTCCAAGATTGACAACCTCCAAACTAAGGTTCGAGAGATGTAACAAAACCAAGTTCCTGTTCTTCAAGAGCCCGAGGCCCTATTCCCTCGTGCTATGGGTCCACACGAGCCTATCTGGGTTCCGAAAGAATATCATCACGCTCTACCTGCCCCTCCTGCCAATGGGTCGTCGCCTGCCCATATTCCAATGCCAAACATTGCCCAGCCTATGGCTAACCTGCTTGTAGCCGTTGATCCAAAGGAGGAGTAGTTGAATGAAGTCAAAGAGGATCTCAAGATGCTCACCAAGAAGTTTGACCAAGTCAGGATCTCTAGGAATTACATGGATTACACCCACATGTCTCCTTATCCTAAAGTAAGGTTAGCCGAGAAGTTCAAGATACCAAATATCGAGAAGTTCGGAGGGAGTGGACCCCCAATTGTTCATCTTCACAGTTATCATCGTTCCATGACTCTACTAGGGGATTCTGAAGAGGTTATTGCCTAATTGTTTTAGCAAACTTTGAAGGATAGCGCCCTCCGATGGTTTTTATCTCTTGAGGAATCCAGAATCCGTAGCTGGGAGGATGTAGCCTGAGAATTCATGTCACAGTACAAATACAACGAAGAGATTGAGGTCACCCATCGTGATTTAGAGCTGATCAAATAGAATCCAGGATAATCAGTCAGTAACTTCATAACCCGGTGGAGGGAGCAAGCAGCTACCATGACCAATCAACCATCTGAAAGAGAACATGTTAACACAATGAAGAAAAACTTCTTACCCCATGTACAAGCGATGATGGGCGGACAATACTATCCCCACTTCCGAGCTCTTAGAGAGGCTGGAGTGGAAATAGAGGAAAGCCTCGTTAAAACAGAGGTTGAACCGAAAAAGGTGTCCGGATAATTCGCCCCTAAAAAGTATGACAAGCCTGCCAGTGCTACCGTTTCGACCATCAACAACATCTCTCAACCAACCACATCATGGGAACCAGAAATCCGCCCTGCCCCCATCCGAAGGGAATACACTGAGCTCCATGCCTCCCTCTCCAAAGTTTACCAAGCCTTGTTAGGCTGAAACCTCATCAAACCCTTAGATCCCCGTCCATTGCCAAATCCACTCCCAAGAAACTTCAAGGCCGATGCTCATTGCACCTTCCACCAAATTGTCAGCCATACCACCGACCAATGCTTTCACCTCCGAAACGTAATCCAAGATCTCATTGACCAGGGTACCATCACCCCACTAGCCAATCCTTAGCCAAACACTACTCACAATCCACTTTCGAATCACACCAATGCCATCTTCTTAGAAGAAAACCCAGGTTTCGATCCCTCAACTCAAATCACACCCATATACTCTCCTAAACCTCTTCAAATTTGCCCATATTTCCTCCTACACCCTACTAGCCTCGCTGATCAGGAACTGTCACTCCTTACCAGAGCATGCATCGCTGTTCGTACTCGTTCTGAAAATGGAAGTATGGAATTATCAGGGGTGTTAAACCAACTCCTATAGTTCGGGCTGAAATTGCCCTCAGAGATGGTCATCGATTGCCAGAAGTTCATCACACTGTTCTTGGAGGCACGAAAATGGTCCCGAGATTTAGACAAATGGGTGGTACTAACCGACGAAGTCAGCCTATATGACGTTGTCCAGACTATGGCAGAATTATTCAAGCAAACCAACAACATTTTCAGTATCACCGGGTTACTTGACACTTTGAAACTACATGGGTGTTTGGTCCCTTTAGTCACACATATCCCCCACAGAATGGGAGGACCTGTATGAAGAAGCCATTGAAGTTGTGGAATGCATCGACTTTACATGGAAAGACAGATTTTCTACCATCGGATGGGGGGAAGAATTCGAAGATTCGAGTGAAGAATAAGCTTCAGGAAGAGTTGGACCAGTAGCCGACAGATGTGGGATGATATCATTTGAAGAACTCCTCGGAGAAATAAATAGGGTGGCAGCACAACCTGAGATTGACGAGGAAACGGGATTCATGTTCTTTCCTTCTTCAGTAAATCACATGACCAAATCAGGGAGACATTACCAAGTTCCAAGCTCACTACTAGCAAATGATAAAGGGAAGGGCGTTGAAAACCTTCCTATGCCAGAGATGACCACTGAGCAGAGCAAGATCCTCGATTAACTTAAGAAAACTCAAGATAATATCACTCTATGGGGACTTTTCATGTCTTCCCAGGTACACAGAAATGCTATAATCAAGCTTCTCACTGGACCCATAGTTCCTCCATCTACCACACCAGAAGAAGCAGTAAATCTGGTCGGATCCTTGACCTCTACCCGAATGCTATCATTTTCTGAAGAAGAAATCCCCAGAATTGGGCCGAATCACAATCATCCACTCAACATCTCCGTCGAAGTTATGGGAAAGGCCGTTGATATGCCCCAAATATGCCACCTCGACTCAGAAACATCAACCACGGCCAATGACATGTCGGACATTGGAAGGGCCTTGGATCAGTAACCAGCGGTCTCGGCCACAGCGAGATCAGCCGTGGCCGACACTACTACCAACCTCGTCAAGGGGTGTCTTCATGACCCAGGGGAACATCAGTTCATCAGGTTACCCAGGTATGACAACCTTGGTTGGGGGGAGGCCAAGGTTACAAGGATCTATACTTCTACCAAGGCCAACCCCAGCAGTTAATCAGCCAATGTTCCTGGCATATTCCAGCTTAACCTCGGCCCTCGACGATCTTAATACCTTTCCTCGGCTTCACTTAAGCCGAAACCATGATGGCTCATCTCGAATTGGATAGGCAGCTAGACCTTACCAACCTCGAACTCTTCCAGGCTGAGGTTATGACAAAGAACGGAGGCCGAGCACTTATTGACATGTGTGGACAAGGATACGTGGACACAAATCAGTTATAACAAATCATTCCTCCCACATGGGGGGAATATTTTATCATAATTCTCTACATGTGACAGGGGCAGATGTCTTCATTATATTGGCTAGATCAACACATACATGCTCTTTATATGCATGGGGGGTACACTACACCCCCCAGGCACTATAAATACTTGTCCTCTCCTTCTTAGAAAAGGACACCGAAATTAGTAACCCTAGCTAAAACTCTATTCAAATACACGATATAGAGAGACATCTTGAGAGATTGTATCCATGGCCATTAGAGCCCTCATACAGTGATACACATCATACACTTGCATAGTGGACGTTGGCTAGATTGGCTGAACCACTTATATTCCGGTGTGAATCCTCTTCTCCTCACCTCCTTCTACTATGTGTATGTAGTCTTATGCTTCCATTGTTAACATTTAATTGAGTTCACAAACACCTTGAAGGGTGGTACTGTTTATAGCATCATCATTTTGGCGTCGTCTGTGGGAACGAGAAGCTGTCTCTTCCTTTTTATTCGCTCAACCTCGCCGGAGACTCTGGTGGTGAACCAAGCCTCCCCCTTGTGCGGAGCTGTTTCACCATTGAAAGAGGTCATGTGAGGTATTAAGCTCATTTACTACACCAAATCTTTTGCGCTAACACATGGCACCGAAATTACCACCACCTCTTTCGCCGCCTGGTGCGGGAGGACCTAGCTCCAGCCAGGCACCGCCCCAATCCAAAATGGCGGAAGTGGCAACAACCTTGAGGTCTTTGGCTGCAACGCAACAAGCGATGCAGGAGAAATTTGCACAACTCAGTCAAAACATCATGAGACCACCTGGGGTCTCACCGAAAATGATTACTCCGGCAGTGGTTCAGCCCCATCTTGAGGCTAGGGAACCACCCCAAGCACCACAAAAAACATACGCCCCAGCGGAGGAGGGACGTTGCTAACCCTAGGCGTCTACAACTGGGGAGGCAAGGAAACCCTTTCCCTGAGGATAAGTATGATGATCTAGAGGCGAAAGATGTGCCGAAAGAATGTTGGGAGCCGTATGAGGTTTTGAATAATACTGTGCATCCTCTTCCTCAGCAGAGTCGAGGTTGTGGCGGTCGAAGAGGTGAAGAGGCCCAACAACGAGGATCAACTTTTGATCGATTGAGCAGAGGGTGAGCCTTTGAGAGCTTGGGCCCAGTAAATGACCTAAGACAGAGGTTATCAAGGTCGAGAAGTGTAGCTAGCTCGCAAAGAGGAGACGGACAAGGCCAGCCTCACTAAGGCCGACCCCGTGCAGGAAGGGGAAGAGACCAGGAAGAGGTCAACAACCGATGTTGTGCTGCGGCCGGGGAACCTTTAGTTCACCCCATAGAGGTGGCTGGGGACAACCTCGGCTAGGCCGACGTTGTCAAACCATGGAATGATTCCATCCAACTTCTTGAGGACAAGATAGGAGACCTCATTAAGAGTCGAGACCCATTACAAAGAGATTTCTCAGAGGTCTCCCCCTTTGTGGCAAGGATAGTGAACTTCCCAACCCCTGCTAAGTTCAAACCACCCGTGGTGTCTCTCAAGTATGACGGTAGCACCAAACCTGTACATAACATTGAGATGTATCAGTCAAAGGCGGACATATACTCAATACCTGATGAGATGAAGTGTCGGGCCTTCTCTGGGACTTTGATAGGAGCAACACACATTTGATTTACTTCTCTTCTGAAGAATTCAATTGAGAACTTCAAGGGCTTAGCTGAACGATTCATTCACAACTTATGTTTTGGGGTAAGACCTGAAAAGAAGACCACTCATCTGCTGTATGTCAAGAAAGGCAAAGACGAGAGCCTAAGAGACTACATCGCCAGGTTCAACAAAGAAAATCTTGAGGTTGAAGATTACAAAGAGAATATAGCCATGACCGCCCTCATAGGAGGTCTTCAAAAAGGAAAGTTGTTGTGGAAACTCGTGGAAGACCCTCCCAGGTCTATGGTAGAGCTACTGGCAACTGCGGAAAAAGTCATGAATGTCGAAGAGGCAATGGACGCCAAGTATGAGGATGAGAACCGCGGTTGTAACGGGAAGTCCTAAAGAAAGAAAGATGGAAAGAAGAGGTCAGCTGATGACAAATTAGCTCACTATACTCCCCTAACTGTGAGCTGTGAGCATATCCTCAACGAGATCAATAATGACAAGACTCTAAGATGGTCAGAGAAACTGAAGGCCCCTCCACATAAGAGGAACAAAAACTTATGGTGCGAGTTCCACCAGGACCATAGCCATGTTACAGACATATCCTTCGCCTTGAAGGATGAGATTGAAAAGATGTTAAAGTCCAAAAAGTTGAGGAAGTATATTGATGGAAAGGATCCTAAAGGCGGAAGAGATGATCCTAAAAAGAAGAGAAACGACAGATGCCGTGATGATGCCCCAACTAGAAGAGACAATGATTCGGAAGGTGATGATGAAGATGATCTGGACCTTCCGCGGAAAGATGATAACACCCCGGTGAAGATAGTTGGCATGATCTCCTTTGGTGTTAACACCAAATGCAGAGGACTTGCGGGAGGTGGCTCTGAAGTGGTTGATAGAAAAGCTCATGTGGCAGAGTCCAAGTCAGTGGGTAAATTTGAAGTTGTAAATCTAACGTCTTCCGATACAGTGCAGAAGAGAAAGAAGGTGGATATGGACACCCTTATAATTGGGTTCTCCCGTCTCGACTTCAAAGGTATCTTAGCCCCACATGATGACCCTTTGGTAATAACAACAAGAGTGCATGGATGCGAGGTGCAGAGAATCCTCGTGGATGGGGGGAGTTCAGCAAACGTGATGTTTTGGCCCTGCTTTAAGATCCTAGGTCTCAGCAGAGCAAGGATGGTGCCCTATCATCATCCTTTATGGGCTTCAGCGATGAAAAAGTCCACCCATTGGGCATGTACGAGATGGACGTATGGATGGGTGATGTGTGGCCTAAGAGGTTGACCCAGAAGATCAATTTCTTCATTATGGAAGAAAATGTCTTCTCGGCCTATAACCTCATCATAAGAAGAGTAGCCCTTAAGGAGTTTGAGGTTGTACCATTGACGGTCCACCAGATGCTAAAATTCCCAATCCCCTATGGGGTAGTGGAAGTGCAAGGTGACCAGACCATAGCACGAGAATGTTACTTCAACTCGGCCGAAGAGAGAGAGGCCCATAAGAGGGCAACCACCACTTATAGCATTGATACACTTGACCCAAGAGATGAAACAAAGTTGAAGAAGGGAGAGGCTGCAGAAGAGGTAGAATCCATCGTCCTCAATGAGGACGAATCGGAAAAAACCATCCAGGTCGGCAAAGCCTTAAAAATAGAAATCAAGGAAGAGATGATATACTTCTTGAGGAAGAGGGAGAGTGTCTTCGCTTGGAGTCACTCATACATGCCCGGTATTAACCCTGAGGTTATGTGTCACAAGCTTAACGTGACCAAAGATGCCAGGCCTATCAAACAAAGACGAAGAGTTTACTCCAGGGAGAAGTACGACGTCATCCGAGAAGAGATTAAAAAATTAGAAGAGGCTGAGTTTATTATAGAAGTCATATATCCGGAGTGGTTATCGAATGCAGTCATCGTGCCCAAAGCCAATGGAAAGTGGAGAATGTGCGTTGATTTCACTGACCTAAAAAAGTCTTGCCCAAAAGACAGCTATCCCTTACCTCGGATAGATCAGATGGTAGATGCTACAGCAGGGCACGAGATCATGAGCTTCATGGATGTGTATTCAGGATACAATCAGATCTTCATGGATGCGAAAGACTCAGAGAAGACAACCTTCATTACCGGCAAAGAGACGTATTGCTACAAAGTGATGCCCTTCGGTCTGAAAAATGCGGGGGCAACATACCAACGTCTTGTGAATTAGATGTTCGAAGATCAAATGGGTAAGAATATGGAGGTGTATATAGATGATAAGCTGACCAAGATCTTAAAGGCCTGCACTCATGTGGCAGACCTTGAAAAGACCTTCGATACTATGGACCTGTACATGATGAAACTCAACCTAGCGAAGTGTGTCTTCGGGGTAGAAGCTGGGAAGTTTCTTGGATTTATCATCAATCAAAGAGGAATTGAAGTAAACCCTGAGAAAATCAAGGCTTTGCTTGACATGAAGACGCCAAGGAGTATTAAGGACGTCCAAAGACTCACGGGGAGAGTGGTCGCACTCAACAGGTTTGTTTCCAGAGCAACGGACAAGTGTCTTCCATTCTTTAAAGTGCTTAGAAAGGCCGTCCAGTGGGACGAAGAGTGCGAAGAAGCTTGTAACCAACTCAAGTCTTACCTTGGGTCTCCCTTATTATTATCTCAGCCCATAGTAGGAGATAAATTATATGTTTATCTAGCAGTCTCTGAATCATTTATAAGTGCAGCCATAGTACGGGAAGACATTGGAATCCAAAGGCCTGTGTATTTCAATAGTAAAGCCCTTCAAGGGTCTGAGCAAAATTATCCCCGTATGGAAAAATTAGCCTACGCCCTGATACATGCTTCAAGGAAGATGAAGCGCTACTTCCAAGCCCATTCCATGGTCGTCCTCACTGATTCCCCACTACGACAGGTCCTCCATAAACCTGAGAAGTCCGAAAGATTGATGACCTAGGCCATTGAGTTGGGAGAGTATGACCTTACTTATAAACCTAGGACATCCATCAAAGGGAAGGCCCTCGCGAACTTTGTTGCTGAGTTCACATGGGAAGAGGCCGAGGTAGATAATGACCTAGTGGATGATGAAGGGTCAAACAATAATGACTTCTGAGAACAGGAATAGGTTGCACCAAACGTCTTTCAAGAATAGGAAGAGGTTGCACCAAACGTCTTCCAAAACCAGGAAGACGTCATATCCAAGAAGATCAGGAGCGATGTAGCGGAGGACAAGGAGGATCGATACCTCTTCAAGCAAGGAATCATGTCAGAAGGGGCCTTCTCATCGGATACAGACATTTGGAATCTCTTCGTGGATGGTTCTTCCCGTGACAGGGGAAGCAGTGCGGGGATGATACTTTCAGATCTAGATGGTGCCAACATTGAATACGCTTCGAGGTTTAACTTCAAGGCATCTAATAACAAGTCAGAATATGAGGCCATGATAGCAGGTCTCTCATTGACGAAGACTCTGGGAGTAAGATGACTCCTACTTTACAGCGACTCAAGGTTAGTTGTCAATCAAGTATTGGGGGTCTATGAGGCCAAAGATAAAAGGATGGCTAAGTATCTGAAGAGGGTGAAAATGATGTTAGAATATTTTAAAGAGACAAAACTGAAGAGAGTCCCTCGATAAAATAACAGCCATGCAAATGCATTGGCAAGGTTGGCTTCACCAACGAAGATAGACATCAGGAGGACAGTTCCGGTCGAGGTCTTACCAAAAGAGACCATTGAGGAAGAAGAGGTTAGCAACCCTTATCTCAATTTGAACTTAGAAGACTCGTGGATGGACCCCCTCGTCAGATATATCAAA
Organism: Sambucus nigra; assembly: GCA_949130495.1. NCBI lineage: Eukaryota > Viridiplantae > Streptophyta > Magnoliopsida > Dipsacales > Adoxaceae > Sambucus > Sambucus nigra. The sequence continues at coordinate 528,241,620 of OX422214.1, forward strand.
GAGGGAGAGCTACCAGAATCCAATCTAGAGAGGATGAAATTAAGATATAGGGATGCCAAGTTCTCCATAGTAGGAGATGTCCTATATAAAAAGGGATTTCGGTTGCCTCTTCTCAGATGTGTGCATCCCACCGAAGTTCCCCGCATCTTACAGTAAGTTCATGAGGCCTCTTGATCCAATCACATAGGAGGAAGACCCTTGGCCAAGAGAATTATTACATAGGGATACTAGTGGCCAACCTTAGCCAAAGATGTTGTAGCTTACGTGAAGAGGTGCGATAAATGTCAGAGATTCTCCACTATTCCTCACCAACCTCATCAACCTATGACGTCCATCACTTCCCCATGGCCATTTGTAGTATGGGGAATTGACTTAGTAGGACCCCTACCAAGAGCTGCCAATAATTACCAGTTTCTGATAGTTGCCATTGACTACTTCTCAAAGTGGGTGGAGGCAGAGCTGATGATAACGATCACAGAACAGAAGACCTTCCAATTTATTTGGAGGAACATCATATGCAAACATGGTCTCCCGAACACTCTCATCTCAGATAATGGAACCCAGTTCAAGAACTCCTCTTTAGAAAAGTATTACGAAAGAGTTGGGATAAATTAGTTCTTCTCATCTCCTGGCCGACCTCAGGTAAACGGTCAGACCGAAGTCACAAACAGAACAATCCTCGATGGAATCAAGAAGAGGTTAGAATAAGCGAAGGGGAGATGGACTGAAGAGGTTTATGATGTGTTGTGGGCCTACAAGACAACACCAAGAACACCAACAGGAGAAACCCCATTCATACTAACACATGGTTTAGAGGTCGTCATACCAACAAAAGTGGGACTCCCTACTCATAGGGTTCAGACCTATGACCCTGATAAAAATGGGGAAGAAAGGAGACTATACCTAGATCGAATTGAAGATAGAAGGGAAGACATAGAAATTAGACAACCAGCTTACTAGCAGAGAGCAGCAAAATTCTACAATCAGAGGGTGAAATCAAGACCCATTGCCGTGGGAGACTTAGTACTGAAGAAGACGTTACAAAAAACAAACAAACCCCACCCAAATTGGCATGGTCCCTACAAAGTGACAGAAGAGGTTATGCCCGGGCCTACAGGCTAGAAAACCTAGAAGGAGAACCTTTTGCCAACCCCTGGAATGTTGATCACCTCAAGAAGTATTACATATGATGTTGCAAAAAGTTATGTAAATGTATCATCTTATGAAGAGGTTATTAATGAGAGATCAGTTTCTATGTCAATTTTTTACTTCATTGTGCTCTAACTGTAGAATGTATGAGGGTAACATCTTAGTTGATGACCTCAGGCCTTAAAACTATTTTTTGGTGACAAGGTCTGAGGTCAGACATTATATTTGGATGACCTCAGACCCTTAACATCATTATTTGGTGACAAGGTCTGAGGTCAGACATCATACTTGGATGACCTCAGACCCTTAAAATCATTAATTTGGTAAAATTATTTATGGGGATAACATCTTAGTGATGACCTCAGGCCTTAACATCATTATTTGGTGATAAGGTCTGAGGTCAGACATCATACTCGGATGACCTCAGACCCTTAACATCATTAATTTGGTGAAATTATTTATGGGGATAACATCTTAGTGATGACCTCAAGCCTTAACATAATTATTTGGTGATAAGGTCTGAGGTCAGACATCATATTTGGATGACCTCAAACCCTTAACATCATTATTTGGTGACAAGGTTTGAGGTCAGACATTATATTTGGATGAACCCAGACCCTTAACATCATTATTTGGTGACAAGGTCTGAGGTCAGACGTCATACTTGGATGACCTCAGACCCTTAACATCATTAATTTGGTGAAATTATTTATGGGGATAACATCTTAGTTGATGACCTCAGGCCTTAAAACTATTTTTTGGTGACAAGGTCTGAGGTCAGACATCATATTTGGATGACCTCAGACCCTTAACATCATTATTTGATGACAAGGTCTGAGGTCAGACATCATACTTGGATGACCTCAGACCCTTAACATCATTAATTTGCTGAAATTATTTATGGGGATAACATCTTAGTGATGACCTCAAGCCTTAACAGCATTATTTGGTGACAAGGTCTGAGGTCAGACATCATACTTGGATGACCTCAGACCCTTAACATCATTAATTTGATGAAATTATTTATGGGGATAACATCTTAGTGATGACCTCAGGCCTTAACATCATTATTTGGTGACAATGATTGAGGTTAGACATCATACTTGGATGACCTCAGACCCTTAACATCATTAATTTGATGAAATTATTTATGGGGATAACATCTTAGTGATGACCTCAGGTCTTAACATCATTATTTGGTGACAAGGTCTGAGGTCAGACATCATATTTAGATGACCTCAGACCCTTGACATCATTATTTGGTGACAAGGTCTGAGGTCAGACATCATACTCGGATGACCTCAAACCCTTAACATCATTAATTTGGTGAAATTATTTATGGGGATAACATCTTAGTGATGACCTCAGGCTTTAACATCATTATTTGGTGACAAGGTCTGTGGTCAGACATCATACTCGGATGACCTCAGACCCTTAACATCATTAATTTGGTGAAATTATTTATGAGGTTAACGACTTAGTTGATAACCTCAGACCTTACAACATCATAATGTGGTGACAAGGTCTGAGGTAAGACTAGTAATTTAGTTCAAGTAGACATCGTTGCACCAAGACTTCATAGCTGAACATCACATGGCAAAGAAGCATTCAACAAACAAATCAACAAATGAAGAAATGTAAAACCCTCCTCAGAGATTGTCATTCAATTGTAAAATTAAAAAATATAAGCTTACGATGTTCTTCAGAGGTTATAACTAATAAAGGGTCACAAAAAGTACAAAAGCGTCACAAAATAGCCTAAGGATTCGAAGGAAGAGTGCTGGCATCCTCGGCCTGATTCCCTTGGACGACGTTGGTCACCTCAGCCCCATCATCTCTGGGGTTAGCTCCCTCAGTCTCTATAATGTCCAATGGTGCAGTCTCTGCAGGTTCAGCGTCCTCCTCTTCAACCTCTTGAAGGGCTAGGGAAAGCTGAGGGTTAGCAAAACCCAGAACTATGAAGTCAGAGGCCTTCAAGCTCCCTGCCTCCTTGTCCTTAGCAGCCGCCCATTTGACAGTAGCCTTAATACCTCTTTTGAGGTACTCAAAGCCGAAGATGATGAATTCATCGGAGACTTTGTAATCAACCAAAATCTCCTCAGAAGCATCCTCAAGGGCTGCCTTCACTACAAAGTCAACCTTTTGCTGGAGAACGTCGTCTTTGGCCTTCAGAGAAACAACGTGGTCCTTTTTAAGCTTAGAGATCTCATTCTCCAGCTCCTTAACCTTCTTCTCAGACCCCTCAAAGGCAGACATCAGACAGTCTACCTCTGCATTCAGAGATCTTTGCACCTTCTTGGCCTCTTGGCCTTTCTGGATGAGGGGTAACGTCCTCGAAGTCCAAATAGCAAGATGATGTAAAGCAGCCAGGCCCTGCAAATCATGTGGTCGTGTACATAAGTTGAAATTCAAAATAGAGGTTACACTTAAAGCTATACTAAAATCTGAAGTCATACCTGAATAGACCTGTGGAGGCCAAACTCAACTAGCAGAGGTGTGTCCATGGACCGACAAAAGCGTTTGTCAGCATCGGTCATGGCAGAGCCGATGGCATCCAGTGCCTGCAGACTATGGCCTATGATTCTATCATTAATTTTTAGTTGCTCTATATGAGCAGCCAATGCATCTGCAGAGGATATTGGGATGGCATGATCCCCACCTTTCTTCTTTTTCCTCTGATCCTCAGGGGCAGGGTTGGTAGCATTTCTCTTCTTTATGGCCTGAGCCCTCGAGGTTGAGGGAGGGGGAGGAGGAGCATTCAGACCTTCCTTTTTAGCAAGCTTCGTTAAACTTGGTGCTGCCATCTCCCGGAACTCATCAGAAATCCCCTTCGAACGCTCTGCAAGATAGAAAGGTCAGAGTTAGAGAGTCAGACATGTATAAATTCAGAGTTATAACTTGGAATAAAAAGCACTTACTAAGCTCGGCCATTGGACTTCCCCCAAGACCAATCTCAGAGAGGTAATAGGGGGTCATCAGGTGTTCAAATCTTACGAGTAGACCATGCGCCCCCTAATCGTGAAGGTCTTTGACCTTCTGAAGATTTTGCTGGCTTAGACCAGGGTCGGCCTTAGAAGACATTGTAACTTTTCCCCATCTTATAGGCATTCTCGGCTCTAAGGAGGAAGAGGGGGCACATGGGCAAAATTCCCATGGCCCTAAGATGAATAAATAGCGTGGCTTCTAATTATGGTTTAAAGTCTGGGTTATCTGAAGAATTTTCTTTTCAGGCGTTCGAGCTATAAAATGATAATAGCTCGGGTGATTTCTGGCAGATAAAAGGCCATAACATCCTGTAAAGACTTGGACAGGAAGGTTTGAGTGATGAACAACCCTCCATAAGACAATGGCACCAATTATCACCCTCCAAGCATTGGGTGACAACTGGAAAGGGGCCAAGTTGATACAGGCTAATATGGACCTGATGATGGGATGGATGGGCAGACGAAAGCCCAACTTAAACATCTGCTCGTATAGGCAGATATCACCATCCCGGCCGTCATAAGCCCTCTCTTCCCTCAGAGGTCTCCTGAGTCGTATGGAGGGGCTTATGGAGTATAAGTATCTGAAGCCAAGGAGGTCGACCTCACTGACTGTACTCTCAATCTCAGCCACCTCAGAGGTGTCAACATCACTCTCGGCACCATCGTCATCATCTAACTCAACGTCGGCCTGAGCTGATGATGGGGCACCACTTGGAAACCTCTGAGCGAACTCAACCCCTATGACATCCGACAATGGTATGGCTTCAAGGATTGGCGAGAACGCCACAGTCGACCTAACAATTTTAACCTCAGAGGAAGAGGTTGATGTGCTTGAACTTTTGTGGGATGAGGCTCGACTAGAAACCTCCGCTTGATCAGGGGCCTGATCTTGCCGAGTTGTGAAATCCATAGCCTCTTGAAAAGAGTCCACATACATAGGATCCGAGGAGGATGACTCAGGCTCAGACATTGGTGAAGGTTTAGCAGGGACCTCTGCTTGGTTAGCTGGTTCGGAGGGTTCAAGATATATGACCTTCAGAGGCGGTCGAAAGATAAGTCTGAGGGGGAATTCCTCTGACCTACGAGCTTCCTCCTGCGCTCTCTCTATTTGCCTAATTTTCTCTAAAGTCTTCTCTCTGAGAGAGGGGAACTCCTCCAAGAGATGATAAAGGGGTCTGAGCATAAGAGGCATAACCTACACTACACTTACAACTCTCTTAAACAACAAACAGGATTGGCAAATGAGATTAAAGATCAAACTATCAAACCTAGAGAAACAACTACTAAGAACAACAAGAACAGTCTCGCTGGAAACTAATCGAAAACCTCTTGAAGGTCACCGGAAAATGCAAAAGCAAGAAGAAGACAGGAAAAATGAAGAAGAAAGAAGGGTAGAAGATACCTGAAGATAAAGTGGTAAGGGAGAAGGAAGAGATTGCAAGAAATCACCACCAAATGCAACTTTAAACCAGAGCTTTTCTAGAGAGAGAGCTGCAGAAGCAAGTCGAACCAGGAGAAGGAGAGAAGTGAGGAGGAAAGAAGGAAAATAGGGTTTAATCCCTATTTTATGAATGCACACTTCCCAATGCCCATCATTTCCTTGGGAGACCCAAAGGACGGTTGACATCACATGCTTGCCAGGCACGCCTAGCACTTCAGCAATGGACAAGTGTCAAATGAACATTGGCACAAGGAAGAAAGACCTCGGAGATGTATACCCCATAATCACCTGCTCTCGTATGTAACTAAGGGCTGGGGGTGATTGATATGCCCCAAATGTGCCACCTCGGCTCAGATACATCAACCTCGGCCAAGGACATGGCCGACGTTGGAAGGGCCTTGGATCAGTAACCAGTGGCCTCGGCCACAGCAAGGTCGGTCGTGGCCGACACTACTACCAACCTCGTCAAGGGGTGTCTTCATGACTCATGGGAACATCAGTTCATCAGGTTACCCAGGTATGACAACCTCGGTTGGGGGAAGGCCGAGGTTACAAGGAGCTATACTTCTACAAATTCTAACCCCAGCAGTTAATCAGCCGATGTTCCTGGCATATTCAAACTTAACCTCGGCCATGGACGACCTTAATAACTTTCCTCGGCTTCACTTAAGCCGAGACCATGATGGCTCATCTAGGATTGGATAGCAGCTAGACCTTACCAACCTCGGAATCTTCCAGGCTGAGGTTATGACCAAGCATGGAGGTCGAGCACTTATTGACATGTGTGGACAAGGACACGTGGACACAAATCAGTTATAACAAATCATTCCTCCAACGTGGGGGGAATATTTCATCATCATTCTCTACATGTGAAAGGGACATATGTCTTCATCATATTGGTTAGATCAACACATACATGCTCTTTACATGCATGGGGGGTACACTGCACCCCCCAGGCACTATAAAATGAAAAGGACCCCGAAATTAGTATCCCTAGCTAAAACTCTGTTCAAATACACAGTAGAGAGATAAAGCTTGAGAGATTGTATCCATGGCCATTAGAGCCCTCATATAGTGATACACATCATACACTTGCACATTGGACGTAGACCAGATTGGCTGAACCACTTATATTCCGGTGTGAATCCTCTTCTCCTCACCTCCTTCTACTATGTGTATGTACTCTTATGGTTCCATTGTTAACATTGAATTGAGCTCACAAACACCTTGAAGGGTGGTGCTGTTTATAGCATCATCAGTCGTGGCACTCTCTCTTGTCGATAACGGATCCGCCTTGAATGTTTGCCCATTGAGAACCTTCAAGTGTTTAGGCCTGAAAGAAAGCGTCCTCGCTCCAACCTCCGCCGCTTTTCTTGCCTACGATAATACCCGTCGTGAGGTGATGGGATCCATAAACCTTATAATAGGGGTTGGCCCTATAAACCCTGTCGTTGAATTCCAAGTCATAGACATCCCATCTTGTTTCAACCTGTTCCTCGGACGACCCTGGCTCCACAATATTAAGGGTGTGTCTTCCTCAATCCATCAGAAATTAAAGTTCTTCGCTGACGGGCGAGTCATCACCATTTTGGGCGACAACAAAAATGCCGAGGGGGAAATCACCAGCAGTCCAACTCTTGAGATATATCACGGGTCAAATGATATGCTCCTATCAGGATTCCGAGTCGAGCCACTCCTAATCTCGACAGGGGACGATTTCAAAGAAAGGGTTTGTCCAGAATATGACCCTCATGGCAATGTCAATGTGATTCATATGTTCAGAAACATGCACTACATGACCGGATTAGGGATAGGACAAAGGAAACAGGGGATACTTGAGCCCATCGAACTAAAGAAAGCTTTTCCTCCTTGCGGCTTGGGGTATCAACCATCAGAACAAGAGCTCAGAATGATCCGCCAATCTCGATTAAAAAGAAGATTAGACTGCATCCGAACCATCTCAGGAGACTCCTTGAATGGACGATTCATCAAAGAAGGCGAAGACTTCCCCTTTTGCGGTCTTCCAGAACCATGGTATGACCACACAGACAAGAAGATGAGGCCGGGAATGGAAATATTTTTCCAAGATAGCTACCCATGGGCCAGAAGTTTCCCACACCAAGTATAATCGCTCATCAAAGATACCAAAGAGACCGAGGAAAGTGATTCCAAAAATTCCTTCAACTTACAGATATTGGGGCTGGCACTCTGCATGGTTCATTCAGGCACTACATCAATGGACCCATCCCATCTGATTAAAGATGCTGATACATCTCTCCTCAACTGGAATGCTGCGCCAGTTCTACCCCTTGAAATCTCCCCTAACTCAAATGTTTACCCTATTTATTCTTCTTTTGTCTATCCTTGCTCAAATGTAATGGAGACCTCTTTTGATGAGGTTCTCAATGTTGTTTTTCCTATCAATGAAATAAACGAAGATTTTGAGTATCTTGGTGTGCCTTACATTAACTGCTTGAATTTTAATTAAACTTTTGATGATGATGATGATTTTTCAAATGAACAATTCTTAACTGATCTAAATATGGTTAATAATAAACAACATAACCGCGTTCAAGTTAATGAAGAAGAGACCGTTGTTATTAATCTCGGTTCTAGTAGCCAACTATGTGAGATTAGGATAGGGGCCACCCTTGACGAGCATGAGCACGCACAACTCGAAGAATTTCTGAAGGAGTTCGTAGATGTCTTTGCATGGTCCTATGATGATATGCCCGTCATCGATCCTGAAATAGCACAACACGAGAACCCCACTCTCCCAGATTACAATCCGGTTAAACAAAAATTGAGAAAACTCTACACCAAATGGTCGCTCAAGGTCAAAGAAGAGTTGGTCAAACAGTTAAATGTTGGTTTCATTCGGGTGATAAAATATCCCACATGGCTAGCCAACATTGTACCTGTGCCGAAATCAGGAGGGAAGGTACGAATGTGTGTAGATTACCGAGATTTAAACAAAGCTTCTCCGAAGGATGATTATCTGCTACCCAATATCGACATGATCGTGGACAATGCAGCCACTCATGCTCTCAAGTCATTCGTCGACGGGTTTGTCGAATACAACCAAATCAAGATGCACCCCTACCACTAAGAAAAAACCGCATTCATCACCCCATGGGGAACCTTTCGCTACACCGTCATGCCATTTGGTCTCAAGAACACTGGGGCTACCTACCAAAGGGCCGCCACAACCATCCTGCACGATCTAATTCACAAAGAGGTTGAGGTTTATGTGGATGATATGATTATCAAGTCCAAAACTAGAGAAGGTAATGTCCCCGCCCTCCGGAAGTTCTTCAAACGACTGCGACGGCATCAGATGCGACTTAATCCACAAAAATGTGTCTTCGGCGCTACAAAGGAAAAACTCTTGGGATTCATGGTCAACGAAATGGGGATAGAAGCAGATCCTGCAAAGCCGAAGGCCATACTTGAGATGCCACCGCCCCTAACATAGAAAGAAGTTCGAGTTTTTCTTAGGAAATTGCAATATATTAGTCGGTTCATCAGCCAACTAACCTCCATCTATGAACCGATCTTCAAGATCCTCCGAAAAGATTCAACCAAGGATTGGTACGAGGCCTGTCAAGAAGCTTTTGACCGAATCAAATAATACCTAACCCAACCTCCAGTGCTCATGCCACCAAAGTCTGGCCTCCCTTTGCTCCTATACCTAACCATAACCGACACTACAGCTGGGGATTGGCTAGCCCAATACCTTAAAGACTCCCGTAAAGAAAGAGCCATCTATTATGCCACTCACAAATTGGCCAGGTACGAGGTCAACTACACTTATTTAGAAAAGGCACGTGTCGCACTTGTCTGGGTCACCCAAAAGTTGCGACACTACATGCTCGCCTTCCCCATCAAACTTCTATCCCGAATGGATCCCATCAAATACCTTCTTGAGAAACCCACCTTATCCAGCCGAATGGCCCAATGGTTGATGCTCCTAATCGAGTTCGATATTGTGTACGTCACACAGAAAGATATTAAAGGAAGAGCCATCTCTGACTACCTCGCTGAATACCCCATATAAGAAGCGGAGGTTCGGATTTCTGAATTCCCAGATGAAAATATCCTCCGCACCACTCAAGACCGCCTTCGATGGAAAATGTTCTTTGACAGAGCTGTCAACAAAAAGGGATATGGCATTAGGATACTCCTGATCGCCCCAGATGACTCCCACACTCCCATCGCCATAAAATTGGATTTCCCTTGCACCAACAACATGACGGAATACGAGGCATCCACAGTGGGCCTCCAAGTTGCTCTCAAGAAAGGTATTCAATACCTTGAAGTCTACGGGGATTCTGCCCTCATCATCGGTCAAGTGCTCAGAAAGTGGAAAGTCAAGGACGAAAAGCTCCAACCCTTTCATGCCCAATTAGAAGAGTTAGCTTCCCAATTTTGAGATATCATCTTCCATTACCTACCCCGAGCAAAGAATAACCTAGCCGATGCTCTCTCCACCTTGGCCTCCATGGTCGACATGCCCGAAGGCATAATAATGACCCCTTTCTTAGTTCAAAAGCAAGACAAACCGACCCATTGCTACCATATTGAGCTTGTCTCCACCGAAGATCCTGAACTAGCCGTTTATTGGTACTATGATATCTGGTGCCTCCTCAGACATGGTAGGTATCTCGAGGGTTCCAATAAGAAAGATTGAATGAGCCTCCGAAGACTGGCCGCCCAATACATTATCTGTCATAAAGCCCTACTCAAGAGGAACTTCGATGGAACTCATTTATACTGCATCGCAGGGGATGAGATTCAGAAATAATGCAGAAAATCCACAGCGGGGAATGCGTACCCCACATGAATGGTCATATGCTCGCCAAGAAGATCATCTGACAGGGCTACTACTGGACCACCATGATCCAGGATTGCACCGCCTATGTCCGGAGGTGCCTCAAATGCCAATAATTATCCAACCTTCAACATTTGCCTCCGCGAGAAATATACAACATGACCTCTCCCTGGCCGTTCTCCACCTGTGGTGTCGACATCATAGGGAAGGTTACACCAAAGGCTTCAAACGGACATGAGTTCATCCTAGTTGTCATCGATTACTTCACCAAATGGGTTGAGGCTGAGTCATATGCAGTATTGAATGCCAACAAAGTGTCCAAATTTATCAAGAAAAATATCATCTGCCGATATGGGGTCCAGCACGAGCTGGTATCAGATAACGGGCTACATTTCGATGAAGAAGTCACAGAAGTAGTGAATGAGTACGAGATTCAATAACAAACTTCTCCCTACCGACCTCAGACCAATGGTGAAGTCGAAGCTGCCAACAAGAACCTCAAAGCCATCATCAGCAAGATGACTGAAACTTATAGGGATTGGGCCAATCGGATCCCGTACACCCTATGGGGTTATCGATCCTCAATCCGAACCTCTACTGGGGCTACCCCTTACTCCCTGGTCTACGGAATGGAAGAAGTCCTACCTGTGGAGCTGGAAATACCCTCGCTACATGTCATGCTCGAAAGCAAGGTTAGTGAAGAAGAGTGGTGCCAAAGCCGTCTTGATGAGCTAGCCCGCTTAGATAAAGAAGATTAAAAGATATTTACCACATACATGGGTACCATCGCCGAATAACGCGATCATTCAACAAGAATGTCAAGGACCGCGGTGTCTGAGAGGGGGATTTAACCCTCAAAGAGATAATAAAACCCATCTGGGACCCTAGAGGGAAATTTAAGCCCAATTGGAGCGGCCCCTACATTGTGAAGAAAATCTTATCTGGCGGTGCCGCCATGCTCACTGACCTAAATGGGGAGGAGATGGCTCGTCCAGTCAACCTGGACCGTCTCAAGAAATTCTACCCCTAGTTCAAAATCTCAGCGCGCTACGACTCTTCTCATCCCCCTTCTATTCTAAAAAAAAAAGATCTTCATTTCTCTCTACCCAGAACTACGTGGGCCTGATCCTCTGCAAAAAAAAACTATTTTGCAAACAGATAAAAACATTAAAACCCCAGAGGTACGTAGGCAGCTCATGCACCTCACATGAGTGAGGCCCTTTTTTTCACAAAGTACTATTCTTTTCTTACCTCCGAGAACGGCGGTTCATTCTAAAAATACTTGAACAAAAGGATTATGTATGCCTTAGCTATCAGTATAGATAATTCAAAATACAAAACTCATCAAAAGGCACAGCTGGGTGATCAGAAACTTGTTTATTTTATTAATAAGAAATTATAGTACGGATTACATAAGAAAAGGAACGGATAACCCCCTTCCCCCTACTACCATAAAAATCCAAATAAAATCCCCACATACATTCCCTATTACATAAATAAACTCTCAAAGAGTCGTACCAATAGCTACCAGAGGAGTCTGCACCCTTATCATCTACGTCATGAGGTCCCCAAGTTTCCCCTGCCTGAATAGAGTGCCGTAAGCATTCCATGGATCGATGAGCCTTAACCATCTTCGAAAAGACCACAACACCCCCTTCTATGGTGTTATATAAAACAAACCATCTTTGTCCAGTCTCTAATACCAACATCTTGCTGACTACTTTTCTCCACAACCACTTCATATAATCTTTGGGGACACGCCAAACCTTCCCGACAGACTGAGAGGGACTGGTCGATGGACGCAGATTTCCCCACAGAGACCCAATCAACAGACGCAGGCGCTCAGTCAAATCTTCTATCGAAAAGAAGTTTGAGGTCCGAGGGGGCACGACCTGCGCCCAGCTGAATTGGCGCAAAAGACACTAAGGGAAGTAAAAAGAGGTTTTTCATAGACCAACCAACCGCACATATGAGTACTCTCCTAGCTCCAGGACAGGCTGTAACTGTACCCACCAAGGCACTGACCAATACAGACCACAATCCCCATGCTCCACAAGCCAATGCTCCCAGTTCTCAACATGAAAACCAACACGGATGAAGTAGTGCGAAAAGAATTTGGGTACGATGGACAAGGGATATTCTAGAGGAGTCGACAAGCGGAATCTTTCAGACAACCACATGAACAGCATCACAGGGCTACCCCTCAAAAAGTCAGATCGACCTTCTCTCCAGGCATCCAGGACATTCAGAGTCTCCGCTAATATCACAGCCGCATAATTGCGACGGTATGACATCCATGAAGTAATGGCTGCAAGTTGTGGGTCCACTTGCACCTCCCCAGTCACCAACAACAATTTTGAAACCAGGCCCAGAGCAATGGCTCCAGCATAGCCAGCATCACCTACTTCCCGCAAATTCACGGACCGCAGTACCTCCGGGAGAGAGATCATTCCTCCAGCAATCAATGATTTGGCCGCCGAAGGTGAAATACTAAGAAGCCCGGCCAAGAAATCCCTAGGAGAACGGGAAAATTCGAGCAAAGCCGTAGCAACGCTAGGATTTACACCCAGTATGGCGGAAAATTCCTCGTAGGTAGTACAAACTTCATCCAACCCAAAGAGGAATATATGGTCTTCGAGGTACCAGAATTGTATCGCCGCCATCAGCATATGCCACTCAATAGGCCGATTGCACCATAAAGAGACTCGACGCATGTTGAAAGCATCGTAGTCGACATTATAGGAGCACATTACATCCAAGGCTTCGAGGTAGCTGACAAACTCAATGCTACCATGGAGAGCCATCTTGCAAGGCTAAGAGATGGTGGGCAAGTAGGTAAGAATGTAAAGGTGTGATGAATACACTCCACCCTTACCCCTTTTTATACTTGAAAACCCTCACAAGGGACATAATCCCTGCAAAAATCGGAGGGAATCCTACCCCACAAGGTACCAAAGGCTGAAGAGGGTACCATTCAAAGCTTTGAATTGATGGGACTAGACTGAACTGCCGATAGGGAGGTCAGGGCGCTTGCCGATCGACAACCCCCAATTTTTAGAAATTTCTCTTTTTTCCTCTTTTATCAAATTAGAAAACTAAATAAAAATAAATTGATATTCTCAACAGAATTTCAAAATCCCTTTAATTCCCCTTTTTAATAAAAAACCTTCCTGAAAAAAAAAATCCAAAAATATTCCTTTTTACGGTCTCTGCAGCAAAGTAAAAAGCGCATGTGCATGCATGCATTCATTCATCATTAAATAAATGATAATAAAAAAACTCCATTGCATTGCATATATCCATTTTCTGTGTACATCATTTTGTAGAAAATAGAAAGAAAAAGCAAAAACAATAGGACTCAGCCCGAACCCACATTCTTTCTCTTTATTTCTTTCTCTTAGGAGCTTCCACCCATTCGGAATTCTCTCTTCCCCCTACGGCGAGATGACGCACCGCCACTACCTGAGCCAGAGTACTCTTCGGATGAGGTAGACGGCACCAAGCAAGAAGGAACAGGAACCGCATCCCAAATATGGGCAGTCACCGAAGATATCCAGTCTCTAATGTCCCTGAGTCAAGTGGTCGACACCCGGACTTGCTAAAAGAAAAAGTGAAATCAGTATTAAAGCAGAAATGACCAAAATAAATAAGAAAGAAAGAAAGAAAGAGAAGAACAGAAAGGTATACCGCAGGTCGAAGGACCTCCTCTGTCAAACCCAACTCCTCTGGATCCATCGCATGAGGACGGTGAAGCATAGGCACCATCCCTCCATCAGCCCGCCGAATGTTGTATGAAGGGGTATGCAGCCGTACAAAAGGGACCTCCGAGGTCACCACCGTCGTAGATGCCGATGGACCACCACCACTGTGGGAAGATCCCACCGCCCGACACGAACTCGGTGGAGGGAAGGGCAGCGCATGATATATGCTGGGGGCCATTAACTAGCTCGTCATAAAATCCATATAGTCATACGTAGCAGCCATATCGGTATATATCAAGTAGGAATCTCCAATCATCGCCGCGATCCTCTCATCCTCCAACATCAGTCGCTCCTTCCTTATAGACGTAGGAGGCTGCGCGGGTGGAACCACCACCTCCTCCTCAGTAATCTGACGAACCACCTTCTCCCTGAAGTACCATGAATGGCCGAACTCATGCGCCAGCAAATGCCTTATCCGCGCGTTCACCCCGGTCGCCCCTGCATCCTGAATGGCTGTCCCCCACGGGTAAAAGGTCACCTGAAAATCTTTGAGCGAGCATAAATCAATACAAGATCTGAAGGAGAAAAAACCAAGATTGAAATGGAAAGAGTCTTACCCTACCACTGATCAGGTCATTCAAGACCTGACGCATTGCCTCTAGGGAAGGAGATCCCTTCGACTGTCGATTGGCCTTACGCCATCGATACAATCAATAGAAGTCCCCAACAGTGTCGTCCTTCAAAGCAATCAACGGGGTATTGCACCCAATCACCTCATAGAACCACGTCTGAATTCGCAAGCAAAAAGAGACGCATAAGGAAAATGCGAATGCATGAAAGGAAAATACGAGTGCATGAAAGGAAAATGCGAATGCATGAAAAGAAATACACAAAATGAAGAATACCTCAAGAAGGTATGTGGCCCCAGTAAAGGTTTGCCGGTAGCACCGACTGAATGCATCAAGAGAAAAGTAAAGGGTCGCCAAGGTCAGACTCCCCCAATCATAGAAAGGGATGTTCGAAAACATCCTCAAGTACGACAGAAACCACAAATGAATGATGTCGCTGCTTGACGCCACCATGGAACCTCCCAATACCAGCAGAATGAATAACTGGGCCATCTGCCTCACTTGCACCCATCCTCCACATCAATCACCCTACTCGGCAGAACATCCTTCAATAGGGACAACCGGATTGAATCCCCAGAAACTATCCTCCCTACATCACCAAGTGTCGCACGCACTGCCTCTGGTCTCACCCGTAAAGAGCGATCCACCTCTATGGGAGTCACCGTCATCTCCCCAAATCCAAAATGAAAGGTGTGGGTAGTGTCCCACCACCTTTCTCCCAAAGCGCACAGGATCGTTGTCGAATGAGGCGTGTCATCCAGCGCAGATACCAACTGCCCAAAACCCGCTGATGATACCATCCAACACACCATAGGTGGGAGATGATCCCAGACATCCTTGAGTCCCGTTTTCCCACGGGCACGCATGTTCTTTAAAGAAATATCAGACTGGCAAAAAGAAAAGTCTCATCAAAGGTCAAGAAAGAAAAATCATCAAAAAGAGAAGAATGCCAAAGGTCGGGTTACTTACATAACCGCCGGGGATCACTCTCGAAGAGCGATGACGCGATGGCTCCCGCAGTAAGGTCTGCTCATCCGCAACAGGCTCAAATGCATCAAAGGGGTGCTCACTCCCAAAAGAAAGAGGCGCCCTAGCCCTCCACTCCACATTCGTCCAATCATCAACGATCAACCACTCCCGATGGACTGCAGTGCTCACGAAAGAGGTCATTTCTTGAAGATCGGGATGATATAACGATTTGCATAAGAATCGTAGAGAGAGAGAAAGAAATAGATGCTATGAAAAAATGAGGGGATTCACCCCCTTTATATAGGATGCCAAGAGCCATGCCGATCGGCATCTCCACCTACCATACCGATCAGCACTGACCCCTTGCCTTCTCGAGGTAGCCCAAAAGTCCGTGCCACTGCCGAATGGCACCCTTCATACTATGCCGACCGACACCCCCCTTAAATTTCGAACAGAAAATACCAGAAAGCCTCGAAAAATCATCAAAAAATTCCTACAAATCCCAAGAAGGATTTAAAGCCTTTTTACCAAGAAAATTTCGCATTCCCTCAAGCGGAACCCCTCTTCCCCAGCGGAATCCTAAAAAACTAAGTGAAAACTCCTCCCGGCAAAGCTACGGAGGATCCCTCACTTCCCCAGTGGAATTCTCTTACAGCACCCAAAATAGGTTGTTCCCCCCCGCAAGGTCTCCTAATGAAACAAAAGCTTCCCCAGCTCAAATCAAAATCACAAACGCATTTTCCCCAGCAAAATCAAAATCCAATCTTCATCCACTCTTTAGGTCAGATTTGACCTCGGTCTTGGATCGTCACCTGAGTTGGGTCAGAATTGACCCCGGTCCTCGGTCGTCACCACTCTTGGGTCAGAATTGACCCCGATCTTAGATCATCACCTGAGTTAGGTCAGAATTGACCTCAGTCCTCGTTCGTCACCACTCTTAGGTCAGAATTGGCCCCGGTCTTGGATCGTCACCTGAGTTAGGTCAGAATTGACCTCGGTCATCGGTCATCACCACTCTTAGGTCAAAATTGGCCCCGATTTTGGATCGTCACTTGAGTTAGGTCAGAATTGACCTTTGTCCTCGGTCGTCACCACTCTTGGGTCAGAATTGGCCCCGGTCTTGGATCGTCACCTGAGTTAGGTCAGAATTGACCTCGGTCTTGGATCGTCACCTGAGTTAGGTCAGAATTGACCTCGGTCCTTGGTCATCACCACTCTTGGGTCAGAATTGGCCCCGGTCTTGGATCGTCACTGGAGTTAGGTCAGAATTGACCTCGGTCCTCGGTCGTCACTACTCTTGGGTCATAATTGTCCCCGATCTTGGATCATCACCTGAGTTGGGTCAGAATTGACCTCGGTCCTCGGTCGTCACCACTCTTGGGTCAGAATTGTCCCCGATCTTAGATCATCACCTGAGTTAGGTCAGAATTAACCTCGGTCCTCGATCGTCACCACTGTTGGGTCAGAATTGGCCCCGGTCTTGGATCGTCACCTGAGTTAGGTCAGAATTGACCTCGGTCCTCGGTCGTCACCACTCTTGGGTTAGAATTGGCCCCGATCTTGGATCGTCACCTGAGTTAGGTCAGAATTGACTTCGGTCCTTGGTCGTCACCACTCTTGGGTCAGAATTGGCCCAGGTCTTGGATCTTCACCTAAGTTAGGTCAGAATTAACCTCGGTCCTTGATTGTCACCACTCTTTAGGTCAGAATTGACCACGGTCTTGGATCGTCACCTGAGTTGGGTCCGAATTGACCTCGATCCTCGATCGACACCACTCTTTAGGTCAGAATTGACCTCGGTTATTATACCTTTACTCCAAGCCCACAGATTCGTCTTTGACCCACAGAATTGATCATCCCCAATACACTCCTTAGGTCCTCACAATC
Organism: Sambucus nigra; assembly: GCA_949130495.1. NCBI lineage: Eukaryota > Viridiplantae > Streptophyta > Magnoliopsida > Dipsacales > Adoxaceae > Sambucus > Sambucus nigra. The sequence continues at coordinate 528,259,211 of OX422214.1, forward strand.
GGCCTTGACCCTCTGAATCGGTCATACTCCCTCAAAAGCATCATGTGGTGTCTATTCGACGGTCATCATTTGTTCCAAACTCACCCGTCGAGGGGATCTGTAGACACCCCATTCTGTTACCCCCTAACGCTTCTTAGGTCCCTAGTACCTCCCATCACCACTGTAAACCCAGGTCAAGTCCCGAGTACTGACCTGGAGGGCCATCGGGCACTCCCCGACTCAGTTTGACCCAAACGTCAAACTCTTTGTCTCGATCGAGACTGAATGAATCTTTGAAGGTCACTAAATACCCTTTCCAACGGACCTCCCCGTGCATGATTCTGACTTACCATACGGATGAACGACCCGTTTGCGTCCGAAACTTCACCCAAAGGCCACCGGGAGCTCCCGGGATCTATTTGACCTATGTCAAATCTTCATCTCGACCGAGGCTTAATGAATCTTCAAACGGAACTGACTAACCTTTCCAACGGTCCATCCCATGCGTGATTCTGCTTTCCATGCGGAAGAACGATTCGTTTGACTCCAGGAGGCCACCAAATGATTCTCGGGACTGGTTGACAAAAGTCAACTCTCCAAACCGGGTCAAACTCTTTAGAAAGTCAAAGTACATCTTCTAACCTTTCCAACGGTCCTCCCCGTGCGTGATTCGGACATACCATGCGGACTAACGATCCGTTTGCGTCCGAACGATCCCCCGTCCAATGGACCGATAAACGCTTCCGAGCCATATTTGACCCAAAGTCAACTCTCGAACCCGGGAGAGGTCCAAAATACTTTCAAAGCTCTCTAAATTACCTTTCCAACGGTATGCCCCGTGCGGGATTCTAACCAACGGTTTGCCCTCGGCGGCCGATTTTTCGAAAAAGCCTGAAGCGCACTACCAAATGGCAGGTTCCAGACCCTGCCTATCGGCACCTGCCGATAGGCAAGAACAGATATATGCCGATCGGCACTTACCTGGGCCTATAAAAGGAGGACTTCACCTCATTTTCAAGGGGAGCCCAGATCTGATAAAAATATCTCTGAACGAATCCCAGAAACCTCTCTCGGAGGCAGCGTGATTTCAACTTCCAAATCCCTTTTTTACTTCCACTTTCCATCATCCTTTTCATCAAACTTGGTGAATTAGCCACTCTCCATCATCATCCAAGTGCAAGGGCTGCTCTCCAACATTCAAGATCAAGATCTTCAAGAAGGTTCAACTTTCTCAAACTCTCTCTTAAATTCTCTTAACTTCCCAATAACTTGTTTTCTTATTTAACATTTTTATTATCTCATCTCACACATCCTAATATACTTTTTATTTAGTATTATTTTACATCTTTTATTTTCATAAAACTCAAAAAATAAGAAAAAGAGGATTTGCTCACAAATTTCGAGTAGGTATTCTCACATTTTTTCCACACTTTTCTAACAACTAAAACACTTTTTCTACACATACACACTTACAAATAAGAGATTCCCCATTTGAATTTATGGGATAAACCCCACCCCTCATTTTGCATGCGAACTACGTGGACTTTGATGCCTTTATAGGCTACGTAGGCATCACAGGGTAAAACCCAAGACTCGAGTCCTTTTTCTCACTTTTTCCCTTATTTTATATCTTCTCTAAATCCATTTTCCTTATATTCTATATACTTGCCCTTAGTGACGCATTACTCCATATGCGTTACCATTCCATTATAACGATCAACGTAGGGGTAATCGCGTAAATCTTATTTTTCTAATATTATTCTTATATCTTCCTACGGATGACTCGCTTTATCTTTTCTATGATACAAGTCGAGGATTCCTACCTCCATTCTATATATACACATGCACACATATCACGGGGGGAAACAAAAGGAAAATAGCAAATATTCATGAGAGACCGAAAGGGTGGAATGGGTGCCTAACACCTTCCCATTTCGTAACTAAGCCTCTGAACCCTTCTCGAATCATCTTCATTTCGCACGCATCAGTATGTCTTTGGATGCCATCCTTCGGGGTGGCTTCCCCTTTTTCTTTTGTTTATTTTGAGTAAAATAGACTGGCGACTCTGAATCTCTCTACATTTTTACACCACATCTCAAATGACGCCGACCGAATCACTCCCGAGAGGGACATGCGGGACACGAAGGATCCTTTCCTCCATGCGCCCGCCCACATGGCGAGGATCGGGGATGGACACATATTCCATTATTGAAAAGAAACCATTTTTATAGAATCTAGATGTTAATCCCGTATATGCAACATTTATATAATGGACTTAGGATAAGTCATACATCATTTCTAACCAATTTAGTGAAATCTTGATCATAAATATGATCTTAGATTTTCCTAAATACTTTATATAAAACATCTAGATAATCACACTCGTATGTAAGACAATACTCCCACCTAGTTCTTGATTAGGCAAGTGTTATCCAGAAATTGTACTGAAAATATTACTATGCTTCTTTCACAAAAAAGTACGTTCGAGCTTTGGTCAAAATTGAGCTTGATTTCTTTATCAATCGAATGACTCAAGACCTTGATGTTAGCTTAAAACCATTAATGGATTTCGCAAGATTACATCACTTTGCTTTTTGTCTTCTTATCATGTTCTTGTTATGATAATGATTCAAGAATGAAATCTTGATGTTAAAAGAATCCTGACAAACTTCAGCAATGCTATCGTGAGAAGACTTGCTCATAGTCAATCCCCTTTTTTATAAGTAAATACTTTTGCAAGATTTTCCTTGATTAGAATACATCGAATTCCTTTTTGGTATCCATAGTCCTAAGTCAAAGAAAAGTTCCATGTCATGGGATGCTTCATTGTATTTCATTGGATCCGTTCATGTCTTCTTGTGATCATATCAAAATGATTACCCAAAATACAAAATATTTAGAATGACTCCTGATGCTGCGACTATGATGTGTAACCACTTGCTAACTAGTATAACTGACATGTGTTCCCTAATCATTGGTAATTCTCCCACTATGACAAGGTAGTAAATTATCGATATTAATTCATATTACATTCTGTAAGGGTGGTCTAGTAGTGTTTTTAATATGATGTTCCATTACACCTTGTAATTCTAACTTACATATGGGCCCATGGTTTATAATATATTCTTCTTTCAAGAACCGAGCATTGATGTAATCAATGACCTTATTTTACTTAGGAGTATGATATAAAATACCTTTGTAATCTTCGTGAGAACCAATAAAGATACATACCTCTTTCCTTAATTTTAACTTCATTAAATTGTTCCATAGAAGAAGTTGAGATCCCAAAATTCGAACATACTCTAGAATAAGTTTATGCCCACTCCTATGTTTAATGGGATTTGATGAGATCAATTAAGAAGAAATTAAATTAGAATGTATACATCCATATCATGCATATAAGTCCCAATATGAATCTTGCGGTCCTGAATAACCTACCATGAACCTTATCATACCAAAAAGAGCCTTATTCCTTCCTTTCCTCTATACCATTTCGAAGTGGATTGCCCTATGTAGATAATTAATATAATCCCAACTTGAGATAAATGATTCGTTAACTATCTCAGGAGGTAAACACCCATCCGATCATATCATGAATCTTGGATCTATTTATCTCACCCATGCACCACCCTAGTCTTATATGCTTTGAACTAATCAAAAGTTTAAGACTTGTGGTGCATTAGGTGATCACATCCATACCTTAGAGTGATCATAAATGAAAAAAAATGAAACACTCAAAACAATCTCATTATTGGATAGTCACTGAATCACATTAATTGAACTGAGTGATTTCCAAACATCTTAGGCTCTTAAGGTCTTTCCCGTGAGGGGCCCTTTTGTTATTTTACCTCCTAAACAGAATTCAAGACTAAAAGTAACTCCACTTCCAAAGAACTCAATTTTCCATTTTAAACCAATCATATAACTCCTTTTAGAATAAAACAACATATGCGTAAGTTCCAAAATTGTATTTCATTCTATCAGAAAACTTTCTATTTAATGACGATGCCCATTAAATTATTCAACTAGGTATTTAGCAGTGTTGGCAAGATAAAACTTATAATGTATAAATTATTTTCCCAACGTACCAGAACAGATGAAAGATATCCAATTTAAAAAAAAAACAATTTTATAAAACCAATCAAATATATGTTCAAAACCAATTTAGAAAAGAGAAACTAACTTTTCTAAAACTCAGGAACCTTAAATAATTTACCAATATTAACTTTATATCTAAACCGAAATTCATCAGAATATCCCACTGCACTATTATGATTGCCCATAACTTATAAACATCTCTCTTTAAAGTAATTGCCCGATTACCAGGAACAATTGTAGCGAGTTGCAGTCTTGATTTGTGGTTCCTGAATCTACAGACTAGGTTACCGTAGATTGGAGCATAAATCAAGCACTTACTTTTTTAAGAGAGAAATCATTACTATGTCACTTTACATATAAAGCAAGGAGAAGAGGATAATAAATCCATACAAGTTCTAACTTACTTCAAGTGAGAATACGTGCCTTTTGACTATTTCATTACTACCGAGGAATATGAACCTTCCTTAACCTAAACTATTCTACCTTAGACCTAGCCTTGTTCATTTACCTCCCTTTTGAAAAATAAATAACGCTATTTCTCAACAACTAACACTAGATTTGAAATTTACTTGTATGAATAAAATATCTTTATTTCATTTTAATTTTATTAAAATAAGAATATAATTTAAAATTTTCAAAATTAAAAATCACAAGATCTCAATTTAAATTCAAACCTTTAAATTTTAATTACCCCTATTTAATTCGATTTAGGAAAGAATAAAACACAACACTAATTTTTGAAGAAAATCGGTGATCTAGTCAAGTCTCAAAATAAGAATCCATGTTGTCATAAAAATGGGTGTTCCTAATTTTCCATATAATTAGAACACAAATTATAAAAAAAAAATGATAAAACATAAGCAATTAAATAAATAAAAGCAATAAATAATGAAAAGACATTGAATGCCCTTTCCATCATGGCATTGACTTCTACATTGTAGAGGGGGCTTGAAGGTAATCCTGAGATTAGGGATAATTCGTTAATTGGCAATATTATTTGAGATTAAACAACCGAGGCAACTAAAGCGTGGCAACTCAGTGAGGCAGCTTGGCGCGGCAGCTCATATTTTAGCTTGTTGCATTACTCATATTGTATTTTTATTTTTGATGACTGTAAGCTATAACGGTTGTAATGACGTAACGATAATAATAAATGAATTTATGTGAGGTCAAATGGTACTTGCGAGAGACCAGGCTTGGCAGGGCCTGGGAGAGCTTTCATGCTCTATCGAATGACCTCACCGTGGGAACTTTAGAGGGGCTTGGTTTGGAGGATTGAGGAGTGAGGCACCCTTGGGGCTTGTCCTGGCCATCTTAGATATACCTGGTAAAACACCGAAGGACCTTGATCATGGAACCTCAGGCGGAGCAGCTTGGAGTTCCATCAGGCGTTGAGTTATGAACCAAATAGCCCTCTACTTAGTGTCACATCTACTGTAGGTGATGTCACTAGCCAGCTAAACAATGTCAGACCTGGACTTGAGTAAACCATCGTGGTATTTGGGGCTGTCAGGTAGTTGGTGAGCCACCTGTGCGATAACAGTCCCTTGACACACAGTGGTTAGGCAAAAGGCATGTCTTGACATTTAATGTTTATGACGTGGAGCCATCTAGTGCATGAGGCATTTAATGTTGTGACATAAAGTATTAGGGATGTCTTTCATAGTTTTAATGACTGAGTTGCCACGGTGATGGTGTGGGGGGCTATTTAAGGACCTCAACCACCCTTGAGGAGGAAAAGAATCTTTTTGAGAACTCTGGAGTTATTTCTAGAGATACAACTTAGAGAAAGAGAGTGATTGCAAACCAGAGGGTTTGTCCACTCACCATTGTTATTTATTGCGAAGATTTTAATACTTGACAGAGATTCTTGAGGGTGTATGGTGTGTTTCTACTTGCCTACCAATGTGTATGTAGGGTGCTTACTTCTCTCTCCCTCTACCTAATTTACTTCTAAAGTTCATTACTATCTCCTGAGTTATACACGAGAGATTTGTGAGTTTAACCTGAGTTCATCTTCATCGGGTTTGTGTCTGTATGTCCTATCATTGATCCAAGGTCTTGGGCTAATTAACCTATCATCACCGTACTCAAAAAGGGGTTACACCTCCATCTATAATCTAAAGTAACCTCATACATTTAGCGACTTTGCTGTGGAGGCATTCTTCTAAGCAAGGAGTATGGTGAAAGATAACGTTAATCGAAGGCTCAACTTTGATGGCATTCAACATAGTGAAGATCAAGCGATAATAGAACTGGAGGCCCTAAGCGACGGGGATCCTCGAATATAAGTGCCTCCAGTTCTGACAGCAACAAGCGCTCCAGGGGTAATGCAAGCTTCCACGAGTGCTAGGCTGGGACCTGTTCAGGTGACCATCCTCATGAGTAAGTTTTATGAGTTTTTACACACCCCCGTAGCTTCAACAGTGTTGTGAGGATTCGAAGACAATTCCTTCGTCACACCAAGAGCATCCCCAACGGCCCCACAGGGTGTAGGCGTAACGAGAATAGCCCCGGAAAGCATACCCTCCACCGTGAATCCGGCGGTGGGAACCTCTGGAGCATCAACGGCGCCAACAGTAACGATGGCTCCAACTATAACGGGCATACTGCTTGTGACCCCATTGGTCGTTGCCCCATCGCCCATGGAAGAAATGAGAAGGGAGATGCAAAAGGAGATGCTGAAGTTCATGCATGCTTCCTCGCAATTTGTGGGTGACGTAGCTTCAGTCTACGACGACTTCCGAACACCTTACTCTCAGGAATACAACGAGGAGCCTTATCCAAAGGATTATGTTCCTCCTGTCCTTGAAAATACACAGGAAAAGGGGGAAATCCGAAGGAGCATATTAAATGTTTTATCGAACATTTGGGGGAACATTGCAATGATAAGAAACTCAGGTTGAGGGAGTTCTCCAAATCCCTAACCGATAAAGCATATACTTGGTACTCCCACTTGACCCCCAAGAGTGTTTCTATGTGGGAAGAGATGCATGTGTTGTTCATCCAGAAGTTCTTTCTGGCAGAAGATGAGTTTACTCTGACCCAATTAGGGAGAGAGAGACAACGGCCGGGAGTAGACGTGGTGGTGTACATTCGAAGGTTCAGGGAAAGGTCCCTCGATGTAAGAGAGGAGGCCAAGGAGTCTAAACTATTACAGATCTGTGCGGAAGGGCATCTCCTTGAGTACATATGACACCTAATCAATGAGATGCGTAAGGGAACTTTTTCAGCATTCCTAAAATCCGTAAGGAACATCTCACTGGTTGTACGACCAAACCCGGTGGTGCTACCTATGATGTTCAGATAGCTGATGCAACCTGGGGGAGGAAGGCCTCAGCTTCCACGGGTGGGGTACACCGAAGGAACGGATGGGGGCAAGGCACCGAAGAAGGACAATAAGAGAAAGTTTATAAGGGATAGAGAAGACCCGCCACTATTTCCTTGCACGATAGAAGAGTCTGTGAGTTGTTATAACGCCATGGTCCAAGGTGGAATGGTTTATTAACCAAAGGGCGTCCCAGCGAAAGAACTCGATGCTACGACGAGGGCGGATCCCAAATACTTCCAGGTTCATCGAAAGATCCAGCATCCAACAGAGAGCTTCTTCACACTACGAAGAATCATTAACAAGTACATGAAAGCGGGGACATTGCAAATTCCCCTGTAGACCATTAATAATAACCCGCTTCCACCACACAGGGCCAATCTGGTGATGGCCTATAATGAGGAGGCAGAAAGAGAAGGAGGAAGGTTAACGATGAAGCAGAAGGAGCTCGAAGAAGCCTAGAACATTGCATCACGGTAATGGCTAACATAGTTCTAGCCTACGATGAAGCGAGCGCTAAAGATGTGGAAGACGTATACAGCATTGAAGGTGAGGAGACAAACACGGTCATAGAGTATACTGCAGTTTCAAAATCTCCAAAGTTCACTTGGTTCTTCGATCAAGTGGGGATCTCGAAGGAGAGCAGAATGGAGATAAATCAGGGGATTTTGGACATTTCAAGGAGGAACGCATTCCCCTCGCTAAGGTGGAGGGGACCCATAGCTAGGCTGGTGAAGAAGTTCCAGTCAGAAGTAACCTTCAGCGATGCCGATAGAGCTGTAAGGTTTCCTCATAACAGGCCTTTGTATGTAACCGCTAGCGTCAACGGGGTTAGCGTTGCAAAAACTATTATGGATGGGGGTGCTTCCATCAATATTATGTCGATCAACTCCTTCCATACGGCTAATATTCCAGAAGAAAGGTTGGTTCACATGCCTTTGGTAATTTCGGGGTATGACAACCAATCTTCCAAGTCCATCGGATATGTGAATGTTAGGATTATGATGGGAAATCTGAGTTCCCACATCAAGTTCCATGTAATAGAAAGTGAGACTTCCTATCATTTACTAATAGGTAGAGTTTGGATGCACAGCCAAGGGTTAGTCCCTTCAACCTATCATCAATGCGCCAAGGCAAATATCAAGGGAACATAAGTGACCATTAGGGCTACGAAGAGGCCTTTCCCTATCGAAGAAGGACACTTGGTGGATACGGCATTTAATACAGAGATGGAGGAGGATGTGCGGGTCCTGACAAGGAGAATGGAGGGAGCATGGGTTCCCTCGATTAGAGAGAGAATGGGTCCCTTGAATGAGCAAAGTAAAGAGGGTGCAAGTAGCGAAGGGGTGAGGGTCGAAGAAACCCATCAGGTGATCCCTCGACCCCAAAATATCTCGAAGCAACTCAAAGATAGGAGGAGGCCTAGAACAGACCCGGTAGAGCATGAGGTCCAACGGCAAAGCGTGTTGAGTCACTTTTCAGGGGAGAGAATCGCTGGGGCTTCTAGAAAAAAGAAGAGGAAAGCCGTGGCAATAGCTACCAGCAGGTAATGCAAGAAAATCATCATTGAAGAGGGAAAAGTAGTGTACCGCTTATAATGGTGTGAATGGGCGGCCGAAGAGACTAAGGATGAGTTTGACCCGATATATGACTATTTCTTGGTGGATCAACAGGGGAAGTGTATGGTGATAGACAACTCCAACATACAGGAGTTCGTAGAAGATGTCGCTGAAGAACCAGACTACATGGAAGATCAACCGAAGCCCCAGGTACAAGAGTTGGAGCATCTAATCCTAGCAAGAGAAGGGGAAGATCCAAGGCCTATCTTTATCTCAAAAGATCTCGGTAAGGAGAAATGAGATGCCTTGGTGGAGTTGATTTGGGAATTTATAGACATCTTTGCGTGGAAATACACTAAAATGGAAGGGCTGGATGAGGAAGTAAGCTTCCACAAACTGAAAGTGATGCCTTCAGCTATTCCGGTGAAGCAGGCAATAAGGAATTACAAACCTGAACTAGACTTGAAGATTAAGGAAGAGGTCCAACGTTTGTTGACAGCAGGATTCATCAAGCCAATACAACATCCCTTTTGGCTATCTAGCATTGTGCCAGTGGGGAAGAAAGATAAAAACTAAATAAGCATCTGTGTGGACTTCAAAGATTTGAATAGGTCTTGCCCTAAGGATGAGTTTCCCTTACCCTCCATCGACAGTTTGATTGATGCCACGGCTGGTCATGAGATGTATAGCTTCATGGATGGGTACGTAGGGTACAACCAGATCAAGATGGACCTCGTAGATGTAATGAAAATGGCATTCAGAACTTCGTTGGGCAACTTCATGTACAAAGTGATGTCATTTGGACTCAAGAACGCCGAGGCTACTTACCAGAGGACAATGATGGCCATTTTTCATGACTTCTTCCATAAATTTGTAGAGTTCTATTTGGATGACTTGGTCATCAAATCGAAGAAGGTGGAGTCCCATCTAAATGATTTAAGGAAGGTGTTCATTCGGGGAAGGAGGTATAAATTAAGGATGAACCCATTAAAATGTGTCTTTGGAGTAACGAGCGGGAAGATTCTAGGCTTCGTGGTTGATCGACAAGGGGTGCAGATGGACCAAGATAAATAGCGAGCGATCTTGGATATGCCCTGTCCAAGAACGGCGAAGGAGCTAAAGAGTTTCCTCGGCAAGGTCTCCTACCTTAGAAGATTTGTGCCTGGATTTGTCGAAATAACACACCCACTGATGCAGCTATTGCGTAAGAACACGAAATTTAGGTGGGAGGAGGTTCACCAGGAGTCTCTTGTTGGGCTGAAGAAACTGCTCGTTTCACCACAAATCATGGTTCCTCCCCAGGCAGAAGTACCATTGCAGCTATACCTCACGTCTACCACGAGGTCCATTGGAGCTCTGCTGGCATAAGAAGTGGACGGTCATGAACGACCGATTTACTACCTCAGCAGAATCATACATGGACCAGAGATTAGATATAGTAGCTTAGAAAGGCATTATTTAGCCTTAGTCTTTTTAGCACAAAAACTTAGACATTATATGCTGTCTTTTACAATTCATATTATAACTGAATGTGATCCTATTAAGTATTTGTTGGCAAGGACTATATTGATTGGAAGGGAAGCCAGATGGTTCCTCATCCTCTCAAAATATGACTTGAAGTGTGTGGTTACTCATGCGATCGAGAGCCAGACGTATGTTGACCTGTTGGCAATCTTTCCATCAGGAACGTTTGAGCCTCCTGAAGAAGACATTCCAGGAGATGACTTACAAGCTAATTATCTGGATACAGTTCGATGGATCTTCGGCAAAAAGGAAGGGAGGAGCAGGGGTTATTCTTTCAAAAGGGATGGAGGAGATTTGCATTTCCTACAATCTAGATTTCCCTTGTTCCAATAATGAAGCAGAATATGAGGCGTTGGTACTGGGGCTGCTGGAGGCTCTTCGAAAGGGAATTCGTTCACTCTGCATTAAGGGTGACTCAAACTTAGTGATTCAACAGGTAAATAGAGAATATGCGTTGAAGCACATAAGCCTGGCGCCATACAGAACAATCATTCAGAAGCTTCTGAACCAGTTCCATCAGACCAAGATCAGAAGACATCCTAGAATGATGAACCGCCATCCAGACGCCTATGCCACTATCGCCCAAAAAATGGCCATGGAGAACGATAAGACTATCGTTGTGATCCAATGAAGGACAACTCCTTCGGTGATATAGGCAATACTACAGATGGAGGGGGACACGGATTGGAGGGGAGAGATTAGGAAGCAATTAGAGTCTGGCAAAGGAGCTATGGGATTAAGAGACTTAGCCCAATACTTTACGAACCACGGAAATCTTTACTACAGAAATAATGGGGGATGGTTGTCAAGATGTATCATCCCAGAGGAAGAAGAGCGAAGGTTGAAGAAAATGCATGAGGAGCACTGCAAAATGACTGTGATACCTATATATAGGAGAATTCAACGAGAGGGGTATTTCTGGCCTAGAATGAAGCAAGATGCCGCAGAGCTGCAACGGAAGTGAGATAAGTGTCAGCTATTCTTCGAGGCAGCTGAGTGCCATTTCATCAAAACTCAAACATACTGGAGGCCGCCCTATATCGACTTCATTCAGGATGGAGTTGTCCCAACGAAGAAAATGGATGCGATGGGCCCCAAGGTTCTATATTCAGGAGGGGCAGCTTTATCGTAGGGGTATTTAAATAGGCCATTGTGTTGCATCACGAAGGAAGAAGCAACTGAGGTCCTCAAACAAGCACACGATCCAACCCACATAGGAGGGGCCAAGTTGTATGATCAGCTGATGACGTTGGGGTATTATTGACCAATAAAGGAAAAAGACTCTACTGAGTTCGTCCGAAAATGCAAAGCTTGACAACTTCATGGGAATATGATCCATGCCCCATCGGTAGACTTGCACTCTCTGGCAACACCCTATCTGTTTCACACTTGGGCGTTCAACCTGGTAGGGGCAATACATCCTTCTTCGAGGGGCAAGATATGGATACTGGTAGCCACGAAGTGTTTTATAAAATGGTCCGAAGCGATACCACTCAGAAGATCAACGGATGGGGTGGTGAGCAACTTCATCAGAGAATACATCATTTTCCATTTTGGGATCCCAAAGGTTATTCTTTCAGATAACGGGACTCCTTTCGTCAATTCAGAAGTAACAATGCTCACACACAAGTACTCCATTGTTCATCACACTTCAACGGTGGCGTACCCAAAGGGAAATGGTCAAGCCGAAGCGACTAACAAAACCTTGGTTAATATTTTGGCCAAGATGATGGAGGACTTTCCAGGGTCGTGGGATGACAAGATACCAGCTGTATTGTGGGCCTATAGAACAACCAAGAGGAAACCCACAAGATACACTTCGTTCTCTCTTTTTTATGGGGTTGAGGCAATCCTTTCGATGGAGTTGGAAGTTCCCTCTACTCGATATGCCTTGCGAAGTAGCATACTCCCTCATAATAGACATGTGCAGTTGGAGGCGTTGGATGAACACAGAAATAATGCGATGCAACACTTTCAAATATATACGAAATAACTCTCCAGGACATACGATAACTTGGTGAGACCAAGGAAGTTCGTGGAAGGAGACCTCTTTTTTATAGCAGCAGTGAAGCACATCAGGGGGCTTTCTCTACCAAAGTTTGTAGCCAACTGGGAGGGACCTTTCGTTGTAAAGGAAGATCGTGATTCAAATTATTGTTTAATTTCGAAGTTGGAGGAAGATAGGCCATTTAAGATTAATAATAAATGGTTGAAAGTTTATCATGTGTAAACAATCAAGTTTATACCATTGTTGTAACTGGCTGTTGTTATGAATATACAAGTTTTAGTTATGACTTGAACACAACGAAAGAATTGTAGGAATGTAGAAATCTATAACACATAAAAGCAGTCACAATACATGGAAGAATTGGAAAATATACATTCTTCATTCATAAATAATGGAGCATTACAAAATTAGGAGCTATCGCCCAAGAATTACATAGATAGAAGCAGATGAAGGATAAATACAAAAAACAAAGACATTGGCCTAAGAGAAACCATAGATCCAAAGAAGAGAAAAAATCTCCAGGAAGGCCCGAAGAAGCTGCTGTGAAAGACCGTTGGGTGTTGATAGAAACCTCCAGCCTCGCTTACACTTGTGTATGTTCGATGAGGAGTCTCTCTCATTTCAGCTTGACCAGGCGCAAAGCTTCTTCGTCATTGTTTACCTCTTTATCCACTGCTTCTAAAAGGGGTGCTAATGCGGCAACTTAGCTTCCTCAGCCCGCTGGTCCTCCTGATGCTTTCGCAATACTTCCCTCTGCCTGATCAGTTGTTGGTTCTTCAGAGTCTTTAAGTGTGTTATAAGCCAGTCAAAATGAAAACCATCACGACCCAAATCCCTTAGAAAACCCAGAAATTGGTTAAGGAGGGATCTGGTAACGCTTGCAGTAGGAGTACTAGCAATTTCAGCAATAACAATAGCTATGCCTTGAAGTCTGTGACTCATCACGTGAATATTGGAACGTAGGAAATCCACTGTGAAGGTCTCGGGATGATGATTCACCAGTTTTTCAATCACCAAGCGTTGGTTGACAGGCATTTGAGCATAATGTCGAAGCACCATCAGGCAGAAAGCGTGAGGAGCCAAGTCAGGAAGAGGAAGCTCGCACTCAGATTCGCTCTCTGCTGCAGCACCGGTCGTGGAACCTTGATCATCATGACCAGAGTTTTCCAAAATAGCAGGTTCCCGATGGGGTGAGCCCATAGGCGAAAGAACTGGGGGAGAATTTTCCTGAGCAACCTGAGAAGAGATAGAGGGCATAATAAGTTTATGAAAAATCTTAACAAGCGTTTTTGTTGTTAAGTCACCGTTATAAGGTGAAGTTCATGAAAAAATCTTCACAAGCATTTTCGTTGTTAAGTCACCGTTATAAGGTGGAGTTCATAAAAAAAATCTTAACAATCGTTTTCATTGTTAAGTCACCGTTATAAGGTAAAGTTCAAAAAAAAAATCTTAACAAGCGTTTTCGTTGTTAAGTCACCGTTATAAGGTGGAGTTCATAAAAAAATCTTTACAAGCATTTTCGTTGTAAAGTCACCGTTATAGGGGGAGATCATGAAAAAATCTTAACAAGAGTTTTCATTGTTAAGTCACCGTTATAGGATCTTAACAAACGTTTTCGTTGTTAGGTCACCGTTATAAGGTGGAGTTTATGAGAAGTAACAGAAATACCTCAGTCACAACAGGGGCAAGAACGGGAGTCATCGTGGCAACCGCAGGGATAGGAACCATTGGGGGCGGGCTCATTACCTCATAAGCCACAACGGGGTCCCTGGTCGCAGAAGCCTCAACGGTCGGTAAAACTCCCTCACCAACATAAGGCACCAAGACCAGTATAGGGGATTCATCAGGAGAAGATAATGGAATCCCAAATGAAGACCCAACATGGAGGGGTGTAGAAGAGCCACTATGCTGGGCAGAAGCACCAACCTTGGCCTTGTGTGCATAAAGACCACCAAGAGAAGTGGGTGGTACAAAATCGGGGGAAAACTGCAATATGAAGGCAAGTGTTAGAAAAGAGGAATAAGTACAGAAAAAGGGAGAAGTATCTCTAGGTGTTACTTACCTCAGTTATGGCACTGGAAAGGGGAATTGCAGCCAAAGGTCTCATCAGCATCATTGGAAGAAGAATGTTAGCTAACAACGAGGACACTTCAACCTGGGGCACCCAAAACTTCAAGGTTCAGCATGATAAATAAATAAATAAAGGTGTAAGACTGAAAGGACATTATACCAAATAAATTATAAAGGAAATCATACCTCGGGCTCTTTTTCTTCAGCCAGAACAATGGGTTGAAGAAGCTCGAATGGAGAGGGTAAACTAGAAGGGATGGGGAGAGTTATCTATGATTGTGAATAAATGCCCACATATTCAACAACATCACCCATAACAACTTCCCTCGCACGTTGGGAGGCCGAACGGTGAGAATAAGTAAGCCCCGTTATGAGGGAACAGGGAGGAGTCAGACCGGTTCGAGAAGCACCGAAACGTCCCCCCACAAAATGGCTCACGGGAGGACTAGGGGGATTGGGTCTTTCCTCTTCAACCCCCTGCATCAGAGTTGTCAAGAAAGAAATAAGCAAATGAAGCTTGCCTTAAGCAAAGAGGAAATGAGTAAAACAAGTATACATACCTTAGATTCGAAAGGAGAACGAAGAAGATGTCCCATCAGTTCCAAAGAGTTACGATGCTCTCTCGTCATAAGTTAAAACGTTGTTTAGTTATGACTCAGGTACATCGGGGAGAATTTTAATTTTCCTAGAGACTCTAACGCACTGGTTCTGAATAAAGGAGAAGAGTCCTGAATCTTTTCACACAGAGAAAGGTCCATCGGTTTGAGACGTTTCGTGCAGACATTTCTTATTCCAACAAATCTATCCACGAGGGGGAAAATGTAGAGGGGGCTTGAAGCTAATACTGAGATTAGGGATAATTCCTCAATTGGAAATATTGTTTGAGATTAAGCAACCGAGGCAGCTCAAGCGTGGCAGCTCAAACGTGGCAACTCAGCGAGGCAGCTCATATTTTAGCTTGTTGCATTAGACATATTGTATTTTTATTTTTAAAGACTGTAAGCTATAACGGTTATAATGATGTAACAACAATAATAAATGAGTTTGTGTGAGGTCAAACGGTACTTACAAGAGACCAGGCTTGGCAGGGCCTGGGAGAGATTTCATGCTCTATCGAATGACCTCATCGTGGGAACTTTAGAGGGACATGGTTTGGAGGATTGAGAAGTGAGGCACCATTGAGGCTTGTCCTAACCATCTTAGATATACCTGGTAAAACACCGAAGGATCTTAACTGTGGAACCTCAGGCGGAGCAGCTTGGAGTTCCATCAGGCATTGAGTTATGAACCAAACAACCCTCTACTTAATGTCACATCTACTATAGGTGATGTCACTAGCCAGTTAAACAATGTCAGACCTGCACTTGAGTAAACCACCGTGGTATTTGGGGCTATCAGGCAGTTGGTGAGCCACCTCTACGACAACAGTCCCCTGACACACAGTGGTTAGGCAAAAGGCATGTCTTGACATTTAATGTTTATGACGTGGATCCAACTAGTGCATGAGGCATTTAATGTTGTGACATAAAGTATGCGGGATGTCTTTCATAGTTTTAATGACTGAGTTGCCTCGAGGATGGTGTGGGGGGCTATTTAAGGACCTCAACCACCCCTAAGGAGGAAGAGAATCTTTTTGATAACTTTGGATTTATTTCTAGAGATACACATCAGAGAAAGAGAGTGAATGCAAACCAGAGGGTTTATCCACTCAACATTGTTATTTATTGCAAAGCTTTTAATACTTGACAGAGATTCTTGAGGGTTTATGGTGTGTTTCTACCTGCCTACCAAGGTGTATCTAGGGTGCTTACTTCTCTCTTTCTCTACCTAAGTTACTTTTAAATTTCAGTATTATCTCCTGAGTTATACACGAGAGATTTGTGAGTTTAACTTGAGTTCATCTTCATCAGGTTTGTTTCTGTATGTCTTATCATTAATCTAAGGTCTTGGTCTAATTAACCTATCATCATTGTACTCAAAAAGGGGTTACGCCTCCATCTATAATCTAAAGTACCCTCCTATATACATGAAGTAAAAGTCTTCCTGCAAAATAATCCTTGTTGAATATGGGCAAGAGTCCAAAAGTAGACTTCATCGATTCAGAGAGTCCTAATTATTGAAGACATCCTTATGGGACAGAGTCCAAACACCAATTTTTGAGAATCTTGATCATTGGATTATCATCCCCCGGTGTTAAGAGAAACTATGGAGAAGAGCCACATTGAAACCACAATTGAAAAATATCTTAGAAGGAAAAAAAATAGACTTTCACCAGAGCCTTCGATTGATATACTGCCCAGGATCGATTGATCGGCCCTCCCAAATCACATGAAATTCTCCCTCGAGTTTTCATGAAAAGACCTCCATATCCATACCGAATCTTCACAAAACTTTGTCCAACTCAAAACCTAACCCTTATACATTATTCTGAGTGTTTAAAAACCTTAAAACCCCTCTCCATATCCTCCATAAATATCAATAATGAAATAATTACAAAATTTAAATTATTACAACCATATCAAATAGAGAGGTGAAAAATAACTGCAGATGTACCACCATAGGATCCAATCACACATAAAAGAACCGTGTGACTAGGATGGAAGGGTTATATATGAAGAATATATGCAAAACCATGTTAGTATGAAGGCATACACAAAAATATTTCATTCCCACAACATGCAAAAACTAGGGTAGACTTGTTTTGGACAACATGGACCTTTGAAACGAATGATTAATATCAACCAAAAGCTCTGATACCAATTTATGGGGACTGATATATACGGAATAAAAAATTTCTACATTGGAACTTGGATTAATCAAATATTAGAAAGTGGGCACACCAAAACTAGGTTTGAAGAACAATCCTAGGGTTTCGAATACAAAACTTTATTGGATCCAGTTATGATCCGATGTGCACAAAGGCATATGTAAGTGATGGGGATACCTTGTTTTGAATCTACAAATTTAAGGAAAATTTTCCAATTAAGTCCATTGTTTGTAATTGACTTATTCTCGAAACTAAACTCGTTCGACTCATAGACAGATTTTATAATTGTCACGATTCCCACAAAGTCTATGACGTGTTTATGTTGAAGATGTAGCGGCCAAGCTTTAAATATTTATCATGTCATGTTTTATTGTTGCACGTTTCATGTCTTCATCATGTTCCCATCTCTCAGGTATGAATGCAAAATTCTTATAGGACTCGAAAATATTTTAACGGTTGGAAATTTTATTATAAATGATTTTAAAATGGTTAAATGATTTTAAAAGGTTTTAACTTCATTTATTCTGAGATAAGTACAGTTTAAAGTCGTATAAAACACCATCTTTCGTTTAGGTGGTTCAAATGACATTAGATGTCATTCGAATGACATCTCACGGTCATTAGAACAACATGTGGATCTCGTTAGAACAACCTTCCAACTTAATTTTATTATTTGAGGAAGTATTTGCTCAGAATTTCATAGGGGTGCAGAACAAAATTAGAGTTTAACAGTTTCTTTTTCCTGCACAAAATTTTTCAAAGGTTTTCGAAGATTAAAACCATCCTTAGAGTTTTCAAGATCCGAGATTTCATATTTTATTGCTATAGAGATCTTGTTTTGTCCTTGTGGGTTTGTTCATCACTTTAAACATTAATCATTGGGTTTTGCGATAAAGAAATGGAGGATTGCGTGTTCAAACTACGTAGATAGTTTGCCAAGCTGCATTGGTGGACACTGAGGCACTCGTGGACGCATGTGATATGGACGAGTATCGTGTAAGGGTTTCTGTGTGGGAACTGTGGACGAGCTGTTAAAGAGAAGAAAAGCTTTAAAGCTAGTGGGGATCGAGTCATTGTGTAAGTTTGTTTATCTTGGGTCGTCTGAGGTTTTTTCCCTTTGTTGTTTCCTCCTACATCCAGCATTGTGAACTTGTTTATTTTACTTGATTTAATCACCTAGATGCATGTTTAGGATTAAATAAGATAAAATTGGGCTTAATTGAATTTGGTTCACAAACTTGGTGCATGTTAAAATTTGAAAAAAGGTTTTTTAGAAAGAAAAATTATTTTTAAAATCCTTAAAAACATTTGAAGAAAAAGGGGCCTACAAATGGGTACCAAAGCTAGAAACATTATTTGTGTGTGTTGATCCCTTATGTTTTTAAGGATGAATTTAAATTTTTTTGATAGTTTTAGAGATCCTATTTTTTATGGCACAAATTATGCTTATTGGAAAATGCAAATGAGAAGTGCTTTAAAATCAATTGATGAGTTTGTGTGGTTAGAAGTTAAAAATGGTTGGACTCCATAGGTCACATGAGAGGGAAAGGCCACTAATTTGAAAACCATTTAGTCATGGACCGAAGTCGAACATAGACTTTCACTTTACAATTATAAAGGTCTTCATGTTATTTCCTCACACATCACACCGGAAGAGTATAATAGAATCATGACGTGTGAAACTTCAAAAGAGGATTTGGATATTCTTTCACTTACTCATGAGGGAACTAGCACGGTTAGGGTGTCTAAGCTTCAAAACCTCACTTCATAATTTTAGACGATTAAGATGTTAGAAAGTGAGACGTTTGATGAGTTTTATGCTAGATTGTCCAACATAGTCAATTTGTTGTTTAATTTGGGAGAGAAAATACCCGAAAACTGAGTCATAAAAAAAATCTTAAGGGCGTTGCCTAGTAGATTTGATCCTAAAGTGGTTGTTTCAAGCTCCTTGGTTATGCTTGAATTAATGAAACTAGAATAGCTTGTAGGTGACTTACAAACTTATAAGCTTGACATGTTTACCTCCAAGCAAGTCCCAAAGAAAGAAAAGGTCATTACATTGAAATCCCAGAAGGAGGAGACTAATGTTTTGGATGATGATTCTGATTTCGATTTTGAGGATGTAGCCTTGTTGGCGAAGAAGTTCAAAAAGTTTCTTTAGTTCCAAAAGAAATTGAAAGATTCCAAAAGACTTCAGAAATCCAAGAACAACAAGGTCGATCCCTCCCCTAATAATAAGAGTGAGAATGTTAAGAGGGATGAGTCGGATAGGTGTTTTGGTTGTGAGTATCATGGTCATAAGGTAGTGGAGTGCCCCACTAGACTGAAGACGGGGGAAAAAAACCAATCGCATATAATGACACCTTATGTGATAGTGAATCGAAAGAGGGCGAGAGTTCCCCCGTTGAGCATAACTTTGTAGCGTTCAGGGCATGTCTTTTGAGCGACGATGATAAATCTTCTCATTAAGATTCTCATGTGAATTACACTTTCGAGGTCGTTGAGTATGAATCTCAAGGGACTGAAGGTGAAACTAGTGAGGATTAAGAGATTGATGTGGGAGAGTTACAAGTTGCCTCCAATAATTTATATAAGGAAGCGGTAAAGGTGAAAAAGGCTAACTTAAAGTTCCAAACTAGGTTGAATGAGCATGACATAGAAAATAATGATGCTTTGATTGAGGATCTTAGGGAACGGGAGAAGACTCTTAGGGAAAAACTAGAATATGTTGAGAAAGAGAGAGTTAGTCTTCGTGGTTTTATGGAGGCTTTGAAGAAAGTGGTTCTAGAGTTTGAGGAGTCTAGATGTTTTCTTGAGTCTAGGATTAGTGACTTAGAGGAGAGATTAAGAGACTCGAGTAAGGTGAAGTTTGATTTAGAGGAAAGGTCAGAAAAGTTGGATAGGATGTTAGCCAAATCAAGGGAGATATGTATGGTATAGGCTACGATGATGGTGTTGTTCGAATTTCCAAATCCAATACCAACCATGTGAGAGAGCCGACTAGTAACATTAGGAGAGGTCAACATATAGGTCACATTCATCATTGTATGCCCACTTGTTCTCATTGCAGTAGGAAGGGTCACCTTAGGCATTTTTGTTATGACCCTAAAAATGATCCTAGGAAGTTAAGGAATAAAGTTATTTTGGTTCCCAACCATACGTCGTTTCACACTTACTTGGGTTAGGAAATCGGACTTCGAGGCTTTAGGAATTAAACTTCATGGTTCTTGTTTGGTTGCACTTGATTATTCCCATTCTAGATCTAAAGGATGATTATGTTTCCATCTTTGTCATACGCTAGTCTTTTCTTCATGATATATATCATGTTAGTGTTATAACATGTTTATCTCCTTGTGCTATATTTTTTATTTATTGGAGTCTTATTTTAAAAAAATACTAAAACATTTCATTTTTGATAAAATTTTTGAAAAGACAAAAAGATTTTTGGTTTCATATATTTTTTAGAAAATACAAAAATATTTCATATTATTTTAAGTCAAAAATGTGAAAAACACAAAAAGATATTTGATTTATTTTGTGTCATGAGTTTTCATGTTTGATGTGGCATATTGGTGTGCTTGGAGCCCCATCACTTCATTATCCATGTGGCTAGGACATTTGGTCATAATTGTTGATGCGTTGATTGATCTTAACTATTGTCTAAATGGGGTTGTTTCAAAGTTGATATGCATTTGGATTTGACTTTGTATATATGTCATTTTTTCACACATGCACGAGTTTATATGAATGTTTGACATCTCATGCATATTTAAGTTTAATGAGACGTTCTTATTTCAATTTTATCATCTATGCGTAATAAGACTTAGGAGGAGGTGTGCAAGTAAGAAACGCTTACCGTGAGGATTGATATTGCTTTTTGAAAAAAATGATGAGTGTTCACGAGAAAGGGTTGCGATAGTACAATTAACTCGTCGTGAAAGCCATTGTATAAAAGCACCCAAAATAATATGTCAAAATGGGCCAATTAGTTTGATATGTTCATTAAAAAGAAAAATATGAATAATTGAGGGAGTTTGGATGGATATATAAATGGGTTTGCACCACGAATCCTTTATGCTGAAAATCTTATCGTGATGCTATTGTTTGTAAAATCATCAAAATTCCAGCTTTGTGTGAATGTTGATTGTTTAGTTCATTAAGCTCAATATATTAAATTGTCGCATATGGCAAAAACTAAGTTTGATGACATTTAGATATCAATTAGAGATTTTTAATCGTTTCGATGTGGTCATATTGTGATCCATTTGTTGTAGTCACTACACCAAATCTATCGAATTGTCACGGTCATTGACATTGACAAGTTGGACTTGTCAAGGTCAATGAGCGTGACAATTCTGGGGGTGATAACTTTTGTTGTCACGGACTTGTCACAGTCATTGATCGTGACAAGTTCGTTAGACTTGTAACGATCATGTCACGGTCCTTGACCTTGAAAAGTTTCGTCCTCGTTAAGGACCGTGACAAGCATGTGATAATGTTTAAAAAATTGTCACGGTCATTGATCGTGATAAGCCCGTGACAAGTTTCCTTTGTCACGGACTTATCACGGTCAATGACCGTGACAATTCTGGGGAGAATTAAAAAAAATAGTTGGGCAGTATGGCCACAGCCACTGCCCAGTAGTATATTTGTACCTATTATAGCAACGTTGTACCTGTTCAAACATCATATATCCAAATAAAATAGAGATAATGCAAATCTACATTCAAAACAATATGCATCACGATATAATCCAAATATAATTCAAATGTAACAACTTAAAATAATTCAATTCAATAATGTCACTACATGTTTGGGGTAAGGTTAACTCTGAGGAGGTGAATAGGCCACACGATATACAAATTGACACACCGAGCAATATACATCGTGCCGCATTGTTCGTACAACAATAAGGGGGAGTTCTCCTTCCCGGGTATATCAAGCGTGACGAGCACCTTTGACTCGATGTCTTGAAGTGAACGTCCATAAACTGGCATACCCTGGATGGTATTCGGGTCCCTCAACCCCTGCCCTATGCACTGTCCATCAAATATGTTCTGTAAAAACATGCTCAGCCAACCAAGTGTCGACATCGATCGATTGAAGAGAGCCAAATAGGGGAGTGGATCATTAAAGTTCGCACGTGTCGGCGATGAAGCAACGAGGTTCAAATCCTCGTCATCCTGCACCTCCTCCTCCACCACCTTCTCCTTCCCTTTCCCCTTACGATTTATGTCCAACGAACGCTTCATGAATGCGAACATATCTTGGACCGTCTCCTCTAAACGGGATAGCTTTGCGTCATGCGAGTCCACCATTCGAGCTAACCCGATGTCGCTCGTCTCTAATCCAACGATCCTAGATTTGGCCACCCATAAGCTCACCCCCCTAATCCTCCCCTTGCGATCAGCGCCAAGCACTTGGCTGAGTGTGTTTATGGACAAAGTTGCCTTGTCGGCATCAGATTGTGACTCATGCACTTCCATAAGCTTTTCCTGAAACGACAAAAACCACATGATTAGTAAAATAAGTAACTAAAAATAATTATAACGTAATTAACAAAAAGTAAACTATATGATTACTTATAATCGTGGTCGCGACGCTCGGGGACACCTCCTTATCCTTCCCCTTCTTCATCCGAATAACCACATAAGTATCGAGCATATATGGCCTACCCCCAGGGCCACTCCCTGTCCCCTGAAATAAAATAAACTAAAATTAGTATCGGCCCCGCAAAGTAAAATAATGCAGAATAATATATTTCTGTAGTTATAGAAAAATTAAATCGTACCATCATCCTATGCTCCACCTCGGCGTAAGACGTCCGACCGGAGTAGTGCACGTCCGTCTTTTTTGCCCAGTTTTCCCTCCCCGATTGGTGAGATGCCAATTGTCGCTCCCCGATCTCATTGTCAATGAACTTTTGCCCTTGTGCCAATGAGATCAGATCCTTCGGCGGGATGGATTCACGCATTCAGATAATGGACTCTTGAGTCTTCCCAAAGTACCGGCTCCGCATATTTTTCTTCCCGTCTTGTGTTGCTCCCTTAACTGCTCCAACACGGAATCGCGTAGCTTTGGATCCAGGCTGAATTGTTCCTGTCCAACAAATACAATGTTAGTTGCGAATAAATATAAATATAAATATAAAATGAAATCGAAATCGAAATTGAAATATTCATATAAATATAAATATAAATTCATTACCTGTAGTGCCACCCAAATAGCTAACTTGAGCTCATTTGGCACCTCCCTCCAACTAGTGTACCCCGAGCTGATGATCATCTTTACTAGCTCAAGGAATATCACTAATAGCCCCATTTGTTTCTCGATATCCATCCCCAATTTTCCATATTTGGGGAGCCTAGGGGCCGAGGAGCCCTCGTCGCCTCCGCTACCACTGAGCCCAGACGACATCATCATAATCAACATCAACATCCTCGCCTTAATACCTAGAGGAGACATTTGCTATAAAAGAATGTTGCTATTAGTATAAATCAAAATGAATTAGAAGAAGACATGCAAATATGTACAATTACTCCAAATCCAAATGAATTGTTACTGTTTAACACTTCAATTCGAAATTCCAAAACAACAATATCTAGCTCATAATATGTATAATTACTAAAAATCTGAAACATCCACACCCCCACCCCTACTTCCCACACATACGCACACTACACAAGAGTGAAAATGATAAAGTGAAAATCAATTAAAAGCATTAAAAATGGATTGATAAAGTAGAAATTGGAATATTTATTACAAATTGAAAAATTATTTCAAATTCGGGTTATCATAAAAATGGATTGATATTTTGTAGGAGTAGCCAAGTCATCCACGCTACTATTTAGACACTTTGGCACATGTAGAAAAATTGACCATGGCTCATTGTTGATATACTCCGAGTAAAACACTTGGTTAACCTTTTGAAATGCAAAAACAAACGGCTCATCGCTCATGTGGTTACTTCTCTTCAACTTGGACAAGTCAACCATGATCAACTTTATAAGAATTTTTATCCTCTACTCTTTGAAGCTTATGTAATCCAATTCAAATAATTTCGAATTACACCATAGTAAGTCATTTCAGCTTCAACGAGGTTTTTATCTTTTGCGCTCGCTCAAAAGAAAGTAAGAGCCTTGTATGAAATGCCCGAGTTTTGTACATTTGTACTTTTTTTTGTGGAATAGGGATAAAACACCTAGAGAAATATGAGAAATAACCTCTCCTAGATGGCTAATACAAGCTCAAGAAGAAAGATGAAAAAATTTAAGAATTTAAACTTGGGACTTTATAAATAGCCCCATTACAGAAAACAAATCTACGCTACTTTATTTGAGATCCTAAAGTATTTACAACCCATGCTATCTAGCATCACTGCACCTATGACCATCTGAGGAAGATGTTGCAAGTTTTCAAAAATTTGACAAAATTGATTGTGGATCCCGTAATTGGCTAGCTTATCTGCTACCATATTTGATCCCCTATAAATATGATTCAAAGTGAACTTACAATGGGAGAGAAGAATATGAATTTCTTCTATGATGGACCTGAGTTTCCAATGATTTCAAGGAGGATTCCATTTTAGCAAGGTTATCTTTCTCTAATATGGAGTAATTTTCAGGCTAAAGACTCGAACTAAATTATCATCAAAGCATTGAGTAGGGCTATGAAATAGTTGATTGCTACAAATATTGGATATCAAGATTTGGAACTGAGAGATAATGAATGAGGTATGTACAAAAGATCCTTCATATAGAGCACTGTTCCAAGCTTTCCAAATTTCCCAGCAAACAACTAGTGGATGAGAATAGCAAGACATTTAAAGAAATATTTTGATCCTGCTTTATACCACCAGCTAATGAGCATAGATGAAATTGAATTTCTGTCTACTTTTGTTCCCATCAGTTGTGAAAAGTAATCCCAAGTTTTGGAAGACACCGGGCATGTGATGAAAAGATGCAAAGAGGTTTCTTCATGAATTTTGCATAAATTACATAAAGAGGCCAATATAATGCCTATAGATGAAATGTTTTTATCAAGCGGAAGACAATCTTGTAAAATTTTCCACATGTTAATTGAAATATTTTTGGGAATATTAGAGTCCCCAATGTTTGAAAAAGTAATTGATGTTGAAGAATGAGGCTTACAAAGATCTGCTGCTGACTTAAAACTGAATAACCCTGAATCTATTGCAGTCCAAACCCATTGATCACCTTGATAAATCATGAGTTTTAAGCAATCTTCTTTAACTTCTTACATTCTTATCCAGGCTAAAGAACCCCTTTTGAAGACATGATCCAGAGATTTATATTTGCTTTTCATAAATTTCACCCACATGGAGTTCTCTGACTTGAATTTACATACAAGTCTCATGTTATAGGCTTTTGTTAAACTGTAGAATTCTGAGAATCCCAATCCACCTGCTCTTTTTTCATAACATTAAGATTCCCAACTCCTCCATTGGTGAGTCTATCCCATATCTTCATTTCTACGCTAAAAAAATTTATTTAGCATAATGTGAATTCTTCTAATGACTGCCTTTGGAGGCTGCAAAGTAGCCAACAAAAAGATGGGAATAGAATAGAGAACATGTTTAATCAACACATATTTGCCTCTTGAAGAGAAAAGATTGGCCTTCCATCCTGCTATTCTGTCTCTGATAGAACAAATCAACTTGGAGTAATATGAAATCTTGTTCCTACCTTTGAATAAAGGACACCCGAGGTAAGTAATAGGAAGGGGCTTGAATTTCATACCTGTGCAGGTTGCTATAGAGATGCTTCTATTGGGGAGGTGATTTTAATCAATAGAGAAGATAATTTTATTGAGGTTTCTATTTTGGCCAGAAATAGCTGAGTAATGATTAATAAACTTCACCAGGTTTTTGATACTTTTAGCATCTCCTCTAGAGGAAATGACTAAGTCATCTGCAAAAGACACGTGGGAAAAAAGAGGGCATCCACTTGGATGATAATAAGGCTTGTGACCTACTTTCAACATGATAGAGTCCAAAAATCTACTCAAGAAATCAGCTGTAAGAATAAAAAGGCTTGGGGAAAGAGGGTCCCCTTTCCTTAAGCCTCTAGAAGATTGAAAAAAACCTTGAGATTGACCATTTATAGAAATACAAAACTAGTTTGAATATATGCATATCCAAACAAAATCAATTGATCTTTCACCAAATCCAAAGATTCTAGGGATGTTTATCAAAAATTCCCAGTGCACCTTGTCATAAGCTTTCTCCATATAACATTTCCACCATGAATTTTCTTCCTAATGTTAGCCACCATTTCTTGAGCAAGGAGGACATTATCTTGAATGGACCTATCTTGAATAAAGCCACTTTGATTTGGGGACACAATTTGGGGAAGGATTTTGTAAGGACATTTTTTATCCATTATCAATTTGTATGTCGTACGCTGTTACACCGTTGAAGAAACTCAAGATCTCATCTACGTCAACGGATTCGAATATCAAAGCGTCTTCAACATCATAACCTCTGCGAGAATAAACTTGGTAAAGGTTTGTTTTTAATTTCCTTAAAGTTCATACTTCGTATTGGCAAATTTTCATAAAATGTTTTTAATAAAAATAAGAAGTAAGTTTTTTCAAGCAAAATGAGACTTTTAAAGTTTTTTTTTTATTTCTGGGATACCGGACCGGTCCGCCTCCCTACCGGACCGATCCGCCCTCGGACCGGTCCGCCTAACTACCGGACCGATTCGTCTTGCTCAAAGTCCAGTATACCACGGATCAAATGCAAACTGATGGAGCCTCTTTTAAAAAAGAATCGATCCGAGGTCAGACTGATCCGCCTCCAAGCCTGACCGATTCGCATGGGATAAACTCGATCATTTCCGTGAGTTTTTAATCCTCCAACTTATTTTTCCTATATACATACCTATTTCGGTGGTATATTTAAAAAAAAGTCTTAGAGAAAACGTTTCTAAGAGTACAAACACAACAAGACTTCAATTTTCGATGTGCCAAACATCTTTTTGATTCACACACAAAAATACCAATTACTTTTGTGAATCTTTTGGAACCCTAGAATACAAACTTTGTTACTGTTCGTCTTTGTGGAGAGATCTTTGCAACCGAGGGCTGCGTGTCATTGCTAAGGGAGTCTCTACAAAGTATTATGGTTGCGTGTCATTGAGGAGAGCTGCGTTTCTTCCTTTGTTGTTTGGGTTGCGTGTCCTTGGAGGGTGCTGCGTGTATTCTCTTGCTGAGTTCAAGACTGCGTGTCTTTGTGGGTTGGCTGGGCGTTGATTCATTGCAGATTTCTTTATGTAATTGTAAGTTGCGATTTATATATTCATAGTGAAATAAAGGTTTTACCCGAAAGGGTTTTTTTCCTGAAATCTGTGTCTCAGCGTATTTACTATGTCGCATGCTTTATATTTGATGGGTTCAATTAGATGCATGTTTAAGGGCTTTATTTATTTGATTTAAAAGTAGACTCTAATTAAATAAGGGTTCTTGGAAACTTGCAAATTTAATTTAATCAATTATCACACAGTCGCACTTTTCAGATTTTGGACAATCTAGAGCTTAAGATTTTGGAGATTATTTTATAGGAGAAATTACATAGACTAATTGGTCTGTAATCTCCACAAGTCTTGGTATTTTGGATTTTTGGAATGAGCACTATGGATGTGGTAGTCCAACTTGTAGGAAGAATATTCCCTGCAAAAAAACTGTTAATGGACTCCATAAGATCTTCTTTGATGATTTCCCAACAGGAGATAAAGAAGTGACCTCCAAAACCATCAGGCCCTAGAGATGAATCATCCCCTAGCTCCTTTATAGCATGAAGAACCTCCTCTTCTGAGGGGAAACTTTCCAAAACCTCATTCATATCATCAGAAACAAGTTTAGGAATAATATCAGAGATATCATGATAAGATATAGACTTGTCTATAGAAATAGGCCCTGGAAATGATTGACAATATGAGAGTTAATCTCATTAGATTCCACCAAGATATTGCCTTCTTGAGATGTGATGGAACTGATCAGGAGCTTCTTATGTTTAGATTTCACTGTAGCATGAAATAATCTTATGTTTGCATCACCTTGATTCAACCATTTTATTTAGGATTTTTGCTTCCAATAAATTTCTTATCTATTTAGAGCTTTGAGCAATTTAGCTCTTCCTAAAGCAAGGGCTATCCTATTCTCCTCCCTAACATAATTCTCATAATCCAGCTCCAGATTCAGAACTTCGTCTTCAATGTCTTTTATGTGTTGGAATATATCTCCAAAAGATTCCTTGTTCCATATTTTTAATTTTTCTTTAAGCCTCTGGAGTTTAATGGAAAATTTCCTCATACCAAAGGAATTAATGTCCTCATTCCAGGATGATTTCACTATATTGAGAAAGTAATCATGGGTAGACCACATGTGTTGATCTTTAAAGGGTTTAGAACATTGATCTAGAGGGGTTTTAACTGAAAGAAAGAGAGGAGGCTAGTCTGAGGCAGACTTGTTAAGATGGGTGAGAGTGGAATTAGTGTATTGGGCAGCCCATTGAGAATTAGTAAGACATTTGCCTAATCTATCCATAATGACTTCCTCTTCATCTCGATTATTGCACCACGTAAACCTTATTCCTTTGTATCCTAAATCAGTCAGCCCACAGTCATCAATAGCTTGGTTAAAATCATTAACGGCTTGTAAGTCTATTTGGTTCCCCCTAGTTTTTCTCTAGCACATGTGACTACATTGAAGTCCCCTATTACACAGTAGGCCTTATCAATCATTTGATGAGAAATATCTGCTATATTATCCCATAACTCCACTCTTTCCTCTTTTGTACATTTAGCATAAACAACTGTCATGAAGATCTCTTTGTGCATTGATGGATGGGAAATTCTAAGAGTGATCTACTGATCTGTATAAAAAATAACTTGACAGCTAACCTCAAATCTCGAAATGATCCAGATTTTCCAATTTAAGTTATTGCAACTTCCTTCAAAACCATGCCTTATTTTGAAATTCTCCAATTTACCTTTGTCTACTTTAGGCTCTATAAGAGCAATCACGGGAAACATAAAGATCTTAATTAACTTTTTAAGCCTTCTATACCACGGGACAGTATGCCCAGTTGTTCATCGCTGAGATTGTCAGATTACATGGGGTGCCCCTGAATATTGTGTCAGATAGAGACAAGATTTTTGTGTCACGTTTCTGGGAAAGCTTTCAGGAGGCTATGGGTACAGAGTTGAGACTGAGTTCAGCTTACCACCCACAGACAGATGGACAGACAGAGCGTACTAATCAGATGTTGGAAGATATGCTACGGATGTGTCTTCTCGATTTCGGAGGAGGTTGGGAGCCACACCTTCCACTGGTAGAGTTTTCTTATAATAACTCCTATCAGTTTACGATTGGCATGGATCCATTTGAGGCTTTGTATGGCAGGCCTTGTCGTTCTCCAACTTGTTGGCTCGAGCTGGGGGACAAAAAGTTGCTAGGACCAGAAGTGATTCAGGAGACCTCCGTGAGGATTGAGATAATCAGGAGTCGTATTCGGGTAGCCCAAGACAGGCAGAAGAGCTACGCCGATGCGAAACGGTTCTTCCGGGAGTTTAATGTGGGGGATCAAGTGTTGTTGCGTGTATCTCCTATGAAGGGAGTGATGAGGTTCGGGAAGAAGGGGAAGTTGGCTCCGAGGTACGTAGGACCATTTCCCATCATCGAGAGAATTGGGCCGGTAGCATACAGGTTGGGATTGCCAGAACATTTACATCGCATCCACGATGTATTCCACATCTCGTCGTTGAGACGATATCTTCGGGATGATATGGCCCATACTCACATTGCGATAGATGAGATTGACTTACAGTCTGATAGCTCTTACGAGGAGAGACCAGTGGCTATTCTAGACTATAGTGAGAGGAGATTGAGGTCGAAAATAGTTCCACTTGTGCGAGTTCAGTGGGAGCATCATAAAGTGGAGGAATCCACATGGGAGCGTGAGGCAGTTATGCGCGAGAGATATCCAGAGTTGTTTTTACCAGGTATGCCTTATTTTCTGAATTTCAGGACGAAATTCCGTTATTAGGGGGGAAGTATGTAATACCCCATATTTTTATGCTATATTTAATTTGGGGATTTAGTAAATTTAATGTAATGGTTCATTTAATAAAAAAAATCCGGAAATTAATTATGTTATAATTATTAACGTGACGAGAGTTAGTAATTATGGGAAACTTGTTGAATATTACTGATGAGCATAGTAATATATTATATTGGTCATATTGAAAGTCATAAGTGAATTAAATGACTGTTTCGGAAATTTAAGTCGGGACGTGCCCGTGTCACGTCGGGACTAATTTTGTTAAATAAAAAGTGAATATTTTATAAGTTGTTCTTATGGTCGTTTTGAGTGCGCCAACGTGTCCGTAAGGGTCGAGATAGTCAGAAAAGTATACCCGAGGGGTTAGTTTGGGCCTCGGGGCATTTTTAGGCCTAATTAGTGACCCGGGAGGGCATTTTGGTCATTTTACAAAATAGGGTAATTAAACCCACGAATTTTAGCAGCCTTTATCAGCTGGTTAGGTTAGCCATTTAGGGTTAGAACATTCATAACCCTAGAACGTCCATTGGAGAGGAGAGGAGAGACCTTTCATGGAGATTCAAGGCCGAAACACCACCGTTTGCACCGCCGTCACCACCAACGCGTAGATCGCGAGGAGGAGAACGCAACCACACCATAATCAACAGGAAATCAGACTTCTGAAAATCTCAGGCAAGTGTTTAACTTGCGTATTTCATTAGTGAAATGTTCATATTAGTTTAGGATTATTTAGGAATGTAATCCATGTAAGAAAACCCCAAATTTTGATAGGAAATTGCATGTAGAGAAGATTAAAACCTTATGCTGGAAACTTTTGATGATATAGATGTATTACCCACGAACTTTTGATGTTATATTAGGAAGAAATTCTGGAGAAAAACTGAATTGAATCATAGTTATGAAAACTTTAGGGTTCTTGATGATTAGATGAGATTTTGGGTTGTTTAACCATGTTTAATGATGAATACACGCATGCTGAACGTTAAAAACATATGGAATTATGTTATTTTGTTAGTAGTAGAATTTTTGGGTCGATTAGTTTTGAAAAATAATGAATTTGATGAAGAATAGTGGTAGAACCCGTAACTGCAATTCTGCAGAATTTTACCCAGACCTGCTTGATCGATCGATCGAACATAGAGCATCGATCGATCGAGCCCCAAGCTTCGATCGATCGCCCCCTCCTGGCAGACTTCTATTTCCCTTGTTTAATTAGTTAAATTAAGTTTATCGTGAAATAATTCTTGGGCATTCTTGATAAAATAATTTGGGAGACATTGAGGACCAGTAGGGTATATGAATAATTGTTGGGACCTTTAATCTTCAACGAGAATGCTATTTATGGGATATTTACTTTAGGTTGGTAGTTTATGAATTTAAAAGGGTGAGGTGCGTAAGAGAGTTACGTTGGAACCTAATAAAGACGCTTACTGAAATTTAGATTTGTGAGGATATAGCCCACGAGTGTTAGGTAATAAATGAGAAAACCCGTCGAGTTAAGGTTAGGAACAAAACCTTATACGTATTTCTATAAATTTGAAATTTAGGATAAATGGTATAATTATGGTTAAGGTGAAGAACCTATGTTAATAGGATAAAGTGGTATATTTATATGATTGTGTGTACATATATTATATGCATGTGAAAATCATACCCACGGTACTTACTATCCCTGAGGTTTCCGCGCTGGGACAAGTCTTATCTCGATGGGACCTTTATGGGGGATATTGGCTTGTACCCTAGAAGATAGATGTCCTTGGTACAGGCTATCGACGTGATAGTTCAGACGGTCCTAAGAGACGCCGGTATGTGCCATCCTCTTAGAGACTTGGAATCTATTCTTCGCCTCAATATTGTTTGTGTATGTATTGTTAATACATTTCGAGAGTGATTCCGAATGTATTCCCCTTAATATGAGTGATATGGGGCTTTGGATAGTAGAGTATGCCCGCACCATAATTTAGTTGGCGTGCTGTTATAATATATATTATACGAGTAGTTAATATATATATATGAAATTCTGAAATTTGGAAGTGCCTATCGTGATTTGATATGTAGGACATGGTTGATGACTAAACAAATTGTAAATACTTGTTTTGAGAAAGCAGAGTATGCCTACACCATAGTTTATATGTTGGTGGAGTTAGAATATATATATATATAAATTATACGAGTAACTTATATATATATCTGGATAGAGGAATTTAAATTATTGCTGTAACGTAGTAAGTGAGGAATAATTCGGAACTATATTACTAAATACTTGTTTTGAAAAAGTATAAGATGTCACTGTAAAACTTTATGGATTTTATAAAGTTAAAATGGAGGACTTTGATTACTGTTTGGAACATTCTTTTTAAAATGGAGTCGTGAATTATAAATCTTGCGAGTAATCTAAGTTAAGTTAAATCTTTTAGAAAGACTAGTGCGTTAAATGATAAGAAACCGTGGGGAAGGTTAGTGCGATAGGTGTGCACATTAGAAGAGAGGTGAGTATTTTCTCAAGAGAGTGACGTGCTAATATGTTATTGCATTGGCCTGTGTCATTTTAAATACTTGCAAAACGTATTCTAAAATCAAACACACTTTCGGGCTCTGACCCGTTTCTTCTTCTCTCTCTCTCTTGTATATATATATGTATATTTTCAGGTGCCCAGCCACAGGGGCGTCTTGCTTAGGATCCCTTGAGAAGAACGAACTGTAGCTTAGGTGGGAGTTGCAGGTCACTTGAGTAGACGGCTTCTGCTATTGACTCCACTCCTATTACTCTCATTTATTGGGCACGTGTCGCCCCTTTTCATCATTTCATTTGTTGTTGGGACATTTATATTTCAGTCATTCCCAGTATTGTTCTTTGGGATTTATTCAGTATGGACTTGTGTTTTTAGTTTTAATATGTTGACATTCGATTGACGAATGTATTGTATTATTTGGCTTATCGTGGTGTGATTCTTAATCGTAGGAATGTTGTTGTAATTAAATAAATCTTTTTCTTTAATTAAAATTTTGGAAAGTTTGTATGAAAAATGTTTTTGACACTTAGCTTAATTATTTAGGGTGTTAAATTGGAAAATTTATTTTTTTTCGACAGTGATGCTGAGAATGAACCAACTGTTAACCTTGATTTAATTTAATAAAGGAGTGATCGCCCGGTATTTAATTAGGCGGGGTGTCACAGGTGGTATCAGAGCATCAGGTTCTAGTGTCTTTTAGGATCTGTGCGGCTTATTATGCTTTCAGCGCTGCTTTCTTTGATATAGAGCCCTAATACTAGGAATGTTGTGTTCATCTCTATACATTGGGAATTCGTGCTTCTGTGATCTGTTTATTTGAATGATGAACTCATCCAAATTCATTTAAAATTTTCAGATGGACCGTCGTGAAGAACTAGCTAAAACGGTTGAGGGAGTCAACGAGCAAGATCGACTCACACCTCAGGTACCCCCAGAGAGAGTATCAACCGCCGAGTTATCAGGCATCGTAGCACAAGCAGTCACCACTGCAATTTTGCAATACCAAGAACGCAGCATGCAACTTAGAGAAGGCAAAAGACCTAGAGAGGTTAGCCAAATGCATGTGACCAAAGCTGACAAATGTGCGAAGACTCCGAAATTGCGACAGCAAACTACCCAAGACCGGGTAAATTCTAGTCAACAACATGGTAAGAAAAAGCATTTTCGAAAGAGGAATAAAGCCCCAAGTCAGCAAGGCCGACACCAACAGCAGCAAGGTCATAGGGGGAGTAACTTCAAAGGCAAATGTTTTGTGTGTGGCACACATGGCCATAAACGCCAAGATTGCCCAAAGGGTGTTAGGGCCTCACAGCCACAATGCGCCCGTACGAAGCCACAGGGGACATTTTTTCCAGTCGCTCTCCCAGCACCAACTCAGGTACCAGACCTACCAACCTTTCCAGTAGCTACACTGCAGCAGGGGCAGTTACAGTACAGGCATATCTATAATGTCCACCAGGCAACAGCCCCACAGGCACCAACCGCGATTTGGGGTATGTTTTCTATCCTTGGAACTTTAGGTCGAATTCTATTTGTTACTAGAGGAAAACGCATTATTTTATAGCTACATATTTTACGAAGTCCTTAGGGTTGTTGGCTACAGCAGAGAGCACCGTGGCGTGTGTCGACTCACCCCTGGGGAGTGGGTCACTTATTTTCTTTATATGCCGGGGAGTGGGGGTAGAGATTGGTAGCTTGGTATTACCTGCAGACATGTTAGTCTTAGACATGCACAAGCATGATGTAATTATTGGTATGGACTGTCTCGCAGCTTATAGAGCCATGATTGATTGCTTCGGTGGGAGCATTTTTTTGCCATTCCGGGGCAAGAGATGTTTGTGGTGGCGGAGCCTCGCCCAGAGGGAGGTTCGACTGCTCATTTGTATTACATAGAGGAGGATACCTCTAAGGAGGTTGTGATTCCCTTAAATTCGATCCCTGTTGTCAGGGAGTATTCCGATGTGTTTCAGGAGATACCAGGCCTACCGCCCAGTCGTGAGATAGACTTTGTTATAGATTTACTGCCAGATACGAGACCTATAGCACGCGCACCGTACCGTATGTCTCCGGCAGAGATGCGAGAGCTACGGGATGAGATAGAGCAACTGTTAGGTTAGGGATTCATTCGTAGGAGTACCTCACCTTTGGGCGCTCCAGTCCTGTTTGTGAAGAAAAGAGATGGTTCACTGAGATTGTGTGTTGACTACTAGGAATTGAACAAGGTCACGATACGGAATAAGTATCCGTTGCCTCGAATCGATGATCTGTTCGACCAGTTGAGGGGAGCAAATTTCTTTTCGAAGATAGATCTGAGGTCGGGGTACCATCAGTTACGTATTAGAGAGCATGATGTTTCAAAGACTGCCTTCTTATCGAGATATGGCTCCTATGAGTTCAGGGTGATGCCGTTCGGACTCACAAATGCCCCAGCCGTTTTCATGGACTTGATGAATCGAGTATTCAGAGAGTTCTTGGATCAGTTTGTAATCGTCTTCATAGATGACATCTTGATATATTCACACTCCGAGGAGGAGCATGCCGAGCACTTGAGGCAGGTTCTTCAGACTCTACGAGAGCATCAATTGGATGCTAAGTACGAGAAGTGTGGATTCTGGTTGCGAGAGGTACAGTTCTTGGGCCATGTTGTTTATGAACAGGGGATTGCAGTTGACCCGAGCAAAGTGTCAGCGGTGAGGGAGTGGGGACAGCCCACAACACCGACAGAAGTGCGTAGTTTCTTGGGGTTAGCCGGATACTACAGGAGATTCATTCGGGGATTCTCCAAAATAGCGGGTCCATTGACAAATCTGACTCGCAAAGGGACACCATAGGTTTGGGATGACGCTTGTCAATTGGCTTTCGATGAGCTGAAAGACAAACTTACTTCAGTGCCAGTCCTTGCGTTATCGAAGCCGGGTGTGGAGTACCTGGTTTACATCGATGCGTCTTTACGGGGACTTGGAGGTGTGCTTCAGCAGGAGGAGAAGGCTATAGCTTTTGCTTCCTGCAAGCTTAAGCCGCATGAGAAGAATTACCCCACCCACGACTTGGAGTTAGCAGCGGTCATCTTTGCATTGAGAATTTGGAGGCACTATTTTATTGGGCGAGAAATTTCGTTTGTTCACAGACCATAAGTCACTACAGTACCTGTTCACTCAGCGAGAGCTGAATATGCGTCAGCTCAGATGACTAGAGTTTATGAAGGATTACCAGTTCGATATACAGTATCATCCGGGGAAGGCCAACGTAGTTGCTGATGCGTTGAGCTGTAGACCGGTAGACGATGTAGCGGACATCTGGAAAGCAAAGTGGAAGGAGTTGGGTCACCAGGACGCAGTAGCACGTTCTTTCATATCCGTGATGACAGTCACACCCGATATTGTTACGAGGGTGATACAGGCACAGACCACAGACCCGTCTTGTCAGGAGCAGATTGTGCGACTTCTAGACGAGGGTGCTGAGTCCTATTCTGTTAGTTCTGATGGAGGCTTACGGTTTAATGGGAGATTAGTGGTTCCAGAAGGAGCGTAGCTACGTCATGAAGTGATGACTCATTCTCATGGGTCCCGATTTGCAGTACATCCGGGAGGAGATAAGATGTACCAGGACATGAGACGACAGTATTGGTGGAGTGGGATGAAGAAGGACATCGCTGAGTTTGTGTCCAAGTGTTCTACTTGCCAGCTGGTGAAGGTGGACCACCAGAAACCGTCAGGATTACTTTAGCCATTGGAAGTACCCGCGTGGAAATGGGAAAGTATTTCCATGGATTTCATTACAGGGTTGCCTACA
Organism: Sambucus nigra; assembly: GCA_949130495.1. Lineage (NCBI taxonomy): Eukaryota > Viridiplantae > Streptophyta > Magnoliopsida > Dipsacales > Adoxaceae > Sambucus > Sambucus nigra. The sequence goes on from OX422214.1 coordinate 528,295,933, forward strand.
TCACAGCGGGGCCACGATTCTATCTGGGTGATTGTAGACCGTTTAACCAAGGTGGCTCATTTTCTGCCAGTGAGGACAGATTATACCACGGGACAGTATGCCCAGTTATTCATCGCTGAGATTGTCAGATTACATGGGGTGCCCCTGAATATTGTGTCAGATAGAGACAAGATTTTTCTGTCACGTTTCTGGGAAAGCTTTCAGGCGGCTATGGGTACAAAGTTGAGACTGAGTTCAGCTTACCACCCACAGACAGATGGACAGACAGAGCGTACTAATCAGATGTTGGAAGATATGCTACGCATGTGTGTTCTCGATTTCGGAGGAGGTTGGGAGCCACACCTTCCACTGGTAGAGTTTGCTTATAATAACTCCTATCAGTTTACGATTGGCATGGCTCCATTTGAGGCTTTGTATGGCAGGCCTTGTCATTCTCCAACTTTTGGGCTCGAGGTGGGGGACAACAAGTTGCTAGGACCAGAAGTGATTCAGGAGACCTCCGCGAGGATTAAGATAATCAGGAGTCGTATTCGGGTAGCCCAAGACAGGCAGAAGAGCTATGCCGATGCGAAACGGTTCTTCCGGGAGTTTAATGTGGGGGATCAAGTGTTGTTCCGTGTATCTCCTATGAAGGGAGTGATGAGGTTCGGGAAGAAGGGGAAGTTGGCTCCGAGGTACGTAGGACCATTTCCCATCATCGAGAGAATTGGGCTGGTTGCATACAGGTTGGGATTGCCAGAACATTTACATCGCATCCACAATGTATTCCACATCTCGTCGTTGAGACGATATCTTTGGGATGATATGGCCCATACTCACATTGCGATAGATGAGATTGACTTACAGTCTGATAGCTCTTACGAGGAGAGACCAGTGGCTATTCTAGACTATAGTGAGAGGAGATTGAGGTCGAAAATAGTTCCACTTGTGCGAGTTCAGTGGGAGCATCATAAAGTGGAGGAATCCACTTGGGAGCGTGAGGCAGTTATGCGCGAGAGATATCCAGAGTTGTTTTTACCAGGTATGCCTTATTTTCCGAATTTCGGGACGAAATTCCGTTATTAGGGGGGAAGTATGTAATACCACGTATTTTTATGCTATATTTAATTTGGGGATTTAGTAAATTTAATGTAATGGTTCATTTAATAAAAAAAATCCAGAAATTAATTATGTTATAATTATTAACGTGACGAGAGTTAGTAATTATGGGAAACTTGTTGAATATTACTGATGAGCATAGTAATATATTATATTGGTCATATTGAAAGTCATAAGTGAATTAAATGACTATTTCGGAAATTTAAGTCGGGACGTGCCCGTGTCACGTCGGGACTAATTTTGTTAAATAAAAAGTGAATATTTTATAAGTTGTCCGTATGGTCGTTTTGAGTTCGCCAAAGCGTCCGGAAGGGTCGAGATAGTCAGAAAAGTATACCCGAGGGGTTAGTTTGGGCCTCGGGGCATTTTTAGGCCTAATTAGTGACCCGGGAGGGCATTTTGGTCATTTTACAAAATAAGGTAATTAAACCCACGAATTTTAGCAGCCTTTATCAGCTGGTTAAGTCAGCCATTTAGGGTTAGAACATTCAGAACCCTAGAACGGCCATTGGAGAGGAGAGGATAGACCTTTCAAGGAGATTCAAGGCCGAAACACCACCGTTTGCATCGCCGTCACCACCAACGCGTAGATCGCGAGGAGGAGAACGCAACCACACCATAATCAACAGGAAATCAGACTTCTGAAAATCCCAGGCAAGTGTTTAACTTGCGTATTTCGTTAGTGCAATGTTCATATTAGTTTAGGATTATTTAGGAATGTAATCCATGTAAGAAAACCCCAAATTTTGATAGGAAATTGCATGTAGAGAAGATTAAAACCTTATGCTGGAAACTTTTGATGATATAGATGTATTACCCACGAACTTTTGATGTTATATTAGGAAGAAATTCTGGAGAAAAACTGAATTGAATCATAGTTATGAAAACTTTAGGGTTCTTGATGATTAAATGAGATTTTGGGTTGTTTAACCATGTTTAATGATGAATACACGCATGATGAACGTTAAAAACATATGGAATTATGTTATTATGTTAGTAGTAGAATTTGTGGGTCGATTAGTGTTGAAAAATATGGAATTTGATGAAGAATAGTGGTAGAACCCATAACTGCAATTCTGCAGAATTTTACCCAGACCTGCTTGATCGATCGATCGAACATAGAGCATCGATCGATCGAGCCCCAAGCTTCGATCGATCGACCCCTCCTGGCAGACTTCTATTTCCCTTGTTTAATTAGTTAAATTAAGTTTATCGTGAAATAATTCTTGGGCATTCTTAATAAAATAATTTGGGAGACATTGAGGACCAGTAGGGTATATGAATAATTGTTGGGACCTTTAATCTTCAACGAGAATGCTATTTATGGGATATTTACTTTAGGTTGGTAGTTTATGAATTTAAAAGGGTGAGGTGCGTAAGAGAGTTACGTTGGAACCTAATAAAGACACTTACTGAAATTTAGATTTGTGAGGATATAGCCCACGAGTGTTAGGTAATAAATGAGAAAACCCGTCGAGTTAAGGTTAGGAACAAAACCTTATACGTATTTCTATAAATGTGAAATTTAGGATAAATGGTATAATTATGGGTAAGGTGAAGAACCTATGTTAATAGGATAAAGTGGTATATTTATATGATTGTGTGTACATATATTATATGCATGTGAAAATCATACCCACGCTACTTACTATCCCTGAGGTTTCCGCGCTGGGACAAGTCTTATCTCGATGGGACCTTTATGGGGGATATTGACTTGTACCCTAGAAGATAGATGTCCTTGGTACAGGCTATCGACGTGATAGTTCAGACGGTCCTAAGAGACGCCGGTATGTGCCATCCTCTTAGAGACTTGGAATCTATTCTTCGCCTCAATATTGTTTGTGAATGTATTGTTAATACATTTCGAGAGTGATTCCGAATGTATTCCCCTTAATATGAGTGATATGGGGCTTTGGATAGTAGAGTATGCCCGCACCATAATTTAGTTGGGGTGCTGTTATAATATATATTATACGAGTAGTTAATATATATATATGAAATTCTGAAATTTGGAACTGCCTACCGTGATTTGATATGTAGGACATGGTTGATGACTAAAAAAATTGTAAATACTTGTTTTGAGAAAGCAGAGTATGCCTACACCATAGTTTATATGTTGGTGCAGTTAGAATATATATATATATATAAATTATATGAGTAACTTATATATATATCTAGATAGAGGAATTTAAATTATTGCTGTAACGTAGTAAGTGAGGAATAATTCGGAACTATATTACTAAATACTTGTTTTGAAAAAGTATAAGATGTCACTGTAAAACTTTATGGATTTTATAAAGTTAAAATGGAGGACTTTGATTACTGTTTGGAACATTCTTTTTAAAATGGAGTCGTGAATTATAAATCTTGCGAGTAATCTAAGTTAAGTTAAATCTTTTAGAAAGACTAGTGCGTTAAATGATAAGAAACCGTGGGGAAGGTTAGTGCGATAGGTGTGCACATTAGAAGAGAGGTGAGTATTTTCTCAAGAGAGTGACGTGCTAATATGTTATTGCATTGGCCTGTATCATTTTAAATACTTGAAAAACGTATTCTAAAATCAAACACACTTTCGGGCTCTGACCCGTTTCTTCTTCTCTCTCTCTCTTGTATATATATATGTATATTTTCAGGTGCCCAGCCACAGGGGCGTCTTGCTTAGGATCCCTTGAGAAGAACGAGCTGCAGCTTAGGTGGGAGTTGCAGGTCACTTGAGTAGACGGCTTCTATTATTGACTCCACTCCTATTACTCTCATTTATTGGGCACGTGTCGCCCCTTTTCATCATTTCATTTGTTGTTGGGACATTTATATTTCAGTCATTCCCAGTATTGTTCTTTGGGATTTATTCAGTATGGACTTGTGTTTTTAGTTTTAATATGTTGACATTCGATTGACGAATGTATTGTATTATTTGGCTTATCGTGGTGTGATTCTTAATCGTAGGAATGTTGTTGTAATTAAATAAATCTTTTTCTTTAATTAAAATTTTGGAAAGTTTGTATGAAAAATGTTTTTGACACTTAGCTTAATTATTTAGGGTGTTAAATTGGAAATTTTTTTTTTTTTTGACAGTGATGCTGAGAATGAACCAACTGTTAACCTTGATTTAATTTAATAAAGGAGTGATCGCCCGGTATTTAATTAGGCGGGGTGTCACAGGTGGTATCAGAGCATCAGGTTCTAGTGTCTTTTAGGATCTATGCGGCTTATTATGCTTTCAGCGCTGCTTTCTTTGATATAGAGCCCTAATATTAGGAATGTTGTGTTCATCTCTATACATTGGGAATTCGTGCTTCTGCGATCTGTTTATTTGTATGATGAACTCATCCAAATTCATTTAAAATTTTCAGATGGACCGTCGTGAAGAACTAGCTAAAACGGTTGAGGGAGTCAACGAGCAAGATCGACTCACACCTCAGGTACCCCCAGAGAGAGTATCAACCGCCGAGTTAGCAGGCATCGTAGCACAAGCAGTCACCACTGCAATTTTGCAATACCAAGAACGCAGCATGCAACTTAGAGAAGGTAAAAGACCTAGAGAGGTTAGCCAAATGCATGTGACCAAAGCTGACAAATGTGCGAAGACTCCGAAATTGCGACAGCAAACTACCCAAGACCGGGTAAATTCTAGTCAACAACGTGGTAAGAAAAAGCATTTTCGAAAGAGGAATAAAGCCCCAAGTCATCAAGGCCGACACCAACAGCAGCAAGGTCAGAGGGGGAGTAACTTCAAAGGCAAATGTTTTGTGTGTGGCACACATGGCCATAAACGCCAAGATTGCCCAAAGGGTGTTAGGGCCTCACAGCCACAATGCGCCCGTACGAAGCCACAGGGGGCATTTTTTCCAGTCTCTCTCCCAGCACCAACTCAGGTACCAGACCTACCAACCTTTCCAGTAGCTACACTGCAGCAGGGGCAGTTACAGTACATGCATATCTATAATGTCCACCAGGCAACAGCCCCACAGGCACCAACCGCGATTTGGGGTATGTTTTCTATCCTTGGAACTTTAGGTCGAATTCTATTTGTTACTGGGGGAAAACGCATTATTTTATAGCTACATATTTTACGAAGTCCTTAGGGTTGTTAGCTACAGCAGAGAGCACCGTGGCGTGTGTCGACTCACCCCTGGGGAGTGGGTCACTTATTTTCTTTATATGCCGGGGAGTGGGGGTAGAGATTGGTAGCTTGGTATTACCTGCAGACATGTTAGTCTTAGACATGCACAAGCATGATGTAATTATTGGTATGGACTGTCTTGCAGCTTATAGAGCCATGATTGATTGCTTCGGTGGGAGCATTTTTTTGCCATTCCGGGGCAAGAGATGTTTGTGGTGGCGGAGCCTCGCCCAGAGGGAGGTTCGACTGCTCATTTGTATTACATAGAGGAGGATACCTCTAAGGAGGTTGTGATTCCCTTAAATTCGATCCCTGTTGTCAGGGAGTATTCCGATGTGTTTCAGGAGATACCAGGCCTACCGCCCAGTCGTGAGATAGACTTTGTTATAGATTTACTGCCAGATACGAGACCTATAGCACGCGCACCGTACCGTATGTCTCCGGCAGAGATGCGAGAGCTACGGGATGAGATAGAGCAACTGTTAGGTTAGGGATTCATTCGTAGGAGTACCTCACCTTTGGGCGCTCCAGTCCTGTTTGTGAAGAAAAGAGATGGTTCACTGAGATTGTGTGTTGACTACTAGGAATTGAACAAGGTCACGATACGGAATAAGTATCCGTTGCCTCGAATCGATGATCTGTTCGACCAGTTGAGGGGAGCAAATTTCTTTTCGAAGATAGATCTGAGGTCGGGGTACCATCAGTTACGTATTAGAGAGCAGGATGTTTCAAAGACTGCCTTCTTATCGAGATGTGGCTCCTATAAGTTCAGGGTGATGCCGTTCGAACTCACAAATGCCCCAGCCATTTTCATGGACTTGATGAATCGAGTATTCAGAGAGTTCTTGGATCAGTTTGTAATCGTCTTCATAGATGACATCTTGATATATTCACACTCCGAGGAGGAGCATGCCGAGCACTTGAGGCAGGTTCTTCAGACTCTACGAGAGCATCAATTGGATGCTAAGTACGAGAAGTGTGGATTCTGGTTGCGAGAGGTACAGTTCTTGGGCCATGTTGTTTCTGAACAGGGGATTGCAGTTGACCCGAGCAAAGTGTCAGCGGTGAGGGAGTGGGGACAGCCCACGACACCGACAGAAGTGCATAGTTTCTTGGGGTTAGCCGGATACTACAGGAGATTCATTCGGGGATTCTCCAAAATAGCGGGTCCATTGACAAATCTGACTCGCAAAGGGGCACCATAGGTTTGGGATGACGCATGTCAATTGGCTTTCGATGAGCTGAAAGATAAACTTACTTCAGCGCCAGTCCTTGCGTTACCGAAGCCGGGTGTGGAGTACCTGGTTTACACCGATGCGTCTTTACGGGGACTTGGAGGTGTGCTTCAGCATGAGGAGAAGGCTATAGCTTTTGCTTCCTTCAAGCTTAAGCCGCATGAGAAGAATTACCCCACCCACGACTTGGAGTTAGCAGCGGTCATCTTTGCATTGAGAATTTGGAGGCACTATTTTATTGGGCGAGAAATTCCGTTTGTTCACAGACCATAAGTCACTACAGTACCTGTTCACTCAGCGAGAGCTGAATATGCGTCAGCTCAGATGACTAGAGTTTATGAAGGATTACCAGTTCGATATACAGTATCATCCGGGGAAGGCCAACGTAGTTGCTGATGCGTTGAGCCGTGGACCGGTAGACGATGTAGCGGACATCTAGAAAGCAAAGTGGAAGGAGTTGGGTCACCAGGACGCAGTAGCACGTTCTTTCATATCCGTGATGACAGTCACACCCGAGATTGTTACGAGGGTGATACAGGCACAGACCACAGACCCGTCTTGTCAGGAGCAGATTGTGCGACTTCTAGCCGAGGGTGCTGAGTCCTATTCTGTTAGTTCTGATGGAGGGTTACGGTTTAATGGGAGATTAGTGGTTCCAGAAGGAGCGTAGCTACGTCATGAAGTGATCACTCATTCTCATGGGTCCCGATTTGCAGTACATCCGGGAGGCGATAAGATGTACCAGGACATGAGACGACAGTATTGGTGGAGTGGGATGAAGAAGGACATCGCTGAGTTTGTGTCCAAGTGTTCTACTTGCCAGCTGGTGAAGGTGGACCACCAGAAACCGTCAGGATTACTTCAGCCGTTGGAAGTACCCGCGTGGAAGTGGGAAAGTATTTCCATGGATTTCATTACAGGGTTGCCTACATCACAGCGGGGCCACGATTCTATCTGGGTGATTGTAGACCGTTTGACCAAGGTGGCTCATTTTCTGCCAGTGAGGACAGATTATACCACGGGACAGTATGCCCAGTTGTTCATCGCTGAGATTGTCAGATTACATGGGGTGCCCCTGAATATTGTGTCAGATAGAGACAAGATTTTTGTGTCACATTTCTGGGAAAGCTTTCAGGAGGCTATGGGTACAGAGTTGATACTGAGTTCAGCTTACCACCCATAGACAGATGGACAGACAGAGCGTACTAATCAGATGTTGGAAGATATGCTACGCATGTGTGTTCTCGATTTCGGAGGAGGTTGGGAGCCACACCTTCCACTGGTAGAGTTTGCTTATAATAACTCCTATCAGTTTACGATTGGCATGGCTCCATTTGAGGCTTTGTATGGAAGGCCTTGTCGTTCTCCAACTTGTTGGCTCGAGGTGGGGGACAACAAGTTTCTAGGACTAGAAGTGATTCAGCAGACCTCCGCGAGGATTGAGATAATCAGGAGTCGTATTCGGGTAGCCCAAGACAGGCAGAAGAGCTACGCCGATGCGAAACGGTTCTTCCGGGAGTTTAATGTGGGGGATCAAGTGTTGTTCCGTGTATCTCCTATGAAGGGAGTGATGAGGTTTGGGAAGAAGGGGAAGTTGGCTCCGAGGTACGTAGGACCATTTCCCATCATCGAGAGAATTGGGCCGGTAGCATACAGGTTGGGATTGCCAGAACATTTACATCGCATCCACGATGTATTCCACATCTCGTCGTTGAGACGATATCTTCGGGATGATATGGCCCATACTCACATTGCGATAGATGAGATTGACTTACAGTCTGATAGCTCTTACGAGGAGAGACCAGTGGCTATTCTAGACTATAGTGAGAGGAGATTGAGGTCGAAAATAGTTCCACTTGTGCGAGTTCAGTGGGAGCATCATAAAGTGGAGGAATCCACTTGGGAGCGTGAGGCAGTTATGCGCGAGAGATATCCAGAGTTGTTTTTACCAGGTATGCCTTAATTTCCGAATTTCGGGACGAAATTCCGTTATTAGGGGGGAAGTATGTAATACCCCGTATTTTTATGCTATATTTAATTTGGGGATTTAGTAAATTTAATGTAATGGTTCATTTAATAAAAAAAATCCGGAAATTAATTATGTTATAATTATTAACGTGACGAGAGTTAGTAATTATGGGAAACTTGTTGAATATTACTGATGATCATAATAATATATTATATTGGTCATATTGAAAGTCATAAGTGAATTAAATGACTATTTTGGAAATTTAAGTCGGGACATGCCCGTGTCACGTCGGGACTAATTTTGTTAAATAAAAAGTGAATATTTTATAAGTTGTCTGTATGGTCGTTTTGCTCGCCAACGCGTCCGGAAGGGTCGAGATAGTCAGAAAAGTATACCCGAGGGGTTAGTTTGGGCCTCGGGGCATTTTTAGGCCTAATTAGTGACCCGGGAGGGCATTTTGGTCATTTTACAAAATAGGGTAATTAAACCCACGAATTTTAGCAGCCTTTATCAGCTGGTTAGGTCAGCCATTTAGGGTTAGAACATTCAGAACCCTAGAACGGCCATTGGAGAGGAGAGGAGAGACCTTTCAAGGAGATTCAAGGCCGAAACACCACCGTTTGCATCGCCGTCACCACCAACGCGTAGATCGCGAGGAGGAGAACGCAACCACACCATAATCAACAGGAAATCAGACTTCTGAAAATCCCAGGCAAGTGTTTAACTTGCGTATTTCGTTAGTGCAATGTTCATATTAGTTTAGGATTATTTAGGAATTTAATCCATGTAAGAAAACCCCAAATTTTGATAGGAAATTGCATGTAAAGAAGATTAAAACCTTATGCCGGAAACTTTTGATGATATAGATGTATTACCCACGAACTTTTGATGTTATATTAGGAAGAAATTCTGGAGAAAAACTGAATTGAATCATAGTTATGAAAACTTTAGGGTTCTTGATGATTAGATGAGATTTTGGGTTGTTTAACCATGTTTAATGATGAATACACGCATGCTGAACGTTAAAAACATCTGGAATTATGTTATTATGTTAGTAGTAGAATTTGTGGGTCGATTAGTGTTGAAAAATATGGAATTTGATGAAGAATAGTGGTAGAACCCGTAACTGCAATTTTGCAGAATTTTACCCAGACCTGCTTGATCGATCGATCGAACATAGAGCATCGATCGATCGAGCCCCAAGCTTCGATCGATCGACCCCTCCTGGCAGACTTCTATTTCCCTTGTTTAATTAGTTAAATTAAGTTTATCGTGAAATAATTCTTGGGCATTCTTGATAAAATAATTTGGGAGGCATTGAGGACCAGTAGGGTATATGAATAATTGTTGGGACCTTTAATCTTCAACGAGAATGCTATTTATGGGATATTTACTTTAGGTTGGTAGTTTATGAACTTAAAAGGGTGAGGTGCGTAAGAGAGTTACGTTGGAACCTAATAAAGACACTTACTGAAATTTAGATTTGTGAGGATATAGCCCACGAGTGTTAGGTAATAAATGAGAAAACCCGTCGAGTTAAGGTTAGGAACAAAACCTTATACGTAAATCTATAAATGTGAAATTTAGGATAAATGGTATAATTATGGGTAAGGTGAAGAACCTATGTTAATAGGATAAAGTGGTATATTTATATGATTGTGTGTACATATATTATATGCATGTGAAAATCATACCCACGCTACTTACTATCCCTGAGGTTTCCGCGCTGGGAAAAGTCTTATCTCGATGGGACCTTTATGGGGGATATTGACTTGTACCCTAGAAGATAGATGTCCTTGGTACAGGCTATCGACGTGATAGTTCAGACGGTCCTAAGAGACGCCGGTATGTGCCATCCTCTTAGAGACTTGGAATCTATTCTTCGCCTCAATATTGTTTGTGTATGTATTGTTAATACATTTCGAGAGTGATTCCGAATGTATTCCCCTTAATATGAGTGATATGGGGCTTTGGATAGTAGAGTATGCCCGCACCATAATTTAGTTGGGGTGCTGTTATAATATATATTATACGAGTAGTTAATATATATATATGAAATTCTGAAATTTGGAACTGCCTACCGTGATTTGATATGTAGGACATGGTTGATGACTAAAAAAATTGTAAATACTTGTTTTGAGAAAGCAGAGTATGCCTACACCATAGTTTATATGTTGGTGCAGTTAGAATATATATATATATATATATATATATATATATAAATTATATGAGTAACTTATATATATATCTAGATAGAGGAATTTAAATTATTGCTGTAACGTAGTAAGTGAGGAATAATTCGGAACTATATTACTAAATACTTGTTTTGAAAAAGTATAAGATGTCACTGTAAAACTTTATGGATTTTATAAAGTTAAAATGGAGGACTTTGATTACTGTTTGGAACATTCTTTTTAAAATGGAGTCGTGAATTATAAATCTTTCGAGTAATCTAAGTTAAGTTAAATCTTTTAGAAAGACTAGCGCGTTAAATGATAAGAAACCGTGGGGAAGGTTAGTGCGATAGGTGTGCACATTAGAAGAGAGGTGAGTATTTTCTCAAGAGAGTGACGTGCTACTATGTTATTGCATTGGCCTGTATCATTTTAAATACTTGCTAAACGTATTCTAAAATCAAACACACTTTCGGGCTCTGACCCGTTTCTTCTTCTCTCTCTCTCTTGTATATATATATATATGTATATTTTCAGGTGCCCAGCCACAGGGGCGTCTTGCTTAGGATTCCTTGAGAAGAACGAGCTGCAGCTTAGGTGGGAGTTGCAGGTCACTTGAGTAGACGGCTTCTGTTATTGACTCCACTCCTATTACTCTCATTATTGGGCACGTGTCGCCCCTTTTCATCATTTCATTTGTTGTTGGGACATTTATATTTCAGTCATTCCCAGTATTATTCTTTGGGATTTATTCAGTATGGACTTGTGTTTTTAGTTTTAATATGTTGACATTCGATTGACGAATGTATTGTATTATTTGGCTTATCGTGGTGTGATTCTTAATCGTAGGAATGTTGTTTTAATTAAATAAATCTTTTTCTTTAATTAAAATTTTGGAAAGTTTGTATGAAAAATGTTTTTGACACTTAGCTTAATTATTTAGGGTGTTAAATTGGAAAATTTATTTTTTTTGACAGTGATGCGGAGAATGAACCAACTGTTAACCTTGATTTAATTTAATAAAGGAGTGATCGCCCGGTATTTAATTAGGCGGGGTGTCACAAGTAACCCCTTCACCCATTTCATAATTCCTATCACGCTATTGCCAGACAAACGGTACTGTGTCTTCAAACTGTGCAAACCAACCATGGCATGTAAAGTTGTTTGTTCTTTCTCACATCCAGGGTATAACAGTTGGGTCACCTTAAATCTTAAACTTTAGTAGTCATCGTCAAGGTTTATCGTGATATCTACACGAGCACTTGAACCTTATACATCATTAGTAACCTCATTCTCCTCTGCTTTATAAACTCCGTATGCATCATCATCTAAATCCTCTAATATATTATGATCTACGTCATCCCCTTCTGCATCTATCCTACTTGTTGAAGGTTGTGGTGAAGGTTGTTTGGGGACAAAAGGAACTTTTAATTCACCATGAAAACTCCAAAATCGATAACTATCTTGCATACCCGATCTTAACAATTGTAGTTCAACTATTTTCCACTCAAACACCTTACCATTCTTACACCTAGCACACGGACACGGAAAATCTTCATCATTTTGACATCTCTTTGCATATTTCAAAAATTCATTAGCACCTCTGCGAAACACATCCCCCATTCTATTTGTCTCATCCATCCACTCTTTGTATTTCGGATATCCCATCATAGCCACCACAACTAATCACCTATTAAAGGTAAGAAGTGTATATTCATGGATTACTATAAACAAAACTTAGATTTACAGTATGTTTCATTTAATTATGTCTTATTTATATTAGATTTTTAAATTTCAAATTTAAATTCAATTTATAATAAAAATTTATATTTCCTCCATCTCCTCTAAAGGGTGAGTGGTTCTATCCCATTCAATACCTCATTTTTCTGTAATATACCTAACAACTCATGGACATTGTTACGATTTGAGAAAAATTCGGTAGCATATCCCCATAGTTCTCCAAGTACATGACGTAAATTGGCAAGTGTGAGTGTTATTTCAATTGATCAATTAAAATAACAGTCGCACTTGTCAATCTAGTACGTGTACCCAGAGAACATGAGGATACGACTGCAAAACTTCCTCCAAAAGTAACAACTTTAAGCCACTAAGAGTATTATTATACATAAATTACGCAATCCCAAACTGTCCAAACGGGACAATTCGAGAGATCTCATTACAGGGGTAATAACTCTCAAACGGGTGTAAGGGCTATTGAATGCGTATGCATAAGAACTAGAAGGCTAGTACTATATATATATATATTGTTCATTATACAAAGTAATTTTCAAAAAAAAAGTTCAAAAATCCCACCCCCATATGGAAAATAATCCAGTGGTCATGCCACTTTTAAAATTAACCAACCCAACATCGATCCACTATAATCCAATCGCAATGGCAACAACAAATATGTATCCCGTACTCCTTCTAATTCATCGACTCAATTACTTCTTTTCATCAATTAAACTAACAATTAAAGTATACAATTATTAATTTTCTAATTTACAATGAGGGGCAATCCTACTTGCATATGAAAGGGGCACTAATTATTAATTTACAAAAAAAACTAACAACCAATCAATATTAAATCAATCAATTCTTTTACAAGGGGTATTACAATACGAGAGGCAATATCTAATAAACCAATAAAAATTTAAATAAAAAAAAACACACACACGCACATATACACCCCCTGCCCCCACCCCGGCCCACCCCCTGCCCTACCCTCTCTACCCCCCTGTGCTGCCCCTACCCACCACACACACATGTACATATACACACACACATATACACACACACGCATATATACACACACACGCACACATATGCATACACATATACATAAATGGAGGAGAAATAGAGAGAGAAAGCATACAAAAGTTGTAGACAAAGAGAGAGTGAGCAGCCGCTAGAGAGAGAGAGAAATGGAGGGAATAGAATCGGTGGAAAAAAAGAAGAGGGAGGGTTTTTTACTGACAGAATTGTCACGGACATGTCACGATCATTGACCGTGAAAACTTTATAGGATTGTCACGGACAATGACCATGACAAGTATTTGTCACGGCCTTGTCACGGTCATTGACCGTGACAAAAAAATGCTTGTTTTCTGTCATGGTCAATCACCATGACAAGGCTAGCCGCTTAAAGGGTGCTAATTTGACGATTTTTGTGTAGTGAGTTCACACACATTCACTCCATATCCATCTTTGAGCACATTGATGCTATGTTAGCATGAAACTCACATTCTTTTTACTTGTTTTCTTTTTCAGTTTTGAGTCTGTTTTGCTACTGTTTCGTATCTCCAGTACCTGTTATCATGAAATTTTTTTATTGGGCAAAACTTTAACATTTTTGGGACTAGAATACAGAGTTTGATGAAGTCGTTCAAATGACATATGGATTTCGTTCGAACGACATGTCGAAGCCATTTAAAGTCTTATTTTTGCGACATGTTTTTCGAGGCGGTACTTTTTCAGATATGGTTGTTTTTAAGGTCGTTAGAAGGGTGCTACAAAAGACATCTTATTGGTTTGGGTCGTTTTGACCTCGTTTAAATGACTTGCCATTGTCGTTCAAATGATATGGCTTAGTCGTTCGAATAACCTGCCTGATTTTTTAGCCTTGTTTCTATTCAGTACCTCCTTCATATATATGATCACATCTTTCTATTTTGGTACTTTTGGGTCATTTGGACAGTTTAAATGCAGTTGATATTGATTATTCATGAGTTGATTCTTCTGAACTGATGTGTTTAGTCACATATTTGCATAGTTTGATGATTTGTTTATCCTTTTCACCTATTGTCTATTCGAGATAAAAAGTGGGAGATATATATGTGATGTAGGGGGAGTAGTTGTTGCAATTTGGAATAATGTTTTGTTGCATAAATTGATATTTGATATATATCATAATTTCCATACATGTTTAACAAATGGTTTGTTTTACACTTTCTTATGTTTTATATCATTTGTTCCTTCATACTTCACTGAGTATTTGTTTCTTTCATGTATGTAGGTATGCTTAAGAGATTCAAGATTTCAAGTCTACATCATATTCAGAAAGCTCATGCCTGTCGGACCTGTCATACTAGTCGTTATCCTGTATTTTTAATTTTGGGTTTTATGGGTTGGGATTTAGGTGACATACAGCTTGATGGCCCGACTTACGCATTTCACTATATGCGTTTTGTCCCAAAATAGTCAAAGGAGGAGATTTGTAAGGACAAAATTTCAAAACAAGTCCATTGTATATAATTGACTTATTCCTGGAACAAAACTTGTTTGAGTCATAAATAGATTTTATAATTGTCATGATTCCTAAAAAGTCTATGACTTGTTTATATTGAAGACATAGCAGCTAAGCTTTAAAGATTTATCATGCCATGTTTCATTGGTGCACGTTTCATATCTTCATCATGTTTTGATCTCTCAGGTTTTTAATGAAAAATGTTTATGGGACTCGAAAAATGTTTAAATGATGTAAATTTTATTATACATGATTTTGAAATGTTTAAAATGACTTTAAAAGGTTTTAACGTCATTTATTCTGAGATAAGTACAGTTTAAAGTTGTATGAAACACCATCTTTAGTTTATGTGGTTCAAACGACATTAAATGTCATTCGAACGACAACTCATAGTTGTTAGAACGACATATGGATCTCGTTATAATGACTTGCCGACTTAATTTTATTATTTAAGGCAGTGTTTGAACAAAATTTCGTAGGTGTACAGAACCATATTACAGTTTAACAAAAAAAAAATTATGTACAAAAGTTTTCTAAGGTTTTCAAAGATTAAAACCATCCTTAAAGCTTTCAAGATTTAAGCTTACCTATTCTATTGATATAGAGATCTTGTTTTCACTATCTGGGTTTGTTCATCACTTTGAACATTAATCGTTGGGCTTTGTGGTAAAGAAACGGAGGAGTCTGTGTTCTTCATCCATAAACGATTTGCTAAGTTGCATCGGTGGACACCGAGGCACTTGTGGACATGTGATGTGGACGAGTATCATGGAAGAATTTATGCGTGGGCACTGTGGAGGAGAGATTAAAGAGAAGAAGAGCTACAAGGTTAGTGGTGATCGAGTCATTGTGTAAGTCTATCTTTCTTACTTTGTAAACCCATATCATAGTGATTGTCTAGCTTAGGACATTGGAGGTTTTTTCCTTTTGTGGTTGCCTCGTACATCCGACGTTGTGAACTTGTTTATTTTACTTATTTTAATCACCTAGATGCATGTTTAGGATTAAACAGGATAAAATTAGGCTTAATTGAATTTGGTTCACAAACTTAGTGCGTGTTATAATTTGGAAAAAGGTTTTTTGAAAAGAAAAATTATTTTAGATATCCTTAAAGAACATTTGAAGAAAAAGGGGCCTACACCAAAATCTTTCTTAAACTTCTGTGAACTTGAATCTTCTAATATACGATCCTCCTCAAAGATAGGTAGGTCTATGGTAACCTTTTGAATGAAAACTCTTCCAATTGAGTGAGATATTATCCTCTCTCTCTCTCTCTCTCTAGGACTCAACACAAAAATATGAATAGTATTTTCTGTAAAGCCCCTCTCAAACCCTAATGATGATAAGTAACCTTAAAAGCCCTTCCTACACATTTATATATAAGTATAAAAAGGTGGATCTGGGATTAAATACTTAGGATTTAGGACTACTGACACGACTAAGAATGTGTCTCAGAAGTGCGTTCTCTTTTAGGCTCAAGTGCAATCCTGTCGCGTTAGTAATAAACCCGGTAAGTCGGGATCATATCCACAGGGAAATAGGACAATGGAATTGTGACGACGTTGGACAGATAAATGAATCATAACTCTGTCTCTAAAGAAAAAGGAAAATATGTTTTGATTTGTGGAATAACTACACTAGATGCAATTATGAGATTATGAAAAATGCAACTATTCTAAATTACCTAAAATACTGATGAAGAATGATTGAAAACTTTAAACTATATGATGATAAAAACAGGACGGGAATACAATCCCCCAACCCTTGTGTATTGATGCTATAAAACTAATCGTAAATTTAAATGATTAATTAGACCTAGAATTTAGTACTCCCAAGCATTACATATGTGAGGTTCAAGCCTGCATCATACTTAATCTCAGGACGAGTAAATCGGTATTGCAATAGTTACTACCGAATTGTATTATAAAGCATCCCGGTTACCCAAAAGCAAACGAGATCTAAAGATCTATAATTGTCGTGTTACTACGCAATACGGTCATAATCAAACCATTAAATTTAGAGGATTAATTTTATTTACATGCAACTACCAGATGTCGGTGGAGTCATATTTGACGGGGGCGGGACGTTGGGCCATGATAACAGGGAGAGGTTACTGGAAAAATTAGGGAGAGAGAAGAGAGGAGTGAGGTGGTTGAAGGTATGAAGAAAAATGAAGGCTATGGGTTGGTATTTATAGGGGAGGGGTGGGAAGGGTTTGGTAAATGGAGGGAAAGGATTTGGCGGGAAAGGGGGAGTGTATGTGGGAGGGAAATTTAGTGGTTGGTTATGGGGAAACGAATTGGGAGGGAAGGGAAGGGATTGGGGAGAAGGGGGTGCACCTAGGGAAAGGGGAAATCAATTTATGCAGAGGGTGGACTGGTCCTCCTGGGGATCAGATTGGTTCGGTCCTTTAATTTTTTAACCATTCAATAGCCGGATCAATTCGCCTATAAAATAAACGAACCGATCCAAGGCGGACCGATCCGACCCACAAATAAAGGAACCGATTCGATTCTCTAACTGAGCTGGATTTCCTCCCTAACTTACTTGCGATCTCTTTTCTCCGAAGGTTTTCAATTCTCATCATTCTCCGTATCAGTTTGGACTCAAAATCTGCTCGATGTATGCTCTCTCCTGAATGTACCCTAATCCTATGGACTCTCACTACACACGCGACTCTCATCTACTATACACAAGAATTCACCCCATATGCGTCGGGGGTGCGACGACCTCACTGTAGCAGCTCACTCTACCCCGTAAACGGGGTCCGACAACCAAACCGTGTCGACTTCTTCTACACACGCCTCTAGATATGGCTTTAGGTGTTCTCCGTTTACTTTGAATTTATTTCCCCCTTTCAAATCATCTAACTCAACATCTCCGTGAGAGAAAACATTCTTGACAACGAACGGGTCAGATCTTCGTGACCGAAACTTGTCTGGAAAGAGATGAAGACGAGAGTTATAAAGAAGAACTTTTTGTCCGGGAAGAAACTCTTTGCGTTGAATGATGTTATCATGAGCAAGTTTCATCCTTTATTTGGAGATTTTAGCGTTCTCATACGCATCATTGCGTATTTCTTATAACTCATTTATTTAAAGATTGCGAGCTTCACCGGCCTTATCCATGGCATAGTTTAACTCCTTAATTGCCCAATACGCCTTGTGTTCTAATTCCACGGAAAGATGGCAAGGTTTTCCATACACAAAGCGGAAAGGGGACATGCCGAGCGGATTTTTTTATGCGGTACGATAGGCACATAGCGAATCGTTCAATCTAAGTGACCAATCTTTCGGGGTAGGATTGACGGTCTTTTCTAGAATGTTCTTGATTTCTCGATTCGCTAGTTCGTCCTTCCCATTCGTTTGTGGGTGATAAGTCATTCCAACCTTGTGAATGACACCATACTTTCTCATGAGCTTCGCGAATCGCCTATTGCAAAAGTGCGTGCCATTATCACTAATTATCGCTTTCGGAGCACCGAAGCGAGAAAGTATGTGTTCCTTCAGGAACTTAATCACCACTTTGTTGTTATTTGTCTTGGTAGCTATAGCTTCCACCCACTTAGAATCGTAGTCTACCGCTACAAGGATGTATAGGTGATGCCCTCTAAATAAAGCTTGTGATTCAAGTGCAAATCTATCGCAAAAAGTAATATCCGGTAAAAACGGAATCGTGATCCACAGGGATTGAAACACTCCTAAGAGAACAGGATTGGGGTAAAGGGATTCTCTAAACGCCACAAAAGTTAAAGTGTAAAAGATGATTTAATAGTTTGGAAAAGTGATTGAGAGTAATCTCTAAACTAACATACTATTTATGATCAATTAATTAATTAATAATTACGGAACTATGAAAAGAACTAAGATAAGCTTGAGTTCAAGAAATTAAAGGGATCGAGGATCATTCTCCCACCTCGGATTCACAAAGAAGGGGATTATAGGGCTTGGTTGGAATTAATTCTAATCGAGCATAACTAAACGATTCTGAACATCAACCATGTAGAGACCAAACTCAACAATGGAGGATAGGGGTTAGTTAGTTATTACTAGATGGGTTGGGTTTGTAGTAAAGCTTCAAACACTAACCCTTGCATGATAAGAGAAGTTAAGAAACTATGATACTCCAAAACCAACACATGAAGTTCCATTGAAACAATTATAAACCAAACCCTAAATATGAAGTTCAAGCATCCAAGGTGGGGTTATGATCGCCAATCATAAGTCTAGCTACTCATAATTGAAACTAAACTACACATGCTAGTTAACAACATAGTTAAGTTAGTTATCTAGTTTAAACCCGAACCAATACAAGAGATGGAATTAAATGCAAATTAAAGCTAGTAGAACAAGTAGAGAAGAAGTAAATGAACCTTTCTTGCATTAATAACCACAATTCAACTAGTAATCAAAGCTTTACAAGTTGGTAAAAACCATAAATGAACTTGACCTAGGAGAGAGAAGAGAGTGTTTTTTTCTATATCACCAAATATCTAACAAAACTAATCTCTCAAAAAAGGAGGAAAAACAAGGGATAAATCCCAAAAAATCCAACCAAAATGGCAAACTAGGAATAAGAAGAAAGCTGGAAATGCAGGGCCGAATCGATTCGGTGCCAAATCCGAATCGATTCGGAAGTGTAGAGATTTCCCCCTGTATGAAATCGAATCGATTCGGCATTAATCGCGAATCGATTCGGGCCTGCTCGAGAAGAAAGTTTCCTATATTGGAATTATTTCTCCCATGCTTCATCGAAACTTCCTTAACTTCTTCGTTCGATGTCGGATTCAAGCACCGTCGGAGGCCACGCGAAGATAAGAAGAAGATCTACAACTTCCGTGAAGAAATCGGAATCAAAACCCGAGTGCTGAAATTACCAAAATGCCCCCGACTGTGCAAGTGTCAACGGAACTTTTCTGGATCAAAACCAAACTTCCCAAAATGCATTCCCGAGACCTATAAAATCTCAATAAAGACACATACAAAGTATATATGATGAATTCAGGGGTTAGTCAATAAATGAGTATAAGAATCGGGAAATACATGCACGGGAACGCTAGAATGTACAAATCAACGGGGTATAAAATACAATAAAATTGACGAATCACACTCCCTAACTTATACATTGCTAGTCTCGAGCAATGAAGTATGAAGAAACAAGGGCCAAGAACGCAACCAAAATAGAAGAAATATGTACAACGAAGGAAAAATGCCACTCTCGCGGGCGCACGATTGCATTTAGCGTATGCAATATGCCGTTTTAAACCCCTAGGTGGCCCTAGGGGACGAGTGAGGTCTCGTGAGGGTTTCCAGAGATGACACCCACAAACATCAAATCAACTCATACTATGATAGGGAAAAATCCAATGCGTAGCTCAACAAATATCTAAGAAGCACAATTTATCAACAAAGTGAACGAAGCTCACACAAAAGACGACAATTATCAGCATTAAACAAATAACTTCAATAAAAATCGAAACCATGGAAATGCGAAATAAGCGGACACATGTGGTAATTTACATTTGGCAAAACTTTCAAAATCCATATAAAAGCTAAGGCATGCATACTCAGGTTCTCTCCGGTTGTTACACTCAACAAATGAAACACTTAGAAATGGGATGTAACACACACGGGACATGAGGGCATAAAGAGTAATTGTAAAGGGAAACTAGGCCACACACATGTCATCAATGAAGAACGCAATATAAAAGTGAAAAATACAATCTCATGAAAGGATACCGCATATTAACCAAGAGAAAAGCATTTAAACAGATTATCGATAATGTTCGACCTTTGAATCACATCACTCTAGGATCAAATAGAACTTTTGGGGCATAGAATTTAGGCTAGGTTAGGGTTAGGAAAAGAAAGGGATGTGTGTAGGATCAAAGGAGATTCGGGAATAACGCGCGGGATAATGGATTTAATGGGAAATTTAGGAATTGAAATCAAATTCCACAAGCAATGTATTCATGAGAGTGAGACTTTGATATTCATGCACATGGTGAAATGGGAAACAACTAGGACCCATTTTATTCGATACTTATTTTTTTTTCCTTTTCTTTTTCTTTTCTTTTTCTTTTCCTTTTCTTTTCTTTTCCTTTCATAGCTTGATTTCAATCCATATAAACAACATCATTCAATCCCGGGAACAATCCCTAATCAAGGTACGGGAGGAGTAAATAAGGGTTTAGGACTCCAATGTGGAGTTGGACAAGGGATTTGGGGTTGAAACGAAAGGAATAATAAGGCTCAAGGGGGTTGACTAGGGGAAACATTTAAGGGTAAGGTCAAGGTCATATGGGTTAAACAACAACGAGGGCCTATAATCCTTTCCTAGAGTTTCATGTGATTCGCGGGACTAAACACCATTGAAAATCATGCTCAAGTGTTAAATCAATTAATATGCAATCAAATGAAAAGAAAATGAGATTGACAATGAGTTCATTGACAAGAAAGAGATAGAGTGGATGTATACGCTCACAAATGATGATAAGCCTCAATTTTCACTTTTGTAAGGGTATAGCATGCGCCTTAGAATAACGAATTTGAAACACTTTAAACCAAATCATAAATAATTATTTGTGTATATGCTCAAAGCTTCACAGTTTAATTTTATGATGCTATTCACAATGCAAACAATAACGGGCTAAAGGGTAATAAATCAATGACTCAAAGCATGCTTCATAGCTATACAATAGGATATGTCGATCATATAAGTAATCATAGTAGATATGAGAGAGAAAAAGAAAAAAAATTATTTTATTTTATTTTATTTTTTATTTTTTTTATAAATAAATAAATAAATAAATACGAACATGATAACCGACATCACAATTGTAATCCATACCCCCTAACTTGAATGAAACATTGTCCCCAATGTTAGTAGGGATAAAAAGGGAAAAGGGGTTAGAAAATAGTCACCCCGTAAGGTGTAACTCGAGAAACGCGCAACGACATGCCTGTTACATGTTAGTACCAAAAACAATAATATATACAAAAGAGATATACACAAGAACAAATATGAAACTAAAAATGACTAACTTCATTAATAATCACGAGTTGTGTACATGGGGCACAAAAACCAAAATTAGAAAATACAGTCAATGTACTCTCTCTTCCCCACACTGAAACACAACTTAAAAAGTTACAAACTAAAAATGAAAATAAGAACCATGATAGCCAGCAACAGCGAAAACGGGATGACAGCGGTGGACATATCGTCCGGATGGCGGCTCGGGGACTCGGGCGCGGTGGGGTCACGAGGGGCATAGGGGTCATAAAGGTACGGAGGCACAGGAGCCTCGACCCCGCGTAGGTGTGAAAATAGGTCCATTTGTGCCCGAGTAATCATCGAGATATCGCGCTCGTAAGCGCCCCGATACGTGGTAAAATCAGCCTGGAACGACGCGAAGCTCGTCATGTAAGTGCCCCGAAACTCGGAAAAATCCACCTGTAACTCATCCATCCGCACCCCGAGATACGTAATGGGGTCAACAGTGGATGGGGAAGGTGGTGGGACTGGATGAGGCACATCCGGAATATCCGGCATAGGGGCATCGGGGGCATGAGGGGCTTCGGGGGCCCCAGGGGCATCAAACATGCGCTTCTTCCTCCTCTCCCAATAGTCTTGCCCCAAGATTTTAGCAATGTTCTTATCATTAAACACCTTGGGCAGCCTAGGTATCTTGTCGCTGCCCAAAACCTCACACCCGGCATCCCTGCAAATTCGGGAAATCAGACGCGCGAAAGGAAGAGTTGTGGTTCCCTTCTCGCTATAGGCAGCGTTCACTATTTGATGCAATATGAGGGAGGGAAGACTGATGACCATGTCATCCGTTAAGAGACTATATAACAAGAGGGCCTGCTTGTAGCGAAGGACTGCCTTGGTCTGAGTTGGAATAATGGAATTAACGGCGATGAGATGGAGGATACGATGTACATCGGGCATGCCCGAAGTGGGGAAAGTTTCCCCCGCCCAAATCTTGTCGGGTGCGAGACGCGCAATGAGTACCTCTTGTGGAAGCTGAGGCGCGTCTGCAAGGACCGAGTAATGATAAAGCTCGGGGTTAGAAGCCTAGCTAAGGTGTGTAGCCAAGATGGTCTTAGAAATAGTGATCCGCCTCCCTCTCACATACGCTTCATACGCGCCTCCGCACACAGATACCAGAGAAGCATAGAAACGACGCACGTGGTCCTCGTTGACCTCACCTCTCATGGCCAGATGGGCCTCCCAATTGAATTTGGCCAAATATCACCTCACAGAAGCCGGCATCTCCTCTAAAATCACCTCCTTCTCAATAGCAATCGGGCGACTGGTTTTGAACATGGCCCGATACCACTCCATCTCTTCCTTGGAACGAAAAGAGTTAAAACCAGCCCCTCCCCGTCCACTAACCACATAGGAGGTTGGCTTGGTGATCGAAGGAACCTACAAAACATTAATTCAATACATACACCATAAGTGCAATGCATAAAATCAAAGTAATCGTGAAATTTGGGGAAACTAGGTTCGGAGGGTGCGCGTTGGGAAAATTGGTCGAGTAGACATAACCGACGCACACCACACTCAAACAAAGACAATTCAACAGGAATGTGCAATAAAAGGTGCGAAGATAGAGCATTAGCGCACAAAATCTTCACAGAGACATTTTATCGAACACTTAGTGTGCAATGTATAGAGAGTATGGTGAAAATAGCATGTTTAATGTGAAACAACCCCAACAAATACAACTGAATCATCAAAGCAACATTAACAAGTTGTATTTGTTGGATTCATACCAAAGACAATGAGAAAATATGGAGCAATTTGCAGAAAATGTGAATTTTTAATATACCCCAATTAACCCTACTTTCTATACCAAGAACACTAAATAAGAATTGAAATTAAATTAAGTGGATTGAAATAGCTACCTTGGATGAGGATGCCTTGGATGAGGAAGCCATGAGGTTGAATAAGAATGGAGGAATGGAAATGATAAGGGAGAGGGAGAGTTCGCAGGCTAAGGGAGAAGAGAGAATGAGAAGATGATGCAAAACAAATTAAGGAATTTTAAGTGACCAGGGGGACCGAATCGATTCGGTAGTTAAACCAAATCGATTCGCAAATCTCGAATTCAACACTGGAAGGGGTCGAATCGATTCGGTGGTTAACCGAATCGATTCGCACTTAGAGACCTGACACTTTTGATTTACCGAATCGATTCGGCAGAATTGCGAATCGATTCGCAAACTCTTAATTGGCTACTGGAAGGGGAACGAATCGATTCGGCTGCTAGGATCCAAGTTTCTGCTTAGCTGAAACACCATTTTTTCGAGGGTGGCTGGATTGGGCAGCTAATGGGTGGATTGTTGGACCCTAAAGATGGAGACAAATATGTACAAGGTTCGGGACAAAAATTTTGCACCCCACACATGCCGGGGGATGCTCGGCACAAAAAATTACAATTTCGAAGTCCTATAGAGCCCCGTAAACGGGGTCGGACAATGGAATCGTGTCCGAACATGGGTGAAATGGTTCTAGGAAAGGATTGAGACGCTGACCATTGACCTTCAACAACTTCCCATCAGATGGGTTCTCAATCTCAATTGCACCGTGATGATGGACGGTCTTAACGACAAACGGACCCGTCCACCTAGACCTTAGCTTACCCGGGAACAAATGCAACCTAGAGTCGTATAAGAGAAATTTTTGAAGAGGGTGAAATGTTTTACGGGATATGTGCTTGTCATGCCTCTCTTTCACCCTTTGCTTATAGATTCTCTCGCTCTCGTACGAATCATTCCGGAGTTCATCCAACTCATTGAGTTGGAGCATTCGCCTCTTTCCGTCCTTGTCTAGATCAAAATTCAATTTTTTTATCGCCCAATAGGCCTTGTGCTCGATTTCAACTGGTAAATGACATGGTTTGCCGTACACAAGTCTAAAGGGTGACATACCCAAGGAAGTCTTGTAGGCCGTACGATATGCCCATAATGCGTCAGCAAGCCGAAGAGACCAATCCTTGCGGTCGGGATTGACCGTCTTCTCTAGGATGTGCTTTATCTCTCGATTGTCCAATTCATCTTGGCCACTTGTTTGCGGGTGGTAGGTAGTTGCAACTTTATGAGTTACCCCATACTTTCGCATAAGATTAGCAAACGGAGAATTACAAAAATGAGTTCCGTTATCGCTTATGATCGCCTTCGGAGTTCCGAAACGCGAAAGCATGTGTTCCTTAAGGAACTTCAACACCACCCTATGATCATTGGTTTTGGACGCAATGGCTTTAACCCACTTGGATACATACTAAACGGCCACAAGGATGTAAAGGTTACCAAAAGACGGTGGGAATGGGCCCATGAAATCAATTCCCCAACAGTCAAAGACTTTCATTTCTAGAATGGGGGACATTGGCATCATGTTTCGACGGGATATAGCACCTAATTTCTGGCAACGATCACACGAAACGCAGAATTCGTGTGCATCCTTAAAAAGTGTTGGCCAATAAAGCCCGCATTGCAAGATTTTTGCGGCGGTTTTCTTGGAAGAAAAGTGGCCCCCACATGCCACCGTGTGGGAGAAACGAATTACGCTCTCATACTCATCATCCGGGACACATTTTCGGATGATCTGGTCGGGGCAATACTTGAACAGATACGGATCATCGAAAAAGAACCTCCAAACCCAACTAAAGAATTTCCTCTTCTCTTGAGGGGTCTAATGAGATGGAATTGAGCCCGTCACGAGGTAGTTCACGATATTAGCGAACCACGGTAGAGAGGAAGTGGAGAACAACTGTTCATCCGGAAAGAATTCAATAATGGGGAGTTGGTCCTTGGGTGCCTCAAACGTTAAACGCGACAAGTGATCTGTGACAACATTTTCTACTCCTTTTTTATCTTTAATAGTTAAATTAAACTCTTGGAGTAAGAGCACCCACCTAATTAAGCGCGGCTTGGCGTCCTTCTTAGACAGAAGGTATTTAAGTGCCGCATGATCCGTAAAACAAACTATGAGGGATCCCACGAGGTATGCCCGGAATTTATCCAAAGCGTAGACAACCGCTAATAACTCTTTCTCGGTGGTTGAATAGTTAAACTGAGCACCGTTAAGAGTTTGACTTGCATAGTAACTGACATGGGGTTTCTTGTCACTTCTCTGTCCTAAAATAGCCCCAACCGCGAAGTCTCTAGCGTCACACATCAATTCGAAGGGTAGGGTCCAATCAGGAGCTTGAATTATGGGAGCGGTGGTAAGCATACTTTTTAAAGTCTCAAAAGCTGCTTGACATTCATCGCTCCATTCGAACGGGGTTTCCTTGGAGAGGAGACTACACAAAGGTCTAGCAATCGAGCTAAAGTACCTTATGAAACGACGATAAAATCCTACATGTCCAAGGAAAGACCTTACATCTTTCAGAGATTTAGGGGCGGGTAAGTTGGCAATGACCTCAACCTTTGCCTTGTCTACCTCAATACCATCTGAGGAGACGATGTGACCTAAGACAATTCCCTTCGTGACCATAAAATGGCACTTCTCCCAGTTTAACACGAGCTTTTTCTCGACACATCTAGACAAAACCTTCTTTAGCATGGAAAGACAATGGTCATAGGAGTTGCCAAAGACGCTGAAATCGTCCATGAACACCTCTAGAGCATGTTCTACCATATCACTAAACATGCTCAACATGCACCTTTGGAACGTAGCAGTCGTATTACATAGCCCGAAGGACATCCTTTTGTAAGCAAATGTCCCAAAAGGGCATGTGAAGGTAGTTTTGTCCTGATCCTTGAGATCAAGTTCGATTTGGTTGTAACCCGAGTACCCATCGAGAAAATAATAGTAAGGATGTCCGGACACGCGTTCCAACATTTGGTCAACGAATGGAAGGGGAAAATGATCCTTTAATGTCATTGCATTAAGTTTTCTATAGTCGATGCACACACGCCACCCAGTGGTGGTGCGTCTAGTGATCAATTCCCCTTTCATGTTTTCTACAACGGTGACACCTGATTTCTTTGGAACAACGTGAATTGGACTGACCCATTTGCTATCGGATATGGGATATATGATATCAGCATCCAAAAGCTTAATTACCTCCGCCCTCACAACTTCCTTCATCACTGGATTCAATCTCCTTTGCATCTCAAGAGAGGGTTTTGCATCCTCTTCAAGATTAATTTTGTGAGTGCAAATTAAGGGACTAATTCCCTTCAAATCTGTTATTGTCCACCCAAACGCACCCTTGTATCTTCTTAACAAGTCTATCAGCTTTTGTTCTTCATCCGCCTCGAGGCTTCATGAGACAACAACGGGATATGTCTCATTTTCGCCTAAATAAGCATATTTTAACTCGGAAGGCAATTGCTTTAATTCAAGTTTGGGGAATCGCACATCCAAGGGAACTTCATACGAATCACGAGGGGGTAAGTCCTCAAAAACACTACACCAATTAACATCATCAACTCTCTCGTCCTCGTCTAACAACAAGCTCATGAACTTGACCTCTTCATCATAAGAAGAATAGCTATTCTCCAAGTAAATAGGGTTCACAAGACATCCCTCTAAGGGGTCAGAAAAATATGTAGCACCAAAATGCTCCTGTACCACCTCCTCTAAAAAGTCCACTTCATGGACCTCATCATCATAATCTCCCACTTGGTTCGAAACATTGAAGATGTTCATTTCCAAGGTCATATTCCCAAATGTCAGGTTCATTTGTCCATTCCTAGTATTAATTAATGCATTGTAAGTGGCTAGGAAAGGATAACCAAGGATAATGGGGTTAGTTCTACTGCTAGGAGAAGTAGGATGGGTGTCAAGCACCACAAAGTCCACAGGAAAATAGAATTTGTCAACTTGTATTATGACATCTTCTACAACACCCCTCGGAACCTTGACGGAGCGATCCGTTAATTGGAGGGTTATTTTTGTGGGCTTGAGGTCCCCTAGACCGAGTTGTTCATAAACATGGTAAGATAACAAATTGACACTTGCTCCTAGGTCTAGCAAAGCCTGCTCAATTTTAAAGTCCCCTATCACACACGAAATGGTGGGATAGCCGGGATCTTCATATTTGGGTGGTAATTCAGATTGAATTATTGAGCTAATGTTTTCGGCCAAGAAGGCTTTCTTCCTTACAAACAATTTCCGCTTAACAGTAATTAAGTCCTTTAAGAACTTAGCATAAGCGGGGACTTGCTTGATTGCATCCAAAAGAGGGATGTTGATTTTGACCTGTTTGAACATTTCTAGTATGTCAGCATTATTAACATTCCCCTTTTGCGACAGGAGCCTTTGAGGGTAAGGTACGGGGCTAGGAAGCTTCGAAACCACATCCGACTCTAACGGGGCTTTCCCCTCTCTCTTCCTTAAGGAGGCATCTTCGACCTCTAATGGGTCGGGCGAAACCTTCTTAACGACGGTGGGGACACTTGGAGGGGTGGGCTTATCAATGACTTTCCCTCTCCTTAGAACGGTCACAGCCTTTGCACTATCAGGAGGGGGATTCGAAATGTCAGCGACACTATTTTGCCCCATGGCCTTTTGAGGTTGAGAAGGGAATTTTCCCTTCTCTTGGATACTCAAAGCCGAAGTCAACTTGGAGATTTCCTTTTCAAGCCTAGAATTTGTGGCTTGTTGAGAGGTTATGAAAGATTGAAGAGTCTCTTCGAGGCTCCTCTTATTCGGGTGAGCATACAATGATATAACCGGAGGAGGTGGTCCCTGAGGGGGACCTTGCATTTGAGCTTGGGGTGGAGGAACTTGATTATATGGTTGCTGAAAATTATGAGGTGGGGGAAGATTTTGATAATTCGGGGGAGGTGGATTTTGAGAATGTTGGGGCTGCCCATAGGAGAAACCCGGATGGTTTCTCCACGAAGCATTATAGACCTCACCTAAAGGAGTCATGTACTGTTTCTTATAAGTGGCCATCGCGTTGGCTTGATCGTGAAGCATCACTTTATATGCCGGGATTGTTGGACAATCCCTCGTTGAGTGATCTTCAATGTCGCAAATGGCACAAGACTCCTCTACATGTGAGGGAGAAGGATGGGATGGTTCCCGATCTTTGGCATCCATTGCCTCGATACGCTTAGAAAGTTGGGCTACTCTTAATGACATATCATCTCCTTCGGCAAGGTGATATATCCCATGGCTAGAGGAAGGTGGATTGGATGACCGGGCATTGGTTTTGCTAGGGTCCGAAGTGTCCCACGCTTGGGTGGTCTCGGCACAATATTTGAAATGTGCCCACACATCATCAGGATCTAAACCAAAAAACTCGTCGGAGCACATTGTCTCCACCATTTGTTTTGCATTGAGGGTAAGCCCATTGTGGAAAAATGAGATTAATCTCCACTTTTCGAACCCGTGATGTGGGCACTTATGAAGTACCTCATTAAATCTCTCCCAACATCTCTCGAATGATTCACCTTCGGCTTGAGCGAAGGTTTGTATTTGACCCTTTAAAGATTTGGTGCGATGAGTAGGAAAGAATTTCTTCAAAAATTGCGCTTGCATTTCGCGCCAACTCCCGATGGAATTAGGAGCCAAGGATCAAAGCCAAGTTTTGGCTTTGTCCTTCAAGGAAAATGGGAAGAGTTTGAGACGTGTGACATCCGGAGGACAGTTTTGATCGCTAAAAGTATCGCACACCTCCTCAAACTCTCTAACATGAAGGTACGGTTGTTCACTTTCCATACCGTGGAAAGTAGGAAGTAATTGGATCATTCCGTTACGAAAATGGAATTGTGCGGCATTGTAGGGAAAAATGATACAAGACGGAGAGGTGGTCCTCTCCGGTTGCAAATAATCACGCATGGTCCTATACGGGGGTTCGGGTACAACCCCCTGACTACCGTGCTCACTAACATTGTCATCCATGGTTGTGGGATCGAAGTGAGCCCAGGTATACGAAGAAGATGATACCGAACTAGAACGAGAAATTGTTGGTAAAGGTCTCCAATAATCCGAGGGTTCACTAGACGATGGTTCACGAATAGGATTCAAATTGCTACTACTCGAGTCTTGAATTTATGAAATTTTGGATTGATTTTTGGAAATCGTGATGTCACGGTGACCACAGGGAACGTTAGTGTAAAGAGAATTTCAAAACCCTAAGATAGTTGCCAATCCCCAGCAACGGCGCCAAAAACTTGATGCGCTCTAAATAAAGCTTGTGATTCAAGTGCAAATCTATCGCAACAAGTAATATCCAGTAAGAACGGAATCGTGATCCACAGGGATTGAAACACTCCTAAGAGAACAGGATTGGGGTAAAGGTATTCTCTAAACGTCACAAAAGTTAAAGTGTAAAAGATGATTTAATAGTTTGGAAAAGTGATTGAGAGTAATCTCTAAACTAACATACTATTGATGATCAGTTAATTAATTAATAATTACGGAACTATGAAAAGAACTAAGATAAGCTTGAGTTCAAGAAATTAAAGGGATCGAGGATCATTCTCCCACCTCGGATTCACAAAGAAGGGGATTATAGGGCTTGGTTGGAATTAATTCTAATAAAGCATAACTAAACGAGTCCGAACATCAACCATGTAGAGACCAAACTCAACAATGGAGGATTATGGGTTAGTTAGTTATTACTAGATGGGTTGGGTTTGTAGTAAAGCTTCAAACACTAACCCTTGCATGACAAGAGAAGTTAAGAAACTATGATACTCCAAAACCAACACATGAAGTTCCATTAGAACAATTATAAACCAAACCCTAAATATGAAGTTCAAGCATCCAAGGTGGGATTATGATCCCCAATCATAAGTCTAGCTACTCATAATTGAAACTAAACTACACATGCTAGTTAACAACATAGTTAAGTTAGTTATCTAGTTTAAACACAAACCAATACAAGATATGGAATTAAATGCAAATTAAAGCTAGTAGAACAAGTAGAGAAGAAGTAAATGAACCTTTCTTGCATTAATAACCACAATTCAACTAGTAATCAAAGCTTTACAAGTTGGTGAAAACCAAAAATGAACTTGACCTAGGAGAGAGAAGAGAGTGTTTTTTTCTATATCACCAAATATCTAACAAAAGTAATCTCTCAACAAAGGAGGAAAAACAAGGGATAAATCCCCAAAAATCCAACCAAAATGGCAAACTAGTAATAAGAAGAAAGCTGGAAATGCAGGGCCGAATCGATTCGGTGCCAAATCCGAATCGATTCGGAAGTGTAGAGAATTGCCCCTGTATGAAACCGAATCGATTCGGCATTAATCCCAAATCGATTCGGGCCTGCTGGAGAAGGCAAGTTGCCTATATTGGCATTATTTCTCCCATGCTTCACCGAAACTTCTGTAACTTCTTCGTTTGAGGTCGGATTCAAGCACCGTCGGAGGCCACGCGAAGATAAGAAGAAGATATACAACTTCCGTGAAGAAATCGGGATCAAAACCCGAGTGCTGAAATTACCAAAATGCTCCCGACTGTGCAAGTGTCAATGGAACTTTTCCGGATCAAAACCAAACTTCCCAAAATGCATTCCCGAGACCTATAAAAGATCAATAAAGACACATACAAAGTATATATGATGAATTCAGGGGTTATTCAATAAATGAGTATAAGAATCGGGAAATACATGCACGGGAACGCTAGAATGTACAAATTAACGGGGTATAAAATACAATAAAAGTGACGAATCAATAGGAAACCAAAGGATGGGGGGAAAGGGCCCATGAAGTCAATACCTCAGCAATCGAAGATCTCACTAACGAGTATGGGGGTAAGAGGCATCATGTCTCGTCGGGTAATAGCTCCCATCCGTTGGCACCTATTGTAAGATTTACAAGCATCGTTCACATCCCGGAATATTATGGGCCAATAGAGGCCGCATTGCATAATTTTAGCGGCCGTCTTTTTTATCAAAAAGTGGCATCCACTAGCTTCTGAATGACAAAATTGGATGACTTTGGGTATCTAGTCATCCGGTACGCATCATCGGATGATTTGGTTGACGCAATATTTAAACAGGAAGGAATCTTCATAGAAAAACATGCGTGACCAAGTAATAAACCTCTTCTCATCTTGCGGTGTCCAGTTGGGAGGGACGGCTCCCGTGACAACGTAGTTCACTATGTTTGCAAACTAGGGTAAAGAAGAGGTAGCAAAGAGTTGCTCATCGGGAAAGTATTCGTCTATGGCTATGGGATCACTATGTACGTCGAACGAAAGCCGTGATAAGTGGTCGACAACGATGTTTTCTACTCCTTTCTTATCTTTAATGGAGAGATTAAACTCTTGTAGGAGAAGGATCCACCTTATGAGGCGCGACTTTGCATCTTTCTTTGCAAGTAGGTATTTCAATGCCGTGTGGTCGGTGAAGCAAGTGATGGGACAATCGATAAGGTAAGATCAAAATTTGTCAAGAGAAAAGACTACCGCTAGCAACTCCTTCTCGGTAGTGGAGTAATTGAGTTTTGGTCCGGTGAGAGTCCTACTAGCGTAGTAGATGGCATGAGCCTACTTATCTTTTCTTTGGCCCAAAATAGCCCCTATCCCGTAATCTCTAGCATCACACATAAGTTCGAATGGTAAAGACCAATCTGGAACTTGCATGATGGGAGCGGACACAAGCATGGTTTTTAATTTTTTAAAAGCGCTTTGGCATGCTTTCGTCCACTCAAATGGGTTGTCCTTCATAAGTAGGTTGCCTAAGGGTCTAGAATTGGCACTAAAGTCCTTAATGAACCTTCGATAAAACCGCACGTGGCCCAAGAAGGAGCGCACGTCTTTGAGCGATTTTGGTGAGGGTAGATCGGATATGGCATCTATCTTAGCTCTATCAACTTGGATGAAACTATGTGGCCAAGAACTATTCCCTTGGTGACCATGAAGTGGCATTTCTCCCAATGCAGCACTAAGTTCTTTTCCACACACCGGGTAAGTACTTTTTCTAGTTTTTCAAGACAAAGGTCGAAAGAGGTGCCAAAAACGCTGAAATCATCCATGAACACTTCAAGTCCTCTCTCGACCATGTCGCTAAATAGGATCAACATGCACCTTTGAAAGGTCGCGGGTGCATTACACAAGCCAGATGGCATACGTTTGTATGCAAACGTACCTAAAGGGCAAGTGAAGGTTGTTTTCTCCTGGTCAAGTACGTCTACCTCAATTTGGTTATATCCAGAATAACCATCTAGGAATCAATAGTAAGCGTGGCCTGTTACTCTCTCAAGCATCTGATCAATAAACGACAAGGGGAAATGGTTTTTCCTAGTTCCCGCATTGAGTTTCCGGTAATCAATGCAAATGCGCCACCCGATGGCAGTACATTGGGGAACTAGATATCCCTTAGCATTCTCAATAAGTGTCATGCCCGACTTCTTTGAGATAACTTGAATAGGGCTTACCCACTTGCTATCCGAGATTGGGTAGATCATCCCGGTATCCAATAGCTTAATTATATTGGTCCTCATAACTTCTTTCATATTAGGGTTTAGACTTCTTTGCATTTTCTCTCGAGGGCTTGATATCCTCTTCGAGATGGATCTTGTGGGTGAAAATCAAAGGACTTATCCCCTTCAAATCAGCAATGCACCAACCAAAGGCACTTTGGTGCTTCCTCAAAATCTTTAACAATTTACCCTCCTGCACTTCGTCTAGGCTAGAGGAGACAATAACAGGAAATGTCTCATCCTCTCCTAGATATGCATATTTAATATGGGAGGGGAGTTTCTTTAATTCGAGGGTTAGAAATTTTTCATTGGAGGGAACCATACGTGTGTCCCTCGGTGGTAACTCCTCGAATCTCGAAACCCAACTTACATCTCTCGCGTCCTCGTTCGATGCTCTCTCATCAAATAATTATCTCAACTGCTCAACCTCCCTCTCGAATGTGGTGTACGTACCCTCACTCTCGTGACTCGACACTAAACAGGACCCTAAGGCATCGCCACTATAATTTTCCTCAAAATTCTCCTTTACGACCTCGTCTATTAGACTCATCGCGTGAAGATCATCTTCTTCCCTTGTCTGTTGGGCGATATGGAAGATGTTAGTCTCTAAAGTCATGTTCCTCAAAGTGAGTTGCATTCGCCCACTTCACGTATTGATGATTGCGTTAGCCGTAGATAAGAACGGGCACCCAAGAATGATGGGAACATGGTTGCTCGAGGTGAAGGAGGGCTCCGTGTCCCAAATGACAAAGTCTACCGTAAAGTAAAAAGTGTCAACTTGGACGATTATGTCCTCAACTATGCCTCGTGGAATCTTCACGGTTCGATTCGCTAATTGGAGAGTGACCTTTGTGGGCTTGAAGTCACCCAAATCAAGTTTCCTAAAGATGGAGTAAGGGAGAATATTGACACTTGCTCCCAAATCAAGGCTTTCTCAATTTTATTTTCTCCAATAATGTATGAAATGGTGGGTGCACCGGGATCTTTAAACTTGGGTGGGAGATCATTGAGTAGGATGGAGCTCACATTCTGTGCTAGAAAGACATTTTTCTTTACCTTCATCCTCCTTTTTACCGTCAACAAGTCTTTGATGACTTTTGCATAAGCTGGAATTTGCTTAATGGCATCGAGGAAAGGTAAATTCAGCTTCACTTGCTTTACCACGTCTAGCACTTCATCAAGGGGATTCCCTTTATGGGAATGAATCAACCTTTGAGGAAACGGTGCCGCAATCGGTGGTTTCACTACAACCTCGGGTTCACTAGTGTCCTCTTTCTCACTCTCATTCAAGGGCACATGTTCGGCCTCTTTCGTGCCGGGCGAAATCTCCTTGTCTTTGGTTGCATCGTGTGGGGGAGGCGATAAATCAATGACTCTCCCACTATGAAGAGTGGTCACATCTTGACATTGCTCCTGATATTCTCTCGAGGTGGATCTAACAGTAGTTTGACCTTGGGGCGGTCTTTGGCCCTGGGCAGGAAACTTACCTTTTTCTTGGATACTCAACGATGATTGCAACTGTGAAATGTTTGCATTCATGTCATTCATCATGCGCTGATGCCTAACATTAGTTGCAGTCTGGGTATTGATAAATTGGTTGATCGTATCCTCGAGACTTCTCCACGGTGGAGGGATGTATGCTCCTTGAGGTGATGGTGCTTGCACATGTCCTTGCATGTGTGGAGCTCATTGAAAGTGCGGCAGTGGAGGAGGGGCAACATGTGAATAAGGATTCATTGCAGCATGTTGTTGCCCATAGCTAAAACCAGGGTGGTTTTTCCATGAAGGGTTGTAGGAATTCCCGTGCGGGGCATCAAAATTACCCTTAAAACCTCCTATCCACTGACTTGCTCTTGAAGCATCACTTTGTAGGCGGGTATATTCGGGCATTCCTCAGTTGAATGACCTGCCTCACAAATCGCACACACCTTCTCAACAAGTTTTGGGATGAATCCAGTTGGTCCTCTTCCCAATACCTCACGTACGTCTCACAGTCCTTTCTCAATCATATCGAGTCGACTGTCCGCTATAGAATTTCTTTCTACATAAAATAGGTCAGACGCCGATGGAGTGGTGGTCGCTTGACAATTTCGATTTTGAGCATTAGGGTCAGATGTATCCCAGGATTGGGTAGTCTCGGCGACATACCTCAGGTGAAGCTCAGCATCGTGGGCGTCTAAGTCGACAAACAGACCACTACCCATGGTCTCAACGAGTTGCTTGGATTTAATGTTCATCCATTATGGATAAAGAAGATGATTTGCATTTTATCAAAACCATGATGGGGACACGAGGCAATTAACTCGTTGAAACACTCGTAGCATCATTCGAATGACTCAATTTCTAATTATCGAAAAGTTTGAATTTGAGCCTTGATGGAATTCGTTCGATGTGGAGGAAAGAACTTCTTGAGAAATTTTGATTGTAATTCCTTCCATGATGAAATCGAATTTGGAGTTAAAGACCATAGCCATGATTTAGCCTTATCCTTTAGCGAGAATGGAAAGAGTTTGAGGCGGAGCACATGTTTTGTGCAAGTTTGATCACTGAGCGTCTCGCACGCCTCCTCAAATTCCATAATGTGGGCATATGGCTTTTCTGAATCCAGTCCATGGTAAGTGGGAAGTATCTGGATCATCCCATTTTTAAAGAGAAATTACCCAACATTGTATGGGAGTAAAATGCCTCCCGGAGTGACAGTGCGCTCGGGATATAAGACGTCTCTCAAAGGGAGATATAGGGCCTCTCCCTCGTCGGCAACTGCACTACCGTGTTGTGACATGTCTCTCTCTCTCAAAGATTCGGTATCCTCACTTGGTATATTAGGAGTGCTCTCTGAAGTGTGTCCTAAGAAGGAAAACGACGTGTTATTTTAGATTGAGTGTGATGGTGTGGGAGGTGGAACCCAGAACTGTGGAGCGTTTGGAGTGTGAGGGCTATCAGGATCGTACTCAACTATTGGATTTTCGTGAATGTGGGTTGGAGTATTATGGGGAGTTGGAGTGAGTTCATAATTTTGCATTAATAGCTTATGAGAGATGGTGATAACTCTTTTTTTGCTTTTTGAATTTTTTTTATGTTTTCGTATTTTTTTGAAATTTTTTTGGTCAAAGATTAGATTGACTCGATCTAATCCTAAGTCTACCTAATTCCCCGACAATGGCGCCAAAAACTTGACGCGACTAAGAATGTGTCTCAGAAGTGCATTCTCTTTTAGGCTCAAGTGCAAGCCTATCGCATTAGTAATAAACCCGGTAAGTCGGGATCGTATCCACAGGGAAATAGGATAATGGAATTGTGACGACGTTGGACAGATGAATGAATATTAACTCAGACTATAAAGAAAAAGGAAAAGATCATTTGATTTATGGAATAACTAAACTAGATGCAATTATGAAATTATGAAAATGCAACTATTCTAAATTACCTAAAATACTGATGAAGAATGATTTAAAACTTTAAACTACATGATGAGAAAAACAGGATGGGAATACAATAGCCCAACCCTAGTGTATTGATGCTATAAAACTAATCGTAAATTTAAATGATTAATTAGACCCATAATTTAGTACTCCCAAGCATTACGTATATGAGGTTCAAGCCCGCATCATACTTAATCTGAGGACGAGTAAATCGGTATTACAATAGTTACACTCGAATTGTATTCTAAAGCATCTCGGTTACCCGAAAGCAAACGAGATCTAAAGATCTACAATTGTCGTGTTCCTACGCAATACGGTCATAATCAAACCATTAAATCTAGAGGATTAATTTTATGCACATGCAACAACCACATCAGGTTGGGTTCATATATCCCTACCTTAGAAAATCTAGCCTACTATGATGAAAGTAATGAAAACGATTTTGTATTTGCAGGAAATCATGATTAAACTAAGGACAAATTGCAGACTGATGTAAACGGGAAATTAAATAGAAGAAATTACTGACTAATCTTACCAAAGCACTCAGAGCAGAAATTAAAATTACTTGTAAACACTCAAATCTGAACAATCTTCAATCTTGGAATTAAAATAATAAACTATCTCCAAAACGAGGGTTTTTCTGAAAAGAATGGAAAATTAGCTAAATTCTCCGTGCTAAGAATGATGAAAAAATGGGTTTTTATACCCTACAAAACTTCAGGAGTTCTAGCTGCACTAGGATTCTCCATTAGAGAAGGGTAAAAATTAAAACTCGACAGTCGAACCGGTCCGGCCCTCCTGCGATTCGGTCTACCTGGAATCCGAATCGGTTCCTTTAATTCTTGGGCAGATCGATCTGAGGCGGATAGGTTCTCTTAATTCCTTGCAGCTTCAGTTCGTCTTCGGTCCGGAGTTCTCTGGAAATTGGCAATACGGACCGGTTCGGGGTTCCTTTGACTTTTTCCTTCAGACTTTGACTGCTCATTACTTTCACACCGGGACTCCGATTGAGGTGTTGTTTCTTCCTATGCGCCCATGAACTTGATATATTCAACTTCCCTTTAGATGCCTCATCCGAATTTCGAGTAAAAATTGAATTTTTTTCCTTTTGACTTTCCTTCTCATATTTCTCGATTCTTCCGGTTTCGTTCTTTCTTTAATTAACATCAAATACCTGTAAAATCAGTACAAAATACCAGAAACTTGGTGTACTCGTTAAGATAAGTCAATAGCAAGATTATGTGATAAATTCAAATTGATTACGTTGTTCGAGGTGCTAAAAGTAACTAAATTAAAGGGATAAATTGGGAAGAATTTATGCCTAAGCACCTACACTGGGACCCTAGACAAATAATTAAATTGGCTTCAAATAAATACTTGAAAATACCCAATTATAATTACCACAATTTATTTTCCTTTTTTATTTTATCATAATTAATTCCACAAAATAATTATGACTGCACTCCAACTTACTTATCTCCTAAATGCTCGAATATAATGATGTCTTATTTGTAGAGTCGATTATGACGCATAATGTGATTCCCGATGTCAAGCTTCTGATACCCGCTTCATTAAGTCAATTTGCTACTAATCGACTTTAACCAATATATAATAAATTTCCCTAACTCTTAGGCTTAACTTATTTTGCTAAATCCACCGGATTATAAATAATCCACCAACCAGGTTTATGGTGGAAATAAAACCTTATAAGTTAGTCATGGGATATCGCAATCCTAGGTATCCCCGGATGCGAATTCCTCCAAATTAAGATCTCAAAATTACTTA
Source organism: Sambucus nigra (assembly GCA_949130495.1). Classification (NCBI taxonomy): domain Eukaryota; kingdom Viridiplantae; phylum Streptophyta; class Magnoliopsida; order Dipsacales; family Adoxaceae; genus Sambucus; species Sambucus nigra. The sequence goes on from OX422214.1 coordinate 528,334,386, forward strand.
TATGATTGTCACCCAATATACGAGGATCATTTTATTCAATGTTGTATTGAATAGCACCAATGGTGATCAAAGTGACAACTACACAAGCATCCCAATCGTCTTAATTCTCGAGATTAAGAATATATGCAACTTATGAAAATGGTGTGAGTTTTTTTAGTCGAATCATGACAAACCTTCAGACTCTAATCTCATGGGTGGTCCCATTCCATACATTCAAGATCATAATCCTTTGTTAAACTATCTCGCAAGTTCCAGAACCAAAATCGGTTCTCCCTAGTTTGAGATAAGTTGCTAGGACTGTATCACAACCGTTATGATAGGATGTCAAGTCCCTATCTAGGTTGTAAAGATTTTAATAGTGTTATAGTCGAAATTCCAATATCGTGATGATCAACTCAAAGTTTCATCAGCAGAATTCCTTCCAAGGTCTATTAATCGACATTAATATGAAACAATATATTTAAACCCAATATGAAGCATTCTCGTAGCCATGATTCTCATTTCAAAATGAAATGACACACCTTTACTAAAAAGTAATTGTTACACCTTATTTTATGAGTAAAACCCCAACAATAGTGTGATTGGAATTCTAAATTAGGTGAAGGGTTTGCTCCCCAAACATAATATTATTCCAAATAATTATCAGAGTATGAAGAATAATTTTAAAGGTTTGGAAATGAAGTATAAATCAATTCATACTTAAAAGTATGATTGCATACTATAGGGAAGTTGTACAAAAATCTTGGTCATTGTCTGATATACAGGCAATCTAAATATGTGCCAGAGCATGGTCCTAATGATAAGAGACGCGCACTTTTAGATGTTCCTCAAAAAGTATTTAAATATTTCCCTATTGGTCCCAAGTTAAAGAGAATTTTCATAATACCATGGATAGTGGAGGCAATGACTTGGCATACTAGGGAAAAAGTAGGGGATACTCTCATGCATTATCCAATGGACTTAACCATTTAGAAAAGCATAAATTTTAGTCATCCAAAATTTTCCAAACGATATCGTAATATTTGTTTGTCAATATCAACATACGGGTTCAATCCATTTGGCAATATAAGAACCAATCAAAGTGTACGGTCGGTGATCTTAGCACTCGAAATCCCCTTCTTTCGTTGTGAATAAGACAAGAATTTTTTATGTTTTCTTTTTAATACATGGGCCGAAGTCCTCAAGTGACTATATTGATATCTACTTGGAATCGTTGGTATAATAATTGAACGAGTTCTAGGTAGTGGGTGCGAAATCATTTAATTCTAAAAAATTGGAAGAGTTCACCTTAAAAGATATGTTAATCTGGGCAATTCCTGATTTTCTAGCTTACGGGACTTTATCGGGCTGTAATGTTCATAATTATTTTGGGTGGAGAGGAAAACGGATCTCAAAATATTAAGGATACTAAAAAAATTATATATCATTCTCACAACAGATTCTTTCCTTCCGATCACAATCTTAGATTTGATAAAGATTATAATTTTTTATAGGGTGGGGTCGAACATAGGTTAGCTCCAAGAAATCTTTCAGTTTCAAAATTTAAATGGAGGTCTTCCAAATGTGAAGCTAATGTGTCGAGAAAGAGTCCTAAATTCATTAATCTCAAGCATAAAGAGACCCTCACTGAGAATGAATCCGAGAAGACGAAGGCATAGTCGAGCCAGTTAATGTAATTTAACTTCCCATTTTTTAAGGGTAACCCCATGTGCCACGTATTATATCTCATCATGCATGCTGAGAAGAACATCATCGAACATAGTATGAGAGATTCCTAGGTGTAAGTAATTAGAAGGATGGATAAAAGGCATAACATGATTTTAAAATGTTGAAAATCAAGATGTTATTATGGTTTAAAAAAGACAGTAGTAGGGGGAATATAATTCCCCATGTGGCATATACTTTGACGAGTGAAGAAAGAAAGCTTCTTTTAGACACACTACATAATTTGAAAGTCTCCTCTAATTTTTTTTCGAATTTTAATAGGATTGTGATATATGTCACACGTGATCTACAAAAGTGCAAGTCTCACAATTGGCATGTGATCACGTAATCGGTCCCTTTATTGTTTATGCACTGTTTCTATAAGCACAAGGATTTTCGGAGGGTCATTATGCAGATTTGCCCTTGCTTCACACTTTTTTCGCAAAAGTAATCAACCGAAAACACATCGTGGGTTAAAAAAACCTTAACTGAAGCTACTTGTGTGTTGGAGAAGTACTTCCCCTGACATTCTTCGACATAAGTATTCACTTGTTGGCGCACTTATGCGATAAGGTGTTTATTTACATCCCAATAAGATATCGATGGATGTACTATGTTAAGAATTTGAGGTACATTATAATATCCATCACGGATGAATACATTACTATGGAGGCATCAGTGTTTGCTAGGGAATATATGCCTTACCCTAAAATTTGATTCTTATATCTCGATAGAGTACTTTTGTTTGATTCACTAATAAAAACAAGTGGGTGGAATAGTTTTATGTTATTTGAATTCTAATAACCGGAACTTGTGTATTTCTATTTGATTTATGCCATAAATTATTCTAGTAAAGCCTATGTTTTGTAGAATATGTCTTCTGCGGGACATTAAACTCTGGGAAAAAAGTGGGGGTGACGAGGGATCATCTAGCAATAAGCCTATATAGTTCAAAAAGTATGGGAGCATAGGTGAAAAAAACTAGTGTACATATTAGGGTATAGGGGTTATTAGTAATTAGTTGTGGGTACGATGATTGGAAGAACGCGACCGTAGAGCTGAAGATGGCCAATTGGGGGGCTTAGAGGTATGAAATCTCAATATTTATATTAAATATTTGACTTTCATTTAAGATTTTATTATTATATTCTTTAATATTAATTCACTAACTTTCTTATATTATATGTTTGTTGGAAAATAACAATTCAACTCCCCCGGGTGCGAGGGATAATATATTAATGGGTGTAGGAGGGTAATGGAATGTATGGATGAAGAACTTTCATGCCTTGGTATTGCAGTGTAGGGACACCGTCCCAAAAAATGGGCCAATTACGATGGCCACATTTTGTTTAATGTTAAGTAAATAACTTTAATTTGGCCATATTTTCCTTTAATTTGGTCATATTTTGCAGGAGTTTAGGAGTGCTCGGGGAAAAGGCACATAGGATTGACTCTTATATAAAGATTCTTATGAAGAAGAGCAGCCTCGTAATCCACAAGTCACTGAGACCAGCGTGAGTTATAGTTTAAATTATATTGTCGATTTCATACTATTTATTAGTTTTTTTAAAGTTAATAGCATGTTTTATATTGCATTTTGATTGTTCTCGTGAGATTGGAGTCTACTGTTGAGTTTAAGGCTGCTATAGCATTTACATGACTATCGTGCCCCCGGGAGAATTGTTGAACGTGGACTTCCTCCAATTTTGACATTAGCTCACGCACCATCGTGAAGTAGGTTTACATTCTCTCATCCTTGGCATTGAAGTACTAACTGACTTGGTTGGACACCAGTCTTGAGTCACAATACACTTCGAGCTGGTTTGCCCCCAGTGAATGAGCCTTACACAGTCTAGTTATAAGTGCTTCGTACTCGACTTCATTATTGGAGGCTTCAAAGCCCAACCGGATCCCATTCTCAATCATCGCATCTCTTTTGGTGTTATGAGGATAATTTCCACTCCTTCCCCCTTAGTATTAGAGATGACATTCATGTACAACGTTCATCACTCGAATTGGCCCTGTTTGCGACCTTTTGACTACTTGGCCATCTGTTGGTCGGTAGGATTATCTCCTGTGAACTCCGCTATGAAGTCGGCCAATATCTTCCCCTTGATTGTTTTCCTTGGTTGAAAGTGAATGTCAAATCTCCAAAGCTCTAGTGACCATTTTGGCATGCGTCCAGAAAGGTCGGCTTTGCAATGAACCTTTATGGTGAAACCAAAAATACAAAAAACTTTTTTAATTTTTTATCAAAAATAAAATCAATTTTGTAAATTTTCAAACTTCTACTTAAAAACTAAAAATATTTTTGCAATTTTCAAGATTATTTAAATATAAAACATAGAAATACAGTCTAAAAATAGAGGAAAATGATACAAATAAGATAATCACCCTAAAATAGATAAAAGACCAAAACTAAATCAACAGAACAAATACCCAAAGACTTCCTAAGATTCTCGAATGGGGGAAAGAAGTGATGCGGTAGTGGAGTGGGCCTCAAAGTTGTGTTTAAGCTTTTGGGAAGCTATCACCAGCGCATAAGACAATTTTTCTAGTGGTAAGTAACATTGATCCCGGTCTATGAGTGTTTTGCTGGTATAGTAAATAGGGAACTATTTTGTCTCTTTCTCACAAACCAAGTTCGAGCTGACCGCGTGGCCTAAAAATACAACATAGAGGTTAAGGGAGTCCCTTTGATCTGGAATTTCTAGTAATGGAGGCTTTCTTAGGTAGGATTTGATTTCCTTAAGATCTATTGAGCATTCGTCGTTCCTAAATAAGGCATTTTTCCTTCTTGAGTAGTTGCAAGAACAATCAACAATGCTCGGATGGCCTTGAAATGAAACGGTTAAGTGCCACAAGTATCTCAGTGAGCTTTTGGATATCGTGAAACATCCTCGGTCTCTAGACATTTTTTATAGCTTCTATTTTATCAAGATTTTCCTCAATTCCCCTTTTGCCAACTAGATAACTTAGAAACTTCATTGACTGGATCCCTAATGAACATATACTCGAATTTTTCTTCATTTAATAGTGCATAAGGATTTCAAAGGTGTTGGCAAGGTCATTGAGATGTTCATCCTTGGATAGGTCTTTGAGATGGGCGTCCTTACTCTTGCTTTTGACGAGCATATTATCAATGTATATGTCCATCATTTCCCCTATTTCCTGATTGGACGTATTCGTGACCAGTCTTTGGTATGTGGCTCCAGCATTCTTAAGGCTAAAAGCCAAGACCTTGTAATGGTACAAACCCAATGGTGTTATAAATTAAGTTTTGCCTTGGTCGAGGCCGGATAAAGGAATCTGATGATATACCGAGTAAGCATCTAGAAAACTCATTCGTTTGTGGGCTGCTATGGCTTCAAATAGTTGATCAATCTCTTGCAAGGGAAAGTTTTCCTTAGGGCAAGCTCTGTTAAGGTCATTAAAGTCTATACAGACTCTCTTGCTACCTTTGCTTTTATGAACTATGACTAAGATCGACAACCACTTCGAGAATTGAACTTGTCTGATGGACCTTGCCTCAAGAATTTTTCCAACCCATTTTTCTACATCTTTTACCTTCTTTGGGGCTATTTTGTAAGATTTTTGTACAATCGTCTTGAATTTCGGATCTATATGAAGACGATGACAGGAAATCGTAAGATCAACCCTTGACATATTGTATGAATCCCACGTAAATACACCTCGGTTATGCATCAGAAAGGTGATCAACTCCGTTCTTTTGTGGTCAATTAATGCAATACCGATTAGAAACTTCCTCTCTAGTCGGCCTTCATAAAAAATAACCCCCCTCTAATTTTTCTATCACCCTATCGTCCCCAATCTATGATGCACTTTAGTTTTGGAGGGTAAGTTTAAGGGATATCTCTCATGTCATGAAGACACCCCCTTCCGATAGTAGCGTGACAGGGAGAATCAATATCTACCACTAAAAACTCAATGTGCTTAGATATATTCCCTGCCCTTAATAGCAGGATCACCTTCCCTAATGACATGGTCATCTTTCTTGTGAAGCTGAGCAAAGGGATAGTCGCTTCCTTTAAGTTTGACATCTTGAATTTGATCTTATGGACGAGTTTCAGGTACATTATCTTGGAGGAACTCCCCTGATCCACCTGTAACTTGTCTATATCCCAGTCTATAATTTTGAGAGTTATTATCAGCATGTTGTGGTGTGGGGTTCTCAACCCGACCAAGTCTTCCTTTGTATACACAATGTACTTGTTATAATACACGTCCTTTGGTCTCCTATACATGCTAGCATGGCTCTTGGAAGGATCTATCTTAAAGGCCTCCATTAGGGCTTTGACCTTCTTAAGCTCCATTCAAACTGCATTTCCCTAGATCTGTTTGAGGTCAGATGCCCCATGTTTCAGTATAAACTCATGCCCTACCTCGTTGTCCAGGATGTTGTCTAGTTTTTGGTCGCCGTTGGCGACGACCTGATATAATTTTTTTCTTTATGTACTCATTCAAGTGCCCTGCCTACTCCAACTCCTTTTGGTGAGATTTTAGTGCCTTGCAGTTCTTTGTCGTGTGTCCATTTTCCTTGTGAACTGCATATCGGAGAGTGTTGTTCCTCTTGTCGATTCCCAATCATCTTTTTTAGCCACTTGATAAACTATTGATCCTTAATCTTCCCTAAGATCTTGTAAATTAGTTACTTCAAAACTGTGTTGATGGCTTAAAAGGCTTTAGATGAGTCTGCCTTGCCCTTATTTTTGACAAAAAAATTTCTTGTTCCTCTTTTAGGGGTTGTTCTCTTTTTCGTTACCTTTGTTCACCTTAGCGTGACCAGTTTCTATCTTGCTGGTATGGACCACGTACTCCATCTTAGCGTACCTTTCTATACGTGATATGAGTTCTTCAATGGTATCTGCTTCCGTCTTAATGAGGAACTGATGAAGTATGGAAGTAAAGGGCAGGACAATCTTGAAAGATACTACGACAACCTTCTCCGAGCAATCTTTCATGTCATTAAAAGTCTCCCAGTAACGTTTAGCATATTCGTACAGGGTCTTCTGTGGCTATTTCCTCATCGTGAGCAAGGAGTCCATCCTTTTTCAATGTGAGATACTGGTTATGAAGCAAGTAATAAAGTCCTCAGCGAGGGCCTTAGAGCTCTTAACCGACCTATTTGGCAGCCTTTCAAACCACTTCTGAGAGACTTCACCCATACTGAAAGGGAAAATACGATACATAAAAGCATAGTTTTGACTCCATAAGGTCATGACCTGCCTGTTTTACTAATCATGATCTATGGGGGTTAATTTTTCCATCATAGATTTTGAACCTTGGGCTTGTAAACTTCTTTGGGGGTTCTTCCTCCTCAATGTACCTTGAGAAAAAAGACCTCAACTGAGTGATTAGAGCTCTTCTCGCTAGCTTCTTCAGGGATATGGATCCTTAGTGTACTGGGTGTTAATCCATTTCTCCCAGGACCAAGCTTCTTATGTCATCCTTATGGTGATCATTATCTCGATGGCACTTCCTTGGGTGACTCCCATGTTCTGAACGCTCTTGGTCACATGTAGTGCTTCTTCTTCGACTATGAGTTTTCTCGTTTGAAGTCTAGGGATCCGAGCATGATGTTTCCAGTTTTCTAGACATGATTCTTTCTCCATCTTTTTTAGTCACCATTGAAGGCGAGAGTTCTCCTTAATTTAAAGGCGAGTTTCCTCCTCCTTCTATTGGAGTCGTGCTTCATATGCGTCGATCAATCATGAGATTTGGGTTGATCTAGGCTTCCTGTGGCTTTCCTCGAAAAGAAGTTACGCTGGATGAAATCTTGGGTTCCTATCCTAGAAAATTTCAGACCAGACCCCAAGTGAATCAAGGTCAGCTTGCAAGTCACCAGGTTGGGGTGCACTGTTTGGGTAGTTAGCCATTTGTGACTATTCTTTTTTTTAAGGGAATGCTTTCATAGAAAAGGAAATTGATTCCCATAGACAATGCTAAATGTGAGTGCAATTAATCACATTAAATGAATTCTAGAAAGCAAGTAATGAAAGAATGCTAGATAGGTGGTAACGGACACCGTGACCAGATATTTATTTATTTAAAAAAATGGAGCCTCACGGATTAGGTATCTGGCCATATCCATTTAATAAAAAATGAAATAAATTTTATTTTTATGACCCCCCCAAACCCTATATTCAACAACCAATTCATATACAATTCAACAATATTAACATTACTTTGTTATACTCATATCACATTGATCTGTTATCTGAGCATATTATTTTAAAATAATGAAATGAGGGAAATGCCATCACTATTTACAATTTTTGTAGGTAACAAAGGGAAATGCCATCATCATTTACAATTTTTGTAAGTAATAAAGAAAACTATAATCACCATTGACCATCTCACTACATATCTTACATGTAAGGATTGCTAGTGATTAATTGATCCAAATTAGAATACCACTCACATGTGGGGAACAACCGTTGTTGCCTACCCCTAAAACCAAGAAAATTTGAAACATTAAAGTAAAGACGTGGATACCCGTTATGTATAACGTTTGTTAAGAAGTATAATAAACATATAGCCAAACCAATTTGACATTGTGGAGTTGATAATCCAAAGTAAAGCACCGTGCCATACTAGTTAATTCATAAATCATATTAAACATTCATAATTCAAACTAAACATTCAAAAGTCAAACTATACAATTGGGATAGAAATAGGATTCTCAATGGATAATACAATAAAAAGATACAAATAGGATTGTAACTTTTAAGATTTCTATATGCGTATCTAACAAATTCGTGAACGCCCTTTACATGATTATCAAATATTCAGTTATTCTCCCGCATTCACTCTTTGTATTGTTGTGAAATCCATTAAATAATCTTCAAATTTTAATTCACCTGTATTAATAGGTTGAAACAAATGTGATGTTACATATAAGAATGCACAATTTATATTTCATTCAAATTATGAAACACAATGTGACAAACTTAAAATAACTAAAATTAAAAAACTTAAACATAAAATCATGTTGCATGCACAAAAATTATCAACAAATAACCCAAAAACTTAAAATAATTTAAATAAGCTAAATATAATAACTTGTTCTCAAATTAGACATTATTCATCGCCTAGTCTTGACCAATGAATAATGTGGCCAAGTGATAAAATAATTCTAATAGTATTTCATCATGGGACCTTCTTCTGTATCAATATTCACAAGCTCTTCTACTCATCCATTGTATATATTATCAACTAGTATCTGAGCCTCACCAATCTGTAAAGGGCTATTATGAATAGGAGTTTTGATATTCAAGAAAATGAGTGTGCACGTGCCAATAATCCTAGTATTGGCTAGTCCATTATATAATACTGCTCGCCATAGTCATCGTGAATGGATGACAATGATCTATAGACTGTGGTAGGATGAGGTATTTGGGAGAGGAATGTGGCAAGAATAGGTAGTGGGTAGGGGAATGTTATAAGAGTCAGCATTTGGGAGGGGAAACTTTGAGATGGAGGATAGGGGAAACCTTGAGTAGGAGGGTAGGGGTAACCTTCAAGCAGCATCTAGGATCGAAAACCTTTGAGTGTATGTGATACGCCAAGTATCACCTCGTCTAGGAACATGAACCTCAGCCCTAGCCGACACTTACCAGATGATCAAGATGGAGAAGTCATCACTTGGCCCAGGGAAGACGACTCGGACTCGACCCTCGTCAATATTATAGAATGGGTTCTACACTATTCTTGGAAGATTGAGTGTCCACAAACTCGGTCGATTCAATGCCGATAAGTCTAGGAAGAGACCAACAGACGATACCAGTGGATGAGACAAATAGATTTTCACAAGGGCTAGTCCCATAGATTCACCATCGGCCAGAGTCCTCGGCCTAAGCCATGCAGTCGACGCCGACAACTAGCGGAGCGCGTAGTTTGGGGAACGCGTGGAGCAGTGCGCATGGGACACGATGTGACACCCGCCTAATAAAATACCGAGTGATCAGTCCTTTATAAAATTAAACCACAATATTCAGTTGGTTCAGATTATGCATCACTATCGAAAGTCATTAATTTTATTTAATAAAAACTAACCACCTAATATTTAAAAAGGTTTATGTCAAAATTTTATCTTGTTATTAACCATCATATGTAAAGGGAAATATTTAATCATCACTATACATCACAATAGAAATAAGGAAAGAACTAATTGAATTTAAACGAAGAACTGGGGTAAAAACTTCCAGTCAAAATCCCATAAAATAATCGAATAACATGAAACCAAAGTCTAATGATAGAATAAAACAACTCTAAATCTTTTACTGTAAAATAGGAGGTACGACATGTCCAACTGAAATAAATGACTGATAACTAAGGAGAAATAGACTCAGAAGCATCTATTAGAAATATCCTGTAACTTCCACATCAGCTACAGCTCGACAAATGAATGGAATCTCCTAAGTCTGGTGCCCTTGTTGATGAGCACCTAAAATAATAAAACAAGAAAAGAGATTTGCATAAAAATGGGTCAGAGCCCGAGTAGAAAACAATTTAAATATAAAATCTGCTTAAATTGATTAATTAGCACAATATTATTCATGTTAACTTATTGTACTCACCTGGGATGCTCACCTCTCATCTAATGTGAACACCTAGTGAGACTAATTACCCATATTAGTCTCGATACCCTGCCTGACTATACGTTGTCTAACCACTATGCCTGATAAAATATCTAATTAACCTGAAGCCAATATATTTCCATTATTTAGGAATAGGTTTAAAGATGTCTTAACTCATTCTCATAGCATTCTTAATTCTTAACTGGTGACCCAATACGTATACACTTTAATAAAGTAGCCAACATGAAACACAAAATTGGAACTCAGTATACATATATAAAATCTCTTTATGTCTACATACAATATATATATATATATATATATATATATATATATATATATATATATATATATATATATATATATATATATATATATATCAATACTACACTCATGGTTAAGAAACCCTAGTGCCAAACGCTCGCGCATAAAGGACAGCGGGTTCAATCTCTCAAGAACCAATAAAACATAAACACATATTAGAGGCCAACATAGTCCCAAGCCAATGGGCTACGCACATACCTACACACCCATACGACCTTCAACACTATCGTTCTCACAGATAGCCCATACCTAGGTTCCATGCTCTTGTGGTGCGACTCAAAATCCCCTAAAGGCACACTAGATATGGTCATCCACAACGCGCTAACCTCCATTCGATAGCCAGTAGCTAGGTATGTCGTACACATAATATTCCAAGTAATAAGCATGCTCATGACATATTTAACCTAATCGGAATTCACGCAACCCAATTACCATAATACGTAAGTAATATGAATGTCTCTACTCTCCACAATATCCATTTATATATAACCTGTCTAGGACTTAAATTCTCTCCTAAGTTTCCATATAAATTCAATACCTCGAGTATCATTACACCTTTAATTCACTAAAACTTTGGATTTTAAGTCACCCGTTACTCACGTAGGTTAATACACTCGCTTAGATAAACCTTGGATGATCTTTAACTCGAAAGGACCCTAAAAACCCATTCTAGAATCTCATTAGAAGTTAAGGGATTCTCGTTCGAATGAAGTTACAACTTCGAACGAACTCAGCAACTCGTTAGAAGGGTCGTTGGAAATCTCATTAGAAGGCTCGTTCGAACGACTTGGGTAGGTTTTCGAACGAGATTTCTGAACTGTCCTTGTTCTTCCCCAAAATCGTTTTTCTCCATTTTTCATTCTTCAATCTCCTCCAAACTCAACCCAATCCTAATGTAATTGTTTCTAAATTATTCTAAATTACCATAGGACACTTCCTAACATAAATTAGAGGTTAAATCCTTATGGAATCAAGGGAATCCAACAAATTACTCAAGTTCTTATAAATCTCTTTGATATGAACCCCGAAATTTCTAATCCTTCAAACCCCCTAATTAATTTTTTGATTTTAACATTTAATTACCAACATTAACAGTTCTAAGAAGGTAATTTCTTCTACATACCAACTTATTTGCAATTCATGGGGTTTCTTTACAAATCAGTCAAATTAAATCCTAGTTTTCATTACAATAATTTCATATCATTTAATCTAAATTAATAGGAATAATATATTCTAAAAGAGGAGCAAGATAAACACTTGCCTTAGATTGGATTTATGATTCTCGGACTAAAATGGGTATGTAGTTGATCCTCTCATTGCGATATACACTTCAGTGTAATTCTTGGTGGGAAACCTTGAGTTCTTGGCATAGTTCTCCAATGGAGTTCTTCTTCCTATTTGGTTTTATCTCTCTACCTCTAAGCCACATACAACCTTTATTTTAATTCCTAATTTTCGTCCATTTAAATTCCCAAAAATATCAAAAGACCTAAATACCCCTCTGGGGTGTCATTTTGGGCTAAAATGCCCGGACTCTAAATATAACATCTGAGTAGTGTTTTCTGACCCTTTCGACCCTTCCGGACACACTGGCGCACTCAAAATAATTATTCGAGTTATATAAAAATAAATTACCTTTTAACCCCCAATTATATAAGAGTGACATGACTAATATGCGTATCTCAAATAATTATATCTTAAATATCGTGTATCTCATCCCCGACCATATTATTATTTCCGAAACCATCTATTACGTTACTCACTACGTAATGTTCAACATAGTTATTATTCAACATGATTTCAACATAATTATTTTCGATAACTACTAACTCTTGTCACGCTAGTAATTATTACCATAAGGTCGGATAAATTATAAAATAAATTTTCTCTCTTAAATTAATTAATCCCAATTTCCATAATTTCATAATAAAATAAATATGTGTAAAAATACGGGGTATTACACACAGGTTCTATGTGCATGGAACCGTTGTAACCAAATCATTCCCCCACATGAGGGAATATCTCACCATCCTCAGTTTGTGACAGTGATAGATGGCACAACCTCAGTGGCTAGGAACATTCAACACCTGCATGGGGGTACACTATGCCCCCAAGCTTTATATACACTTTTCATCTTCTCCATGAGAAGGGATCTCATGATTCACAAACCTAGCAAAACTCTGTCAAAATATACAGAAGAGAGATAAAATCTTGAGTGTTGTATTTACAAGCAATTAGTGCCACACTTATAGTGAAAACCACCATTCACACTGCACAGTGGACGTAGGCCCCGACCGAACCACTTATATTTGGTATCATCTCTTTCTTTACCTCATCTCCTTCTATCTATACATTTATATTTCCTGTACACTATTGTTGTCAGGTTTGAGCTTACATACATCTTAACCCAGTGATACCATTTCCGGTATCATCAGTCTGGCACCGTCTGTGGGAACAAAAAGCATCATCTCTTCCTTTACTTAGCTTGTCCTCGTCAGAGTCTCTAGTGGTGAATTAGTCCTCCCCTTCTGTGGAGCAGTTTCATCATTGAAAGAGTTCCTGTTGAGCTGCAAGGCTCTCACTCTTTGATTCTAAGCTCATCCACCAGGCATTGCTATGACATCAGAATTTCCACCACCTCCGCCACTAGTTGGTGGCCCTAGTTCCAATAACGCCCCTTGATGATGCTAAGATTTAGCACCACCAGATAAGTGATGATGAGCTCAAACAGTGATAATAATGGCAGCCATGGAGATATATATGTGTATAAGTGTATAAAAGGGGATGAGTGTAAGAGGAATAAGATAATGATATATAGTGGTTCAGCCAATTAGGCCTACATCCACTGTGAGTGTGTGGGATCCACTAAGTATGGGCACTAATAGCCTTGGATACAATGCACATAAGCTCACTCTCTCTCTACTTTGTGTAGAAGCAGGGTTTTAGCTAGGGTTACAATTATTCGATCCCCTTGTAGGGTTATAGGTGACAAGTATATATAGGTTTTGGGGGGTGTAGTGTACCCCCGAAGCATACATGGTGCATGTGAGTTATGATCTAGCCAATCCCATGCTGACACCTGGAGGTTCCACCTGTGATTAATGATGACATAATATTCCCTCACGTGAGGGAGTGATATTTTATAATGGTCTTCCCGTGCCATATGAGTCCCACATGCACTGTTCCACACATCTCCTAAATCATGGGCTGAGATGATGTCATCCTCGACCTGCGATGTGAGGTCGAGGGCAAAGTTCCTGTTGGCAGCGAGCCTGGCCTAGTTTGGGCCTCGTACTATCGTACCCTTATAGGGTCGTCCAAACCAAAATGAGGGGTCATCCCCTCATAGGGTCATCTGGTTCTGATGAGGGGTCGGCCCCTTGAACGGTCGTCTGGGTCTGATGAGGGGTCGGCCCCTTGAAGGGTCGTCTGGGCTTGATGAGGGGTCGGCCCCTTAAAGGATCGTCTAGGCCTGATGAGGGGTCGGCCCCTTGAAGGGTCATCTAGGCCTGATGAGGGGTCAGCCCCTTAAAGGGTCATCTCAGTCATGATGATGAGTCGACCCCTTGAAGGGTTGTCTGGGCCTGATGAGGGGTCGGCCCCTTGAAGGGTCATCTGATATTAGTTGAGATTATCTTAGCCTCGTCCAGGTGGAGGACACCCTCGACCTGGCCAAGGGTATATATAGGTATATTAAACACCCCCAGCCCTTAGCCATCGATGTTATTGAGATGGCTGGGGGATAGTGTTGCTTTTGAGATGAGTGTGTGATCAGCTTGGTGAGTTACACCTGTCAAGCTGATTTGACACCTAGGTAGACACCCATCATCATTCCAGTTTCCCAGATATAGCGGCTGCACACTTAACCTGGGACTTTGTGCCTTAATGATACCATCCTCATGGGCCGAGTTTTGCCTTGGTTAATGGGCCCACTCATTAGCGAGATATTTAAATTATTTTTTAAAGTCATTTTCTTTCTTCTTCGCGCCTTAACTCTCTCTAGATTCTGAGCAGCTTCCATAGCCATTTTGCAGCCTTTCTATACCAAGCTTCATTCAACCATTATTTTCGTCTTGAGGTAATTTTCTTTGCTATAGATTCCATTTTTAATCTTTAATTTCATTTCTTGCATTAGGGTTGATGCCCCCTGTGGTGTTTCTAGGGTTTCCTTGTGTTTTCTGGCGTCTTCTCCTGTAAGTTGAGTTCTTCCTTTTCTTGAGTGCTCTTAATCGAAATCCTTTATTTCTTTGGTTTTAATCCAAAAGTCCAACTTAGTCAACTGCAAACTTGTTTGTATTTAGGTTAGCCAAATTCATTCAAGTGTAGGATCTTCCCCCTAATGCTTAGGAGGCTTTATGATTTAGCCGAGGAATTCCCATCCCTGAGAGTGAAGTTCTTCGTAGAGATTAGGCGAATAGAGTAAGAGGATGAGAGGAGATGAGAGGCCGACCCTAATTGGGTATGACCCATTTTCCCCATTCCTTTAGCCACAATTATACTATTTGAGTCCTCTGGGTCGTCTTGTCATCCAGCCGAGAGTCATTCATATAAAGGAGAGATGGATGAGAGAGCATCGTCACCAACAGGTTCAGGGCCCTCTGGGAGGAGAGAGACGCCTGATCTTAGCCCATGCAGATAAGTCGAGGGAGTGGTCCCTTCCGAGGCTATTCCCATGAAAACATTATCCCCTTACGCCTTCCAGATGGCCTTTCTGGGAGGGCCTCCGATAGTTGATGAGGTCGAAGGATGTGTGGGAGAGGGGGCCGAGGGCTGTGGAGAGGATTCTGACGCTGATCCAGTTGACACTTACCATTCCTCAACTTACATTTCCACTATTAGGGATCGTGACCTCTTGTTCTGGAGGCATATATTTGATGTGCAGCCCAATGTAACTATGAGGGTCCCCAACTCAGACGAGAGGGTCTTCAAGGGGGACGAGGGGGATCCATTTATGAGCAGATGCTCAGGGTGGGTGTGAGGTTCCCTCTGCACCCTATTGTAGTCGACATATGTCTGCGTTCGGTGTTGCCTCCTCTCAACTTCCTCCCAACTCCTGGAGGACTATCCTTGGTTATGTCTCTCTCTGGAAAAATACCTTCACCGATGAGCCCTCGGCCGATGTGTTCTTAGCCTTTTATAATATCACTTCCTCGTTCGAACAGCCTGGGTATTATCATCTGGGGGCGAGGAAGTCCGATAAAAAAATTCTCCATGTGGCATAAACCTCTAACCATGAATGGAAGAAGATATTTTTCTTCCTTTCCGGAGATTGGGAATTTTCCGCTGGGGTCCAGCCTTTGGACGACGATCTGAGAGTCCTAAGGAGATGGTATAACCCTTCTATGAAGGCTAGGTCAGACCCTGGACTTAGTTTGGATGAAAAGGACATAGTTGACTATCTGAGGGAGCAAGGGAAGGAGGGAGAGCTTGCCAAATTCGAAGACTTGATGACCCCACGCTTCCTCAAAGAAGATGGCCTGAGGGTCGGCCCCTTGACAGAATTATGTGAGTAGATTTTTATTCAATTTTGAATTTTCTCCAAGTGCTTCCTCTTTTCCACTATATCTTTCTAATGTATCCTTTCCCTTTCAGGTCATCTTGCAAACATATTTGATCAGCTCTGGGAGATGAATACACCATGTTTGCTGCCTGGTCTAGGCAAGAAGAAAGGTAAAGAGCCTCAGTAGGCTCCGAGGAAGACAAAGGCCGTGGGGCCGACCCTTGTTGAACCAACCGCCGACAGCCATAAAAGAAAGGAGCCAGAAGTTCTATCGACCCTCGGTCGGATTCCAGGATGAGGGCGAGGGTGGAGGCATCTGAGGGGACCGGTTCCTCTTCCATCATGGGAGCCTTTTGGTCCCAAAACTTGAAATTTTTGAAGGCTGAACCATCTTCCCTCATAGGCAATCTGAGGGAAGCCAAGGCCTCAATGTTTTTCGCTCCCTCGTCCGCTGACTATGACTTCTTATCAAAGATGCCCCCGGTTAAGGTGTATGATTACGGTCTGCATACTCTGGCCCAGGTATTTGTTTTTACTTCATTTCCTCAGTCAACTTTTCACTAACTATTTCCTCGGCCCCTTAACTTGTGCCTTCTTTTATACAGTATGTTTATGCCTTTACGTCAGCTACCAAATGGATGGCCGAAAACCAATAAAGTTCTATGAGACCTAGAGGACTATTCAACACAAGGTTGATCTGAAGACCGAGCTCGAGACTACAAAGGCCGAGTTAGAGAGTGCAAGGATCGAACATGCAAGGGTCCTTGATGAGATGATGAAGCAGCATGATGCAGATCTGAAGGCGAGGGATGACCTCTTCAAGGCGAAAGAATAAGCCTTGAACACCCAGTTCAAGAGCGAGCTAGCTGAGGCAGTGAAAAAGGCCGAGGCCGATGCTGTGGAGGCCTACAAACTCTTAGAAGAGTTTTAAGGCTTCAGTCTCGAATACTTGGAAAGGGGGATCAGGATGGCCTGTCGAGGGGTCGTCCTTATGTTTTTTGATGCTGTCTCTTCAGTTCACCCCTCTCTTGAGGTATTTCAATTGGATGACCCACTGATTGCTGAGGCTCTGGCCCATGTGAAGTCTCACTTGAACGTTGAAGGCACCGGAACTTCCGAAGATTAGTCTGTCATGGTTACTAACGAGACTCCTCTTATCGATGTTGAGGCCCTGCCCTCTGATGTTGCTCAATAGGGTGGCCGTATGTGGCCTATACCCTCTTCAGGTAATCAATATTCTTGTACTCTATTTGTGTTGAACAAGAATTTGTAACACTTTTTATAATATCATGTCTCTTTCTGTCTTCTATGCTTGTCTCTTGTATGATTTATCTTGTGATGTTTTAAATTAACAATCTCACTAACTCCTCCCTCGTCTTACTTGAGGGTAAATGAGGGGTCGTCCCCATCATTTTCCCTCATCATAGCCGAGGGTGGTTTCCCACCAACTTAATGGTTTTAAATTTGGAGTCCCCCTCGTCTTCTAAAGGGTACATGAGGGGTCGTCCCCACCATTTGTCCTCATCATAGCCGAGGGTGGTTTCCACCAACTTAATGATGTTTTAAATTTCATGTCCCCCTCATCTTTCTTAAGGTTAAATAAGGGGTCGTCCTCACCATTTGCCCTCATCATAGCCTAGGGTGGTTTCCACCTACTTAATGATGTTTTAAATTTCATGTCCCCCTCATCTTTCTTGAGGGTAAATGAGGGATCATCCCCACAATTTGCCCTCATCATAGCCGAGGGTGGTTTCCACCAACTTAATTATGTTTTAAATTTTCAAGTCCCCCCTCGTCTTTCTTAAGGGTAAATAAGGGATCACCCCCACCATTTATCCTCATCATAGCCGAGGGTGGTTTTAAGCAACTTAATGATGTTTTAAATTTCAAGTCCCCCCTCTTCTTTCTTGAGGGTAAGTGAAGGGTCGTCCCCACCATTTTCCCTCATCATAGCCAAGGGTGGTTTCCACCAACTTAATGATGTTTTAAATTTTTAAGTCCCCCTCGTCTTTCTTGAGGGTAAATATGGGGTCGTCCCCACCATTTATCCTCATCATAGCTGAGGGTGGTTTCCACCAACTTAATGATGTTTTAAATTTCAAGTCCCCCCTCGTCTTTCTTGAGGGTAAGTGAGGGGTCATCCCCACCATTTGCCATCATCATAGCCGAGGGTGGTTTTTTCGAGTATAGCCCCAATCATACTAAAATTAATCAAACAAAATGAGGGACCAATGTGACATTCTCATTAACAATCTAAGTCTTCTGTTGGAGCAACACATTCATTACAATTGTGGTCCGATAGGACATTACGAAAATATTGATAGTATTTCTTCAAATGATCTACATTCTAAGGGTTGGAAAAGTGTTCCCCTTCTAGGTTTTCTGGTCTATAGGTTCTAGGGACAACTTCATCAATGACCCTATATGGGCCATGCCAATTTGGGTGGAGCTTGTTAGGCTTTTGCCAAGTCTTTTTGAGGACTAAGTCCCCCACTACGATTGGCCTTTTCTTCACCCTCTGGTTGTAAAACCTGGCAGTCCTCTGCTAGTAGGAAGCTTGCCTTATCTCGGTGTCTTCCCTCCTTTCCTCGATCAGGTCTAAGTCAAGTCTCCTCTCTTCCATATTTCTCTGGGGGTCATACATTTGGACCCTATGGGTAGGAAACCCAATCTCTATGGGGATGATGGCTTTTGAGCCATAAGCCAACATGAACGGGGTTTCCCCGGTAGGATTCCTTGTCGTCGTCCTGTAGGCCCAAAGTACAGCGTAATACTCCTCAACCCATCTTCCTTTTGCCTCCTCGAGTTTTTTCTCGATCCCGTCTAGGATGGTTCTATTTGTAACCTCAGTTTGCCCATTAGCCTGAGGTCGGCATGGGACAGAGAAGAATTGTTTAACACTGACCCTTTCATAGTATTTCTCCAGAGATGTATTCTTGAATTGAGTCACGTTATCTGAGATGAGGTTGTTGGGGAGACCATATCTGCATATAATGTTTTTCTATATAAACTGGAAGGTCTTCTGCTTTGTGATCGTTTACATCGGCTCCGCCTCCACCCATTTTGAAAAATAGTCAATTGCCATGATCAAGTATCGATAGTTGTTAACGGCCCTGGGCAAAGCTCCTACAAGATCGATTCCCCATACTGCGAATGGCCATGGGGATGTGATGGAGGTAAGAGGCTGATGGGGTTGTTGGGGGATTATGGAAAATCTTTGACATTTATCGTATGTCGTGGCGTCTTTCCCCAGGGTTGGCCACCAGTATCCTTGGGTCACTATCCTCTTTGATAACGATCTGCCCCCAATGTGGCTTGAGCATGACCCCTCATGCACATCTTGCAGAATGCGAGGGACCTCAGACGGGTGCACACATCTGAGCAAGGGGAGCAAGAACCCCTTTTTGTACAAGGTGTCTCCGATGACAGTGAATTTTGCAGCTCTGTATCTCAACTTCTTCCTTTCTTGTTTTGCCTCTGGCATCTCCCCCTCTTTAATGTATCTGATTAGAGGGTCCATCCATGAAGCTTCTTTGTCGATGTTTAAGCAAAATCCAAGTTCCCTCTTCTTCTTCGATCGTTGGCCGAAGTAAAATTTCTACTGGGACTGTCCTCCTGACTTCTTCCCCAGTTGCCAAGGCCAGCCTTGCAAGTGCATTGGCTCGGCCATTGTCATGCCTAGTTATTCTCTTTAACTTTACCTCTCTGAAGCTCTTTAATTGTGCCCTTACGTTTTCTAGGTATTTGGCCATTCTCTCATCCTTAGCCTCGTAGGCTCCTAGTATCTGATTCACCACTAGTCTTGAATCACTATACGATCGACACCAAGAGACTTAGTTAAGGAGAGGCCTGCTATCAGGGCCTCATATTCAGACTCGTTGTTGGAGGCTTTGAAGTTGAACCTTAGGGCGTACTCAATATCCGTGCCGTCAGGTGCTGTTATAATTAATCCAGTCCCACTTCCACTTTAGCAAGAGGACTCGTCAACGAAGAGGTTCCACACGATTTTTTCCTCTGAGAAATTTCTCTCTGTGAGGGGCCCCTGTTTAAACAGATATCTCCCATCTTTGTTTTCGGTAACTTTTTCTCTAGCAGTGCTTGTCTCAGTTTTATCTACGGATGGGTCAATAATTCTTCCCTTCCATCTATCTCTCTCTTCGAGGCTCTCATCTTCAGCCTCATCATCTTCCCAAGTAAATTCATCCACGAAATCTGCTAATGCTTGCCCCTTAATGGCCACCCTAGGTTGATATACAATGTCAAACTCCCCCAATTCTATGGCCCAGTCTATTAGCCTCCCCAATTTTTTTGGCTTGTGTAAGACCTGTCTGAGAGGAGAGTCGGTGAGGATGACCATCATATGGGACTGGAAGTATGGCTTCATCTTTCTTGATGCATGGATCAAGGCATATTCTAACTTCTTCATACTTGGGTATCTTTTCTCTGCCCCCTGGAGTGCCTTACTGTTTAAATGTACGATCTTTTGTACCCCGTACTCTTCTCTCATAATGGCTGCGTTGATGGATGATTTCGAGATGGCTAGGTACACATGTAGTCGTTCTCCCTGTACTGGCCATGACAATAGTAAGGGAGACCTTAAGTATGCCTTTAGCTCCTTGAAAGCCTGGTCACACTCTTCGCCCCACTCAAAAGCCTTTTTGAGAATTTTGAAGAATGGTAAGCACCTGTCTATGGCCCTGGACACGGACCTATTTAAAGCATCCACTCGCCTTGTGAGCCTTTGAACGTCTTTGATGGTCTTCGGGGTCTTCATTTCTATGAGGGCCTTTATCTTTTCAGGATTGGCCTCGATGCCTCTTTGGTTGACAATGAACCCCAAGAACTTCCCTGCTCCATCCCCGAAGACACATTTGCCCGGGTTGATCTTCATTCGGTACTTGTCCATTTTGTTAAAGGTCCTCTCGAGGTCGGCCACATGATCCTCGGACTTTAGGATTTTGGTCAGCATGTCATCTATATAAACCTCCATAGACTTCCCAATTTGGTCTTCAAACATTTTATTCACAAGGCGCTAATACGTTGCCCCCACATTTTTTAGGCCAAAGGGCATGACCCTATAACAGTATGTCCCCTTGTCGATAATGAAGGATGTTTTCTTCGAGTCTTCAGGGTTCATAAAGATCTGGTTTTACCCTGTATAGGCATCCATAAAGCTCATGAGTTTATGGCCTGCCGTAGCGTTTACCATCTGATCAATACCGGGGAGAGGGAAGCTGTCTTTGGGATAATGTTTGTTAAGGTCTGTGAAGTCTACACACATTCTCCATTTCCCGTTGGCCTTTGGGATAATGACTGCTTTTGATAACCATTTGGGGTAGATGACCTCTCTGATAAACTCTGGATCTTCTAGCTTCTTAACCTTATCCCTGATGACCTCATACTTCTCCCGAGAATAAATTCTCCTCTTCTGCTTTACTCGTTTTTCGCCCTCTACCACGTTAAGCTTGTGGCTCATAATTTCGGGGTCGATCCCCGGCATATATGCGTGGCTCCACGCAAAGACACTCTGTCTTCTCCTTAGCATCTTGATGAGGCCTTCTTTTATGTCTATCTTCAGAGCTTTGCCGACTTGGATGGTTTTTTCCGGCTCATCCTCATTGAGGATGATGGATTCTACCTCTTTCGCGGCTTCTCCTTTCTTGAGTTTTTTCTCATCCTTGGGGTCAAGGGTGTCAATGTTGTAGGTGGTTGTTGCCTTCTTGTGCGCCTCTCTTTCTTCGACGGAATGGAAGTAACATTCCTGCGCTGTCGTCTAGTCTCCCTGAACTTCCCCTACCCCGTAAGGGGTTGAGAATTTGATCATTTTATGAACCATATATGGCACAGCCTCAAACCCCTTGAGAGCTACTCGCCCTAGTATAATGTTGTAGGCCGAGAAGACATGTTCATCCATCATGAAGAAGCTGACCTTCTTGGTAAGACATCTCGTCCATTCGTCCCCCATCCTGACATCGGCCTCATACACTCCTAGAGGGTGAACTTTTCCCCACTGAACCAAATCAATGGGTGATGGTATGGGATGAGTCTAGCATGACTAAGGCCTAAGGATTTGAAGCAAGACCAAACATCACATCTGCAGAGCTACCCCCATCTATCAAGATCCTCGGCACCTCACATCCGTGGACCCTGATAGTGATGACTAGAGGGTCATCATGCGAGGCTAATAGGCCTTTAAAGTCCATTCTTGAGAATCCCACTATCAGAGTATCCATATCAACCTTCTTCCTCTTTTATGACTTTGCCTCAACAGAGGTTGAGTGTATGGCATTTGTCACTGCCTTGGCTTCAGCTACATGGGCCTTCCTATCTGCGACCTCTGACCCTCCTCCTGCTAGTCCCTCAGAGATCATCCTAATACCGAGTGATATCATATTAAGTCTCTTTAGAGGGCCATGGTCGTCTCTCGGCGGGAGATCAAGGTCATCCTCATCATTCGAAGGGTCGTCCCTTCGATTTCGAGGATCTTCTCGGCATGCATCACCTCTTTTATTTTTTTGGGTCTTTCCCTATTGAAGGCGCCTTTGTCAACGTACTTCCTAAGCTTCCCTTCTTTTAGCATCTTCTCGATTTCATCTTTCAGAGCAAAATACTTATCGGTGACATGGCCATGGTCTTGGTGAAATTCACACCACAGATTCTTATTCCTCTTATGGGGGGCTGTCCTTAGCTTCTCAATCCACTTCAAAGACCGGTCACTTTTTATCTTATTCAGGATATGCTCGCAGCTGATAGTCAAAGGGGTGTAACCAGCAAATTTGTCGTCTTCCAGCCTCTTCTTCCCCTCTTTGTTCCTTCTCTGCTACTTGCCCCCACTGGTGCCTCCTTTTTTGTCTTCGTATTTTGATGCCATCGCATCTTCGGCGCTCATAAACTTTCTAGCTGTGGACAGTAATTCATCTATTGTCCTCGAAGGGTCTTCAACAATCTTCCATAATAGCTTCCCCTTTTGGAGTCCTCAAATCAGGGCTGTCATAGCTATGCTTTCCTCATAGTCTTCGACCTATAATTTTTCTTTGTTGAATATGGATATGTAGTCTCTTAGGCTCTCGCTCTTACCCTACTTAACATAAAGCAGGTGTGTGGTCTTCTTTTGTGGCCTCACTCCAAAGCAAAAGTTATGGATAAACCGGTCCGCTAACTTCTTAAAGTTTTCAATGGAGTTCTTAGGGAGAGACATATACCAGACACGTGCAACCCCAGTTAGAGTGCCAAAAAAGGCATGACACCTCATCTCATCTGAGATAGAGTATATGTTTGTCGTCGATTGGTACATGTCAATATGATGGACAGGGTTGGTACTCCCATCATACCATGGGGTGACCACTCGTGGCTTGAACATGGATGGTGTGGGGAAGTTGGCTATCTTCGCCACAAAGGGTGAGCCTATGGAGTATCCTCTCCGAGGAGGGTTCTGACTCTTTATAATATCACCAATATTATCCTATAACCTTTGGATCGAGTCGTTCCAGGGCCTCGTAGGGTCAGCCTGGCCGGTGTTATCCCCTGCCGCCTCTTTGAGGTGAACGAAGGGTTCCACTGTGGCAGGTCTATGATGATTGTTTACTTCTCCCTGACCGTCGTCCCATCCGTGGGGTCGGCCCCCCATAGGGTGGACATCTGTTGCCTCCCTTCTCGACCTCGCAACACTTCTCGACCGAGATAATTTTTCTCGCAAGTCATTTACTGGGCCTAGCCTCTCAAAGGCCGACCCTCTGCTCAAATGATCGAAAGAAGATCCCCTCAAGGGATCGCAGGGATTTTGCCTTCCACACTTCCCTCTGCTCCCCTAGAGAGGTCGCATAATATTGTTGGAGACCTCATATGGCTCCCATCACTCTACGGGGGCGTCCTCCCCCTCTAGATCTTCATACTTGTCTTCTGGGCAAGGGTTTCCTTGACTCCCCAGGTGTAGACGCCTGGGTTCAGCAGCATCCCTCCGTCGCTGAGGAGGAGGCAAGTCTTTGCGTGGTACCTGGGGTGGTCCCCTGGCCTCATCCTGCCCTGGAGCTGCTGCTGGAGTAATCATCTCCAGTGAGACTCCCAGTGGTCTTAGTATGTTTTGGCTAAGGGCTGTGAATTACTCCTGCATAATCCACTGGCTTGCTGCCAGAGACTTCAAGGCGGCCGCCACATCAGCCATCTTAGACTGAGGTAGTGGTTGACTGGAAATGGGTCCTACTCCACTGTCTAGTGGAGCAAGAGGTGGTGGTGGCATCTCAGGTGCCATGTGTTTGAGTTATAAAAGAGCTGAATGATCAAAAGACTGATGAGCTTGAAAGCCTTAATGGGTATCTTTCAATGGTGAAACATCTCCACAAAGGGAAGATCTGGTTAACCACCAGAGTGCCCGGTGAGGTCAAGCTGTATAAACGAATAGATGTCTTCTCATTCCCACAGACGGCGCCAAACTGATGATGCTAAGATTTAGCACCACCAGATAAGTGATGATGAGCTCAAACAGTGATAACAATGGCAACCATGGATATATATATATATATATGTATATATATATATATATATATATATATATATATATATATATATATATATATATATATGTGTGTGTGTGTGTGTGTGTGTGTGTGTGTGTGTGTGTGTGTGTGTGTGTGTGTGTATAAGTGTATAGAAGGGGATGAGTATAAGAGGAATAAGATAATGATGTATAGTGGTTCAGCCAATTAGGCCTACATCCACTGTGAGTGTGTGAGATCCACTAAGTATGGGCACTAATGGCCTTGGATACAATGCACATAAGCTCACTCTCTCTCTACTGTGTGTAGAAGCTGGGTTTTAGCTAGGGTTACAATGATTCGATCCCCTTGTAGAGTTGTAGGTGACAAGTATATATAGGTCTTGGGGGTGTAGTGTACCCCCCAAGCATGCATGGTGCATGTGAGTTATGAACTAGCCAATCCCTTGCTGACACCAAGAGGTGCCACCTGTGATTAATGATGACATAATATTCCCTCATGTGAGGGAGTGATATTGTTATAACGGTCTTCCACGTGCCATATGAGTCCCACACGCACTGTTCCACGCATCTCCCAAATCACGCGCTAAGATGATGTCATCCTCGGCCTGCTATGTGAGGCCGAGGAAAAAGTTCCTGCTGGCAGCGAGCCTAGCCTAGTTTGGGCCTCGTATTTTTGTACCCTCATAGGGTCATCCAGACCAAAATGAGGGGTCAGCCCCTCATAGGGTCATCTGGTCCTAATGAGGGGTCGGCCCCTTGAAGGATCATTTGGGTATGATGAGGAGTCAGCCCCTTGAAGGATCGTCTGGGCCTGATGAGGGATCGGCCCCTTGAAGGGTTGTTTAATATTGGTTGAAAGATTATCTTAGCCTTGTCCGGGTAGAGGACACCCTCGGTTTGGCTGGGGGTATATATGGGTATATCACCCCTCCTCAGTCAGAAATGGCTGAGGTGGCGGCCGCATTAAAATCCTTGGCAATGAGCTAACAAGCGATTTGAGAGAAGCTAGTTGCCTTCATCCTGAATGCAGTAGTCACGCCAGGGGGAGTCCCACCGGTGATGATTAATCCGATAGCTGTGAGCCTTACCAAGGGAATAGGGGACTCCCTAAGCACCTCGTAAGGATTTTCCCCCTCCTCAATGGCCGGTAGACGTTTCTAACCCTAGGAGTTTATGCCTAAGATGGCAATGCCAACCCTCACCGAAGGACCGGAATGATGATTATGAGGCTGAAGATGCCCAAGTTAATTGTTGGGAGCCATATGAAGTATCTAGGAGCACGGTATGCCCCATACAGGGAAGTAGAGGCCGAGATAGGAGGCCGAGTCAAGTTTCCCAACTAAGGGTCATAGCTTTTGACCGATTAAGTAGAGGGTCGGCCTTTGAAAGGCTCATACCAGTTGGGGATTTGAGAGAGAGGTTGTCCATGTCAAGGAGCAATGCTGGCTCAAAGGGAGAGGGGGAAAATGGCTGACCCCCTCGCGGCCGAGATGAGGGGCAATGAGAGGTGAATAGACGATGTAGATCAGCGACTGAAGAACCCTCAGTTCGTCTAATGGAGTTAGTGAAGAATAATATAGGCCAGGCCGATGCTGTCGGAGCGGCTAGGAGGCCTTGGAATGACTCCATACAAAGGATAGAGAATAATATTAAAGACATTCTCAAGAGTCGTGACCCCTTACAGAGGGGATACTCATAAGGTTCCCCTTTCATGGAAAAAATAGTCAACTTCCCAACCCCTGCTAAATTCAAGCCACCGGTGGTAACTCCAAAGTATGATGGGAGTACCAACCTAGTGGATCATGTAGAGATATACCATTTGGATACATATATCTACTCCATCTCAGATGAGATGAAGTCTCGTGCATTCTTGAGAACTTTGACTAGAGATGCCCATATCTGATTCACCTCACTCCCAAAGAGCTCCATTGAAAATTTCAAGCAACTTGCAGAACGGTTCATCCACAACTTTTTTTTTGGGGGTAAGACCCCAGGAGAAGATAACCCACCTATTGTATGTTAAGGAGGGAAAGAATGAGAGTCTCAAGGAATACATAGCGAGGCTTAATAACGAGAAGCTAGAAGTGGAAGACTATGAGGAAAGCATTGCGATGACCGCGTTAATAGGAGGCTTGTAGAAAGGGAAATTGCTATGGAAACTTGTTAAAAATCCGCCAATGTCTATGGCCGAGATGTTGGCAACGGCCAAAAAGGTCATGAATGACGAGGAGGCTGTGGCAGTGAAATATGAAGAAGAGAAGGGGACTAGCAGTGGGATCAAGTTTCAAAAGAAGAATAAGGACGAGAAAAAAAGTTCAGATGATGATAAGTTTGTCGGGTATACTCCTCTCACGATCAGCTACGAGAACATTCTGAATGAGATCAAGAATGATCAAACCCTAAGATGGCCTAAGAAGCTGAAAGATCCCCCTCACAAAAGGAATACGAGATTATGGTGTGAATTTCATCAAGACCACGGGTACTTAACTAACAAGTGTTTTTCCCTGAAAGACGATATTGAGAAGATCCTCAAGGCAGGAAAATTAAGGAAGTATGTGAACAATGGTGATCCTCCAAAGAGGGGACGAGACGACCCCAAAAGGATAAGGGCTGACAAGTGCAGGGAAGATGGCCCAGGGGAGAATAATGGCACTTCAGATAACGATGATGATGATAACCCATATCTGTTGCCAAAAGATGATGATCCGAAGGGGCAACTTCATATGATATCGTTTGATGTGAAGATGATTTGCGAAGGCCTCGCAGGGGGAGGCACAGAGGTGGCCGACAGAAAGGCACACCTCGCGGAAGAAAAGGCCCTTCCTAAGGTTGAAGCAGTCCACCTTGCCACAATAGATACAAAGCCGAAGAAGAGGACGAAGGTAAATATGGATACCTTAATTGTGGGATTTTTGTGGCTTGACTTCAAGGGAATCCTACCTCCTCAGCATGACCCATTGGTAATAATAACTAAAGTGAGTGGGAATGATGTGCCGAGGATATTAGTCGATCGAGAAAGTTCGGCCGATGTTATGTTTTGTCCGTGTTTCAAAGGTTTAGGACTCAGCAGGAAGAGGTTGGTCCCGTATCATCATCCTTTGATAGGTTTTAGTGGCGAGAAGATGCATCCGTTAGGTGTGTATGAAATGGAGTTCAGGAAGGGAGATGCTTAGCCCAAGAGGTTAACAAAGAACGTTAATTACTTTGTGGTGGATTAAAGTGTATACTCGGCTTATAACATCATCATGGGAAGGGTATCCCTCAAGGAATTTGAGACCGTGCCATCCACTATACACTAAATGGTAAAATTCTCGACCCCATATGGGGTAGGGGAAGTCCAAGGTGATCAAGTGTTGGCACGCGAATGCTATTTCAACTCAGACGAGGAGAGGGAATCTCACAAGAAAGCAACTGTGACCTACAATATTGATACCCTTGATCCTATGGATGAGACCAAACTGAAGAAACGTGAGGCTGCGAAAGAGGTAGAATCCATCACCCTCAATGAGGAAGTGCCAAAAAAACCGTTCGGGTTTGCAAATCCCTGAGAGGAGATATCAAGGAAGAGCTGATCAAATTCTTAAGAGAGAGGTAGAGTATCTTTGCATGGAGTCATGAAGATATGCCGGACATTCATCCAAGACTTTTTTCCATAAATTAAATATGGTCGACGAGGGTAGGTCGATACGACAGAAAAGGAGGATCTATTCTCGGGAGAAAAATGAGGTCATCCTAGAAGAGATAAAAAGCTGGAAAAGGCCGAATTCATAAGAGATGTGATATATCCTGAGTGGCTGGCCAATGCTATCATAGTTCCCAAAGCCAATGGGAAGTGGAGAATATGTGTAGACTTCACCGACCTGAACAAGGAAAGTCCTAAGGACAGTTTTCCTTTGTCTAGGATCGACCAGACGGTTGATGCCACAGTAGGCCATGAGTTTATGAGTTTCATGGATGCTTACTCGGGCTACAACTAGATTTCCATGCACCCGGCTGATGAGGAGAATACCACCTTTATAACCGATAAGGGGACTTATTGCTACAAAGTCATGACCTTTGGTCTGAATAATGTTGGAGCTACCTACCAGAGACTTGTTAACAAGATGTGTGAGGATCAAATTGGGAAGATAATGGAAGTCTATATTGACCATATGCTGAATAAGATTCTTAGGGTCGACTCTCACGTGGCTGACCTCAGGCAAACCTTTGATACGATGGATAAGTACCAGATGAAGCTCAACCCCACAAAGTGTGTATTCAGCATAGAGGCTGGTAAGTTTCTAGGATTCATCATAAATCAGAGGGGAATATAGGCCAACCCATATAAAATCAAGGCCTTGATAGAAATAAAGACCCCAGTTTCAATCAAGGGTGTGAAGAGGCTGACGGGAAGAGTAGCGGAACTTAATAGGTTTTTATCCAGGGCCACCGATAAGTGTCTTCCATTTTTTAAAGTTCTTAGAAAGGCTTTAGAGTGGAATGAGTAATGTGACAAGTCCTTCCAAGATTTTAATTCATACCTAGGCTCCCCCTTATTATTATCACGATCGGTCTAAGGGGAAAAGCTCTATGTATACCTAGCATTATCAGAGTCAGCTATTAGCATTGTCATCATAAGGGATGAGGATGGAGTACAGAAGATGGTATAATTCAATAGTAAGGCATTACAAAGGTCCAAACAGAGGTACCCTAAGATGTAAAAATTATCTTATGCTCTAATTCAAGCTTCAAGAAAGATAAAGTCGTACTTCCAAGCCCACGCAATGGTCTTCCTCACGGACTCTCCACTCTGACAAGTCGTCCACAAGCCTAAGAAATCAGGGTGATTAATGGATTACTAAATAGATCTTGGAGAGTTTAATATCACTTATCATCCTAGAGAGGCCATCAAAGGGCAGTCACTAGAAGACTATGTGGCCGAGTTTACTTGGGACGAGGCTGACAGTGAAAAGTCTGAGACTACTGGTTGTGAGCTACAAAAAAATTTAAGCTCTCCCTTAGATAAGGTCGATGTAGGTTTAGCAAGGGGGAAGGTATCTGAGAATGAAGAGGAGCTATACCTATTCAAACTGGGACCTTGGTAGAAGGTAACTTCTCTGAGAATAGAGTAGTGTGGATCCTCTTCATTTATGCGTCCTTGTGAGAGTGGAAGTGGTGCAGGACTGATAGTGTCAGTAACAGATGGGATAAACATCAAATATGCGTTGAGGTTCAGTTTTAAAGACTCTTATAATGAGTCAGAATATGAAGCCCTCATAGGAAGCCTCTCCCTAGCTCGGGCTCTTAGTGTCGGCCAACTCCTAGTTCACAGTGATTCAAGATTGGTGGTGAACTAGATTTGGGGGCATATGAGGCAAATGAAGATATGAAAGATAAATATGTGGAGAGAGTAAGGTCAGTATTGAAGAACTTCGAGGAGGTGAAGCTAAGAGGATACCTTGACTAGACAAGGTCCAAGCTGATGCACTTGCAAGACTTACCTCAGCTACAAGAATGGAGATAAGAAGGACAGTGTTGGTAGAAATCATGAATCAGCTGACCATTGAAGAGGAAGATAGTGTTGCAGAGTCTTGTCTGAATTTGAACATGGGGGCTTCCTGGATAAAACACCTCATCAGATACATAAAGTACGGGAAGTCACAAGAGTCCAAGAATGAGAAAAGGAAGCTGAGATATAAAGATGTTAAGTTTTCCATCATAGGAGACACTTTGTACAAAAAAGGTCTTTTTTTCCTCTCCTTAGGTGTGTCCATCCATCCAAGGTAGCATATATCCTTAAGTATGTGCATGAAGTCTCTTTATCCATCCATATCGGGGGTAGATCCCCGACCAAGAGGATTATTACCCAGGGGTATTAGTGGCCGACCTTGGCCAAAGATGCTGCAGCATATGTCAAGAAGTGAGAAAAGTGCCAGAGGTTCGCCACCATTCCCCATCAGCCTCATCAACCTCTGACCTCAATCACATATCCCCGATCGTTTGTGGTGTGGGGATTGATTTAGTAGGACCGTTACCCAGAGACGTGAATAATTATCGTTACTTGATCGTAGAGATAGATTACTTTTTGAAGTGGGCCGAGCCGATGATTATAATCATGGAACAGAAGACCTTCGAGCTCATATGGAAAAACATCATCTATATATATGGCCTACCCAACACCCTAATCTATGATAACGGGACACAATTCAAGAACATCTCTTTGGAGAAGTATTGCGAAAGAGTCGGCATCAAAGAATTCTTCTTCACTCCCGGCCAACCCTCGGGCTAATGGGCAGACATAAGTGACAAACTGAACAATTCTTGATGGAATTAAGAATAAGATAGAGGATGAAAAGGGAGATGGATAGAGGAAGTGTATGATGTCTTATGGGCCTATAAAACTACGAAAATGACCCCTATTGGGGAAGCCCCATGTATGCTTGCTTAGAGATCGAAGGCAGTCGTACTAATGGAAATAGGTCTGCCCACTCATAGGGTTCAGACCTATGAAGCTGAGAAAAATAGTGATGAATGGAGGCTCAATTTCGATCTTATAGAAAAAAGAAGAGAGGATGCTAAAGTTAGGCAAGCTTTCTACCAGCAAATAACATAAAAATTCTACAACAAGAGGGTGAAGGCACGCCCACATAAAGTAGGAGACTTGGTACTGAAGAAGTCATGGAAAAAACCCAATAAGCCCCACCCAAATTGGCATGGCCCATATAAGGTAGTTGAAGAGGTGGTGTCGGGGACATACATACTGGAGAACGTGGAGGGGGAGCCATTTTCCAACCCGTGGAACGTCGATCACCTGAAAAAATATTACAAATAAGACGTTAGTCTACTGTTTTGTCTGTATTTTACTATAACACATGTATGAGATTCAGATGAAAGAAATTCAATGAAACCAAGTGTTGATTCATATGTTTCCTACCTATTCAAATATCCATTTGTTCCAGTTCATCTTAAGCTATAAAACATCATCCATGGTGAAATCATCTTAAATTGAAAACATCATTAAGTTGGTGGATGTTCTCCCTCGGTCGGGACGATAGTGCTGAACGAGACGACCCTCCATGCACTCTCACAACGATGAGGGAGGACTTGTGCTTAAAACATCATAATTTGGTGGATGCAAATTTAAAAAATCGCTTAGTTGTGGTTATCATTGAAAACATCATTAACTTAGTGGATGTACTCCCTCTGCCAGGACGATAGTGCTGGACGAGACGACTTTCCATGCACTCTAAAAACGACGAGGGAGGACTTGTGCTTAAAACAACATTAATTTGGTGGTGTCACTCCCTCAGCCGGAACGACAGTATTGGACGATACGGCCCTCCATACACTCTCATAACGAACAGGGAGGACTGAATGCCTAAAACATCATTAATTTGGTGGATGCAAATTTAAAAAATCACTTAGTTGTGGTTATCATTGAAAACATCATTAAGTTGGTGGATATTCTCCCTCGGTCGGGATGACAGTGTTGGACGAGACGACTCTCCATGAACTCTTAAAACGGTGAGGGAATACTTGTGCTTAAAACATCATAATTTGGAGGATGAAAATTTAAAAAATCATTTAGTTGTGGTTATCATTGAAAACATCGTTAAGTTGGTGGATGTTCTCCCTCGGTCTGGACAATAGTGCTGAACTAGATGACTCTCCATGCACTCTCAAAATGACGAGGAAGGGATTGTGCTTGAAACATCATAATTTGGTGGATGCAAATTTAAAAAATCACTTAGTTGTGGTTATCATTAAGTTGGTGGATGTACTCCCTCTGCCAGGACGACAGCACTGAACGAGCTGACTCTCTATGCACTCTCAAAATGACGAGGGAGGACTTATGTTTAAAACATGATTAATTTGGTGGTGTCACTCCCTCGGCTGGGAAGACAGTGCTGGACGAGACGACCCTCCATTCACTCTCAAAACGATGAGGGGGGACTTAATGCCTAAACCCTCATTAATTTAGTGGATGCAAATTTGAAAAATCACTTAGTTGAGGTTATCATTGAAAAACATCATTAATATGGTGGTGTCACTCCTCGGTCGGGACGATAGTGCTGGACGAGATGACTCTCCATGCACTCTCAAAATGATGAGGGAGGACTTAAAACATCATTAATTTGGTGGCGTCACTCCCTCAGTCGGGACGACAGTGCTGAACGAGATGACTCTCCATGCACTCACAAAACGATGAGGGCATTAACATGGTAGAATCATCCCTTGGCCAGGACGACAGTATTGGATGAGGGAAGACTTGTGAACAACGCAACAAGCATAAGTAAAAGCAAGTAAATAAAATAAGTAATACAGAATCAAGAACAGTAAGCTCCACTTCACAAAAAAAATATCAGGATGGAAAAAATTGGGAGCGGTGTCTAGTTATCCATAACAGAGTTAAAAGATGAGTACAATTAAAAAGGGGTATTAGCCACAGGCAGCCACCCTAAGAAGCAGGCTCCAGGTTGACGATGGGGGTTCCCTCTATAGGTTCAACTCCACCATCGATTGGAAGGTTAGCCTCCGTAGCTCCACGTACTCTAAGGCGGAATTAAACATAGGATCAATAAAATCATGAGCATATAGAGTTAGCCGAATGGAAGAGAGACATTAGTAAATTTAGTGGCGATCCATCAGTGCACTGTCTTCACCCCCCTCTCCAGGTAAATATTACCAAAGTTGCCAAACTCATCTAAGGCCTTGAAGGATTCAATAGCCTCGACACTAATCTTCTCAATGGACTTCGAAGATAATGCCACATCCTTCCCCCTCTGCACAACCTCAGTGAGCTCTTTAGTGTGGGTGAGAGACAATGCAGCCAAAGCTTCATCTTTCTCCTTGATCAAGTCGTCCTTCTCCTTCAATAAACCATCCTTGCTCTTCTTATCATTATGATCTTT
Source organism: Sambucus nigra (assembly GCA_949130495.1). NCBI lineage: Eukaryota > Viridiplantae > Streptophyta > Magnoliopsida > Dipsacales > Adoxaceae > Sambucus > Sambucus nigra. Next base: position 528,367,899 of record OX422214.1, read on the forward strand.
CTCAAGGTCGGCCTGGTACGTCTCCAAGAGTTTCTTCAACTTCTCCTCAGACTCGAGAACCCGATCTGCCTCCTGAACTTTTGGATAATTCTAGACCACCCACTTATTGGCCAAGATAAAGGTGCATACAGTCTGCAAAAAAAGGAAGACATGTCAGTATAAATGAGGAAAGAGTGCGAGAAAACACTTATGCTTAAAAAGAAAAAAGTTACCTGAGCCATCAAATGAAGACCCAAATCAAAGACTTGATGGGCAGCGATCTTATCTAGGAACTCGTAGTCATCCTTGGTAGGGACCCCGAGCATTGCCATCTTGGATCTTGTAGCAGAAGGAATGATTGAACCTTGGCACTTCCTAAGATTGACAATGTTGTTCTGTCAATATTCTTAAAAAGAATCCCCTGAGTAAGATCTCAATCTGGAACTACTCTGCATGTATGGCCCTGGGGGAATAACCCTCGGCCTCTAGATGTCCTTGTTAGGCTGACCCTCGAGGGAAACTTGTTCCTCAGTTATTTTTTGGTCGACCTCTGATGGTATCGGCCTAGTGGTTGTTGTCTTCTTCGATTGGCCCTTATCAGCCGGTTGTTTCTTCTTGTTCAAGGCATTGCGAAGGCTTAGGATATACATATTGAAAAACTCTTCAGACACATGAGGAGGACAGTCTGCAAAAACATAAAATGATTCATCAGTCATAAGCAGAAAGTAAGGCAAAGCACTTAAACAACGAGAGAAAGGGACAATATTACTTACAAAGGTCGTCTAGTGGATCAACCTTCAACTTAGAGTTATCTAAATACTCTCGTGACATCAAATCTTCAAAAAAAAGGAGTAGTCCATCCTTCCATTGACTTCTGAGGAACTCGACTCTCTCCCTACTGATTATACTAAAGCCATGGTCAAATCTGGTGATTAGTTTTGAAGGTTTTTCCCAAGTGTGGTGAACCCTCGACTCCTCGGATCAAACCTCAAGGTCGTCTTCGGTCGGAAACTCCCAATATCTTGACGCATAGAAAAACCTCTTCTTCCAACTAAAATTGGAAGTCTGGGTAACATTGAGGAGATTCTTGTTAGACCTCCTGGATCCTAGGTGATAATACCCTCCTTGATTGGGTGTGGACAACACATGGTAGTAAGCATGGAAAATTTCAATCGAGGGCTCGTCCTCATACTTATTCCTCCATAGGGAAACATAACCCAAGATGACCCTCCAAGATTTTCGGTCTATCTAAGTAGGAGCGAGGCCGAGACTAGAGAGGATGCTTTGCACGATTGAGTCAACATGAAGATGAAACCCAACTCTGAATATTTGGTCATAAAGAGTAATTTCCCCTCCTGCCTATCATATGCTCTCTCGTCCTCGCCCGAAACTCACAAGGTGACATTGGACTTAATACCATAGATGTGTCTGAGGAAAAGGAGGTTGGTCTCATGAACAGAAGACTAATATTGCTCGGCATGCGAATAGTCAAGTGGATCGTCAGACTCGGAGTCCTCATCCAATTCATCCTCAGCCTATACATCTTCACCCTCAATGTCGATGTTGTCATAAGTCCTTTGGAACTCAGCATCTGACATCGCAGATAGAGGAGCTTCTGCTAATGGAATATTTGCCTTTGGGGTCGGCCCAACAGGATCTAAAAGGATCTCCATAGAAGTGTCATCTCGGCCGAATGCCTCGGCTTGGTGGGGAGATGAGGCCCTAGACTTATTACCAGCCTCCCTAGGATGATTTGGAGAATAATGTATGGATTCCTCGTAGGAGTCCCTAGTATCATCCTTGATGGAGAACGAGCCGACCATTTCTTCTAGAGTAGGATGAATTACTTTTAGAGGAATAGGAAAAATGGGTAGTCTCCAGACAGGGTCGTCTTGGAGCCTAGCCTCGGCCTCATCCTCTATTCTGCGTATCTCTTGGAAGTATCTCTCCTTTAAGTCTAGGTATTGAAATGTTAACTCGTATAGGATCCTTAGCATTCACAGGACGAGGTAACACTTGAAAAATTAAAGTTTGGAAGTAACAAACAGTTTATGCAAGTTTGACTTAAAGATCAAAAGGGGGAAACTCAATCATTTTTCCAACCAAGAATAACTTGCAGCAGTGGGTATACAAAACACCATCGGGGGAATTTCAAGAGCCTAATGGAAACCTAACGGTGCAAGTGACAAGTGAAATAAAATGCTACCTAAAGGCCAAACCTTCTTACAACCACCACTCAAGGCACAAATGTGAGCCCCAAACATCTAGGAAGAGCTGTCGGAGTAGGGTTCAAGTTTGCCAAAAAATGTAAAAATGACCCAAGAAACTTTAAAATCTTGAATAATAATGGTGGAAAAAGGTTATCTGGAAAATAAATGGGAATAAAAAAGCATTTTCAACCTCAAAGGCAATGCCAGAGAACACAGGTACAAAAAGTTAGTAGCTCCGGTTCAAGAAACGTGATGAAGGGGCAAGTTCAGTAAGAACAAAGGTTTGAAATGAAACTCCTATTTAAACGCAAGCAATGATTTGTGCACGCTTCACAAAAGGGTGAATAGTTTCCCAAAAGACTCATCATAATGCGCACAAGACCCCAGGAATCTTAGCCGTCATTCCTATGGGAAGTGTAACAGATGTCAACTCAAGCAACCAACTCACCTAATGGATGACACGGGTCCCCTCAGCAGTTACCAACATAGAAGTATCACTACATAGCTTCATTACCCCTCGTCCTCATCCACATGTCAGAGACCAAGGGCTAGGGGTGATTGATATGTCAAGTGTCACCTCATCCAGGAACATGAACCTTGGCCCTAGCCGACACTTACTAGATGATTAAGATGGAGAAGTCATCACTCGACCGGGGGAAGACGGCTCGGCCTCGACCCTCATCAGTCCCCTAGAATTGGGTTTGCACTATTCTTGGAGGTTTGAGTATCCACGGACTTGGACGATTTAATGTCGATAAGTCTAGGGTGAGACCAACAGATGATACTAGCTGATGAGATAAATACCTTTTCACAAGGGCTAGTCCCATAGGTTCACCCTAGGCCATCAAGGTCGGCCAGAGTCCTCGTCTTAGGCTATGCATTCGATGTCGACAGTTAGTGGAGCGCATAGTTTGGGGAACACATGGAGTAGTGCGGGTAGGACACAGGTCCTATGTGCATGAAACCGTTGTAACTAAATCATTCACCCATGTGGGGGATTATTTCACCATCCTCTACATGTAACAGTGACAGATGGCACAACCTCGATGGCTAGGAGCATTCCACACCTTCATGGGGGTACACTACACCCCCCAAGCCCTATATACACTTTTCATCTTCTCCGCGAAAAGGGATCTCATGATTCACAACCCTAGAAAAACTTTGTCAAAATATACAAAAGAGAGATAAAATCTTGAATGTTGTATTTACAGGCCATTATTTCCATACTTATAGTGAAAACCAACATTCACACTGCACAGTGGACGTATGCCATAGCCGAACCACTTATATTTGGTATCATCTCCTTATTTGCCTCATCTCCTTCTGTTTATACATTTATATCGCATGTAAACCATTGTTGTCTAGTTTGAGCTTATATACATCTTGACCTGGTGATACCATTTCTGGTATCATCAATATGTCATCATAAGGCTCGAGGCAGACTGACTATTAATAGCTACGATCGATTCCTGTAGCGTAAAATTGTATTTAATCTTATGATTTTAAAATTATTTTATATAACATGCATATATATATATATATATATATATATATATATATATATAACTGGTCATACTCACCAGAGTCGGAGCCAAGTGTGGTGGAAATTTATTATTTTTGTCCCGTCGGGCGTGCACGTACAAGTTGCCTCGATTAGGTGCTTTACCGGAATATGGACCACCCTTTGTCCTTTCTGACCATTCACTCCTCAAATCTTCATATGATTTATACCCCCAGCCTATGGACATCAACTCTCTTTGCTATGCTTAGTTTATTTTTCTAGCTCTGGACCATCTTTTTGTCCATCGCCTCATTTTACAAAAAGTTATTCCATTAATCGACTGACATTTCAACATTCAGAGGGATTCTGCCTTTCATTGCCAAAATGTCGGAGCGTGATGCCACTTTCAGGAAATATCTCTGCTAAAGGTTCCCCTAATATGTTCTCATTTGTTCAAAAACCTGAGAAATAACCTTTTTCTTTGAACGATCGGGAAATTAAAAACTCTTACAAAGTTGTTCAAAAATGCCATCCTTAGTGGCTTGATTAACTTCATTCCAGTTATCTGTTTTCCCAACTCCCACATGCATTATCCCAATGGATAAATAGATGCATTTAAATATCCGTACATCATTTTTAGTGTTAGTTGGATTATTCCCAACAAGTGAGAACCCAATGGGATTCTTCTCATGTAATCGGGAAGTGTCAATAGTATGGTTGGGGGTGTTGGATTAACAGGCATCTATTGTCTACTTGTAGATGGAGTGGTAAAGTGAACCACTGGTGGAGAAGAGTATTATTCACCCATTGGTGATGAGAATACAAGTTGGGGTGCAAGAGATGAGAATCCAGGAGGTGTCCCGTCATCATTTGGTACGCTATCTCCATTATAGTTCGATGTTATCTACAATAAAAAAATTAGTGATGAGTTAATTATACTAACATGTTTATGACTAACTAATCATGTCTATATATATATATATATGTATATATACATTCTCATTATAAGACATTAAGATATGTTCAATGCGTCAGATCTCCATCCATTCAGTTTTACTTTTTAAAAATCTATGGATTTTTGCACGTGGCCAAATAGGAGGAACTATATCTATGATTGATGTATAGATGTATATGACATGAACTCGGAATCTTTTCTTCATCAAATTATTAGCAAGATTCAATTTAACGTGTATATTTAGCAAGACATCACAATCTTGTTCAATGCTCTCTTTACATAGTTGTATCCACAATGCGTAAATATTTTTTTCCCGCATTCTCTAACAGTGTAAGTAATGTTAGCACTATGTTGGTGATATATATTATTTGCTCCCTGATCCCATCTTTCTGGTAGGAAAAATAGATAATGATCGATCAAGTATGCTTATGAGAGTTTAACTCCACGATTTGCAAGGTAGTTAAAATATTCAGTCTTCTTATTCCCATACTTGTAAATAAGACACTGCACCAAAACTGTCGGATTGTCACGGTCATTGACTATGACAAGTCTGGGGATGACAACTATTTTTGTCATTGAATTTTCATGGTCAAAGACTGAGATAAGTTTATTAGACTTGTCACGGTCTTGTCACGATCTTTGATCGTGATAAGTTTTGTCACGATTAAAGACCGTGACAAACAGGTGACAAACTTTAAAAAATTGTCACAATCATTGACCGTGACAAATCTAAGAAGAAATTAAAAAAAATTTGCTAGGGAGTTTGGCCACTACCACTGCCCAGCAGTATATTTGTACCTAGAAAAATTGTATTTGTTCAAATAACATATATCCAAATAAAATAGATATAATGCACCAAATTATTGCATATATAATTCCATATCCAAAAGAAATAAAAATACAATCCATATTCAAACCAAAATGTAACAAATTAAAACAATTCAAATATAATCTAAGTGTCCAAATAAAAATAGATACAAATAATGTCACAACATAGAGTTTGGGGTAGGTTCTAGGAAGAAGGAAGGACACACGATATATTCATTGAAACATCCCTCAATATGCGTCACTCCGAATTGTTCGCACAACCACAATGAAAAGTTCTCCTTTTTGGTTATCAAATGCGTGACGAGAACCTTGCCTCGATATTTTGAAGGATACGTCTATGAACCGGTATACTCGGGATGGTATTCGGGTCCCTCAACTCCCTCTCTATTTGTTGGCCATCATATATGTCGTGTAAAAACACTCTCGACCAATCGATTGTTAACATAGGCCACTGGACGGGAGCTAAGTAGGGGACTGGATCATCAAGAGGTGAGCCCGCGAGTATCGGGGATGATGTAACGACGTCCATGTCCTCGTCCTCCTCCACGATCTTCTCCTTCCCCTTTCCCTTTCCCTTTCCGTACAACTGACACTTCATGGATACATACATATCTAGGACCATCGCCTCCAACCTTGATAGCTTCGCGTCATACGTGTCCGCCTAACGAGCCAACCTGGTATTGTTCTTATCCATTCCGATAATCCTAGATTTTCCCACCTATTAGCTCACCCCATAGTCCTCCCTTTGAGATCCGCATCGAGCACTTGGTTGAGTGTGTTCGTGGACAAAGATGCCTTGTTGGCATCAGACTACGACTCGTTCACTTCCTTAACCTTTTCCTGAAACGACAAAAAGCAAGAGATTAGTTAAGTAAGTAAATAAAAAATTATAACATAATTACAAAAATCAAACTATAGGATTACTTACAATCACGGCCGCGATGCTCGGGGACACCTCCTTATCCTTTCCCTTCTTCGTCCAAATCGCCACATAGGCATCGAGCCTATGTGGCCTATACCAGGACCACTCCCCATCCCCTGAAATAAAATAATGCAAAATTAGTAAGTAACGCAAAGTAAAATAATGCAGACTAACATATTTCTATAATTATAGAAAAATAAAAAGTTACCATCCTTTGCTCAACCTCGGTGTAAGACGTCCGACCGGAATAGTGCACGTCAGTCTTTTTCGCCCGGTTTTCCCTCCCCGGTTGGCGATATGCCAATTGTCGCTCATCGATCTCATTGTCGATGAAATTTTACCACTTTATCAATGCGATCGGCTCCTTAGGCGAGACGGCCTCACGCAATCTGAGAATGGAGTCCTAGGTCTTCCCAAAGTACTAGGCTCGCAAATATTTCTTCCATGTCTTATGTTGTTCCCTTAACAGCTCCAACATGGAATCGTGGAGTTGTTGAGCCAGGACGAATTGTTCCTTTCAAATACATACAAAATAAAAAGAAAGTAAGTGTTAGTTTCTAATAAATATAAATTGAAATTGAAATTGAAATTGAAATTGAAATTGAAATTGAAATTGAAATTGAAATTGAAATTGAAATTGAAGTTGAAGTTGAAGTTGAAATATAAATATAAATATAAATATAAATATAAATATAAATATAAATATAAATATAATACATGTAGTGCCGCCCAAACAACCAACTTGAGCTCATTTGAAAACTCCCTCCAACTAGTGTACCCCGTGACGATAATCGTATTCGCCAACTCGAGGGATCTAGCCAATATTCCCATCTTGTTCTCAACGACCGATCCCAATTTGCCCCATTTGGGGAGCCTAGGAGCTAGGATCCCTCATCAGCTCTACTACCGCCAAGCCCTGAAGAAGACATTTTCTGTAAAAAAAAAATTATTGTTATTAGTACAAATCCTAATGAATTAGAAGAATACAAAATACTAACCATATTATAACAAAACATTGGCAACTTTGAATTAATGCACTAAACTGATCAAGTAAAAATGAATTAAAAGCATTAAGCTGATGTCCGATAACAATAAAACACTAGAATAATACACCCACTAGACGTGGACTTTGAATTAGTTCTTAAGAATTAACTCTAGCTATTACATGCAATAAATTAATCAAGTAAAAATGAATTAAAAGCATTAAACTAATGTTCGATAATTCGAATACTTATTACAAATCTAAAAATTGTTTCAAATTCGAGTTATCATAAAAAATGGATTGATATTCGATAGGAGCAGCCAAGTCATCCACACTACTGTTTAGACGCTTTGGCGCATGTAGGACGATTGACCATAGCTCGTTGTTGATATACTCTGAGTAAAACACTTGCTTGACCTTTTGAAATGCATAAACAAACGTCTCATCGCTCACGTGTTCGTTGCTCTTCAACTTGGACAAGTCAACCATGATCAAATTGGCGCCACGATCAACTTTACGATAATTTGTATCCTCAACTCTTACCCAATCATAGTAAAATACAACCTCTTTGAAGCTTAAATAGTCCAATTCAAATATATTTCGAATTACACCATAGTAAGTCAGTTCAGCTTCAACGAGGTTTTTATCTTTTGCGCTCACTCGAAAGAAAGTAAGAGCCTTGTATGAAATGCCCAAGTTCTTTACATTTATACTTTCCTTCTACACTCTTGCATCGAATAAGTGACCGTTCAATCGATACTTTTTGTACTCTTGTGCCATAAATAAGGGTCCAGTGGATAGACGAGCAAGCCTTGATGTCGCATCACCCATCTTTAAAAGCTAAGAATATAGATAAATTAATTACGTTAGTTATAAAGTTTTATTGTAATGTAACAATATATAACAACCATTTTCCTTATAATTTCCTCGTGTGACAACCACTGCCTAAATTCGTTGTCAGATTGTGCCAATATTTTTCATCTTTTATTGTTCTTATAGGCTTCATATTTTCTGCATAAAATTAATGTGTCGAACGTATTAAAAAATTAATCATGTATAATTTAATCCAAAATTATTTAAAACTTAAAATAACTTAAACTTACTTTTACCGTTCTTCGACACCTTTATGTCTGTCAAATAGATAACGAGCTACTTATTCAAGTTGCAAACTCATTAATTTCACTCGTTTGCCATCACATGACCACCCTCATCGATGAACTCATCAATGTCATCAACATTGATAGAGTCAGGCGATATTCCCAAGTATAGATTGATGACTCCACGGTTATGTAATCCTCTGCAATTGATCCTGTAATGTATTGTGTATTCTTAACGTAATCTTTGAAAACTTTCATCAATCTTTCAAATGGATACATCCACCGATATCTAAATGGACCACAAAAAAATCCTCTTTGCATAGGTGTACAATAAGTGAACACTTATGTCACAGAATGATGGGAGAAAATACTTCTCCAACACACAAATAGCTTCGGTAACTGCCAATTTTGTAGCCACTATGTGTTCTCGATTGACTACCTTCTCACATAAAAGTGAGAATAAGACACTAAATTGCATAATAGCCCTCCGTAAATCCTTGTTCTTGGAGAAACAATGCTTAAACAACAGAGGAACCAATTGCATGATCACATGCCAATCGTGGGACTTACACTTATGTAAATCATAGGTAGCATAATTCAGAATGCTTTACAAGTTGAACAAAAAATTAGATGGAACCTTCAAATTTTATATTGTGTCTAAAATCACCTTCCTTTCCTCACTCGTCAAAGTAAATGCACCAAGGGGAATTATTGTCCTTCCCCTGCTATCTTCTTCCAACCATAGTTGTGTCTTAACTTTCAACGATTTAAGATCTTTTCGTGCATTTTATCCATCCTTTGAATGACCCCCCCAAGGCATGTGCCCATAATATATTTAACGATGTTCTTCTCTACGTGCATCTCATCCAAGACATGGTGCACCGGGTTATTCTTCCAATAAGGGAGGTCAAATAAAATTGACCTGCTAGACCATGCCTTTCTTGTCTCAGTTTCATTGCGAGTTGGGGTCTTCTTATGCTTGACATTCTTAAATTTAGAATTCTTACCTAGCATATTAGGGATACAATCAGAAGATTTACTTTCAATTTCTGAACTTGGAAGTTTTCTTGGTGGTAGCCTATGTTCAGCCCCGCCCAATAAAAAATTAGAACCTTTCTCAAATCTGAAACTATGATTGGGGGTAAAAACCTCCTATGGAAATGGCATACATTTTTTGAGCTAGCGGGGAGATAAAGAAATTCAGCCCCCTCTTCATAAATAGGACACCCCAAATAACCACATATCACACAACCGGATAATGTCCCATAAGCTGGAAAATCATGAATTTCCCACATCAACATAGCTTTCAGCGTAAACTCTTCTTTTCTAAAAGAGTCAAATTCTTTCACACCCTCTTCCAACAACTCATTTGATTCTTCTACCAAAGGATCCATATGACATCGATGTCATCACTTAGTACCTTTGGCCTAGGTATCAACAAAGACAATATCGAAAATTCAGGTCTCAAGCACTGTGAAGGAGGGAGGTTGAGTGGGGATAGGATCACTGGTCATACACTCAGATTGGTGCTTAAATTTCCAAATGGATTAAAACCATCTGTTGATATTGCCAAATGAATGTTACAATAATCTCGAGCAAAATTGACATACTCATAACTCATCCTCCTCCAAGCTGTAGAATCAATAGGATGACACATGAGATTATCCCCTAATTCTGCCCTAGCAGGCCAGGTCATTGCCTCCGCTATCCATGGCACTGTGAAAAAACATTTTAATCTAGGCCCAACGGGAAAATATTTCAACACTTTTTGAGGCACTTTTGAGCTTATTCCTTCCTTGCCAGTAGATTGGACATATCTAGGTTCATCGCATACCGGACACCGATCGAGAATTTTATACTCCTTTCGATATAGTATGCAGTCATACTCACAAGCATGAATCGATTTATACTTCATTCCCAAACCTTTCAAACTGTTCTTTATAACATAATAGTTATTTGGAAGCATATTCTCCTTAGGTAGAAAGCCCTTCACCCAATTAAGAATTCCTGTCACGCCATTGCCAGACAAACCGTATTGGGTCTTCAAACTATACAAACCAACCATGGCATCTAAAGTTGTTTGATCTTTCTCACAATTAGAGTATAACGAATGGGTCGCCTTAAATTTAAACTTTGGTAGTCATCATCAAGGTTTATCCCAATAACTTCATTAGCACCTGAACCTCGTACATTGTCAGTAACCTCATTATTTTCCTCTTCATGAACTCCGTACGCATCATAAACTAAATCCTCTAACATATTATGATTTACGTCGGCCATTTAAACATAAATCTTACTTGTTGAAGGTTGTTGTGGAGGTTGCTCGGGAACAAAAATAATTTTCAATTCCCCATGAAACTCCAAAAATCGGTAACTACCTTGCATACCCCATCTTAACAAATGTAGTTTAAATGTTTTCCACTCAAATACCTTACAATTCTCCCACCTAGCACACGGACACAAAAACTTTTCATCATTACGATATCTCTTCGCGTATTTTATAAATTCATTATCACCTTTGCGAAACACATCCCCTAATCTATTTGTCTCACCCATCCACTCTTTGTATTTAGGATATCCCATCACATCTACTCTAAACAATCATTAATTATATGTAAGAAGCGTATATTCGTGGATTAGCATAAACAAAAGTGTGACTATTTAGTTCTCATTAGTATAAACAATCACCTATTACTTGTTGTATAAAATTTATAGTCTGTTTCATTTCATTATGTCTTATTTATATTTGATTTTTAAATTTCAAATGCAAATTCAATTTACAATATTAATTCCTATTTCCCCCATCTCCTCTAAAGGGTGAGGGGTCCTATCCCATTCAAGATCACATATTTCTATAATATACTTGACAGCTCATGCACATTGTTCCAATTTGAGGAAAATTCCGGAGCATGTGCCCATAGTTCTCTAAGTACACGACGTAGATTTGTAAGTGTGAGTGTTATTTCAATTGAGAATCGGAATAACACTCAACATCGCATCATCTAGTATATATCCAGAGAACATTAAGATACAACTGCAGAACTTCCTACAAAAGAAACAAGTTTTAATCCACTAAGAATATTATTATACATAAATTGTGTAGTCCCAAACTGTTATTTCTAGGGCAGCGACTCTCGAACGGGTAAGGTCTACTGAATGCATATGTATAAGAACTATAAGGCTAGTATATATGTGTACTATGTGTAATTTCAAGTATGTTTCATTTAATTATGATAATTCTGTAAGAGGGTAGTTTAGATAAGATGGAGGCGTAACCCCTTTTGAGTATAGTAATGATAAGTTAAATAGCAGCACTGTTGATTAACCATAGGACATTCAAACATTACTCAATGAAGATAGATTCAGTTTAAGCTCACAAATCTCTCGTGTATGACTCAGAAGGTAGTAATGAACTTAGAAGTAACTTAGCTAGAGGGAGAGAGAACGAAGTACCCTAGATGCAACTTAGCAAGCAACCAAAACACACCAACCACCCTCAAGAATCTCTATCAAGTATTGAAAGCTCCGTAATAAATGACAATGGTGGGTGAGTAAAATCTCTGGTTTGTACTAACTCTCTAGTAATCACTTCTGAACTCTCAAAAAGATCATCCTTTCCTCAAAGGTGGTTGGGGTCCTTAAATAGCCTCCCACACCATCCCCGAGGCAACTCCACCATTAATGCCTGTGAAAGACATCCCTCATACTTTATGTCCCAAACATTAAATAGCTAGTGCACTAGTTGTCTCCACGTCATAAACATTAAATGCCAAGATATGCCTTTTACCTAACCACTATGTGTCAGGGGGCTGTTGTCACAGAGATGCCTCACCAACTGTTTGACAGCCCCAAATACCACGATGGCTTACTCAAGTGCAGGTCTGACATTGCCTAGCTGGTTAGTGACATCAGATAAAGTGGATGTGACATTAAGTAGAGGGTTATTTGGCTCATAACTCAATACCCGATGGAACTCCAAGCTGCTCCGCCCGAGGTTCCACGGTAAGGGTCCTTCGGTGTTTTACCAGGTGTATCTAAGATGGGTGGATAATCCCCAACGGTGACTCACTTCTCAATACTCCAAACCAAGTCCCTCTAAAGTTCCCATGGCGAGGTCATTCAATAGAGCATGAAAGCTCTCCTAGGCCCTACCAAGCCTGGTCTCTCGCGAGTATCGTTTGACCTCACACTAAAACTCATTATTATTCTCATTACATCATTACAACTATTATAGCTTATAATCAATATAAACAAAGATACAATATGACTAACACAACAAGCTAAAGTATGAGTTACCATGCTAAATTTCATCGCTAAGTTGCCACGCTTGAGCTACCTCCGTTTCTTAATCCCAAACACTGTTGCTGATGGGGGAATTATCCCTAATCTCAGGATTACCTTTAATCACCCTCTATATTTGCCCCTTCGTGGAGAGATTTGTTATTCGAACAAGAAATGTCTACACGAAAACTTTTCAATCCGATAAACCTTCTCTGTGTGAATTTTTTTTGGCATCTTTTCCCTTGTTAGAACCACCGCGTTAGAATATGAAGGAAAAAGTAAAATTCTCCCCGATGTACCTAAACTGAAGCACTATGGCTTATTGGTTCTTTGGCGAAGGGAAATCGCCTATTTTTCCTGACGCTGAGCTTCAATCGTTCTAACTTTATTATTCGAAATTCTCCCGAAAGGCCTGCTAACCTTCTCAAATACTCGTTTTGATTATTGGTAAGTGAAATTCTCCCTTGTAATGCTTTGCTATGTTTGAAAAAGTAAAAATTCTCTCGGATGTAGCCGAGTCACCATTTAAACAACATTTGGACTTGTGGCGAGGGGACATCGTAACGTTTTTGAAGCGTTGGGACATCTTTTTTGTTGGGAGCTATTGGATATGTCTGACAAAAATTCTGGAACCAAAACTCAAACTTTCTAAAGAAGGTAACCCTTTCTATTCCCTAGGTGTCTCTTTGTTAATGACATGGCGTTGTCTTTCCAACTGTCAAAACACCTCTTAAAGTGCCATGTGTCCATTTGAAATGATTATAGGCGGCCTTGCACGTGTGGTGGTGGGAAAATCAATAGACGAGTACCTGAAAAGGTTTCAAATGTCTCTTTTTTAAAACCCTTCTCTTTCCTTCATCTTTTTCAAGCTCCTGCCTTCTTTAGGGAGAGAACTCGGTGCGAACTCCATTGTTTACCAAGATCTTACCTAGCTTCTTCCTTCTCTCATCTTTTACACCACCACCTGTGGTTGTTCTTCTCCATCTTCATTCCCAACCCTTCGTTTACCGAGCTTCTTCTTTTTTTCATGCTTCATTGTTGTCTGCAATGGCCTCATTAAGTAATCCTACCACACATGCCACTAGTGCTCCACCTGCTACCCTTGTTATCACCACCTCCGTTGTCACCTCATTGACTACTGCCCGCCAGGACCAGTTATGCTTCTACCGCCGATCCCCCATATTCGGCAAGGGTGATGACTTTGTTGGGTCTTGTAAGACTTGCATTTTTAATGCCAAGTATGATTCCCTGACTCTTGGTGATGAAGATGAAAGAGCTGATGACTGCGGCTTTCTACCTCTAGAAGGGACTCTCTATAGAATCGCTACAGCGGAAATATTGTGACTTTTCAAATAAAATCCAATTTTAATTAATCTCAAATTTTAGTTAAACCCTAAAACATGCATCTAGATGATTTATCCAATAAAATAAAGCATGCAGGATAAAACAAACAAGTTCAGGAAAAATCCCCAAAAGGGGCAAAACCTTTTATTTCACTATAATTTGTAAGAAAACTGCTTACACGGATTATAATGAAATAGGGTGACATACGAAATACCCGCAGGTGTCGATTTCGATGTCTCAGCTGGGACTTTCCCTTTCCAGGAGGGCAGCAGTGAAGAAGATGACAGCTCCTCCACAAGTTACGGCTGGAATTTTCCCTTTCCAGGAGGGTAGCAATGAAGAAGAAAAACAACTTCTCCACAAGAGTGAACTTTATAAGGACTCCCTCCATAATATCATGCAAATGTCGGTTGTATAGATCTCCCCACAAATTATAAACAAGAGCAAAGTATGTTCTTGAAAACCAAAATAATTCACTAAAGCATATGGGAGTTTTGTGAATTGAAAACAAAAAGGGATTAAAACCCTAAAGGAAGAAGCCAAAAAAGGTTCTTCTTTCGCAGTATTTTTGTTCGTCAAAACGCTGTGACTTCTTAATGAAAACGTTACCAAATAATGAGATTTTATAAAAAATCACACCGCCTCGAAAACAGAGCTCGTTCGAACGAGATCAGCAAGTCGCTCAAACGAAGGACAAAAGTCGTTCGAACGAGATCTAACGACATGCTATGTCATTTGAATGACAATTGTAGGTCGTTCGAGCGATCTATTAAGCGATATTCCAAGCATGCCTATAGAAAATTTCAATACGAACGCATGGTCGCCAGTTTCGTATCATTCTGATTTTTTATGAATTAGTTATGATTTTTCTATGGAAAGGAGTCCGAAAACAAAATCTTTAGAAAAATATTTTGTAAAAAATATCCCAAAAGCTCTAAGTGAAAAGTTAAGGTATTTAAAACATAACCTTACCAAAGTAAACTTCGCGGAGTCTTGAATGATGAAGAATGGGAGAAATTCGGATCCGTCTTTGATGTAGATGTCTCTTGAATGCTCTTCGACGATGTAGAGGTATATGACATAATAAATTGATAACGGACCTATGAAAATATGTCCTTACAAATCTCCCCCTATGTCTATGCCGGTATATACATAAAAAATCCGAATGATCAAAAAAACAAAATACGTATACAAATCTACCCTCCCATGAATAAATTTGCAAAATCTCAAACTTTTCTTCAAAAATCTTCATCAAATCTCAAAGCTTTTATCATCAGGGTGTGCAACATCATAATCTTCAGTCTTTGTACCTACACATGTGAGATAAAGAAAAATACCTTCGTGACGCATCGAGTTTGAAATGATATAAGAATAAAGCATTAATAAAACAAATCTCCCCCATAATGCAAAAACTCCCCATAACTGATAATTCTTTCTCCCCCTTTTTATAATGTCCCCAAATAGATAGATAAGAAGAAACAATCAAAACATGGAGTGTCATAAAATTGCATAGCAAATATGAATCAATCAACGCGCATACAAAGGAGTATCCCAAAAACATTCACAAACTATTTTTAATTTTTCAAAATTTTCAAACAAAAATAGGATACAAAAATGACACCATGGATTTAAACTCAAACAACCAAGTCATGGAAATGGAATGTATGGGTGTGAACACATTCGATAGGTAAATAAACTCAATCAATCTTATGTGCATGATGCATACGTGTACTCCTAACGAATGAGCATCAAAAGTATCGTTGGGTTTAAAAATTTGTTGAATTTAAATGACATCGTCTTATACAAATCAACAAATCAAAGTCAAAGGATTTCCACACCAATAACGTCCAAAACTATTTAGTGCCGTTTCGAGAACTTTTCAAAGGTCTTGCAAAACAATTGATATATCCATCCAAAACTCCCTCATATATAATAATGCAATTTTTATATCTAAAGAGGTACTAAATTCTCAACTTAGAGAAAACCTATTGGCCCAAATTTTTGGCATATTTCATATTTTTATTGCCTAAATTTTTTGTGTGGGCTCTTTTCAAACGGTGGCTTTCACGACTTGATTATTATTCACTCGCAGCCCTTTTCCGTGCCACTCATCATTTTTTTTTAAACTAAACAAATTCCTCACTGGCAATGGTTTTTACATGCACTACTTTTATTACTCTCGTATTATTGCACTTGGTTCGTTTTAAGGACAGGATTGAGTTGAAAACACCCAACCAACATGTGATAAGTCAAGCACAATAATCAAACAAATCCGTGCATGTGTGCAATAAAGGAAATTATGAGTCAAACATGTCGGAAGTGACACTTAATTACATCTTAATGACTCCAAACATTATAAAGCACATGGATGAATTGACTTATTGTCTCAAAACACTATCAAATAGTCACATGGATAAATGGAATGAAATTGTGACTCGGTCATCCTAAGTGTTCATCCATAAACGGTGTAAACAAAATACAAAAATATTTTTTGATTTTCAAAAAATTTATCAAAATAAAATCTTTTTTTATTTTTTCAAAATTTTCAAAAAAAAAAAATATAACTACAAAATGATACAACCAGCAATAGGCATATAATATCGATATGCGCAACATCCTATGCTAGCAAACAGTAATCACACAAGAGAATCTATAATGAAAGAAGATGTGATACACGAGTAATGGAGTGTTATCAATTAAGCATGGATACCAAGAATAACTACATATAAACTGACCAGAAGCAAACCTATCAGTACCAAAAATCTAAGCATATTAACATCGGGTACTGGAATCAGAAAGGAAGCAAAAATAGAATTTTTAGACAGATCGCTCAAACGATATCGCTCTGTCGCTCGAACAACAAGGGCATGTCGCGAGATGCGACTTCGCGCGAGATAGAATGTCTCTCAAATTACAATACATCTCGCTTGAACGAGAAAATAAAAAATTCTTAGTATTCCCAAAAAATCATAGAGTTTTGCCCAGTGCAAAAATTTCGTGAAAACAGTACCCATAAGGGGCAAACAAATCCAAAACAGTGCTAAATCAGTAAAGAAACACACAAATGCAACAAATATACCAATGCGCGCTACATCAAAGTGAGTCATAACACTAGAAAGAGTATAACATGATGCGTCGCTAGTGTATGACAAACATCCAATACAATCAGCCAAACGATCTCACATGGGGTGAATCACGTGCAAGCAAATGGAAATCGTGGACAAGTAAACCATAAGCCTCTAAATACGATTTCCTGACCCAAATCGATGTGTAACGAGGTGTGGGGGTGTGGGGAATCGAATTTATTCTTCAATTAACCTTCTTAGGTCCATTAAAAATCTTGTAACAAAATCGCCTAAGATGACCTTGCCTACCGCAATGTGTGCAAGTGTAAATCGGGCGGTGTGTGTTACCTAAAGGTGGCCCTCTCCTCAAATTTCTCGATTGCTCTCTCCAAATTTGCCTAGGTGGGTCTCGCCTAATGATCCTAGGAGGTTCTCTCACGATGTTCCTAGGGGGCTCTTTCCTAAAAAACTTAGGTGCCTCTTTCTTAACAATCCTAGGAGGCTCTCTCACACGTGTGGGAATGGGTGCAACATATTTTTCAAGACCAATCCCACCCCTATCCTTTTTTATCTTGACGGTGCCTAAAATCTTATCAAGTTTTTTAGACCTAGACTCCAAATCAAATTTCACTTTACTTGAATCTTTCAATTTCACCTCAAGTTTACCTATCCTATATTCAAGTACACGTCTAGAATCCTCAAACTATAAAAGCTCCTTTTTCATAGTCTCCATCAACCCTCTAAGACTATCTCTCTCACCCTCGATGTATCCTAATTTCTCTTTAAGCATCTCTTCACGTGCCCTAATATCCTTAATCAACGCATCAGTATTATCCTTATCTAAAGCGAGTTTCTTCAATTCAGCTTTAAGTTTCAAGTTTGCCTTTTTTGTCTTTAAAATTTCAAAATACAAATTATTGTAGGCAACTTGCAACTCACTCAATTCTTCTTATTCCTCCTCACTCTTTTCACCCTCACTCTCATCACTAATCACACGGATGGGAAACTCTTGCCTAGAAGCATAAAAGATTTCTTCTTCCGAATCACTATCACTAAGGGTAGAAACATGAGAAACCGATTTATTCAATTTTTTCTTTAAATTTGTGGTACACTCATCTAACGTGTGACCAACACCCTCACAACAAGGACACCTCTCAGATTCGTTTTCAACAGATGATTTAAAACAAGAGTTCGTGTGAATTTACCAATTAACTTTTTCAAAAATTTGATATTGAAGATCATCAAAACCATCAAAAGCCATTTTTCTGCAAAATCAGGATCAAAATACAATAACTTAGTGCAACAGGCTCTGATACCAATTTGTAGAATCGCTATAGCGGAAATATTGAGACTTCTCAAATAAAATCCAATTTTAATTAATCTCAAATTTTAGTTAAACCCAAAAACATGCATCTAGATGATTTATCCAATAAAATAAAGCATGCAGGATAAAACAAACAATTTCTGGAAAAATCCCCCAAATGGGCAAAACCTTTTATTTCACTATAATTTGTAAGAAAACGGCTTACACGGATTACAATGAAATAGGGTGACATACGAAATACCCGCAGGTGTCAGTTCCGATGTCTGGGCTGTAACTTTCCCTTTCCAGGAGGGTAGCAATGAAGAAGATGGCTCCTCCACAAGTTATGGCTGGAATTTTTCCTTTCCAGGAGGGCAGCAATGAAGAAGAAAAACGGCTTCTCCACAAGAGTGAACTTTATAAGGACTCCCTCCATAATAGCATGCAACTGTCGGTTGTAGAGCTATCCCCATAAAGTATAAACAAGAGCAAAGTATGTTCTTGAAAACCAAATCAATTCATTAAAGCATATGGGAGTTTTGTGAATTGAAAACAAAAAGGGATTAAAACCCTAAAGGAAGAAGCCAAAAAGGATTCTGCTTTCGCAGTATTTCTATTAATCAAAATTTTGTGACTTCTTAATGAAAACATTACCAAATAATGAGATTTTATAGAAAATTATGCCACCTCAAAAACAGAGCTCATTCGAACAAGATCAGCAAGTCACTCGAACGAAGGACAAAAGTCGTTCAAACGAGATCTAACGACATGCTATGTCATTTGAACGACAATTTCAGGTCGTTCAAACGATCTATCAAGAGAGATTCCATGTGTACTTGTAGAAAATTTCGATACGAACGCGTGGCCACCAGTTTCGTATCATTCTGATTTTTTATGAATTAGTTATGATTTTTCTATGGAAAGGAGTCCGAAAACAAAATCTTTAGAAAAATATTTCCTAAAAACTATCCCAAAAGCTCTAAGTGAAAAGTTAAGGTATTTAAAACATAACCTTACCAAAGTAAACTTCGCGGAGTCTTGAATGATGAAGAACTTGAGTAATTCGGATCCGTCTTTGATGTAGATGTCTTTTGAATTATCTTCGACGGTGTAGCGGTATATGACATAATAAATTGATAACGGACCTATGAAAATATGTCCTTACACTCTCCAATTTCATCTTGAGCGAGGGGACTTCCCATGGTCCCACATCGACTTCAAAGGGCCTGGGGGTTCTCCTTCTCACTTTGCTGCCTGGAACTCCCATATGCAGAGTTCCCATACTAACACTCTCACCAAAATTAGGCTTCATTGGGCTAAGTGGTTTGGTGAGTTCACCCTGTCCAAGAATAATGCTGCCTTTCCCGTTCTAGTATCGCACTGGAATGCTACCACTCATACGTTCATTGCTACATGGGGAGAGTTTATAATAACGTTGGAGGACGTGTGCGAGCTCCTAGGCCTTGAGGCAACAGGCCATGAGCCCTATTCTAATTAAGACCTGGATGCCCAAGAGACTATTGACCGTTTGGAGTTAGATCGTATATGCCGAAGGTGCATCGGTACTTCAAACAAAGCTACCTTCTCTCCTCTTATCCACTATTTCTTCCAGAATCCTTCTGAAGGTAGTTCCTCTGAGGTTGCCCCCGGTCAATATACATCGCTGGAACTTCCTGCCTACATCCTTGTCGTTCTTTCTCATTTTCTTTTAACAGGGAAACTCAATGACCAACCTCGAAGGGACCTCATCAATATATCCCTCCGTTTGGCCCGTGGTATCAAGCTTCCTCTGGCTACAATCGGTTTGGGATCCCTCTACACATTTCTTGATAAAACCATTTTTGACATGGAATGATCTCTGGGTTGTTATAACCTGGATAACTTTGCCAACTGTGTCCTCCTAACAGGCTTCCTCTATGTGCATTTCCCCGCCGTAGCAGCCAACACCAACTGTCCTCCTTCGGGGGAAATAATTTTGCCCCCATGCTCCTTTATTTATCACAAGAGACAAAGCCAAAAGGAGTTGACCTCCATCATCGATGAGTTTTTAAATTTTATGATGAGGCCCTATGAAGAGGATATCTTTCTCTACACTTGTGATTTTTTCAAACATGAAGTAAGAGTGGTCCGGGAAACTACTCTGGACCTCAATATTGAAGACCCTTCACTAGTTGTGGTCCTTCTGTTTTAGCCATGATACCTCCCTCTTACACCGAGTGGGGATACAGCAGCGAGCACTACAATCCCAACATATGCAGCCGTCAGTTTGATTTAGATCAAGGGGCTCCTCGCCCAATTTTTCAATCATCTAACCCCAAGGTCTCCTTTAGCGAGGCATGTTCCCTATTCTCGTCAACTGCTGCGTGGGGAGTGAGTTCTATAATGGCTGGGAGAGTCACCATTCCCAGCATCACCAGGCAAGGGGACGTGACACCTCTATCTGCAACAAAGTATTAGCTAAGACAACTGGCCTAAATTTCTGAGTTCATCAAGGGCGATCCCGTGTATCCTCTAGTTCTTTCATTTTCTACCTTGGAGTTGGGGTTAAAGGGTAATTTCGTTCTTTGTATTGAGTTCCCTCTAAGCCAGACCCCCAAAGTACCCCCTACTGAACTTCCTTCCCACTGCCCCATGATCCCCATTGCCACGCCCAAGCCCAAGGCCGCTGCAACCCCCAAACCACCTGCCCCTTCGACCAAAGCTGCAACAAGGGAAGGGCCTTCTCAGCCACTTGCTAAAAAGACCAAGAAGTCCAAAAGTGGGGTTTCCTCGAAATCCATCAAGCACAAACTCCTTTGGAGGCATTCTCTATTGCCTCCATTCCCCCTCCTATGTCTGCAAAGGTAAGTGAAGAGCTGAGGAGGAAGGTTCAAGCTGAGGTCGAAAGAATAAACACTGAGTTTCAATGGCGCGCTGTCATCGTTACTCCTTCGGCTGCCTTTCCCATGATCATAATTGATCCCATTGAGGCAACGACAAAGAGGAGAAAAAAGTCGAGGGTACCTCAAGGTGTTGATGCAACGGGAGCAAGGAAGAAAACTCTGGGCACTAAGTCCCAGAAAAAATGGACAGCCGAGATACCTCCATCCTCATCTCCCTCTGTTGTTGCCTCCTCTTCGCCTTCACCAGTGGTTATACCTTCTCGTTCTCCCTCCGGATCTCAAGTATATGTGTATGTTTTATTCTTTCTCCCCTTTTCTTAAGGAAAACTGCATTTTCTTATTTCTTTGATAACTTTGGTGCATGGAGTTGAAGAAAGGCCTAGTCCCCCTTGTTCCCCCGTGAGCCGTTTCGGGGGGGGGGGCATTTCGGTATCTCTCAAGCTGATACTACTCCTCCCCGTTCCCCCATGATAGGTCTCACCTACTATCGCCATTTGTCCTCCCAACGGGCCAAAGAAGCTGCTGCAGGGGCTGCCACCGTTGGATATATTGAAATATCTGTCCAACTAGAGTCAACTACTCCAGCCTCTTCTGAATTACCATCCGATCAAGGGGTCCCTCTGCCCATCGTTGTGGTCGAGGAGAGTTCCCCTGAGGTAAATTTCTTGTCAAGTCTCATATATTTTCCTTGTCCCATTGCTTTGTTTATCATTCTGATATGTTGGGATGTTTTAGGTGGAAGTGGTGTCTATGATAGCTAACATTCTCCATCCCACTGCATCGATGAGACCCCTGACTACAATTCCCCTATTTGGTCCCATAACGAGGGTAAGTTACGCTTAGCTGTATTGTTGCCCTTTTTTTGTACTTGCTCCTTGTGTCTAACACTTGGTTTTGTATTTGCAGCTTTCGCCAAGCCTTACCCCATCTTTTGCTCTTAGTGGCTTTTTTCTTTCTGAGGCCAAGGTTGATGCTGTTGTCCCGTGTTGCGATTCTTCAGTGTCTGCCCATGCTAGGGCATCGCTTGGAGGTTCCTCATATTCTTTCAGCGAAACTCCTTCTTGGCCCTGGTACCATTTGTTGGCGAGGGAGCTTTTTCGATCGTTGAGGCTTCTTCAATTAGGGGCGACGTTGAGGCCTCCACGGTGGCTCCTATTCCCGCCGATGCTACTGCTGAGGTACTTCGTTAATTTCTCTGTATTTCTCAGTCTCTCTAACTTCACCTATGTTGGTGACTCTAACAACGAAAACATTTGTTAATGTTTTTTCATAAACTCCACCTATATCGGTGACTTAACAATGAAAACACTTGTTAAGATTTTTTTCATGAACTCCACCTATATCGGTGACTTAACAATGAAAACACTTGTTGAGATTTTTCATAAACTCCACCTATATCGGTGACTTAACAACGAAAACACTTGTTAAGATTTTTCATAAACTGCACCTATATCGGTGACTTAACAATGAAAACACTTGTTAAGGTTTTTTCATAAACTCCACCTATATTGGTGACTTAATAACGAAAACACTTGTTAAGATTTTTCATAAACTCCACCTGTATCGGTGACTTAACAACGAAAATACTTTTTAAGATTTTTCATAAACTCCACCTGTATCGGTGACTTAAAAATGAAAACACTTGTTTAGATTTTTCATAAACTCCACCTATATTGGTGACTTAACAACGAAAATACTTGTTAAGATTTTTCATAAACTCCACCTATATTGGTGACTTAACAACGAAAACACTTGTTAAGATTTTTCATAAACTCCACCTATATCGGTGACTTAACACTGAAAGCATTTGTTAAAACTTTCCATAAACTCATTTTTTCCTCTAACTGTTCTCAGGTTGCTCGGGAGGATTCTCGACGAATTATTTCTCCTGCCTCCTCACCCCATCGGGAACTCATTGTTTCAAAAGACTCCAGCCACAACGATCAAGGTTCCACGATCGATACTACTACTGAGAGCGAATCTGGTTATGATCTTCCTCTGCCCGACTTGGCTCCTCATGCCTTCTGCCTGATGGTGCTCCAGCGTTCTCCTCAGATGCTTGCCAACCATTGCTTGGTAGTTGAGATTATTTCAACCTACCATCCCGAAATGTTTATCGTGGATTGCATGCGTTCCAACATCTTTGTGATGAGTTACAGGCTTCAGGGCATGGCTACCGTTGTGGCTAAGATTACTAGTAATCTGACCTCAACCGTTATTAGAGCCCTCCTCAACTAATTCCTGGGCCACCTGAAGGAGTTGGGTCGTGATGGATTTCATCTTGGTTAGCTTATTACGCATCTGAAAACTTTTAAGAGCCAACAATTGGATAGCCAAAGGGAACTTCTCCGAAAACATCAGGAGGATCAACGGGCTAAGGAAGCCAAGTTGTCTAAGTTAGCTCCTCTTCTTGAAGCCGTTGACAAAGAGGTGGGGGACCTCTATGAAGCTATATGCTTGGCGAAGTCGAAGCGACAGAATCTCCTCATCGAGCGTACACAAGCGCAAACGAGGCTGGAGGATTCTATAAATGCCCAACAGTCTTTCTTAGCAGCTTCTTCGAGCCTTCCTGGAGATTTTTTCTCCTCCCCAGATCTGTGGTTCTTGTTAGGCTAATGAACTTTTGTATATATATATTTTTCTTCTTCTCATGTAATTCTTGGGCAATAGCTCCTAATTTTGTAATGCCCCAAAGTTTATGAATGAAAACAGATATATATTTTCCATGTCATTTCTTTGTGTTTCAACTTCTTTCATACATCATGAAGTTCTATAATTCTTTAATTTCCACTTGGGCTCTAATAAAAAGAACTTGCATACTTATCATAAAAAAACGTTGTGTATTCATAACAAGAGTTAGTTACATTAGTGGTTCAAACCTAATTGCTTATATATGATAGACTTTCAATCATTTATTGTTAATCTTGAATGGTTTATCTTCTTCCATCCTAGAAATTAAGGAATAACCTGAGTCAAGAGATTATTTTACAATGAAAGGTCTTTCCCAATTTGCTGCAAACTTGGGTAAAGGAAGCCCCCTGATGTGTTTCACTGTTGCTTTCAATATGTGATCTCCCTCCACGAACTTCCTTGGTCTCACTAAGTTATCATATGCCCTCGAGAGTTGTTTCGTGTACATTTAAAATTGTTGCATCGCATTATCTATGTGTTCATCTAACGCTTCCAACTGCACATGTCTATTTTGAGGGAGCATGCTACTTAGCAAAGCATATCGAGCAGAGGGAACTTCTAACTCCATTAGGAGAATCGACTCGGGCCCATAGACAAGGGAGAATGGAGTATACCCTGTGGGCTTTCTCTTAGTTGTTCGATAGGCCCATAATACGACTGGTATCTTATCATCCTATGCTCCTGGGAAATCTTCCATTATTTTAGCTAAGATATTAACCAAAGTTTTGTTAGTTGCTTCGACCTGACCGCTTCCCTTTGGATATGCCACCGTCAAAGTAAGATGGATAATGGAGTATTTATCTGTGAGCATCGTTACTTCTGAATTGACGAAAGGGGTTCCATTGTCTAAAAGGATGACCTTTGGAATCCCAAAACGACAAATGATGTATTCTCTGATGAAGTTGCTCACCACCCCCACTGTTGTCCTTCTCAGTGGTATCTCTTTAGCCCACTTTATGAAGCACTCTATTGCTACTAGTATCCATATCTTCCCCCTCGAAGAAGGATGTATTTCCCCTACCAGGTCGAACACCCATGTGTGAAAAGGATAAGGCGTCTCTAGGGAGTGTAGGTCTACCGATGGGGAATGGATCATATTTCTATGAAGTTGACAAGCTTTGCATTTTCTAACGAACTCAGTAGAGTCTTTCTCCATTGTTGGACAATAATACACCCAACATCATCAATTGGTCATATAACTTGGCCCCTCCTATGTGAGCTAGGCATGCGCCTATTTGAGGACCTTGACTGCTTCTTCCTTCGTGATGCAACGTAATGGCCTATTGAAGTATCCCCTTCGATAAAGCTGCCCCTTTTGAACGTAGAATCTCGGGGCCCTTCACTTGAGTCCCATCGCATCAATTTTCTATGTTAGGGCAACTCCATCTCTGACAAAGTCAATATACGGCTGTCTCCAATCAGGTTGAGCTTCCACGAAATGACATTCAGCTGCTTCAAAAAAGAACTGGCATTTGTCGCACTTGCGTTGTAGCTCCACCACGTCCTATTTCATTATGGGCTAAAAATACCCCTCTCTTTGGATTCTTCGGTAGAGGGGTATCTCCATTGTCTCACAGTGCTCTTCATGTGTTATCTTCAATCTCCGCTCTACCTCTTATGGACTGATCCACCTTGACAACCATCCTCCTGTATTCCTAAAGTAAAGGTTTCCTTAGTTCGTGAAGTATTGGGATAATTCCCTCAGCCCCATCGCTCCTTTCCCAGATTCTAATTGCCCTCTAATCTCTCCCCTCCAGTTTACGTCCTCCTCCATTGGTAGAATTGATTGTACTATCAAAGGAGTTGTTCTTCATTGGATCATGACAGTAGTTATATCATTCCTCATGACCATCTTCTGGGCAATGGTGGCATAGGCGTATCGGTGACGGTTCATCATTTTGGCTATCTCTTGATCTTGGTCCGATGGAACTGGTAGAGGAGCCTCTGAATGATTGTTCTATATGGTTCCAGGCCCATGTGTTTCAATGGGTACTCTCCATTCACTTACTAAGCCACCAAATTGGAATCACCTTTGATGCAAAGTAAACGAATCCCCATCCGAAGAGCCTCTAGCAACCCCAACACCAATGCTTCATATTCCGCCTAGTTATTACAATAAGGAAAATCTAATTTGTAAGAAAGAGAAATCTCCTCCATTACTTTTGAAAGAATAACCCCTGCTCCTCCCTTCTTTTTCGCCGAAGATCCATCGAACTGCATTATCCATTCCTCATTCGTTGGGTCTAGGTGATTGGCCTGCAAATTATCTCCCGAAATACTTTCTTTAGGTGGCTCAAACGTTCCCAAGGGGAAAATTGCCAATAAATCGGCGTACGCTTGGATTTTGATTGCGCGAGGAACCACACACTTCAAGTCATACTCGAAGAGTATAAGGAACCACCTAGATTCTCTACCAATTAATATAGTTCTTGCTAGTAAATACTTAATAGGATCACATCTAGTTACAATATGAATTGTAAAAGACATCATATAATGCCTAAGTTTTTGTGTTACAAAGACTAAGGCTAAACAATGCCTTTCTAAGCTACTATATTTGACTTCTAGCCCATGTATGATTATGCTAAGGTAGTAAACCGACCGTTCTTCCCCATTAATCACTTGTTCCAATAAATCTCCCACGGACCTCGTAGTGGATGTGAGGTATAGTTGCAACGGTATTCCTGCCTACGGGGGAACCATGATCTGTGGTGAAACGAGTAGCTTCTTCAGCCCAGCGAGTGAATCCTACTGAACCTCCTCCCACTTGAATTTCGTGTTCCTTCGCAACAGCTGCATCAACGGATGTGTCATCTTGGCTAACCCAGTAACAAATCTCTTAAGATAGGAGACTTTATCGAGGAAACTCTTCAGGTCCTTTGATGTTCTTGGACTTGGCATCTCTAAGATCGCTCACTTCTTGTCCTAGTGCATCTTCACCCCTTGCCGATCAACCACGTACCCTAGGAATTTTCCACTTGTTACTCCGAAGATTCACTTCAGTGGGTTCATCCTTAATTTATACTTCTGCATCGGGCAAACACCTTCTTCAAATCGCCTAGATGGGACTCCTCCTTCCTTGATTTGATGGCCAAATCATCCACATATAATTCCATAAATTTGTGTAAGAAGTCGTGAAAAATGCCCATCACTGTTCTTTAGTAAGTAGCCCCAGCGTTCTTGAGTCCAAATGGCATTACTCTGTACGTGAAATTTCCCAACGGGGTCCTGAACGCTATTTTTTCTTCATCCGAGGGGTCCATCTTGATCTGGTTGTATCCTACATACCCATCCATGAAGTTATACATCTCATGAACAGTTATTGCATCTATCAAGCTATCAATGGAGGTCATAGGGAACTCATCCTTGGGGCAAGCTCTATTCAAATCTCTGAAGTCCACGCAGATCCTTATTTGGTTTTTATCTTTCTTTCCCACCAGGACAATGCTAGACAGCCAAAGCGGGTGCTGTATAGGTTTGATGAACCCTACTGCCAATAAGCGTTGGACCTCTTCCTTATCTTTAAGTCTATATCAGGCTTGTATGTTCTTATTGCTTATTTCACCGGAATGGCTGAAGGCATTACGTTCAATTTGTGACAGCTGACTCCCTCATCCATCCCTTCCATCTCCATGTATTTCCACGCAAAAATGTATATGAACTCTTTAATTAACATAACCAAAGCCTCTTGTTTCTCCGTACTGAGATCATTCATGATAAAAATAGGCCTTGGGTCCTCCTTTTATTTCGCTAGGTTTAACTGCTCTAGTTCTTGCGTCTGCAGTTTCGATTGATCTGCCATATATTCTGGTTCCTCAGCGACTTCCTCCATAAATTCCTGTACGTTGGAGTTGTCTATCACCATACATTGTCCCCGCTGATCCACTAAAAAGAACTCATATATCGGGTCATCCTCATTGTCAGCTTCTTCAGTCGCCCGTTCATACCATTATAATCGATATATCACCTTACATTATTCGGTGACGACCTTCTTACACTGTCTGCTGGTAGCTATAGCTGCCTTCCTCTTCTTCTCTCTAGAAGCCTCTACTACTCTCTTTTCTGAGAATCGTCTCAGCACGCTTTATCATTGGACCTCATGTTCCATCAGATCCACTCTGGGCCTCATTCTATTTTTTAGCTGCTTCGAGATGTTATGGGGTCGAGGGACCGCCTGGTGAGTTTTTTTGGCCATTACTCTTATGTTGCTTACAACCTCCTTATTCTGCTCATTTAAAGGTCCCATCATTTTTCTGATCGAGGGAATCTAGGCTCCCTCCATTCTTCTCGTTAGGATCCGAACATCCTCCTCCAACTCTGTGTAAAATGCCACGTCCACCAAGTGAGCCTCCTCGACAACGAAGGGCCTCTTCGTAGCCCTAATGCTTACTTTTGTTCCCTTGATGTTCGCCTTAGCGCATTGGTGGTACGTAGAAGGAACTAGTCCTTGGTTGAGCATCCACACCCTTCCTATTAGCATATGATAGGATGTTGCACTCTCTATTACGTGGAACTTGATATGGGAACTCAGATTTCCCATTACAATCCCAACATTAACGTACCCAATGGATTTGGAAGATTGATTATCATACACCGAAATCTCCAAAGGCATGGGGACCAACCTTTCTTCTGGAATATTGGTTGCGTGGAAGGAGTTGATTGGCATAATATTGATGGAAGCTCCCCCATCCATAAGAGTCCTTGAGAAACTAATTCCGTTGACGCTGGCGGTCACATACAATGGTTTCTTATGAGGGAATCTTACAGCCCTATCTGCATATCTGAAGGTTTCTTCTGATAGAAACCTCCTCACCAACCTGGCCATAGGTCCCTGCCATCTTAGCGAAGGGACTGCATTCTTCCTCACAATGTCAAGTATCGCCTGGGTTATTTCCATCCTACTCTCTTTCGGTATCCCCACCCGGTCAAAGAATGAGGTGAAATTTGGTGATTTTGAAACTGCACAGTACTCTAGGACTGGGTCTTCTTCCTCACCTTCAATGTTGTATACGTCCTCTATGTCTTTGGCGCTTGCCTCTTCGTAAGCCAATACTACATTAGCCATTCCCTTCGTACAATCTTCCATAGCTTCTTTGAACTCCTCCTGCTTCGACGTTGGCTCTCTTTCTTCTATCTCTGCCTCTTCATCATAGGCCACCACAATATTGGCCCCATGTGATAGGAGTGGGTTATTGTTAACATTCTGCGAAGGGATTTGCAATGTCCCTGCCTTTACGTACTTGTCGATGATTCTCCTCAACGTGAAATAGCTCTCTGTTGGATGCTGGATCTTCTGATGAATCTGGCAATATTTGAGATTCTCCCTTGTCGTCGTATCGGGTTCCCCCATGGGAATGCCCTTTGCTTAATAGACCGTTCCTCCTTGGACCATTGCATTGTAACAGTTAATAGACCTTTCCTCCTTGGGCACCACTACCGGATTTGGTTGCACCACCAAGGAGATATTTCTTGTTGCTTTTAAGAACGCCAAAAAAGTCCCCTCGCTCGTTTCATTAATGAGATGACATATGTACTCAGGAAGCAGCCCCTCCGCATAGATTTGTAATAACTTGGATTCTTTGGCCTCCTCCCTCACATTAAGGGATCTTCCCTGAACCTTCGGACGTATGCCACCACTTCTTCCCCGGGTAGTTGCTTCTCCCTCCCCAGTTGGGTCAAGGTAAACTCATCTTTCGCCAGAAACAACTTATGGATGAACAACACATGCCTTTCCTCCCATATAGAAACGCTCTTGGGAGACAAATTAGAATACCATGTATATGTTTTATCGGTTAAGGATTTAGAAAACTCCCTCAACCTGAGCTTCTTATTATTACAATGCACCCCCAAGTGTTCAACGAAGCGCTTAATGTGCTCCTTCAGGTTTCCACCTTTCCCTATGTATTTTTTAAAAATAGGAGAAATATAGTCCTTTGGATAGGGCTCATCGTTGTATTCCTGGGGATAAGGTGTTCGAAAGTCATCATAAACTGAAGCTACCTCACCAGCAGATTGCGAGGAAGCTTGTATGAACTTCAGCATCTCTTTCTGCATCTCCTTCCTCATTACCTCCATGGGTGATGCAACGGGGGCAACAACCAACGGGAACACGGGCTGAGTGCCCATTTCAGTCGGAGAAATCATCACATATGGAGCCATTGATACTCCCAAGGTTCCCGCTAATGGATTCACAACAGAGGGTATAATTGCTAGGATTGTTCCCGTTACACCCGCACTTAGTGGGGTCGTTGGGGCTTCCCCTGGTGTTACGAAGGAGTTGGCTTCAAATCCTACCAACACCGTTGAAGCTATCGAGATTTGCAAGAACTCTTAAAACTTATTCATAAGGAGTGTCACTTGATCTGGTCCCAACGCAGCACTCGTGGAAGCTTGTGTCACTCCTGGAATGCCTATCGTCGCCTGAATTAGAGGTACCTGTATTCGAGGAGCCCCATCCCTTAGAGCCTCTAGTTCTCTAGCCGCCTATTCTTTATTGTGTTGAATTTCATCAAAGTTGACCCTTCGATTAACGTTATCTTGTGCCATACTCTTTCCTTTAGAAGAAAGCCTCCCCAGCAGAGTCGCCAAATGTAAGAGGGTAGTTTAGATAAGATGGAGGCGTAACCCATTTTGAGTATAGTAATGATAAGTTAAATAGCATCACTATTGATTAACCATAGGACATTCAAACAATACTCAATGAAGATAGATTCGGTTTAAGCTCACAAATCTCTCGTGAATGACTCAGAAGGTAGTAATGAACTTAGAAGTAACTTATCTTGAGGGAGAGAGAAGTAAGAACCCTAGATACACCTTAGCAGGGAGCCAAAACACACCAGCCACCCTCAAGAATCTCTATCAAGTATTAAAAGATTCGCAATAAATGACAATAGTGGGTGAGTAAACTCTTTGGTTTATAATAACTCTCTAGTAATCACTTCTGAACTCTCAAAAAGATCATCCTCTCCTCAGAGGTGGTTGGGATCCTTAAATAGACTCCCACACCATCCCCGAGGCAACTCCACCATTAATGCCTATGAAAGACATCCCTAATACTTTATGTCACAAACATTAAATACCTGGTGCACTAGTTGTCTCCACGTCATAAACATTAAATGCCAAGACATGCCTTTTGCCTAACCACTGTGTGTGAGGGGGCTGTTGTCACAGAGGTGGCTCACCAACTGTCTGATAGCCCTAAATACCATGGTGGTTTACTCAGGTGAAGGCTTGTCATTGCCTAGATGGTTAGTGACATCAGATAAACTGGATGTGACATTAAGTAGAGGGTTGTTTGGCTCATAACTCAACGCCCGATGGAACTCCAGGCTGCTCTGCCCGAGGTTCCTTGGTAAGGGTCCTTCGGTGTTTTACTAGGTGTATCTAATACGGCCGGACAAGCCCCAACATTTCCTCACTTATCAATCCTCCAAACCAAGTCCCTATAAAGTTCCAACGGCGAGGTCATTCGATAGAGAATGAAAGCTCTCCCAGGCCCTGCCAAGCATGGTCTCTCGCGAGTACCGTTTCACCTCACACTAAAACTCATTATTATTCTCGTTACATAATTACAACCGTTATAGATTATAGTCAATATAAACAGAGATATAATATGACTAACACAACAAGCTATAGTATGAGTTACCATACTAAGCTGCCTCGCTGAGTTGCCACGCTTGAGTTGCCTCGGTTTCTTAATTCCAAACACTGTTGATGATGGGGGAATTATCCCTAATCTCAGGATTACCTTCAAGCCCCCTCTACAAATTATGTGGTCATTCCACTCTCGAACGGGTCGTGACACAAAGTAATTTTAGAAAAAAGTTGAAAACTCCCCCTCCCCCCATTTTGACAATAATCTAGTGGTCGTGCCACTTTCAAAATTAACCAACCCAACATAGTAAGACAATATAATTATTTAAGGATATATTAGTGTGAATTAAATTAAGGATTTTAAAAAAATTTAACAACCAACTTCCATATCCAACCACATCCGTCCAATACAATTCAACAGCAACAACAAATCAACAAATGTGTATCTCGTCTTTCTAATTCATCTACTCAATTAATTCAACATTAACAATTTCAAACCTAAATAAAAATATAGAAATAAAATTTATAATGTGAAATTAATTTTATTCTCTAAACAGTATGATATAATCAATATTAACAATACCTATTAATTTTAATCCCAACTAACATCACCCAATCAACATTAATAATTAATTTTAAGTCCTAAACTAAACATTAATTTGAAGTCCCAAATCAACATTAATAATTAAT
This sequence comes from Sambucus nigra, assembly GCA_949130495.1. Lineage (NCBI taxonomy): Eukaryota > Viridiplantae > Streptophyta > Magnoliopsida > Dipsacales > Adoxaceae > Sambucus > Sambucus nigra. The sequence continues at coordinate 528,400,219 of OX422214.1, forward strand.
TTCAAGTCCTAAACTAAACATTAATTTAAACTCCTAAACATAAGCAATTAATTTCAACATACATACACCCCCCCCCCCCCCCACCCCCACCACTCCCATGTTCCCCCCACCCCACAACACACACACGCACACACAAACTCACCCACCTTCACACCCCCCCAATACCCCCCGCTCCACCACCACTCCCTGCCCCTCCCCTCACCGCACACACACACACACACACACATATATATATATATATATATATATATATATATATATATATATATATATATATATATATATATACACACACACACACACACACACACACACACACATTTATATACAAAGGAAAGAGAAAGAGATTAAAAAACTACCCTGAAAATTGCTTTGAGAGAGAGAGAGAGCAGTCGCTTAGAGAGAAAAAAAAGAGGGAAGTGAAAACGGTGGGAAAAAAGAAGATGGAAGGGTTTTTCTACTGACAAAATTGTCACGGGCATGTCACAATCTTTGAGAGTTACAACATTATAAGGTTGTCACGGTCAATGACCGTGACAAGGCCTTGACAACTCTACTTGTCACGGACTTGTCACGGTCAATGATTGTGACAAGGGTGGCCGGTTGAAAGGTGACAATTTAGCCTTTTGGTATAGTGAGAGCACCCTCTATATGGCGCGTACTAATGAAAGATGTATATGTGCGGTCTAATTGTAACCTCTTGTACTCTTGTTGTCAGTCATTATCACCGTGCCTTATTTTTCCTTAGAAAAATATATGAGGGTGTGGATATGAGCCCTACAATTCATGTATCTAATTAATAATTAACTAGTAATTGTTTTTTAATCCATCCAATTTAAGTTTATCTTATTTTATCTAATCTTAACATTGATATGCATCCTTTCACCTATTTGCATTCAACCTATCATTATTAGCAAGTCCAAAATAAGTTTATTTTATGTATGCTAAAACTACTATATGTTTGCCAAATGTACAACGCCTTCCAACAATTTGTGTTCATACAAATATTAACCACTTAAGGAGGGGGTGGACACGGCTACAACAGTCAACCAAATAGTATTACTCATATTATTAACCCGCATAATATTAACAAGTCCAAATTAATTTTTTTATTTTAAATAAATCCTAAAGTTACTATATGCCAACCAAATGTACGGGTTATACATGTGCGCTTGTGCTATATAAAAGAAAACACCTAGAAAGCACGTATGTTATAATAGTTAATCGAAGATATGTACAAATTTGATTATAAGTGTTATACATGTATACACTATTATAAGAGTCAATCAAAGATATGTACAAGTTGAATTATATATGTTATATATACGTATACGTAGTTATAATAGTCAACTCAACAATAATAAGACTATGTTATGTAAAAGAAAAGATAAATAAAGTTACCTGAATAAAGAAAGCACCTATAATCTGTTGAACTTCAGTTATTATTCTCCAATTGTACGCACACATAAAATGAGGAGAAAACACATGTAAGTATATACACACATATATGTATGTGTGTGTGCATATGTGTATGTGTTATACGTGTTCATATACGTGTATATATTATACATGTGCATACACGTATATTTGTTATACATGTGCTCTTGTGTGTATGTGTTATATTTGTGCACGTGTGTGTTATACATATACGCGTGTGTAATTTTGTTTTACATGTGCGCGTCTATTTGTTATATATATGCTCATGTGTGTGTTATAATTGTGTGCATGTGTGTGTTCATGTGTGTAATCTATCTCTTACCCTCTCTCTAATCAATTCATTTGTATTCACAACACAAACATTTTATTCGGTTAATTTTTTGTTGTGTCATCGTGCTATCGTATCGTGTTATCATGTCGTTTACAATTAGTTTGTTAGATACCTAACTTTGGAAATATACACACATGTAATTTTCAAAATACATACACATATAACAAAATACACACATATAAATGTGTAATTCCAGAAATACACACACATATAACAAAATATACACACATAAATATGTATATTCTGAAATACACACATATTTAACAACATACACACACTTCTACATATACACGAAGATTTGAATACACACACACATACAATAATTCAATAAAAAATATTATAAGAAAATACACACACACACACACACATAATACACCCATAGACACACGTATATAACACAAAATACGCCCATACATACCTGAGAGAAAAAGAGAGAGAGTGGCGGTGGTTGACACTAGATAAAGAGAGGTCGTGGGTGGAGCTAGAGAAAGAGAGATGTAATGTTTTGTGTGTGGGGGTTAGAGTTTAGAGTGTGTGTGAAATGAAAAAAATAATTGGGGGTGTTTCTATGTAGAAGGTGTGGTCATGGTCCTGGGCCATGACCATTTATTTCTTTACACATCATGAACCTGGTCACAGTCTAGTACCGTGACTAGGTTGGTGACATAAAAAAAATTGTCACGTCTTGGGGTCACAACCCATGATCATGACCAGTTCCCACGATAATTTGAAAATGGTCACAGCCTGTGATCGTGGTATTTCTCAACTAAAACCCTAACATTTGTCACGCCTATGGTCACGGTCTAGATCCGTGACCCACTTTGGCTAGAGTTTTAAAGCCCATTTGGTCGCAAGTGTGGTCACAAACCAAGGTCGTGACCCTTGTGGTCACAGTTTATGGCCGTGACCATGACCGTTTAATTTCATCCTTTTGCTTGGTCACGACCTTTGTCATGTGCTTTTAGCTCTGGTTGATATGCCCAAGGTGCACCCTCGTACTCGGAATCTAACCGCGGCATGTCCCACAGCCGAGTAGACAAGAAGCTTACAACAGGCATCGGGGAGGTCGTCTTCTGGAAGGTCGGCCCCTCATAGGGCAACCTCGACTGAAGAGAAGCTGAGGTTGACGGGGTCACTTGGGCCCAGGCTATTTCCAAACTCTTACTCTGCATCAGCCGATGTTTTACCCCCACCTCATACATAACCTCGTCCAGTCTTCTCGGCCGAGGTCATCATGGCTATTGGCAAGGCAAAGCAACATCCTCAGACTCACCAACCTAGTCCCCATCCAGGCCGAGGTTACATCATTAAAGGACAAGTCCGAGCATATGCAAGCACGTGTATGGTTTGGAACACGTGAGCAAATCAGTTATAACCGAATCATTCCCCTCACGTGAGAGAATATCGCGATCATCATTATTTACATAAAATCATCCAGGTGTCATCATCATACTAGTTGCACATGCTCATTGCATGCTTGGAGGGTACATCACACCCCTCAAGCACTATATATAAAGGTTTTCCTCTACCTTGTAAGAGGATCGATAATTTCAACCCTAGCTAAAACTCAGTTGGTTAACACAGTAGAGAGAAAAAGCTTCAGAGATAGTATCTATGGCCATTAGTGCTTTCATCTAGTGATATTTCTCACACTCATAGTGGACATAGGCCAGATTGGCTGAACAACTTATATACTAGTGTTCATCCTCTTCTCCTCACCTTCTTGTACTAGATATTTACTCTTGTGCTTCCATTGTTATTGTTAGCTGAAGCTTATCAACACCTCATACCGGTGGTGCTGTTTCCAACATCATCATTTTGGCACCGTCTGTGGGAACAAGAAGATTCATCTCTTCCTATTTTGCTTTTTAACCTCACTGGAGACTCTAGTGGTGAACCAGGCCTCACCCCTCGCATGAAGTTATGTCACCATTGAAAGAGGTCCTTTAAGGTATCAAGCTCTCTAATATTTACATTGCAAGCTCTATAGTCTTATCATATGGAACTGGAGTTACCACCACCTCCTCCACCATCGGGTGTTAGAGGACCCAGTTCCAGCCAGGCACCACCCTAGTTCGAGATGGCTGAGATGGCAGCAGCCTTGAAGTCCTTGGTTGCAACTCAACAAGTGATGCAGGAGAAATTTTCCCACCTAAGCCAAAACATAATGAGACCGCCTGGGATCTTACCGAAAATGATTACTCCGACAGCTGCTCAGCCACAACATGAGGCCAGGGGACCACCCATGGCACCACGAAAGGACCAACCTACTCCTCAGAGGAGGAGGGATGTTGCTGACCTAGGCGTTTACACCTGGGGAGGCAAGTAAACCCCTTCCCTGAGGATATGTATGATTACATTGAGCCAGAGGATTACCCGGAAGACTGTCGGGAGCCGTATGAGGTTTCAAATAACATTGTACATCCTATACAGCAGAGCCGAGGTCGGTGTGAAAGATGATATGGTGAAGTAAGACAGAGAGGGTCAGCTTTTGATCGCTTAAGTAGAGGGTCAACCTTTGAAAGGCTTGGCCCAGTTAATGATCTGAGGCAGAGGCTATCCAGGTCAAGAAGCATAGTTGGCTCACAAAGGGAAGATAATGATCATCGGCCTCATCATGGGCGACACCTACATGGCTGAAACTATGGTGAGGGGGAGGTCAACAACCGATGTTGCGTAGCAGCTGGGGAACCCTCAGTGCACCTTTTAGAAGTGTCTGGGGATAACCTCGGCCAGGACGATGTTGCTAGGCCATGGAATGAATCTATTCAGAGGTTAGACGAGAAGATATGGAACCTCATAAAAAGTCGAGACCCATTACAGAGGGGGTACTCAGAGAGCTCACCATTTGTGGCAGGGATTGTTAACTTCCCAACCCTTGCCAAATTTAAACCTCAGGTAGTGTCTCTTAAGTACGATGGTAGAACTAACCCTGTCCATCATATTGAAATGTATCAATCTATAGCAGACATTTATTCAATCTCTGATGACATGAGGTGCCGAGATTTCTCAAGTACTTTGACTGGGGCTACACATATCTGGTTCACGTCTCTTCCTAAAAATTCAGTTGAAAATTTCAAAGGTTTGGCTGAACGGTTTATTCATAACTTATGTTTTGGGGTAAGAACTCAAATGAAGATGACTCACTTGCTTTATGTAAAGCAAGGGAAGAACGAAATCCTCAAAGACTAAATCGCGAGGTTCAACAAGGAAAAATTGGAAGTAGAAGATTATGAAGAGAGCATAGCCATGACAGCCCTTATTAGAGGACTTCGGAAGGGAAAGCTACTTTGGAAGCTCGTTGAAGACCCTCCCAAGTCCATGGCCTAGATGTTAGCAACAGCTGGAAAGGTCATGAACGCAGCAGAAGCAATGGCTGCAAAGTATGAGGATGAGAATGGAAGCAGTAGTAGGAAGTTTCAAAGGAAAAATGATGGAAAGAAGACGACTCTAGATGATAAGTTTGCACACTACACTCCACTAACTGTGAGCTGCGAATATATCCTCAACAAAATAAAGAATGATAGATCCCTAAGATGGCCGAAGAAGCTGAAGGCTCCTCCACATAAGAGAAAAAATAATTTATGGTGCAAGTTCCATCAAGATTACAACCATCTGACTAATAAATGTTTCACCCTAAAGGACAAGATTGAGAAGATCTGAAGTGTGGAAAGCTTAGAAATTACATGGATGGTAGGGATTTTAAGGGGGAAGAGACGACCCAAAAAGAAAAGAAATGACAAATGCCAGGAAGATGTTCCTGCCAGAAAACATGATGGCTCAGATGATGATGACGATGACGATGACGATGACGATGACGATTACATCCCACCAAAAGACAATAATACCCCAGTGAAGAGGGTCAGTATGATATCTTTCGGTGTGAACACTATCTGTAGGGGACTAGCAGGGGATGGCTAAGAGGTAGCTGATCGTAAGGCTCATTTGGCAAAGTCCAAAGCAGTGACTAAGGCCGAGGTTATGAACTTGGCTTCTATAGAGGTTAAATGTGAGAAGAGAAAGAAGGTAGATATGGACACCCACATAGTCATCTTCTCACGACTTGATTTCAAGGGTATCTTAGCTTCCCACGATGACCCTTTAGTCATCATCCCAAGGGTGCATGGGTGTGAAGTTCAGAGGATCCTGGTTGATGGAGGAAGTTATGTAGATGTTATGTTTTGACCCTATTTTAAGAGCCTGGGACTCAGCAGAGCTAGGCTTGTCCCTTATCATCATCCCTTAATTGGCTTCAGCAATGAAAAAGTTCATCCATTGGGTATGTATAAAATGAATGTTAGAATGGGAGATGAATGGCCTAAGAGGTTGACCAGAAAAATCAATTTCTTTGTGATGGATGAAAACGTCTTCTCAGCCTACAACCTCATCATTGGACGAGTATCCCTCAAGGAGTTTGAGGTCGTACCTTCAACGCTCCACCAAATGAAAAAATTCCCGACTCCCTATGGAGTAGGGGAAGTGCAAGGTGACCAAACGTCGACAAGAGAATGCTACTTTAACTCTGCGAAAGAGAGAGAGGCTCACAAGAAGGCAATATCAACGTACAACATCGACACACTTGATCCTAGGGATGAGACAAAGCTGAAAAAGGGAGAAGCCGAGGAGGAGGTATAATCCATCGTCCTCGATGAAGTTGAGCCAAAAAAACCATCCAAGTCCGCAAAGCCCTAAGACCTGAGGTCAACGAGGAACTAGTAAAGCTGTTAAGGAAGAAACAAATTATTTTTGCTTGGAGCCATGCAAACATGCTAGGTATTGATCCTGAGATTATGTTCCATAAACTCAATGTTATAGAAGACGCTAATCCCATCAAGCAGAGAAGAATATTATACTCAAGGGAAAAGTATGATGTCATCAGAGATGAGGTTAAAAAGATTAAAGAGGCCAAGGCTATCAGAGAAGTCATATACCTTGAGTGGTTATCTAACTATATCATAGTACCCAAGAGTAATGGGAAATGGAGGATGTGCGTAGACTTCACTGATTTAAACAAGTCTTGCCCAAAAGATAGTTTCCCCCTGCCTCGTATAGATCAGATGGTGGATACCAAAGATAGACATGAGCTCATAATCTTCATGGATGCATATTCAGGGTATAATAAGATCTCCGTGGACTCGGCAGACTCAGAGAAGACAACTTTCATTACAGATAAGGGGACCTATTGCTATAAGTTCATGCCTTTTGGTCTGAAAAATGCAGGGGCTACTTACCAACATCTTGTAAATAAGATGTTCGAAGATCAGATAGGTAAATCGATGGAAGTTTATGTGGATGATATGCTGACAAAGAGCTTGAAGGACGACACTCGTGTGGCCGACCTTGAAAGAACTTTTAACACCATGGACATATACAAAATGAAGCTCAACTTGGATAAATGTGTCTTCGGGGTAGGAGCAGGAAAGTTTATGGGATTCATCGTCAACCAAAGGGGAATAGAGTCTAATCCTGAGAAGATCAAGGCTTTGTTGGAAATGAATACACCCAGAACTATCAAAGACGTTTAGAAGCTGATCGGAAGAGTTGTTGCACTCAACATATTCGTCTCAAGAGCTACAGATAAGTGTCTTCCTTTTTCAAATTTACTAGAAAGGACTTCGAATGGAATGAGGAATGTGACATTTCTTAAAAAGAGCTGAAGTCCTACCTCGGCTCTCCCTTACTACTGTCCCTGCCAATTCAGGGGGAGAGGCTATATGTATACTTCGTTCTCTCAGAGTCAGCCATCAGTGCTGTGATAGTAAGAGAAGAGGATGGAGTGCAGAGACTAGTGTACTTCAATAGCAGGGCACTCCAAGGGTTTGAGCAGAAGTACTATCGGATAGAAAAAATTTCCTATGCTTTGATATATGCTTCCAGGAAAATGAAGCCATACTTTCAAGCCCATTCCATAATCGTCCTTACTGATTCCCCACTCAGACAGGTCCTTCATAAGCCTGAGAAGTCAGGAAGGTTAATGACCTAGGAAATTGAGTTGGGGGAATACGATATTGTTTATTAATCCAGCGTTTCCATCAAGGGACAAGGACTTGCAGACTTTGTAGCTGAGTTTACCAGGGAAGAGGTTGATGTTGAAGAGATCCACGGGGCCCCAGATGAACAAGATAGAAACATCTTTTGAGATTCGAATGAGGTTGAGTTAAGCAAATCCAGAAAAAGAGCAGTTGAGAATGAAGAATAGATATACCTAGTAGGGGACCCTATCAAAGGGAAACTTCTCTTCAAATGCAACTATTTGGAACCTCTTCATTGATGGGTCGTCTTGTGAAAGAGGAAGTGGAGCAGGGCTGATAGTGTCAGCACCAGATGGTACCGATATTGAATATACGTCGAGGTTCAACTTTAAAGTTTCCAACAATGAGTCAGAGTATGAGGCATTAATAGTAGGTCTCTCTTTGGCAAAAGCACTTAGTATTGGCCAACTCCTAGTCCACAGTGACTCAAGGTTGGTTGTCAATCAAATTCTGGAGGTGTGTGAGGCCAAAGATGAAAGGATGGCCAAATACTTGAAGAGGGTGAGAACAATGCTAAAAAGCTTTAAAGAAGTAAAGATGAAGAGGATACCTCGGCTAAATAATGGTCGAGTTGATGCACTCATGAGGTTGGCCTCAACAACAAGAATAGACATAAGGAGAACAGTAACAGTTGAGATTCTTCTCAAGCCGACCATCGAAGAGGAAGAGGTTGCTAGACCTTGTCTAAATTTGAGTATGGGAGCCTTATGGATGGATCTTCTTATCAGATACATCATAGAGGGAGAGCTTCCAGAGTCGAAGTTAGAAAGGAGAAAGATGAGGTTCAGAGATACCAAATTCTCAATTGTAGGAGATGTCTTGTATAAAAAGGGGTTCTTACTCCATCTACTCAGATGTGTCCACCCTTAAGAGGTTCCACGCATTTTGCACTATGTTCATGAGGGCTCATGTTCAAGTCACATAGGAGGAAGACCATTGGCTAAGAGGATAATCACTCAGGGGTATTGGTGGCCGACCTTAGCCAAATATGCAGTTGCTAATGTGAAGAAGTGTGATAAGTGTAAGAGATTCTCCACCATCCCTCATCAGCCACACCAACCTCTTACTTCTATCAGTTCCACTTGGACATTTGAAATATGGGGGCATTGACTTGGTAAGACCCTTGCTAAGAAATGTAAATAACTATCAGTTCTTAATAGTGACAATTGATTATTTCTCCAAAGGGTGGAGGCTGAGCTAATGATCATAATCACCGAGCAGAACACCTTCCAGCTTATCTGAAAGAACATCATATATAGGTATGGTCTTCCAAACACCCTCATCCCAAACAATGGAACCCAATTCAGGAACATATCCTTGGAAAAATAATGCGAAAGAGTAGGGATCAAGCAGTTCTTCTCTTCTCCTAGCCGACCCCAGGCAAACGGCCAGATTGAGGTCACAAATCGAACAATCCTTGATGCGATAAAAAAGAGGCTGGAAGATGCCGAAGGAAGGTGGATAGAATAGGTATATTCTATGCTTTGGGACTACAGGATGACAACGAGGACACCCATAGGAGAAACTCCAATTATGTTAGCCCGTGGCTCAGAAGCTGTCATCCCATCAGAGATAGGACTTCCTACTCATAGAGTTCAGACCTATAACCTTCAGATGAATGGGGAAGAGATAAGACTTGATCTGTATTTAATTGAAGAAAGAAGAGAGGATACAGAGATAAGACAGGCAACCTATCAGTAGAGAACTGCGAGATTCTACAATCAAAAGATGAAGTCAAGGCATATAGCTGTGGGAGACCTAGTCCTAAAGAAGACATGGTAAAAAGAAAATAAACTCCATCCTAATTGGCATGGTCCTTATAGGGTAGTTAATGAGGTTGTTCCTGGTACCTACCGGCTAGAAAATCTTGAAGGAGAACCTTTCTTCAACACTTGGAATGCTGATCACTTAAAGAAGTATAAGATATGATATTGCAGTTGTTCTTATCTTTTTGTAATGCATGTATCAGTTTATACAAAGGATGTTAATGAAAAGATAGCAATATTGTCCTGATACCTTTATTATGTTTTTAACATCATTTACTTAGTGACCTGAAATTATGGAACATCATTAAGTTGGTGAAAATATGAGGTGGAACATTATAATTTGGTGACCTCGGACCTTAAACATCATTATTTAATGAAAATATGAGGTGGAACATCATAATTTGGTGACCTCAAAACTTTAAACACCATTAAGTTGATGAAAATATGAGGTGGAACATTATAATTTGGTGACCTCAGACCTAGGAACATCATTAAGTTGGTGAAAATATGAGGTGGAACATCATAATTTGGTGACCTTAGAACTTGGAACATCATTAAATTGGTGAAAATATGAGGTGGAACATCATAATTTGGTGACCTCGGACCTTGGAACATCATTAAGTTGGTGAAAATATGAGGTGAAACATCATAATTTGGTGACTTCAGACCTTAAACATCATTATTTGGTGAAAATAAGAGGTGGAACATCATAATTTGGTGACCTCAGATCTTGGAGCATCATTAAGTTGGTAAAAATATGAGGTGTAACATCATAATTTGGTGACCTCAGACCTTGGAACATCATGAAGTTGGTAAAAATATGAGGTGGAACATCATAATTAGGTGACCTTAGACCTTAAACATCATTAGTTTGGTAAAAATTTAAGAGGTAAAACATCATAATGTGGTGACCTCAAACCTTTAACATCATTGAGGGTGACCTCAGACCTCAAATAACATTAGATTGGTTTAAATAAGTGGTAAAACATCTCACTATAGTGCAACACCAACATATAAATTTCAAGCAAAACGTCGTGTGAATTAATAGAATCTGAAGAAGTTGAACTAATGATTATTATAACAAGGGGTCAGAGTTACAAAATAGAGTATTAAGAGCCTTCATCAAAGTTCATAAAAATAAGAGTTACATATAAAAAGGGGGTCAAAATTACAATAAATGAAAAGCTTCGTAAGAAAATAGCCGAGGACTCAACAGGAGTCGACCCACCAATATATGCATTCATTTGATCACGGTCGACGTTTGTAACTTCAACTCCATCATCATTATGAGCAGCATCTTCTGACTTAGTGACCTCAAGAGGAGCAGTCTCGATTGGAGAAGCATCAGCCTCTTTAACTTCTTGCAAGGCTTGAGCGAACCAAGGGTCCCTAAAGCCGAGACAGACAAAGTCTAAGGCAGATAAGGCCCTAGACTTACCCTCCTTCATGGCTGCCCATTTATTAGTCGTTTTGATACCCCTCTCTAGGTATTCAAAAATGAAGCTGACAAATTTGTTTGAGACCTTGTAGTCTTTGATGGCCTTCTCAACAACATCTTCCAAAGCATCCTTGACTGCAGCATTAACCTTAGACTGGAGAACGTCGTCCTTGGACTTCAAAGATTTGTCATAATCCTTCTTGAGCTGAGACATGTCATTGTCCCTCTGTGTGATGACCTCGTTCAAACTTGCAACCTCTACATTTAGAGAGGCTTCAAACTTCTCAGCTTCCTTCCCCTTTTTAATAATGGGCATCTTCTTAAAAGTGTAATAAAAAAGACGATGAAAGGATAAGACACCCTGTAAAAGAAGATCAGATGTATGAACATGAGAGTTATAATTTCCAAAAGGCCGATGTTACACTGAGCAAGTTAGAGAAAAAATAATACCTGGATTGACTTGTGGAGAGCAAACTTGGATAGTAAAGGGACATCCAATGAGCATAGGAAATGCATGTCTTACTCAGTCATTATTGCACCTATAGCATCAAAATTCTTCAAACTACGGCCGATCAAGCTCTCTCTGATCTTGAGATGAGATAGACGAGCAGCCAAGTCATCGTCTGTAGAGATGGGGATGGAACGATCCTTGGCTTGGGTCTTGCTCGAACTCGTATGTGCAGGCTCGATTATGTACTTTTTCTTTTTATTAACGGCGACCCTGGAGGTGCCGACGTTCCTTTTTTACACCGGTGGTGGTGCACTCTTACCACCTATCTTTTCCATGAGCTTGACCAGACTAGGAGCAAACATGTCCTAAAGCTCGTCTCGTATACCTGTTGGACGTTCTACAAGAAAAGTCCCTGAGTTAGTCAGTCAGAGATTAAAAATATAACAGGAATGACTTGAGAAAATGTTGAAGACTTACGAAGATCTTCCAAGGGACCACCTCCTAAACCTATCTGAGATAGGTAGTAGGGGTCATTAGATGCTCATATTTAACGAGACGACCTTTCTCGCCCTGATTACGAAGGTCCTCAACTTTTTTGTAGCTATCCTGGCTAAGTTTAGGGTCGGATTTGGCAGTAAGGGAGACCTTCCCCCATCTCAGAGGGGTCCTTGGAATCGAAGTTCTAGAAGCCTCGTCTAAACCAAATTCCCATGCCCCCCCCAAAAAAATATCGAGGTTTCCAATTATGGTTTGAAGTTTGGGTAACTAAGAGAATTTTCTTCTCTGATTTACTGGCTAGGAAGTGATAATAGCTGGGGTGATTTTTAGCAGGCAAAGGAATATAAAAACCTGTAAAGACTCGAACTAGAAGGTCTGAATAGTGAACAATCCTATGAAGGACAATGGCCCCAATCATAACCCTCCAAGCATTTGGGGACAGTTGGGAAGGGGCAAGATTTATATGAGAGAGTATAGCTCTGATGGTTGGGTGAATAGGAACACGAAAGCCCAACTTAAACATCAGCTCATAAATAAAGATTTATCCGTGGCCATCGAAGTCCCTCTGATCCTTCAAAGGTTTCCTAAGGATGATTGAAGAATCAATGGAATAGAGGCACCTAAAAATAATAAGGTCGTATTAGTTGACGTTACTCTCATACTCAGCCGCCTCAGATGTATCAAAATCTCTGTCCTCATCATCGTCATCATCCTTAGCAACATCGGCCTAGGCAGTTGTAGAGGCACCATCAGGGAACCTCTGAGAAAATTCAACCCTGCTGGCAGCCGATATCGGAATAGAATTAGTGGGAGGCAGAATTGTTATGCTGGGCCCTATTATTTCAATATAGGAAGACCTACGTGAAGTACTAGCACCTTGGTGGGATGAGGCATGGCTATAAACCTCGGCTTCCTCAGGAACCTCACCTTGCCTAGGAGAATAATACATAGCCTCTTGAAAAGAGTCTACACATTCACCTGCTTCAGAGGTTGACATTGAGTCTGAAGAGATGTTATCCTCATATATTGGTACAGGATCCTCAAGAACCTCTGCAGGCTCTGAAGGCTCAGGGTATATGACCTTTAGTGGAGGAGGAAAAATTAGCCTGAGGGGAAAGGCCTTAGCCCTACGATCTTCCTCTTAGGCTAGCTCTATCTCCCTAATCTCCTTCTCACGAAGAGATGGAAATTCTTCTATAAGTCAGTACAAAGGTTTGAGCATAGGGAAGATAACACTACACTAATGGAAAAGCTAATCTACAAATAGGTACGCAACTTAAAAGAACCTAAATTAAAAATCAAAGGGTAGAAATCGGAAGGTCTCAAATGAAGAACACCAAAAACACTCAAGGGAAGGTCACCAGAGGAGGTGACCGGAAGTTCGTCGGAGGCCTAAAAGAAGGAAGTATGTGACTAAGGCAACCTCAGAGCAACCTGGAATGGCCCTAGCTCCACTCAACCACTGCTTTCCTACCCCTACAACCACTTAACAGTGGAAGAAACTCTCACTGAAAAAAGAAAAAGTCGCCAAAAAAGGTTAAACTATGAAATGAAAGTTTAATAAATGAAAAGAAAGGTCGAAAGCAGTACGTGACTAATCGCGAGTGAGGTAGGAAGAGGTTAGGAAGCAAAGGAAACCTTTAATCACAGCACAACAATAGAGTGTTTAAGAGAGTGGCAATCGCAGAAAGGCTTAGGCGGGAGAAAATTGGAAGAAGAAAGAGAAAATGAGGAAAAAGGAAGGATTTAAACCTTCTCAATGATGGGGCACGATTTTCAATGCCCTCATCATTAACTTTGGAAACCTAAAGGGCACAATCAGAATTATCAATACCTTGGGAATACGTTAGTCACTTCAGTGAGTGACATGCGTCAAGGAACCACTTCACACCCTGAGGCACTAAAACAAACTCAGCCTCGGCTTGTCATACCCCTCAATCACTTACTCACATAGGTGACTAAGTGCTAGGGGTGATTTATATGCCTAAGGTGCACCCTCATACTCGGAGTCACTAACCTCGGTCTGTCTCACAGTAGAGTCGACAAGAAGCTTAAAAGATCCATTGGGGAGGTTATCTTCTGGAAGGTCGGCTCCTCATAGGGAAACCTCGGGTAAACAAAAGTTGGGTTGATGAAGTCACTTGGGCCCAGGCTATTGCCAACCTCATACTCTGCATCAACCGACGTTGTATCCCACCTCATACATAACCTCGGCCAGTCTTCCCGGCCGAGGTCATCATGGCTATTGGCAAGGCAAAGCAATATGATCGGACTCACCAACCTCGTCCCCATCCAGGGCTAGGTTACATCAGTCAAGGATAAGTATGAGCATATACAAGCACGTGTAAGGTTTGTAACACATGAGAAAATTAGTTATAACCGAATCATTACCCTCGCGTGAGGGAATATCGCGATTATCATTATCTATATAAGATCAGTCAGGTGTCATCATCATACTGGTTCGATCCTCATGCACATGTTCATTGCATGCTTGGGGGGTACATTACACCCCTCAGGCACTATATATAGAGGTCTTCCTCTACCTTATAAGAGGATCGATAATTTCAACCCTAGCTAAAACTTTATCAGTTAGCACAGTAGAGAGAGAAAGCTTGAAAGATTGTATCTATGGCCATTAGTGCCTTCATCTAGTGATATTACTCACACACTCACAGTGGACATAGGGTAGATCGGATGAACCACTTATATACTAGTGTTCATCCTCTTCTACTCACCTCCTTCTACAAGATATTTACTCTTGTGCTGCCATTATTATTGCTAGCTTAAGCTTATCAACACCTCATACCGGTGGTATTGTTTCCAGCATAATCATTGGTCACGGTCCTGGACCTTGATCTCTTGGTCACGATCACAGGCCATAACTCACCTACCGTTACCATTATCGGTTTGTGGTGTGGTGTGGATGCTTTTTTCAATTTCCACTATCCTCATTTATTGTAATAAAAGAGCATTCATATTGCCCAAACTAATTTATTTCATGAACGTACAAAACATGTTATGTCAATTTGTGCAACAACATGTTATTCACGACAGTATTCACCTTCTCTCCGTCACTTGCCCAAAGTGTCATGATCTTCATGAAAACTCATCCTCGAGATCGATTTCAAGTCTTAGTGATTAACTCAATTTGATCAACAATTTCCCTCTTTGAGTTTGAGACGGAGTGCTAGTGTACATTTAGATTTGTAATATTTATTTTATTATCTCGATGACTAGGTGACCAAGTACCCTTGGCCTATATGTAATAAGGCTTCATGTATATGTCCACGTAATGACATACAATCCCAATTTCTTCCCAATCTCATCTCACATTTTGAAATCCAATCATTATATCACATAATTATTTCACGTCAATTGTGTATATAGTTATGAAAACTTCTGCTGAATTTCTAGCAAACAAATGAACATAAAAATAGAGTTGCCTCAACTAATTAAGTTTGTAGATGGTCATGTTTTAAATGTTGATTTATTATGCATAACACCACCTCAGATGTTACACATCTTGGCCACATATGAAAAAAAAAAAATATGGGTAAAAGGCACCATGCAAATAGTATTAATTAAGTTTTGTGCCATTGTAAGTTTATAAATAATAAATATTGTTGACTAAGTGTGGCTCTGCTTTAGCGAATGAGTCTTGCCT
This sequence comes from Sambucus nigra, assembly GCA_949130495.1. Lineage (NCBI taxonomy): Eukaryota > Viridiplantae > Streptophyta > Magnoliopsida > Dipsacales > Adoxaceae > Sambucus > Sambucus nigra. Next base: position 528,415,836 of record OX422214.1, read on the forward strand.
ATTATAAGTCTCATAACATGTATGCAACTCGCATGGACCAAGTGTCGCTGGAGGATTATGCAACCCTACATATGACTAAAAGTCTTTAGAAGATGACGCCTACCCTATATTTGATTAACTTATAATTGACTACCCAATTAATAGAATTGAGAGTGTTGAAAAAATTGGGTAAATTGAAACAAATGGAACCAATTTTGAGGGATTTCCACCCTTGTTAGTCTGGTTCAATTCGGTCCGGTCCAGTCCGGTCCGGTCCGGTCCGATCCGTTTTTCTTTTTCTTTTCTCCCTATTAATTCAATCCCTCCCCCCACCCCTTATAAATTGAAAGTTAGTATGGGTTCTTTATTTAAATGTTGTTATGAAATATTATTATAGTTAAAAAAAACACTCGATGCTTTACTATATCAATTTAACACTTATTATTTAATTTTTTTTCTCTATCATTTAGAAAATTTAATTATTGTTGTTAATTTGATATTTTATTTTATTTTATTTTGATGATGGAATGATTTTAAATTTTCCTAATTTCTTTATATTATCCCTTAAAATGAAACGAGATCGAGTAAAGTGTTTTATTTATTTTACACGTGTTTAGAGATTTATGTTTAAACTAGGTGTAAGCCCGTGCAATGCACGGGCGAGGAGAAATTCACTACGCATAAGTGAAGAAAAATATGGATAAAAAAATTAGATCAAGTGGATATTTTTCACCACCATGTTTGAAATATTTGTTAAAACAATACACATACAATATGAAGATAAGAAATAGGTAAAACAATATTAGAAGCATATCCGATGTTCTATTTTTACATCTTAATTACAAAGTTATAATACAAATAACAATAAAAATAATAAGAATTAAAATTAAAAATGGAAAGCCAACAGGAGAACAAATAACTACAACCAATCTTTCTCACTATTTCCTGCAGTAGTGAGAAACAAATATCCATTCTCTAGCAAAAATTCACCCATTGATTTGAACTTATGAGAACGAAATAAAAACATTGAGTTAAATATAATCATTAAAAAGGTCATAAACTATGAAAAAATTATATATATTTAATTATAGACATCCAAACCATAAGAAAAGCTAAATCCTAAAAGCACCCGAAGAAGTTTGGAAAACTTTCAAGTGATTTGTGGCGCGATTTGATTTAATACAAATTTCTCACAATTGGCTATAAATGAATGTGTATTCATGTGAGAACGAAATGAGAGTGCAACATGGTGTGACGATTTAAGAATCTGAAAAAATAGGATTTGGGCATGTCAAACAATAAATAATAATACAAAATATCATTTATACTATGGCTTAATTTTGTATAGGCAACACATTAATTTTTGTAGAAACAATAATATTCATAAATCTCTAAAATAAAAATAATAAATATTACAAAAGCGCTTGACAATGATATCGTCATCCAGAAAAAACATTTATTTCCAAATAACTTTTACTCGTTAATTTCACTAGTTATGAAATTTAGGCATGTCGTGCGTCAACTTTTCAAACCCCACTTCATATAGATCATAAAAAAACTTAGTCGATACCACGATTTGAGGTCGGAATATGTTGAATGTTGATTTGCAATTGCCTGTTCATCTTAAACTTCCACATTCAAAACAATGATTTTTCAATGATAAGTTTCCATCATTTTAAAAAAAAAAATTAGAAAAAAAACCAAGGAACATTTAAATTTATTATGCTAAAAATAACTTAAAGTTTCATAAAAAAGTTGGTGTACTTTACCTTGTTTTTAAATTCTTGATTCCGTGTAATTGTGATGATACTATTGTAAAATTCAACAAAACCAACCAAATATTACATAATCCTCGCTCACGTGTCCATCTTTAAATTAATTATCCTTTTTCGTTCATAAACTCTAGCCCATTTCGATCTACCCACGTGTTCGTAATGCATTCCACCATCACGCATAACCCTACCATCCTCATCACCAATGGCATCATCACCACCGTCGAATCTAGACCAACTAATACATGTCCTTTATCACTTTAATCAAAGTTCAACCAAATTAGAGCATTCCATCTCGGGCAAGGTGTGTTAGGATTCTACCTGGTTCATATTCCATTATATAGAGTAGTTAAAAAAAATAATCCACCAAATTACAAAATTAATAAAAAGATGTAGGGATTGAACATGGAACCACTGAAATCTTAGCCCTGTTACAAAGACTTTAACGTGGTCGTGAGATTAGATTTACCATTTCTTTGCGACTTATAATTTTTAAGAATACGCATTGTATTTCCATCCATGTGACAAAAAATAGAGACAAAAGTGTAAATAAAGTAAATAACTATTAAGGAATTATATTGCAATAAAATCTAATGATGAAATAACAACAAAAATGAAAAAAATCACACTTCAAAATATGATTGACAATTAAAAGGAGAGGTCATTGCAACCAAGAATCTTGATTATGTATTGTTTGATATCCAAATGATAAAAAATCTTGAAATAAATGAATAATATGAACCATTTGGTGTGAAAGTAAAAGTCACTGTCACTGAGCATGAAACTAAATATATTTCTTTCCTAAAACTAATTCATGAAACAAAATCATCCCCACTAAACGTCGTTTTGTCTTATATTGATAACAATGCAACACCTGTCCGTTACGTAAAAGGCATCATTAACACGCTCAATCCTATGTGACGTTCTCCATTATTAGACCATCTCACATGATCATTTATAAAAGACCCTTTTTTCAGATAAGAAATAGGAAGTGGAATAAAACTTCTCTAACCCATTATTTCTCACACACATTAATCTGATGTGGTTGATGACTCACATGGGAATTTTCTACCAATATTTCTACATGTAGAGATGTTTAGATAGTTATTAAAAGTGACATGGATACCCACTATTTCTCATACACGTTAATCTGATGTGGCTAGTTACTTATTATTGTTGTAACTGATCAAATATGAGTAACCGATCGATAGGTCTTAAGAACAACCACAATAAGTAATTGATCAAATATTTTTCAGACATTTCAATTGCCACTGATAATTATCATATATATAATATTTATAAACGCTTTTACCATTGCCATTAAGATTTTCAATTGCAAAAGTAAAGGCAAGTTCGAAACCAACTTCAAAACTAATAAATTAAGAACCAACATGTACCATACAATGTCAACAATATATTAAGAATATTATATAAGGACCAATCAAACAACTACAAACGTAAATTTAATACTAAAAACACCATTCGACTACCCGAACATCGAGAGATCTTGAATCAATATTTTTTGTTGATCTCTTCATCATTGAGCTTTAGCCTTCAATGCTAATTCTTTCTCCTTTAGCTCCAATTCCTTTCTCATCGTATTTTCCTGCAACTCATAGTCTTTTTTTTAATATTATATCGTTCTCCCTCTTTAACTCCAACTCCTCTTTGTTGTGATTAAATTGATCTTGTAGTGATACTAGTAATTTGCTCAGAATCTCAGCAGTACCCTTATCTTGTAATTGCATATTCTTTTTAACTTTGGTCGTTATTCATTTAGGTGGCCTAACCACCCCATCGGCACAAATGTTATCTCCCTCCGTAGGATCATCACCATTTTGTCTTTGTCGCTTTGATGAACCCATGGTTAGTTGTTTGGTGCACCGTTTTGCATTATTTTTTCATTCAAGCTAATAATGTTCAAATTCTTTATAATCGGCATTTGTTTCCTTGTACAATTTATGTGCATTTGTCCTCTACAAATGACAATAAGAACAATAAAATCAATTAAAGTCAAAAGTCAACATTAACTAATTCACATCACAATTAACAAACCAAAATAATCCTCGTCAAATTATTTATATTTTTCCACTGATTGGAGTCTTAGACAATTGCTCATATATCCAATGAAATTGGTTGACGGCGGCTTGAATTGTGCACCAATGTTTGGACAAACCACTTAATTGTTGCTCTTCTACAAAATCACCCGTTAAAAATTCCTTCCACAATTGCTTAATGCGTGTCCATAATGCAATCGTCGGTTGGTCTGTTCCAACTAACAGATCGATTGAGCTGTCTAGCCAAGGTTTAGCTAAAGCTACATCTTCCTCCTTAGTCCAATTTTGTCGAATAGGCTGAGGTATCTCCGAATTTTTTCTTTTAAAATTCAGATTTCCTTTTCTCTTTCTGCCATTATTTTTTGAGCGTGTTGGCATTTGAGTTTCAATGGGAAATAGTGGGGAATTCGTTAGACCTTGGAATGAATATTGATGATATAAATGAGGAGCAAAATTAGTCGAGAATAAACCATAATTTGTTTAAAATTGGTTTGCATAGTTGTGGTAGTGAGTAAGAAAGGGGGTATGGGATTTTACGAGGCTAATCGAGAATCATTAGAATTATACATGGATTGAGAAATGCAGGGATCATTTTCGGTGTGTTGATTGTCATCATTACCATTGGGGTTAGACATTCGAAATTCATTATTATTGTTTGAATTCATTTCCACTACTTGACTGCTGCAAAAATAATAAAACCATAGGTCTAAGAATCAATAAAATTTTAGTAAAGAAATTGACATTAGAAAACATATCAACAACACAAAGTAAGGAGAGAAATAAAGACAATGAGAGAAAACATTGACACTCAAGTTTTAATTTCATTTATAGAAAACACGATTACCCAAGCATTTCATCGAAGAACTTTCATGCACTCATTACATATGTACTTAGTATATATCTACAATTTGCTAAGCCATTAGTTTTATCTAAACCATTTTTTTTTTTGCAAACCCACTATCTTCTTGATCTTACTGTAATTCATTTTATTTAGTCTTACAAAATAAGAACCTATTCATATAGTACCGCAATATTCAATAGAATATGTAAGACCTCAATATTCAGTTGAAGACTTACCACAAGAATCCGTAAAGTTGTAGAAAATCCCATCTACTATGCGTGGGCTTGATCAATAGAAAATAGTCGAGTGCTTCCAAGAAGAGAAGAAGAAATATAGAAGAAGAAGAAGAAGAAGAAGAAGAAGAAGAAGAAGAAGAAGAAGAAGAAGAAGAAGAAGAAGAAGAAAATCTGGTGCAAAATAAAGCAGAAGTGGTAGGAGAGCTTCATATATTAGAGGGAAAAAGGAATAAATCCTAGCGCTAAATATAAACCTGGGTATCCATGTCACTTTCAATAACTGTCTCAACATTTCTACATGTAGAAATGTTGGTAGAAAATTCCCATATGAGTTACCAACCACATCAGATTAACGTGTATTAGAAATATTAGGCTGGAGAAGTTTTTCTACACTTCGTAGTTTCTAGCTAAAAAGGGGGGCTTTTAGAAACAACCATTAGAGATGGTCTTACATCCCCAGTTCCAACCGAAATCCCCCCTTATATCCCCATTTTTATTTCCGATAACTTTTCCTTTTCCTTTTTTAACACACATATATTATAATATCATAAAAAATCATTAATTCGGGTTTCATTTGAAATTTAGGGTGTTTTCCTTTTGGGGTAATTATATCTAGGTCCCATTTATTGGGTCAACAAGCTTATAAGTCCTATTGACTTTTTAATAATTCCATAGGTCCTATTCCAACTTTTCAGGAAATTTTTTCACAATTTTATCCTTTTAAAACCAACCATCCGTAACTTCCTTGAGGAAGTTACATAAGTGGTTGGACTTTTTTTTTTAATCTTTAAATGATCATAACTTTTGATTCACAAATCCGTTTTTGGCAAAATTACTATTTTTGAAATCTGCTCGACGAGATCTATCAAACAAGATCCATGAAGACTATAAAATTCCAAAGAAAAAAATTTACACAAACAGTAAACTTTACTGTATGCACTAGAATATGAAATAGTTTTATATCTGTGACATTTCACAAACAGACAGTAACATTTACTGTGGTAATACTACACAGTAAATATTGTTTGTGACTGATGACCCCAATTTATAACTATTGTTTGTGACTACTGTCAGCAGTTACGAATATAATATTTGTAACTACTGTCAGCAGTTACAAATATTGAATTTGTGACTGCTAACAGCAGTCACAAACATAATATTCGTAAGTGCTAATAGCGGTTACAAAATTAGCAGTGGTGATAAATTTATGATTGTTACTAGCAGTTACAATTGTTGAGTTTGTTAAATGTGTCACTGCTGAGAACAGTTACAAATGTCTTTATATTTATAAAAAATAATATAATAAAAAAGTGAACTATAATAGAGGAGTAGATGAAATGACATGAACATGTAACAAATCTAAGAAAAAATTGATGCTGGCATTATACAACTTTTGAACAATTCGACAAATTTCATTTATATTTCGGACATTTCAAATATCATGTACATATAAAACCTGTTTAAACTAATTTAACATCAAATAAACCCATCTCGGGCGCCAAATACAAAATGAACATCGAATAAAAAATAACTAAAAAATGAAAGTGTTGGGCACCACAAATGCATCCTTATAAGTCGTAGGAGCTTTGTCAAAAAAGTTCAAGATGATCTAGTACATTCTTTGCTTTTAGAAGTGCTTTGGTTAAGCGTAGCACTTATTTTCACCTTAAAAACTTCATAATCTTCGGATTCAGTCAGAGGAGAAGGCGTACTTGTACATCCAACTGAAGATTGAGTTGACACTCTGCACATCAAGAAAATAAAAAAGGCTTATTTACAAGCTAAAATAAGGCTATGGCATCTATTGTGGTATGACCTTTGAGAAACACGTCTTATCTGAATTACAATATCTCCTTCCATGGAATACTTTTATCAATAGCATTTAAAAATTTCTCCACTCCTACTCTATTGTACAAGTAAATAGTTGATAATAATTATATCCAAATGATGATAAAAAGTCTACAAAATTACTAACTGGAACATACTTGTAGATGTTAAAATGAATTTATGTAAGAAAAATCCGATTTTTTCTCAAATCGGCACTTTGAATGGCTTGTTGGACGATTTCTAGATAATTAAAAGAAGTAAGTTATATTCAAAAGCACACCAGTCCCTTCGGGACGCAGGATTCTATCCATCCCCAAGAGAGTATAGGTAATATCATACTTCAGATACAAAATAAACACATTCATCCACAAGATTCAAAATTCAAAAATCAAAAAGCAAACCATAATTGAGAACATTGAGTACCTGTCATGATATATGCTGAACATGCCACCAACATGGAGAGATCATAAGTTCGTGGATATGTTGAGAATGCCTCAAACCAATCATTGTATGTACCAATAAACCTGCAAATAGCTTACTCATCACTCGTAAATCTTGAATATATACACTAGATGGTGTGAAAATGTAAATCTTCTGAAAACCTTACCATTGAACCAAATCGGTATGTAATCGAGATGTTAAAGCCATATGGATCACACTCAACCAAGCAATATATTGGGGTTTTGACTGAAATAGAGATAAAAGATGAAATTGGCATGTTATTCTCTATTTCAATATAAAGTAAAACGTGAATTAATAGGATAACTTAGTAGGAAAATTGACTGAAATAGAGATAAAAGACGCAAAGGACAATCTAAACTAACTTAGGACAAAATCATTAAAAGATATATAAAGCCAAGAAGTCTTCTGCTCGTATTACTCAGGCCACACTAACTCTTTCCTACATCATCAACAATTAACAAGGCGCTTCCCACCTTCAAATGGTAAAAAAAAATATCATGTTCTTTTGCTCGTATTCATAACATGGTCTGTAAACAGGAAATGCACAGACATTGTAAGCTACAAATGGTTTGCCATCCACAGTCTTACCAACATTATCACCGTAGATCTAGCAGACTTGACTGCCTATGTAATTTGTCATAGCTAGGTCATTAAATATCATACTAGCATCTGTGTTTATTCTTGAATTAGTAATAACATTGACATACACGTAACAAACTTCAAAGATGATGTCAATTAGTAAGGAGTCTCCCATGCACAATGTCATAGAGGCTATCGGGGATATTATTTTATTTTATAGCCAATAAGGGTCTTTCCACATAAATTCATATTTCTTGGCCCTTTGTCTGTAATACCCCGTATTTTTTATGCTTTATAAATTTGGGGATTTATTAAATTTAATGTGAGTTATTAATTTAATATAAATCCGAAAATAAATTACTTTAAAATTATTAACGTGATGTGAGTTAGTAATTATGGGAAACTTGTTGAATATTACTAATGAGCAGAGTAATATATAATATTGGTTCTGTTAAATGTCAAGAGTGAATAAAATGATAATTTTGGAAATTTGAGTTGGGACGCGCCCGTGTCGCGTCGGGACTAAATATTGATTAATAAAAGTGAATAAATTATAAGTTGCTCGTATGGTCATTTTTAGTGTGCCAAAGTGTCCGTAAGGGTTGAGATAGTCAGAAAAGTGTACCTGAGGGTTTAGTTTGGGTCTCAGAGCGTTTTTAGGCTTATTTAGCATCCCGGGAGGGCATTTTGAACATTTTGTAATTTTGGGCAATTAAACCCACGAATTTTCAAGGGTTATATCAGATGTCTAAGGTTACCTTCTAGGGTTAACACAACCAAAGACAAGTTACGGCCATAGGAGAGGGAAGGAGAGAGTTTACCAAGGTGTTCTAGGCCGAAAATTTATCCGGTTGCACCGCCACCACCACCAACGCGTAGGTCGCGCGACGGGAAACGCAACCACACCAAATTCGTCCACAAATCAGAACTCTGAAATTTCCAGGCAAGTGTTTATCTTGCTTATTTTCATTAATTCATCACTCATGTTAGTTTAGGGTTGATTAGGATGAGTTTCATGGAAGAAAAATAATGTTGGAGATAGGAAATTGCATGTAGTAATGATATAAATGGAAATATGGAAATCCCACTTCATATGTAGAGGTTGAACCACGGATCTATGATGTTTTGGAAGAAGAAATTTTGGAAAAAGATTGATTAGAACAAAGTAAATAAATTTCTAGGGTTCATAAGGTTTATATAAGTTTTGCCCCTTTTAATCCATGGTTATTGATGAAAATTCACATGCTTTACGTAGAAGATTGTTAGTTTGGGTTTATAATGTTTGTAATACGAATTTTTGGGAGTTTGGGTGTTAAAAATCTGAATTTGGTTGAGGTTGGATGATAGAACCCGTAACTGTTAATCTGCCGAATTCGCATACCTGTTTGATCGATCGATCGAACCAGGAGTGTCGATCGATCGACGCATCGATCGATCGAGCCCCTGCCATCGATCGATCGACCGCTTTTGGAAGACTCATATTTCCCCTTTGTAAATAGTTAAATTCAAATTAAATGAGTAAAAATATTTGGACATCCTTATTAAAATATTTTGGGAGATAAAGAGGACCAGTAGGACTTATTAATAATTATGAGACCTTTAATGTAAGACGAGATTTGCATTTTTGGGATGTTTACATATAAGGGACGATAGAATTATGTATTAAAGGGAAAGGCACATAAGATAGTTACGATGGAAAATAAATGAGTACCTACTGAAATTCTACACTTGGGAGGATAGAGTCCATGAGTGTTATGTAGTGAGTTGGAATAAACCCTCAAATTAAAGTAAGAGACGAACCATTATAAGAGATAACTAAATAATGAGAAATAAGGATAAATGTTATAATTATGGGTTATAAGATGAACCTAAATTTGATATGGTAAAAAAAGTAGTATTTTTATATGTCTGTGTTTATGCATATACTATATACGTGTGAAAATCATGCCCGCGCTACTTGCTATCCCTGATGTTACCGCGCTGGGACAGTCTTATCTCGATGGGACCTTTATGGGGGATATTGACTTGAACCCAAGAAGATAGGAATCCTAGGTACAGGCTATCATATCGATAGTCACGGTCCTAAGAGACACGAGGGTATGTGTCGACCTCTTGGACTTGGAAACTATGATTCGCCTCAATATTGTTTGTGTATGTATTAATACAGTTCGATAGTGATTCTGAACTTGTATTTCCCTTAGTACGAGTGATACGGGGATTGGATAGCAGAGTATGCCCGCACCATAATTTTTATGTGGGGTGCTGTTAGAATATATATATTATACGAGTATTTAATATATATATATATGAATTTCTGAAATTTGGAACTTCCTATTGTGTTCATGGTAAATAAGAAATGAATAATGACTTCAATTTGGAAATGCTTGTTTTGAGAAGTATAATAGGACACGGGGAAACTTTATTAATAAATAAAGTTAAAATGAGAGCTTTGTTACTAAATGAAATTATCCTCTTAAACAATTCAATTGTTCAGGTTTAAATCTTACGAGTAACCTAAGATAAGTTAAACCGTTGGGAAGGTTAGTGCGATAGGCATGCACATTAGAAGAGAGGTGAGAATTGCTCAAGGGAGTGCCGCACTAATATGTTGTTGCATTGGCCTGTAAACATTTTAAATACTTGCTAAACAAATTTTAAATCATTTTCACAATCGGGCTCTGACCCGTTTCTATTTTTCCTTTCTCTCTTATATATATATGTATATATTACAGGTGCCCAGCCACAGAGGCGTCTTGCATAGGATGCTTTGGAAGGAACGTGCTGCAGCTTAGGTGAGAGTTGCAGGCCTCTTGCTTAGACGACCTCATTCATTTGATTCTACTATTAGCATTATTTATTTCAGTTGGGCTTGTGTCGCCCTTTCCATTATTCAATTGTTTTATTGGATATTGTAATCCATTTATTTTCAGTATTTGTACTTTGGGATTTATTATTGCCAGGATGTTTTCATTTAAAGTATTAAATGTTGAATTCTATTAGTTGAATGTTTGATTATTTGGATTGTGTGTTCCAGGATGGTTGTGGTGTGATTATTAAATTGTGAATTATGCAAAGTTTTAAATGTTGGTTTATATAAAATAAAATTTGGAAAGTAAAATCTAAAAAAAAAATGGTTTTGATACTTAGCTTAATTATTTAGGTTGTTTAAATTGGAAAAGTATTTTTCGACAGTGATGCTAAGAATGTACCAGCTGTTCACCTTGATTTTAATTTAATAAAGGAGTGATCGCCCGGTATTTAATTAGGCGGGGTGCCACAGGTGGTATCAGAGCATCAGGTTCTAGTGTCCTTAGGATCTGTACGGCTTATTTCGCTTTCATCTTAGCATTTTTGTTATAGAGCCCTATGTTAGGATTGTTGTACTCTTACTTTTACGATTATGTCTTCAGCTATTTAAGATTTGATAATAACTATAGACTAATAAAATTCTTCACATTTCAGATGCCTCTGAGATGTGCACCAAAGGATAGGAATGCCCAAGCCGAGCAGACAGCAACTCCGGCTCAGGGTACGATGAATACTAATGAGGTAGCCGCTATTGTTGCTCAGGCGGTGAATGCCGCGCTAGCGATGGTATAGCAGGCTCCACCCCAGATTCAGGAAGTGGCGTCAGTACCTACACAGCTTCAATTCAGCATGGGATCAGGTTAGGGATGCCTTTCAGAAGGCGGGTCCCCCTGAGTTCTCGGGTAGTTCAAATATCATCATCGTCAGCCAATGGAAGAAAGATATCCAGTGGCATCTTTGAATGTATGAGTGCACAGACGTGCAGAAATAGTTGTTGGCTTCCTTTAAGTTAGTGGGGGCTACTTTGTAGTGGTGGGAATCCACCACCACCTTGGAGGAGAGGGATACTATTCCGATTCAGATATTCTGGGAGCGGTTTGATCGCAAGTACTTTCCACCCGCCGTGCAGACTGAGATGAGGTGAAAATTACTGAACTTGAAGTAGGAGAATTCTACCGTTGCTCAGTATGAGGAGGAGTTCACGAGACTTCTCACCATAGTTCCACATGAGGCACCTACTGAGGGTAAGAAGATAATGTTGTTTGTGGACGGGTTATCTTGGAGGATCCGTCAACATCTTATAGGGAATTTATCTCTGAGTACCTTCACAGATGTACTCAATGCTGCCTTACCACACTGCCAGGATCACCGCTTCCATTTGCAGGGAAGCAAGCGAGCAGGAGAGTCCGGCCAGCAGGGCAGGACAGGGGGTAGTGGCGCTGGTGGAGCACCGACATCCCAGGGACAGACTCGTCAGCATGAGCAGAGTTCCCATCAGGGTGGACCCTGCCAAGCGTTTCCGATCAGGTGATTCCAGGCAGGGATTTGGGGGTTATAGGCAGGGCCAGCCTAATCAGCAAGGCCAGCAAGGCCAACACCGACAGCAGCAGGGTCAGTAGCAGGGCCAACAGCGTTTTCATCAGGGCCAGTGGCGGGGTGGTAACGGCCAGCAGGGTCAGAAGAGAGGTAACTTCAGAGGCCGATGTTTTGTGTGCGGCAAGCATGGACATAAGCGCCAGGATTTCCCAGAGGGTGATAGGGCCCCACAGCAGTAGGGTGCCCGTAATGAGCCACAGAGGCCACTTTTTCCAGCCGCCCTCCCAGTACCAACCCAGGTACCAGCCCTACCAGCCATTTCAGTAGCTCCAGTGCAACAGGGGCAGTTATAGTATGGACGTGTCTATAACGTCCACCAGGAAGCAGCTCCACAGGCACCACCCGCGATTGAGGGTATGTTTCCTATCCATGGTACTATGGGTCGAGTTTTATTTGATACTGGGGTGACGCACTATTTTATAGCTACTCATTTTGCGAAGGCCTTAGGGTTATTAGAAACAGCAGAGAGCACTGTGACGTGTGTAGACTCACCACTGGGAAATGGTTCGCTTATTTTCTTTATATGTCGGGGTGTGGGGGTAGAGATTGGTAGCTTGGTATTACCTGCAGACATGTTAGTCTTAGATATGCATGAGCATGACCACTACACCAAATCTGCCCATTTGTCAAGGTCATTGACCTTGACAAATTCACCTTGTCAAGGTCAATGACCGTGACATTTCGAGGCGAGACAACTTTTTTTGTCACGGTCATTGACCTTGACAAAAAACTCGTGTTTTGTGTCACGGTCGTGTCAAGGTCAATGACCGTGACACGTTTGTCACGGTTTATAACCGTGACAAAGCAGTGACCCTTTTTAAAAAAATTGTCACGGTCAATGACCGTGACACGCCCGTGTCAATTTTGTCACGGACGTGTCACGGTCAATGACCGTGACGATTCTGGGCAGAATTAAAAAAAAAACTGTTGGGCAATATGGCCACTGCCACTGCCCAGCAGTATATTTGTACCTGTTATAGCAACATTGTACCTGTTCCAAACATCATATATCCGAACAAACTAAAGATAATGCAAATATATATTCAAATAAGAAACTATTTAAAAAGAAACAACATCACCATCATTTTATCTCAAATCTACAAACTATTTGCATGGAAAAGAGATTTTGTATCGCGACGCTCGGGAACACCTCCTTATCCTTCCCTTCTCGTCCGAATAGCCACATAAGTATAGAGAATATGTGGCCTACCCTTAGGGCCACTCCCTGTCCCCTGAATTGAAATAAAGTAAAATTAGTATCCGCCCCTCAAATATAGATAAATATAAATCGTAATTGAAATCGAAATCGAAATTGACATATAAATATAAATACATTACCTGTAGTGTCACTCAAACAGCTAACTTGAGCTCATATGACACCTCCTTCCAACTAATGTACCCCGGGCAATCGTGTCAATTATAATTCTCTTTATATCTAAACACTAAGAAATACCATAATCCTATGGAGGTATGCGTTGCAAATTCCTTCCAACCGTTGTGTAGCCAAAAATCAGCAGTTGAAGTTGTCAACTCCACCTTTGAATGGGGTATGGAAAGTGGTGGGGTATGGAAAGTGGAATTGACAACTTCAACCGGTGATGTTTGGCTACATAACGGTTGGGAGGAATTTGCAGAGCATCGCTCCATAGGATTATGGCATTTCTTAGTGTTCGGATAGACGAAGAGATTCAGTCTCCTCTCCACAAATAGGACACCCCAAATAACTATGTACTAATCACCTATTAAAGGTAAGAAGCGTATATTCATGGATTAGTATAAACAAAACTTAGATGTAGTTGGAATATATATGTATTAATATCCTCTCCACACACGCACACTACACAAGAGTGAAAATGATAAAGTGCACATCAAGTAAAAGCATTAAAAATGGATGTTTCGGTACAAATTGAAATAATTATTACAAATTGAAAAATTGTTTCAAATTCGGGTTATCATAAAAAATGGATTGATATTCGGTAGTAGCAGCCAAGTCATCCACACTACTATTTAGACGCCTTGGCCCGTGTTGGACAATTGACCACGGCTCGTTGTTGATATACTCCGAGTAAAACACTTGCTTAACCTTTTGAAATGCACAAACAAACGGCTAATCGCTCACGTGGTCGTTGCTCTTCAACTTGGACAAGTCAACCATGATCAAATTGGTGACAGGATCAACTTTAGAAGCATTTTTATCCTCAACTCTTACCCATTCACAGTAAAATACAACCTCTTTGAAGCTTATATAATCCAATTCAAATATATTTTGGATTACACCATAGTAAGTCATTTCAGCTTCAACGAGGTTTTTATCTTTTGCGCTCGCTCGAAAGAAAGTAAGAGCCTTGTATGAAATTCCCGAGTTCTGTACATTTGTACTTTCCTCGTACACTTTAGCGCCGAAAATGTAACCGTTCAATCAATATTTTTTGTACTCTTGTGCCACGAACAAGGGTCCAGTGGCTAGACGAGCAAGCCTTGATGTCGCATCACCCATCTTTAGGAGCTGAGAATATAGATAAATTAATTATATTAGTGGTAAAATTTGAGTGTAATGTAATGTTATATAATGACTGTTTTCATTGTAATTACCTCTTGTGTCAACCATAGCCTAAATTCGCTGTCTGATTGTACCACTGTTTTTCGTCTTTTATTGTTCTCACAGGCTTCATATTTACTGCATATTACAAAATTAATCATGTATAAAATAATCTAAAATAATGTTAAACATTATAATATTCGAAACTTACTTTTTCCATTCTTCGACATCTTCATGTGTGTCAAATAGATAATGAGCTACTTGTTCATGTTGCAAACTCGTTAATTTCACTCGTTTTCCCATCACATTACCACCATCATCGAGGAATTCATCAGTGTCATCAACGCTGGTAGAGTCAGTCATATATTCCTGAGTATATATTGATGACTCCACTGTGATGTATTCCTCTGCAATTGATCCTGCAATATATCGCGTATTCTTGACGTAATCTTTAAAAACTTTCATCAATCTTTCAAACGGATACATCCACCGATATCTAACTGGACCACAAAGAAGTGCCTCGTCGCATAGGTGTACCAACAAGTGAACACTTATGTCAAAGAATGCTGGGGGAAAGTACTTCTCCAATACACAAATCGCTTCGTTCACAGCCAATTTTGCGGCCACTATGTGTTCTCGATTCACTACCTTCTCACACAAGAGGGAGAAGGTAATACTAATTTGCATAATAGCCCTACGCAAATCCTTGTGCTTGGAGAAACAGTGCTTAAACAATAGAGGAACCAATTGCATGATCACATGCCAATCGTGGGACTTACACTTATGTAAATCATGACTAACATAATTCACAATCCTTTGCAAGTTGGACGAAAAAGTAGATGGGCCCTTCAAATTATATATTGTGTCTAGAAGCACCTTCCTTTCCTCACTCGTCAAAGTAAACGCACCAGGGGGGAATTATTGTCCTTCCCCTACTATCTTCTTTCAACCATAGTTGTGGTTTAAGTTTTAACATTTTAAGGTCTTTTCGTGCAGTTTCTCCATCCTTCGAATGACTCCCCCCAAGGCAAGTACCCACAATATGTTCAACGAAGTTCTTCTCTGCATGCATCACATCCAATACATGGCGCACCGGGTTTTTCTTCCAATAAGGCAAGTCAAATAAAATTGACCTCCGAGACCATGCCTTTCTTATCTCAGTTTCATTCCCAGTTGGGGTCTTCTTATGCTTGACATTCTTAAATTTGGGATTCTTACCTGGCATATTTGGGCCACATTCAGAAGATTTACTTTCAATTTCTGAACCCGAAAGTTGTCTCGGCGGTAGCCTATGTTCAACTCCGCCCAATAAAAAATTGGAAGCTTTCTCAAATCTGAAACTATGAGCTGCGGGTAAAAACCTCCTGTGGCGATGGTATACATTTTTTAAGCTGGAGGATAGACGAAGAGATTCAGTCTCCTCTCCACAAATAGGACACCCCAAATAACCATGTACTACACATCCGGATAATGTCCCATAAGCTGGAAAATCATGAATTGCCCACATCAACATAGCTTTCAGCGTAAACTCTTCTTTTCTAAAAGAGTCAAATGATTGCACACCCTCTTCCCACAACTCATTTAATTCTTCTACCAAAGGAGTCTGGTAGATATCAATGTCTTCACTTGGTGCCTTTGGCCCAGGTATCAATAAAGCCATCATCGAAAATTCAGGTCTCATACATTGTGAAGGAGGGAGGTTGAGTGGGGCTAGGATCACTGGCCATACACTCTGATTGGTGCTTAGATTTCCAAATGGATTGAAACCATCTGTTGATATAGACAAACGAATGTTGCGTTGTTCTCGAGCAAAATCGGGATACTCATAATTCATCCTCCACCAGGCAGTAGAATCAATAGGATGACGCATGATATTACCCCCTACTTCTGCCCTAGCATGCCAAGTCATTGCCTCTGCAATCCATGGTACTGTGAAAAATCGCTTTAATCTAGGCCCAACGGGAAAATATTTCAATACTTTTTGAGGCACTTTTGAGATTGTGCCTTCCTTACTAGTAGATTGGACATATCTAGGTTCATCGCATACCGGACAACGATCGAGATTTTCATACTCCTTTCGGTATAGTATGCAGTCATACACACAAGCATGAATCGATTTATACTTCATTCCCAAACATTTCAAACTGTTCTTCATAACAGGATAGCTATTTGGAAGTGTATTCACCTTGGGTAATAAGCCCTTCACCCATTTCAGAATTCCCGTCACGCTATTTCCAGACAAATCGTACTGCGTCTTCAAACTGTGCAAACCAACCATGGCATGTAAAGTTGTTTGATCTTTCTCACAGCCAGAGTATAACGGTTGGGTCGCCTTAAATTTTAAACTTTGGTAGTCATCGTCAAGTTTTATCGTGTTATCTTCACGAGCACTTGAATCTTCTACATCATCAGTAACCTTATTCTCCTCAGCTTCATAAACTCCGTACGCATCATCAACTAAATCCTCTAACATATTATGATCTACGTCGTCCCCTTCTTCATCTATTCTACTTGTTGAAGGATGTTGTGAAGGTTGCTCAGGGACAAAAGGAACTTTCAATTCACCGTGAAAACTCCAAAATCGATAACTATCTTGCATACCCGATCTTAACAAATGTAGTTCAACTGTTTTCCACTCAAACACCTTACCATTCTTACACCTAGCACACGGACACGGAAACTCTTCATCATTACGACATCTCTTTGCATATTTCACAAATTCGTTAGCACCTCTGCGAAACACATCCCCCATTCTATTAGTCTCACCCATCCACTCTTTGTATTTCGGATATCCCATCACAGCTACCACAACTGAACACCTATTAAAGGTAAACAAAACTTAGATTTATAGTATGTTTTTTTTAATTATCCCATCATTTAATTATCCTATTAAAGGGTATGTGGTCCTATCCCATTCAAGAATGCATTTTTCTGTAATATACTTAACAGCTCATGCACATTGTTACGATTTGAAAAAAATTCGACAGCATATCCCCTTAGTTCTCCAAGTACACGACGTAGATTGGCAGGTGTGAGTGTTATTTCAATTGGTCAATTAAAATAACAGTCACACTTGTCAATCTAGTATGTACCCAGAGAACATTAAGATACGACTGCAGAACTTCCTCCAAAAGTAACAACTTTAAGCCAATAAGCATATTATACAGTCTCAAACTGTCCAAACGGGACAATTCGAGAGATCTCATTACAGGGGTAATGACTCTCGAACGGGTCTAAAGGTTATTGAATGCGTACGCATAAGAACTAGAATGCTAGTATCTATGCGCACTATATTTAATTTCAAGTATGTTTCATATAATGGGTTAATTCAAATACAAAAATAAATTCATGGGATAATTCAAATACAAAAATAAATTCATGTATTGACCACATACACACACACACACACACACTATCTAAGCTGTTCTATAGGTATAAAAACAATTATTATCCAACTATTATCAATTATTTATTTTGAATGTAAATAATATTCAAAACCCCACCCACCCCCACCCCCACCCCCTCAGATTAATTCAAGACATAAGACCCTAAAGGGAATCCTATCTGCAACAAGATTCTAGTTAGTAAAGAAGACATAACAGAATATGGTGGAATCCACTACACTACAAAACCATTTAATAATATTTAAAAAATTCAAAACCATTTAATAATATTTAAGCACTAAAATTAATTTAATTTAATTTAACCTAGGAATTAATCAGATATTTTTATCCTATGTTTACTAATGCTAAAATTATGAAAAATGACACCACCCCCTCCCCCACCCTGCCCCACCCCGCCCCACCCCCTGCCCCCCTCCACCACCCCCTCCCCCCCTCCCCCAAAACACACCACCACACACACACACACACCGCACCCCACCCCACCCCATGCCCCCTCCACCACCCCCTCCACCACCCCGCCCCACCCCCTGCCACCCCTTCACCACCCCCTCCTCCACCCTGCCCCACCCCACCCCACCCCCTTCCCCCTCCACCACCCCCTCCCCCACCCTGCCCCACCCCGCCCCACCCCCTGCCCCCCTCCACCACCCCCTCCCCCACCCTGCCCACCCCACCCTGCCCCACCCCCCACACACGCACACACATACACACAGATATATATACACATACACACATAAATATACAGACAAATATATATATAAATGGAAGAGAGAGAGAGAGAGAGAAATTGGACCTGAGAGAGAGAGAGAGAGAGCAGCGTCGAGAGAGAGAGAGAGAGAGAGAGAGGGGGAGGGAACGGTGGGAGGAAAAAAAGAAGGGGGAAAGGGTTTTTGCTGGAAAAGTTGTCACGGTCGTGTCAAGGTCATTGACCGTGACAAGAATTGTCACGGTCATTGACCGTGACAAGCCCGTGACAAAATGAATTGTCACGGGCTTGTCACGGTCAATGACCGTGACAATTAGTTATCACGGTCGTGTCAAGGTCAATGACCGTGACATAAAACGGGTGTTTTTTTGTCACGGTCAATGACCTTGACAAGGCTGGTCGGCTGAAAGGTGACAATTTGCCCATTTTGGTGTAGTGGACGTTATTATCGGTATGGATTGGCTCGCTGCTTACAGGGACATGATAGATTATTTGGGTGGGAGTATTATTTTTGCCATTCCGGGGCAAGATATGTTTGTTGTGGCGATGCCTCGCCCAGAGGGAGGCTCGACCGCTCATTTGTATTACATAGAGGAGGATACCTCTAAGGAGGTTGTGGTTCCCTTAGACTCGATCCCAGTTGTTCGTAAGTATTCT
Source organism: Sambucus nigra (assembly GCA_949130495.1). Lineage (NCBI taxonomy): Eukaryota > Viridiplantae > Streptophyta > Magnoliopsida > Dipsacales > Adoxaceae > Sambucus > Sambucus nigra. The sequence continues at coordinate 528,435,299 of OX422214.1, forward strand.
GATGTATTTTAGGAGATACCAGGCCTACCCCCCAGTCGAGAGATAGACTTTGTCATAGATTTATTACCGGATACTAGACCTATAGCACGCGCTCCATACCATATGGATCCGACGGATATGCGAGAGTTACGAGATCAGATAGAGCAGCTGTTAGGTCAGGGCTTCATTCGCAGGAGTACCTCACCTTGGGGCGCTCTAGTCTTGTTTGTGAAAAAGAGAGATGGTTCACTGAGGCTATGTGTGGACTACCGGGAGTTGAACAAGGTCACGATACAGAACAAGTATCCGTTGCCTCGAATCGATGATCTATTCGACCAACTGAGGGGAGCAACTTTCTTTTCGAAGATAGATCTGAGGTCGGGGTACCATCAGCTACGTATTAGGGAGCGGGATGTTTCAAAGACTGCTTTCTTGACGAGATACGGGTCCTATGAGTTCAGAGTGATGCCATTCGGACTCAAAAATGCTCCAGTCGTGTTCATGGACATAATGAACCGAGTTTTCAGAGAGTTCTTGGATCAGTTTGTCATCGTCTTCATTGATGACATTCTGATATATTCACACTCCGAGGAGGAGCATACCGAGCACTTGAGGAAGGTTCTTCAGACTCTACGAGAGCATCAGTTGTATGCTAAGTAAGAGAAATGCGGGTTCTGGTTACGGGAATTGCATTTCTTGGAACATGTTATTTCTGAACAGGGGATAGCAGTTCACCCAAGTAAAGTGTCAGCGGTGAGGGAGTGGGGACAACCCACGACACCGACGGAAGTGCGTAGTTTCTTGGGGTTAGCCGGATACTACAGGAGATTCATTCAGGGATTCTCCAAGATAGCGGGTCCATTGACAAACCTAACTCGCAAAGGGGTACCATATGTTTGGAATGATGCTTGCCAATTGGCTTTTGGCGAGCTGAAAGACAAGCTTACTTCAGCACCAGTCCTTGATTTACCTAAGCCGGGCGTGGAGTACCTGGTTTACACCTATGACTCTTTACGGGGACTTGGGGGAGTACTTCAGCAGGAGGAGAAGGCTATAGCTTTTGCCTCCCGCAAGCTTAAGCCGCATGAGAAGAATTACCCCACCCACGACCTGGAGTTAGCAGCGGTCATTTTTGCATTGAGGATTTGGAGGCACTATTTGTTGGGAGAGAAATTTTGCTTGTTCATAGACCACAAGTCACTACAGTACCTGTTCACTCAGCGAGAGCTGAATATGCGTCAGCGCAGGTGGTTAGACTTTGTGAAGGACTATCAGTTCGACATACAGTACCATCCGAGGAAAGCCAACGTAGTTGCTGATGCGTTGAGCCGTAGACCGGTAGACGATGTAGCGGACGTCTGGAAAGCAAAGTGGAAGGAGTTGGGTCACCAAGACGCAGTAGCCCATTCCTTCATATCTGTTATGACAGTGACACCCGAGATTGTTACGAGGGTGATACAGGCACAGACCGCAGACCCATTTTTCCAGGAGCAGATTGTGCGACTTTTAGCTGAGGGTGCTGAGTCCTATTCTGTTAGTTCTGATGGGGGTTTGAGGTTTAATGGGAGATTGGTGGTCCTAGAAGGATCAGAATTACGTCATGCAGTGATGACCCAGTCTCACGGGTCCCGATTTACAGTACATCCTGGGGGAGTTAAGATGTACCAAGATATGAGATGGCAGTACTGGTGGAGTGGGATAAAAAAGGATATTGCTGAGTTCGTATCCAAGTGTTCTACCTGCCAGCTAGTAAAGGTGGACCATAAAAAATCGTCAGGGTTACTTCATCCATTGGAAATACCCGCGTGAAAGTGGGAGAGTATTTCCATGGATTTTATTACAGGGTTGCCTACATCACAGCAGGGCCACGACTCCACCTGGGTGATTGTGGACCGTTCGACCAAGGTGGCTCATTTTCTGCCAGTGCGGACAGATTATACCACGGGTCAATATGCTCAGTTGTTTATTGCTGAGATTGCCAGATTACATGGGGTGCCCCTGAATATTATGTCAGATAGAGATAAGATTTTCGTGTCACGTTTTTGGGAAAGCTTTCAGGAGGCTATGGGTACTGAGTTGAGGTTGAGTTCAGCTTATCACCCACAGACAGATGGATAAACAGAGCGTACTAATCATATGCTGGAGGATATCCTATGCATGTGTGTCCTTGATTTTGGAGGAGGTTAGGAGCCACATCTTCCACTGGTAGAGTTCGCTTATAATAACTCTTATCATTTCATGATTGGCATGGCTCCATTCGAGGCTTTGTATGGAAGGCCATGTCATTCCCCAACTTGTTGGCTAGAGGTGGGGGATAACAAGTTGCTAGGACCAGAGGTGATTCAGGAAACCTCTGCTAGGATTGAGATGATCAGGAGTCGCATTCGAGTAGCCCAGGACAAACAGAAACACTACGCCGATGCGAAACGGTTCTTTCGAGAGTTTAATGTGGGGGACCAAGTATTACTGCGAGTATACCCTATGAAAGGAGTAATGAGATTCGGGAAAAAATGGAAATTGGCCCCGAGGTACATGGGACCATTTCCCATTATCGAGAGGATTGGGTCGGTGGCATACAGATTGGGTCTGCCAAAGCATTTGCATCGCATCCATGATATATTCCACATCTCGTCGTTGAGACGATACCTTCGGGATGATATGGCCCATACTCACATCGCGATAGAGGAGATAGACTTATAGCCTGACAGCTCTTACGAGGAGAGACCGGTGGCTATCCTAGACCATAGCGAGAGGACATTGAGGTCGAAGGTAGTTCCACTTGTACGGGTCCAGTGGGAGCATCATAATGTGGAGGAATCCACTTGGGAGCGCAAGGCAGATATGCGCGAGAGATATCCAGATTTATTCTTAACAGGTATGCCTTATTTTCCGAATTTTGGGACGAAATTCAGTTATTAAGGGGGAAGTATGTAATACCCCGTATTTTTTATGCTTTATAAATTTGGGGATTTATTAAATTTAATGTGAGTTATTAATTTAATATAAATCCGGAAATTAATTACCTTATAATTATTAACGTGATGTGAGTTAGTAATTATGGGAAACTTGTTGAATATTACTAATGAGGAGAGCAATATATAACATTGGTTCTATTAAATGTCAAGAGTGAATAAAATGACAATTTTGAAAATTTGAGTCGGGACGCGCCCATGTCGCGTCGGGACTAAATATTGATTAATAAAAGTGAATAAATTATAAGTTGCTCGTATGGTCATTTTGAGTGCGCCAAAGTGTTCGGAAGGGTCTAGATAGTCAGAAAAGTGTACCCGAGGGTTTAGTTTGGGTCTCGGGGCGTTTTTAGGCTTATTTAGCATCCCGGGAGGGCATTTTGGACATTTTGTAATTTTGGCAATTCATCCCACGAATCTTCAAGGGTTATATCAGATGTCTAAGGTTGCCTTCTAGGGTTAACACAACCAAAGACAAGTGACGGCCATAGGAGAGGGAATGAGAGAGTTTACCAAGGTGTTCTAGGCCGAAAATTTATCCGGTTGCACCGCCACCACCACTAACGCGTAGGTCGCGCGATGGGGAACGCAGCCACACCAAATTCGTCCACAAATCAGAACTCTGAAATTTCCAGGCAAGTGTTTATCTTGCTTATTTTCGTTAATGCATCACTCATGTTAGTTTAGGGTTGATTAGGAATAGTTTCATGGAAGAAAAATCATGTTGGAGATAGGAAATTGCATGTAGTAATGATATAAATGGAAATCTGGATATCCCCCTTCATATATAGAGGTTGAACCACGGATTTATGATGTTTTGGAAGAAGAAATTTTGGAAAAAGATTGATTAGAACAAAGTAAATAAATTTCTAGGATTCATAAGGTTTATATAAGTTTTGCCCCTTTTAATCCATGGTTATTGATGAAAATTCACATGCTTTACGTAGAAGATTGTTAGTTTGGGTTTATAATGTTTGTAGTACGAATTTCTGGGAGTTTGGGTATTAAAAATCTGAATTTGGTTGAGGTTGGATGATAGAACCCGTAACTGTTAATCTGCCGAATTCACATACCTGTTTGATCGATCGATCGAACCAGGAGTGTCGATCGATCGACGCATCGATCGATCGAGCCCCTGCCATCGATCGATCGACCCCTTCTGGAAGACTCATATTTCCCCTTTGTAAATAGTTAAAGTCAAATTAAATGAGTAAAAATATTTGGACATCCTTGTTAAAATATTTTGGGAGATAAAGAGGACCAGTAGGAATTATTAGTAATTATGAGACCTTTAATGTAAGACGAGATTTTCATTTTTGGGATGTTTACATATAAGGGACGATAGAATTACGTATTAAAGGGAGAGACGTGTAAGATAGTTACGGTAAAAATAAATGAGTACCTACTGAAATTCTACACTTGGGAGGATAGAGTCCATGAGTGTTACGTAGTGAGGGAATAAACCCTCAAATTAAAGTAAGAGACGAACCATTATAAGAGATAACTAAATAATGACAAATAAGGATAAATGTTATAATTATGGGTTATGAGATGAACCTAAATTTGATATGGTAAAAAAAGTAGTATATTTATATGTCTATGTTTATGCATATACTATATACGTGTGAAAATCATGCCCGCGCTACTTGCTATCCCTGAGGTTACCGTGCTGGGACAGTCTTATCTCGATGGGACCTTTATGGGGGATATTGACTTGTACCCAAGAAGATAGGAATCCTAGGTACAGGCTATCGTATCGATAGTCAGGGTCCTAAGAGACGCGAGGGTATGTGCCGACCTCTTGACTTGGAAACTATGATTCGCCTCAATATTGTTTGTGTATGTATTAATACAGTTCGAGAGTGATTCTGAACTTGTATTTCCCTTAGTACGAGTGATACGGGGATTGGATAGCTGAGTATTCCCGCAGCATAATTTTTATGTGGGGTGCTGTTAGAATATATATATTATACGAGTATTTAATATATATATGAATTTCTGAAATTTGGAACTTCCTATTGTGTTTATGGTAAATAAGAAATGAATAATGACTTCAATTTGGAAATGCTTGTTTTGAGAAGTATAATAGGACACGGGGAAACTTTATTAATAAATAAAGTTAAAATGAGAGCTTTGTTACGAAATGAAATTATCCTCTTAAATAATTCAATTTTTCAGGTTTAAATCTTACGAGTAACCTAAGATAAGTTAAACCGTTGGGAAGGTTAGTGCGATAGGCGTGCACATTAGAAGAGAGGTGAGAATTTCTCAAGGGAGTGCCGCACTAATATGTTGTTGCATTGGCCTGTAAACATTTTAAATACTTGCTAAACAAATTTTAAATCATTTTCACAATCGGGCTCTGACCCGTTTCTATTTTTCCTTTCTCTCTTGTATATATATGTATATATTATAGGTGCCCAGCCACAGGAGCATCTTGCATAGGATCCTTTGGAAGGAACGTGTTGTAGCTTAGGTGGGAGTTGCAAGCCTCTTGCTTAGACGACCTCATTCATTTGATTCTACTCTTAGCATTATTTATTTCAGTTGGGCTTGTGTCGCCCTTTCCATTATTCAGTTGTTTTATTGGATATTGTAATCCATTTATTTTCAATACTTGCACTTTGGGATTTATTATTGCCAGGATGTTTTCATTTAAAGTATTAAATGTTGGATTCAATTAGTTGAATGTTTGATTATTTGGATTGTATGTTCCAGGATAGTTGTGGTGTGATTATTAAATTGTGAATTATGCAAAGTTTTAAATGTTAGTTTATATAAAATAAAATTTGGAAAGTAAAGTCTAAAAAAAATATGGTTTTGACACTTTGCTTAATTATTTATGTTGTTTAAATTGGAAAAGTATTTTTCGACAGTGATGTTAAGAATGAACCAACTGTTCACCTTGATTTTAATTTAATAAAGGAGTGATCGTCCGGTATTTAATTAGTCAGGGTGTCACATTGTCAACCTTAGTTTCGTCTAGGAATAAACAAATTAAAATCACGACATCAGAAATGTGACACTAACATGGACAGAACTAGGTCACTGCCAGCTATAGAAGGGTGTTCTTTTTGTGTCTTAGCATCACGATTAGTTTGAAACTGTTCAAGATATTATTCAATTGCATCAAGGATGAGATGCAGGTGGCTAACCAATATCTGAGATAGAAATTATCCACCTGGACACTATATCTCAAATAGAGTGATCTGAGCATTCGACCTTATCTGTATGATTTACAGTGAAGTCATCATAAGCATATTTTGCTTATATACGCACTCGATAGAAGATAATAGGAGAGGGAAACAGAAATCTTAAAGCAAAGTCCTCAACAATAACCACAATCAGGATTAAAAACTATTCTTCTAGTAGAATGCAAAAATGATTGAACGGGTAGGAAATGCAAGAATATAATTACTTACGCCATGTCAACGATTCGTTCTTTCTCCCAAGGGGTAAGGGCCATTACAGGTAAAAAGTGCTTCCACTTTGATGTTGTTAACAAAGTAGGTGTTGGCAATAAGCATAAATTGAAAAGTAGAAGAAAAATGAAGCAAAGGGTACTAACTAGTGCATCAAGATACCATATAATGGCCAACCATATATTCAATAAGGCACCGATGGGCACTTGTGAGTCATACACAACCAATCCAACCTGCACATATTTATGAAAGAGTTACATGCCATTTTTGATAATATAACAGCATGATAAATAGTCAACTCACCTTTAAAGTATTTGTTCGAAGGCAAATAGGGCGATGCTTTTCAAAAGCTTCAATAAGTTCCATAAGTTCCACAATTGGAAACATATATAAGAAATACAAATTGGCACACAATAATCTTCATAAAATAAAAAATAGGTGACATTACTAAATGATATGAAAGATTACATCCACCAAGACCTTAATCAGGAAATCATTGTAGCCATAGTATGAACCCAAATTCAACTTAAGTTGTTCGACATAATCGTTGCATGATGTCCCCTCTTGCTTTAAAGATTTCAAATTTGAAAGTACTCGAACAACTGAATCATAGTTAAAATAAATAAATTCAAACAACACTTAATGAGAAATGATTAATGGAATAAAATTGAATTGAGAAACTTAGATATAGAATAAAATTGAATTGAGAAACTTAGACATAGATAGCTAAAATAATTAAATTCAAACAACATTAAGTGAGATTATATCGGCGATAAAATTGAATTGAGAAAGTTGGACAAATTAAGTGAGATTATATCAGGGCTGCTCCTGGTGGTAAAACCCAATGTTACAGATTACTTGTTGCAAGAAATCTTCGAAGTTCAATATCCATCGGTTAGAGGATCCAAGGTTGTGACTGATCCTAACACTGGATGGTAAAAGGGATATGGCTTTGTCAATACCTATTTTCTAGCCCTAGACTTGATACCAGACTCTTTATTCTTGATCATCCTCCATTGCCTCCTCTCCACCACCTTTTCCACCAGACCATCCATAATTATCTTTCGTCCTCCCCTCATCACCCCCATATCCAAACTTGCACACATCCCATCCGAGGATGCCGAACTCAATGGTTGAACTTTCCCATAGCCATTACCATTATTTCCTACTATCCCACCATAACACACTACCGATAATTGATAATAGAGGATTGACGATCGGGAAGGCAATGTTTACACCGAGCCATGAAGTAAGGCAAATATTCTGAAGTCAAGCAGTCTTAATGTGTGTTTAAAAGCCAAGCAGTCTTAATGCTTGGCTTGTCCTATGTATGTTCAATCTTAATGTGTGTCTATACTTGTTTTATGCATACATAATCAACTAATATGCTAGTATCTGAAGAGGAGAAGGACAATAGCAAAAGACCTGAACATCAGTAAGGCAAATATTAAGGAGGACGATAGATAAAGATATGCAGTGATGGTCCTGAAGGAGCATGACAATAGCAAAAGACCTAAAGAGGAGAAGACCTGCAAAACAAAAAAAAATTAGTATAATAGGGGTGGGGGAGGTTATGCATCACAATATTGTACTATTATATTTGGACAACAAGTTTGGTTAGAGGGAGTGGGAATATTTGGCTACTAGTGAATTGTGTTCATTCAAATTAAACCTCATTTGAACTTGGATAGTAAAACGTGTCAAGTCGTGTTGAGGAGAAAACTTGAAGGCAATGAGTGACAGGAATAAGTAATTTCTTAATATAAAAAATATCACCCTCAATCTGTCACCATAATGGCCAATTTTCATGTGAGAATAAGGGATAAATTAAAAAAAGGTGTAATGAAATAGAAAGGTCATATTGACACACAAACACACAGTTGCTGATTTTATCGATGTTTGGCAGAAGACACTCGAGACAACCCATACTCTAGACCGAGAAACATACAATCAAACTAATTAGAAGAGGGTTGGAAATAATGAAGGTAACAATACTACAAACTTAATTACCATTGAAGAGGGATAAATCCCAACCAAAATACCCAATTCGCCTCTTCGGCAACGTAAGCCTACTAAAACAGATCACAGGACTAAATGGCAAATAAACTCTACTTTGAATGTACTATTAGCCTTTGATGTAGAACTTCAGATCAATGTAAATCAAGTATGTAATCCCTTTTCATAAAGTCATTAAAGACTTTTATTTGTATGACTAAAATTACCAAAGAGGACACTAGCAACTCTGCAACTCTGCTTTACATAAGGCTCTAAAATCATTTGGATTGAAGTTGTAACAACGTAATAGATGATCACAAAGGTTAACAATAAATGTCCTAGCCCAAAAATGGCCTTAAGATCTACCAGAAATCTTACTTTTATTCATTGGTATGTCAAAACGACATTAGTTAGCATTTTAAGTGGACCCCGTGTGGATCCCATTCAATAGTTTATGTATATCTAGCACATCTTAAAAAATCTCCTACAGGAACGAGTTGATTCATATACTTACGTCAACTTGAATTGTAATTACAGTTTATAATGCTTACGAATCACCATTAAGTCATAAGCTTTTCTACCACACTCGTAAGAAGCTTATATCCCCCTTCATGATGAAAAGTTAAAGTTACTTAATATGTTTTCAAGTGAAGTAATGGAACCACAAGTGAAGCTTTCAGATTAAAATTACCCTACAACTTAATAAAATTGGCAGCAAATAATGAATAGGAGCATCACCTCAGATCGCCCATAATAAATTTTATATGCACACAAAAACATGCTCAGAAAATTATCCTTGTTCTTTGTTGGTTTAAAACTCCATTAGTCTAAATTAATAAGTACCGATTATGAAATGGTAGGTAAACCAAAAATTGCATCTAATGATAAATAATAAACAAAAAGATCAATATATAAATATTGGAACTAATTACGCACTTGTAAAAAGATCAGTACATGTGTGCTTAAGAACCAACTAATTATCCCCAAAAATCATCTCTGAAAAATGGCGTGTAAGAAAATTTTGATCATATCTTTAAACATATCAATCAATAGTATTATTAAAAGACAAATCAGACTATCTCTAGTAATGTATAGGAATCTAAATGCTAACATAAGAGTGAAAATGTAATTATATATCATAATATCACATACCACATTCATTATTCTAAGATTAAATCATATGCCAAATACAATTGGTCATAGGAAGGTGGTGACTAAACGAACCACATTAAAATCTATTCTAGTTTACTTATTCAGACACACAACGAACCACATTAAAATCTCCACCGATTGACCACCACATAGATTGTAGTCTTACTCATTCCCTCCAAAAAATCTCTCTCCATACCTGAATGCATCATGTATCCCCCAAAACTAATAGCAAGCAAACATGGGTCTTACTTTAAAATAAATGTAGTTTTAAGACATGAGAAGTTTTGAATCGAACTGTCAAAAATGATATTGTGAAGAATCATATAAGATACCAGCAGAGAATGTTAGAGCCTTCATTTAAATCATAATTCATATTATGTTTAATATTAGGTCTACTAATATTGAAGACAACACATGCCTTCTCTTATTTCGTGTTATAACAACATTGAAGACAACACATGCCTTCTCTTATTTCGTGTTATAACAACATAATATTCATATAGAACAATAAGAAAACAATAAACATACCATTATCGATGGATCAACAACAATAAGATTCACTAACTCCGTACATAACTGGGCAATCTCCATATTTAGTTGGTTAATTCGATCCAGTTTTTTCTGTAAAGAGAATTAGATTTCTTCAGTTAAAATGCAAAGTCTATATCATTCCAGATCTAGCTATTAAAAGTAGAAGAAATACCCGAAATTACTTAGAAACTGATTCATTGTAACTTAACAATGCAAATTTTTAAAAATAAAATTTACTTACGAATTTGACCAATCCATGGATTGTAACTTAACTGATTTATTGCGAAATCGAACCAACCAAAAACATAATTTGTGACTGCTGAAAATCAAACATAAAACCTAAATTTTCAGTTGTGAAATCAAACAAACCTAAACGGTGAACCCCTAAATAATGGTGACTGCTGGAAATCAAACATACCTAAATGGTGAAAGCATAAATAACGAAATTTAACAAACCTAAAAACTCACAGCGAGGTTCTTCACAGCTTCTTCACATCAGCGAAATAAAGGAGATAAGGGCTGGAGTTGTGAGAAGAGAGAGATGAGAGAAATTAAAGTATGTCTAAAATATTGTGACTGCTAGGAGGAGTTATAAATTAACTCTTACGTCAAAATTTATGACTGCTGTGAGCACTTACAAATTTATGACTCTCAATAACAGTTACAAATTAAGATTTAGGTCAAAATTTGTGACTGCTATGAGGAGTTATAAATTCATGATTGTCGATAGCAGTCACAAATTTAGTATTAGGCCAAAATTTGTGACTTCTCATAGCAGTTATAATTTTGTGACTGCTCATAAGAGTCATAACTTAGGCCTACTAATAAATTTGTGAGTGCTTGTGGCAGTTATAAATTTGTGACTGCTTATAGGAGTCACAAATTAATTAAATGGAAACATTTGTGACTCTCATTAGCAGTGACAAACTACTTGAATCAAAGTTTTTATTACCCATTGATTTTATAACTCTTAATGGGAGTTACAAACAATTTTGTGACTCCTCCCAGGAATAATAAGTTTGTCACCCCATTAGCAGTCACAAAAGGACACTCACAAAATTGGCAATTTGGTGTAGTGAATAGATTCCCTCTTAAGCATTTTAGACTATATAATACATGGAATGTACTCACCCCATATTACACTTAAAAAAAGTAAAGGAGCATATACCAAATTGTCAATCCAATTTTTTTTAATATACGTTTAGTTAAGTCTTTTTATATTGCATCAAAAAATCCTTCACCATGCTAAAAAGGTTTTACCATGTCGTTGGCGCGGACCTTTAAAGATAAGAGAATAAAGAACTTTTTTGTACAAAATAAAAGACCTGGACTAAATGTGTATTAAAAAATATTTGAGAAACTTTTTTATATTTGATCAAAAGTAAAAGCTATCTGCTTAAAAGTTCGAAATTATTTTAAGTCCAGACCGATAGATTGGAGTGACCCTACTAGAAATATGGATTGGCTGGGATTGGTTAACCGATTCTGAATTTTCTATATACTGCCCTAAAGTTCCTAACATTCGATATATTGGTTAACCGATAGATCGGTCTAAGTATTTTTCTAGATTTGATGATGTATTTTTTTTATCTTTTTGTTGTTGATCTTCTTCTTTGTAAAAGATTTGTATAGTGGTCTCTATTGTAATGACCTTGTGGCTTATTTTTTATGATTTGATACGAATTTGTGTTGTAAAAAAACACTCGCAAGAAGAATAACTGTGAAGGAGAGAAAATGGGTCAACAACACATGATATCAACGTGTGTGTATTGGTCAACCCAATGTGCCTCGTACAAACTGTAGAACTTTCTCATGGACAAAAAAATAAAAATTGCCATATCGCAACAACTCCAAATACAATGATAGGAAGATGGAGAAGTAATGTGTAGGGAATACTCGAATTTGCATGCTCATGTGTGTAGTTTTTTTAACGCAATAAACAACTCATTTTTGGCAACTGATAGGAGCTCGAGGCTTAAAATGGACGTCCAGCAGTAGGTCGAATTTTGATGATGACTTTACATATTTGTTTAAATAATTTTTTTGTATAATGTTCAATGAATTACTGTTAAGTTTTTATGTTTAATTTTTGCCATCGTGTGTTTAAATTCCTTTATATTTTATTCTGATGTACAAACTGGCTGCCAAAATAACAACTAATGTAAACATGGTGCATGCACAAGAAATCGCCTAGCAGAGATTGAGGAGTAGAGGATCAACCGTTATATTCATGGGGTTTAGGGCTATATTCAACGGGACCTTTCATTATGTGACATCTCCACCTTTGCAAAGGCAGTGGAGTATGCCACGAAGGTTGAGACGTATCGTCAGATCTCTTTCTCTACTCGTACAGGAACTACTACCTCTGCGCCCATTTTTATCCCTCTCTTCCTCCATGGGAGAGCGGGAGGGACCTCATTTCTTTCTAATTTTCCAAATCGAACCCATATTGGCCTTTATTTTTTCAAGTTTTGCTCTATATTTATTCTAGTTTTGCTTAGGGTTTATCCTTGCTATTTGTTATCCTTTTCTTTCATCATCATCAAATCAAGTCGTTCCATAGCATGTTCTATCACCTCTGTGCTTGTCACATGGTTTAAATCAGTGTCTCATTGATGGGTTATTTTAGATCTGTTTTGGATTTTCGACTCCAAGGCCCCATTTCCTTTGAAGTTCTCAAAAGCGAAAGATAGATTAGGATAGATCGAGATACCGTCCGTTTAGAGTCGCGGGTCTGTGGTTTGCATCTTTTTTTTCCTGTTCGGCCGATGTTTATTCTTACAGGTCTCCCAATCTTGTCTGGTGTATGTATTTTTCTGGATTTGATAATGTATTTTTTTATTTTTATTTTCTGTTAATCTTCTTCTTTGTAGAAAATTTGTGCGTTGGTCTCTATTGGTCAACCCAATCGTATAAACTGTAGAACTTCCTCATGGACGGAAAAATAAAAATTGCCATATTGCAACAACTCCAAATACAATGATAGGAAGATGGAGAAATAGTGTGCAGGGAATACTCGAATTTGGATGCTCATGTGTGTAGTTTTTGGAACGCAACAAACAACTCATTTTGGGAAACTGATAGGGGCTCAAGGCTGAAAATGTGCTAAAAAATGGACGTCTAGCAGTAGGTCGAATTTTGATGATGACTTCACATATTAGTTTAAATGATTTTTTGTATAATGTTCAATGAATTACTGTTAAGTTTTTATGTTTAATTTGTGTTATCAGGCGTTTAAATTTCTTTCTATTTTATTCTAATGTACAAATTGGCTTCCAAAATAACAACTAATGTAAACATGGTGCATGCACAAGAAATCTCCTACCACTATAATTCATTTTCTGGGTAGATAGTTCACGCAGAGTATAAGTTACAAAGTTTGGTATAAAGAAAAATTCGACAACAATTTAAATCAAGAATGTAAAAAAGGTACAAGCAAACAGAGCTAAAGAAACTGACTTAACAGTAACAGAACTTGGCATCTTCCCCTTATCCTTTCTAAAAAACATAGCATGATACAAAGGCAAATTGATGACAACTAAAGTCGCACACAACACAACTTGTAAAGCCATAGTCTCGTACACTCCCATAACTCCCACATCCATGAGTACCACTTTCTTCACCAGCCCAATAAAGCAAAAAAAATTTAGCATCGCGAGCCATGCTAAAATGGTAAACATTGGGGAAGAGGTTCCAAACTCGATCATCTCTTTCTCGTATCTCTGATAAACGTCGAGGTCGACCACTTTGGTTGTGATTATAAATGATGCATTTGAACAACCCACCATGCTCAAAATGGTATCTATGAAGGCAAAGAGGTAGGAGCTTGTTCTCTTATAGAGCCACATCCTCTGGTCATTCCACCAGCCTCGGACTGTGCCACCAGACCACAGAAACTCGACAAAGCTGTACGTGTACTTGGCCACTATCAGGTAAGCGAATGGTAGAAACCATAGGCTTGTTATCTAAATTCACATAAAAATTTGTTGTCTGTCAAAATATATACATATGATCACTTTGAAAAGGTTATATCAATGTAGCTTGTTATCTCAAGTATTCATTCTTTTTTCTTTGCAGTGCCCAAGTCTAGTCAATTAGAAACTCTATAGGCCAATGTCAGTTTGAGTATAAATATCAGGGGCCAAAACTCAATGTTTGTATATAAAACAGAAACTAACTTACATTGCACAATTTGCATAATAAGAAGAACTTGAAAGTTGAAAGATAAATGGGGCAAATCAATTAGCAAGTGATTTTCTAGTGAGAACTTCCCTAAAAGACCACTAATATACAAAAAAAAGTTTTTGGTGCAGATAATAATACAAACAGAATTTTAGTGAAAATACCTGAGGAAACAAAGGAATGCCACAGAGGAGATAAAGGCTAGGGATAATAGAGTAATACAGTGTTGCCAAGCTACTAGGAGCCCAAAGGCAGTAGATGGAATACCCCACTTGTAATCCAAGTTTTATCCTTCCAAGTCCATACCATGCTGGACTGTACTTTGAAAGCATTATCTGTAAATCACCCTCAGACCATCTTTTATGCTGAACAAGGGTCTGATCCAGTGTGGTTGGAGCCACACCTAAGAAACCCTTCCTTTCTGGATTGTAGAATACTGATTTCCATCCTAGGCATTGGATTGATAGTCCTGTTATCACGTCTTCAACTGGACACCCATATTTCAAACCCATCTGCAAATCAAACATTCACACCAAATCATACATAGATAAGTTTGAGGAAAAATAAGTGGGAGAGAAGAAGACGGGTGGAGTATATGAAATGCAAAAAGAAAGGACTATTTTGAGTTTAACCCCCACTTTTATGACAGTTTTTCAGTTCCACTGGCATTTCTGATATAATCCTCAACATATCCCATAAGTGTAGCAAAAGCTAGAAAAAAGTCACAAGATCCTCGCAAAATGTTGCTCCTTGAATGGGGTGTAGAGAAAATTATTTAAAAATTGGGGTCTAACTCAAAACGGGTCATAAAAGTGGGGACTAAAATCAAAATAACAAAAAACTAAATATTCAACTTCTTCCAAATAGACCACTGCATGTTCAAATGGCCTACGAATGTATTTTGTTGCAAAGAGCCTTTATGGGGACTTTTTATCAACGCATTTTTTCTAATTAGGTACTTAGTTCAGGGGATCTTGCACAATTTGTATAGTTCACTTTTCTTAGTAGAAATTTTGGGTGCCAAAGGATATATAAATATAAAATACTTTTTTGAAAAACTCTACCTTCTGCTACCAAATTTAAATTTGTTTGGCCAACATTAGTGAGTGTTAACATGACAAAAAATCTATGATCGACTGAAAATTGAGGGACCCACTGCTAATTTCTTACTACCTCAACTAATAATATTTGAAGGTTATGTTAGAGAGAGAGAGAGAGAGAGACCTCATTTCCCCATTGAGTGTTTTTCTCAGAAGTACAGCTTGCAAGCTCCTTTAGTCTTTCTTCCAATTCAGAAACACTTTCTTTACTCCTTCCATGATCATTCTCTCTCTTCCAATTACTCCTAATTTCCTTGTCAAATTTTTTTCCACATAAAACATCTCTTCTGTGAAAGCAGCCAGTTCCAATATACAAGGGACCTCCCCAACCATCCAACCCAGGAAACTCCACCTTAATCGAACATAAAAAAAACACAATTTGAACATCATGCATTAGATAATTTTCAGTTCTAACATATTTTATGATAGAGAGAGGTGCTAACCGCATTACCCACTCTTAAAGAACTACTATAAACTTCATTATTAGTAATGTTATCAAAAGTCTGCGGGAACTGCACAAAAGCAATCTCGTTGCCCTTTTCCTCGTCTGTGAAAAAGCAAAGTGCGTCTCTCACGGAATGAGAACTATTTGAGTACATATCACAGTCTACGTTTAGAATAATCTGCCCATTGCTGATCTTTGATGACACCCTTATCTGTACTTTCAAGTTTCAACCGCAAAACAGGTTAAATAAGAAGCTGATATAGTTAAAGAAGAAAAACATGTAATAACGTATAGATATACAAAAATATTCACACAAGCCCATTAATATGAATGTGAGCTAGCTAACATATAGATGCAAATTTTAATGTACCTATGATTCTCTTCCTACAAATATTTTAACTTCATGGTTTATAGCATGTGGAGTGGGCCAGTTGGGAGCCCTTGAACTTTTGCAATTTTTTTTATATACCTTTTTGGCTTTGTGATATTAACATATTGCAATAGGTTCCATTTGCATTGTTAAAGAGGTAAGAGTGAATATTGCAATATATACATAACTCGTACTAATTTTTAGTGTTTTGACTCTTAGGATTATTTATACCATTTTAGGAGTACAATATTTTTCCAAATCATGGTTTTGGGTTCAAATATTAGAAAAAATAAAAAAAATCAAATAATTCTCAAATTGCGTTTTAAAAAGGTATTCAACACTTTTAGATCTCAATCTCTTAGCACAAAATTTTTTGGACCCCAAACTCTAATTTTGCACAGCTTAACCCAACTACAAATAGCCTGGTAGATACTTTTCACAAAAAGAGTTTTAGGAATTTGTGAAATACAGTACATTAAGACGTGGAAATCTAGGCTTTCATAAATAAATGAGGCTATAGTAAAATGATTCGATGTGTAACTCGACGCTCTGGTTGCACTCACACACAATATGATACTTTAAATATTACGATTTTTAGCATTTATAAATTTATCCTAATTCTTGATTAAAAATTAATAATATATTTTTCCTCGTCAAATAAAATCCTGACTTGTCAATATATAAAGTGTGTGACAATGTAAATACGTGTGTAACTATGTGCAAATCTAGTTTACCAATGCATTCATAGCTCCAGCTTTGAAGTTATGGGGATGTTGAGGTCTCTTCTCTCTTGCCAAGTATACGAGAGTTGGCAGCGTTGAGTCCTCAATATCTTTAGCATTTGGATCTCTCCCGTCAATTAATATCTGGAGGAAAGAAAAATCAGTAATTTCCACATGAACAAAATTGCTTGAACGAGCTTATTAATAGGTTCAACTTACGATTAAAATAAAAAAGAAGGTTACAACATTTCGGATACGGAATTGCTTAAAGGATTAGTTCAAAAGAGAAAAAAATAAATTACTTGAAGAATGGTGTCATGGTCTCGTCTTGATGAATATGAATCCCATTGAGAAAATCCTTTGTGTTTTACACATATTTCATCGGAGATTCGTCCAAGCTTGGTTGCATTTTCAATTCGGTTCTCCACACCTTCATATAATTCCTACAACATCATTAAATAAATAAGGCAGCTATAAGAAAAACTCATGGACTACAAATTCCTAGTAATAAAAATTTGGAGGAAAACTCATCAACACTATGAGTTTCTCATTAGCACTAACATGTCTGTAAATTTGAAATTGGAGAGGAAAAAAAGGGAAAATGTACTCTATCTTTTACGAGCTCAATGAGGGGAGATGTGGAAAGAAAAAAATAAGTTGTAATGAAAACTTTATCCGGAATTAAAAAGAACAGTGCTACACTTACCGGTGGTTAGTACCAGATAAATACCCAACATGACTGCATGTCTTGTATCATGGTGGAGCCCACACCATGGTGCAAGCTATGCAAAGCCTATCCGGTACTAAGCACCGGTGTTCAAATCATTATTCTAAAAAGAAATGGAGATGAGAGAAAATTGAGTTTAATGAATTATTGCGTCGATATTTTTACCCAGACATCTATCATCATCTATTAATACCTAAATATTTTGTTTTTACAGGTATCATAGTTTTTTTTCTTTTTTCTCAGTTCTTTTTTCTTTCTCCTGAACTTGCAAACAAAGAAAAAAAAATTACTACACCTTATCTTATTTTATTCTCAAGTCTTATTAGAAGATTATTTTCTTTTCTTTTATGAATTCCCAAATATTTGGTAAATGGTTTAGTAAACTTTGGATAACAATACAACATTTTCTCTCTTTTTTTAAAACAAAGTCCAGTAACAATATATTTTTTTAATCAAAAAATGAATGATTTTCAAATACATTTTATTGTGTTGAAGTAAAGGATATATTCCTCTTTGGTATATATATTTCTATCCAATTATTTTGTGGCTAAAAAATGTTTATAAGGGATAAAATTACGAAAATATGGTCATCAAGTTTTTCTATATTCATTTGAAATGGAACGAATAGTTGTGTCCTTGTGTACAAGAATCGGCTCACCGCCGATGTAGAAGGCAAACTCAAGAATAAAATTCCAATTTCTTATTTAATATCAGAGTTAGAAAAAAGACAACAAATGTATGACTGCTCAATGGATTTCCTCTTCCTATTTTTTTCCAACCTCCCACTGGATTACAATATGATAAACTTACAAGATGAAAAAGGAGAAAACAAAACAAGTACATTGAAGACCTGACTACTACAGTAGCTACTGGAATAACTAGAGATATGTACTTTCATCAAACTCCTATATTTTGAAAGTTAGTGGTTAATATGTCCCTTAATTGATATGGAATTTGAGAGGTCCAATTAGCAGGCAGGCCACCAATCTTGGCATTTTGTACAATTCAAATCATCAGCTTGGTTTGTCTTTCATCTCACATGATTGAAGAATCTGGGTGTGTTGATGGAGGTATCTTTGACAATTGAAATAATATCAGCAATTTCATGGCTCTTTTTGAATTGGGATAGAACAGCTTTGAATCACTACTCGAGTTTGATTTTATGATGGCTCTCTTATGTACTCTGCTGCAGATAGGATTGCTTTGACTTAAAATTGAATGCCCTATGCTTGAAGCTTCCCACTGATTAAGATCCCAACATCATCCCTGCAGATGGAAATCAGCTGCTGCTAGAGATGTTTCTTGGTTGAAAGCTCCAACGCAGTTTAATTAGAAGATTATTATAGGGGGGGCATATGTCATTCCTTCTTGTGGTGATTGGGGGATTAGACATATGAGGTGGACCTAGAACCTAGGGCCATTGATAATTGCTAAAGTTTTTATTTCTAAGAAGAACTTCATTTTTGGTGATCCAAACGGAACAAGTGAAACGAACAAAAGCATCTCTTGGTCTTTACGCCCTCCGTTAGATGAGTGATGGATTCTGTGAACCAATCTTCTATCCTAGAAATGGCTTGTGGTTGGATTTTGATAGAGAGGAGAATTCTTCCAAATTTGTGAAACCCAAGGACACAGAGTAAGGAGATTTTTTATTTTTTTCACAATGTCTGCGAACATGTTAATTTGATCGTCCATGAGCTTCCTCCTCCACAGGAAATGGTTCACTTCACAACTAGGCACAAAAATTTTAGATTTATTTCCTTTTTTATGTGTGTGGGGGTAGCTAGGGGTTAATAGACTAGATTAGGCTATAAAGGTTTGGAGGGGCTGAGGAACTGGGTTTGGGTTTATGTGTTGTTTTGACCACGGGGGTGGAATGATAAGCAGGCTTGACTGAAGCGTACCATCTTTACAGTGAGACCACATTAATTGGTCCAAAGTGAGAAATGTTAATTGCAAGGATGGCTTCAACAAGATGGGGCAAAAAACATGGGTGCAAGCACAATAAGAGCTCCAGGTCATTGTATCCCTTTTGATCAAATATGAGACTTGAATGAAGGGATAAGGGTGATGGGTGTGGGGGTTCCATTGATCCATTTTTACTTCCAAATGTTACTCTCAATGCCTTTTCTATTTTTCTTGATTACTTTATATTTAAAATAAATAATCCCATGTATAAGATCATTCCATATTCGAGTTCCCTGTTTGATGACAGGAACTCCCTGAAGGTGCAATCAATCGGGGAATAATAGCTCTTCTAGAATTCTAGTCGATAAGTTGTTGGGTTTTGAGAAGTCTCGTAGCTTGTTTGCCCAACAGAGCTTAATTCATTCTTTCAAAATCCTTAAACCCTAGACCTCATTCCTTTTGGGTCGTGGACATTTTTTACCACGCTTTCTAATGAATAACAACTTTATCTTTTGCATTCTCCACTAGAATATTGCAATTCTAACAAAGATATCATGTGAAAATGATTCGGGGAATTAGAAGATAGATATGTCATATGTTGGAGCAGCTCGTGACACTGATTTCTCCAACCGTCTAATAGATTATCTACTTTAGATAGAGAAGTTTCTTTTATATAATCTACCCCTGTCCCAAGTACTTACAAGCCTTCTCAATGTTTTTGGTAGCATATCAACGACGATGTTTCTAGTGGGAATAGGGGTGTTTTTACTACAAATTAGGACAAAAAAATTTTGAGTATAGTTATTTTTTTTGGAAACATGACAGTATTTGTTAAGGCGTCCCATCAAAGTCTCAAAGTCCTGTTTTTTGCCTTTGAAGAAGAATAGTGAGCGGGGTAAATTTCTGGTCCGTTTCGTACCTTGTAGGAAGTTATCCTCCATGAATTTATTAATTAAGAGGGATACATACATCATCGAATATAAGAATGAGTAAATAAGGGGATACGGGCCCTCACATCTGAATCCGATGGTTTGATGAAAAAAATTATGTCTTCACCATTTATAGGACTTTAAAGCTCCGTTTGAAAGAAAACCATACCACGTAAGAGCTGCCTTCAAAATATTTATTTGTGACTCTCATATGCCTTGTTCATGTCAAGCTTTATTATAACACAATCACACGCATGACCTTTTCTCTTTCTCATAAAAGTTGTCTTAAAGTATCCCTGAAGAGATAAACGACACTTTGGTGGGGGTGAGATGATAATATCAATGACAATCTTGAGTCAGTTAATCAAAACCTTTGATATGATTTTGTATGAGAAGTTAATGAGGCTGATGGGTCTGAATTGGTTGACATCTTCAGGGTTAGGGATTTTTGGGATGAGAGTAATGTTGGTTTCATTCATTTGTTTGAGGAGATGTCCACATGTGAAAAGGTTTGGACAACCTTTAGGAGGTTCCATTTGATATCCTCCCAAAATGTCGGGCAAAAAATACCAGGCATCCCATTAATTTTGGGTTTCTTCGAAGGGATCAAATTGAACACAACTGATGTTAACTCATACCCAAGGTAATTATTTAGACGTGAACTCATATCTTAAGTATTAAGGGGATGGCTGAGGGATGTTACCATGGAGATGTCTTTTTTGAAACTTAGCATGGAGATGTCTTTATCCCCTACAGTTGTGAAGAGGTATTTAAAGTAGTTGGATAAGTGATCTGGATCTGGATCATAAATCCACACTTCCTCAAAGGTTTTGAGTTAGGTGACTTGATTTCTGTCTCCCACGATAGCGGTTTCAAGAAAAAAATGGAATTGTTATCTCACCACTTTTGTAACTAAACCCTTACTCAAACAGATCAACACTTCACCTTTCTAATCCACAATTCTTTGATATTATTGGAGGTATCCCTAAAAAATTTGGTCTTGGAAATTGCCCTTATCAATGGTATATGAGTTATTGTTTGCTTCCTTATTTTTCTCGAGAATGTTCTCCTCATTTGATATAGTGCTCCTTTGTTTGATTTCTGTTGCAAAATGGGGATGGGGGAAGGATCCATGGAGACTTTCCCTCAAGCTTGGAAATTCATTATGTTTTTGGGTCCCTTGAAAGATATATAACTTTTGAGAGTATTGGATAGTGACAAATTAGGGTTATAGTTTTCTTTCTCTCAAGAAGAGGGAGTTAAAGGCAGTGCTGAGGATGGTGTTGTCCGGCCAAAGGCTTTCATCAAGGTTTATGCAGGGATGGTGTATTTTGTATGTTACCTGATGCGTCTACTGTTAATTAATACTGTTTTGTTAATCATAAATTTGAATATGAATCATAAGGTTGCATCATGAATAAAACAGTTTTGACATGAATCCAGGATGTTTATCTTCATGCAATCACAGAATCGAAAATTCCTTATAACTACGATTTAAAATCTTACCTTTGCCCATCACTGTTGAACGAATTAAAGTGACTTGAATGCTCCTTTAATTCCTTTCTTGAACAGCCCGGAATATGAGAAAAATGAATTTCGGATTTTCTCTCCCTCCTTAAAAACAGTGTGTATTGAGATGATTCTAGATGGTGTAGAGGTCTCTATTTATAAGGGGAAGAGGGCCAGAATCCTAGTGGAGGTGGGACTCTATCAAGTCTCCCACTAATGCCACTAACCATCATGTGACTAACGGATAAGGTTTACCCAAATTTTTTAATATCTTTATTTATCACATTCCTAATTAATTATCTGACATTTATTAAAACTACATAAATGGGAAATTCGGAATATAATACGATTGAAATTAAATAATTAATTTCGTCACTTAACATTAATTTCCAACAGTCTCCCACTTGGTCTTAATAATTCGCATAATTAGATTAGGTATCATAAGGTGCACAATCATTGATAAATTTATTTTGCTGAATCAAATGATTCACGGATGCGAGTTATGGCGATTCCATACTATTCAAGAGCATGGTTCCTTCCATGTACCACAACACCAATATTTCATTCAACTGAGCCTTTAATATTGGGTATCATAATGGCCTTTTGAATAAGGACTATTTCTATCAACAATAATTCATAATTATATGCATGCATTCACAAAGGACAGAAATTATAGAAATCAGAAACACTTTTATTGAATTCAAGCAATAGTGTCAAACAACTAAGCCAAAATAGCAATCATAATCTAACTAATCGAGACCCATCTCTTTTACATGTTCCATAAAGGTTTTCGGAGATAGTCCTTTCGTAAGAGGATCTGCTATGTTATCACGCGTACTAATGTGATCAATTGACACTCTTTGTTTCTGAACTTCTTCTTTTACTGATAGGTATTTCATTTCAATATGCTTAGCAGCCTTAGTATACCTATCGTTCTTCGAGAAGAAGAATGCTGCGACATTATCACAATAAATTTTCAGCGGCTTAGATTTTGACCCCATAATTCTAAGTCCTGAAATAAAGTTTCGTTGCCATAATCCATGATTTGTAGCTTCGAAGCAAGCTACGTATTCAGCCTCCATAGTAGATGATGCAATGACGCTTTGCTTGGCACTTTTCCATGAAACGGCTGCTCCAGCCATAAGGAAGACATAACTCGAAGTGCTCTTCCTACTATCAAGGCATCCCCCAAAATCTGAGTTTGAATAACCAATCACCTCAAGGTGATCAGTCTTCCGATATGTGAGCATGTAATCCTTGGTCCCTTGCAGGTACCTCAGTACTTTCTTTGCAGTTTTCCAATGGCGAATCCCCGGATTGCTTTGATACTTTCCTAGCATCCTAACGGAAAAACTGATATCCGGTCTAATGCAGACTTGTGCATACAACAAGCTCCCTACGAGCGAAGCATAAGGCATGCCTTTTATGTGCTCCCTTTCCAAATCACTTCTAGGGCATTGACTTAAGTTGAACTTATCCCCTTTTTGAAGTGAAACATTGATGGGATTGCAACTTTGCATGCTAAATCTTTCTAAAACATTGTTAATGTAAGCTTTCTGAGACAATTCCAACATTCCTCGTAATCTATCCCGAGATATTTCTATTTCGATCACGAAGGATGCCTCACCTATATCTTTCATTTCAAAGTTTTTAGAAAGGCACTTCTTGGTTTCGCTTAATAAACCAAGATCACTGTTGACGATAAGTAAGTCAACAACATATAGTACTAAAAACACAAACTTACTCCCACTGATCTTCAGGTATATGCACCGATCAACAGTGTTTTCCTTAAATCCAAAGGATGTAATGGTATTGTGGAACTTAATGTACCATTGACGAGAAGCTTGCTTCAGACCATATATTGACTTCTTTAACATACAGACCATGTTTTCCTTTCCTTCCTTTATGAAGCCTTGTGGTTGTGCTATGTAGACTTCTTATTCTAAACTCCCATTTAAAAAAGTTGTTTTTACGTCCATTTGGTGCAACTCCAAATCAAAATGAGTCACCAACGCTAATATGATTCTTAATGAGTCCTTCTTTGAAATTGGAGAGAATGTCTCATTATAATCAATGCCTTCTCGTTGATTAAAACCTTTGGCAACAAGTCTAGTTTTATGTCGTTCGATATTGCCTTTTGAGTCAAGTTTGGTCTTAAAGATTCACTTGCACCCAACTCGTTTTTGTCCTTCTGGAAATTTGACTAACTCCCAAACTTTATTGTCATTCATAGATTTTATTTCTTCATTCATGGCATCAATCCATTTATCGGAATCATCACTATTTACAGTTTTTTCATAAGAAAGTGGATCATTAATATTCCCTATGTTGAATTCGGTCTCTTGAAGGTATACCACGTAATCATCCAGAATTTCCGATCTCCTTTCTCTTTGAGATCTTCTTAATGGAACTTCCTGTGGTGCTTCAAAAGTTTCATCGGTTATAGTTTCATTATGTGGTTGTTCAGTTGGTTGATCATCCTCTTGTTGTTTATTGTTATTGATTGGGTCAATGACCGATTCAACAACTACATTTGGAACAACGGGTATGTTATGAACTCTGGGTATAGGAATTTGTACCCTGACTTCTCGAATGATTACCTCCCTTTCTTTTATACTCCCACTTACTTCACCTTCTTCAATGAATTTAGCATTTCTAGTTTCTATGATTCTAGTTGTATGATTTGGATAGTAGAATCTATATCCCTTCGACTTTTCTGGATACCCAATGAAATGACAAGATAATGTCCTAGGATCCAATTTCTTTTCATGAGGGTTATAGATTCTAGCTTCCGTTGGCCATCCCCACACACATAAATATCTTAAATCAGGTTTCCATCCTTTCCAAAGTTCAAAAGGGTTTTTTGAAACTGACTTACTAGGAACCCTATTTAAGATGTGTACAACGGTCTTTAATGCATGTGTCCACAAAAATGTAGGCAATTGGGTCCTACTTATCATACTTCTAACCATTTCTATAAGTGTACGATTACGCCTTTCAGCTACACCATTCTGCCAAGGTGATCCTAGCATTGTGTATTGAGCGCAAATACCTAATTTTTCAAGGAGTTTAGCAAATGAGCCACGACGTTACCCTAACTCGTCATATCTACCATAATATTCACCACCTCTATCAGACCTGATAATTTTCACCTTTTTTCCTAGTTGCCTCTCAACCTCATTAATGTATATTTCAACGATGTTCACAGACTGAGATTTATCATGCAATATGTACAAAATGCAATAACGTAAAAAATCATCTATAAAGGTGATGAAGTATTTTTCTCCACCAATGGATGGAATATCAAATGGTCCACATATGTCTGTATGTATTATTTCAAGTAGCTGGGTGCTTCTTGTGGCTCATTTCTTTGTATGTTTTGTATGTTTTCCTTTAATACAGTCCACACATACATCATAATTGGCCCAATCCAAGTTATGGAGTATTTCATCTTTAATGAGCCTTTCAATTCTTGGCCTGGATATATGCCGTAATCTTTTATGCCATAAATAAGCAGATTTTTCATCATTAAGTGTACATTTCGTACCAACATTAGAATGCAGGGTCACAAGGGTTTCAGAAAACTTTTCAAGATTCAATCGATATAAACCATCTAATAAAAATTTAGAACCAACATTATTAGAATTTTTAATCAAACCAAAACCATTGTTCTTAAATTCAATTGCAAAACCATCTAAAGTGAGTTTAGAAACATAAATTAAATTCGTAGAAATTGTGGGAACATAAAAAGTTTCTTGCAAATCTAAAATAAATCCAGTGCTTAAAATTAGGCGAAAGACTCCAATAGCTTCTATTTTAGCCTTTGCCTTATTGCCCATGTAGAGAAAAGGCTCATTTGGATTTGTTTTGCGGATCTAAATGAACCCCTGCATCAAATTAAAAACATGACACATAGAACCAGAATCAATCCACCAAGTGTTGGAAGGAGCATTAATAAAGTTTGATTCGAAACAAATATAAATAAAGGGCTTACCCTTTTTCTCTAACCAGGCCTTTCGTTCATGACAATCCCTCTGAAAATGGCCTTTCTTTTTACAGAAGTGACACTTGTCGTTCTTTTCCTTCTTTACAGCAGCAGTTGATGGTTCAGCTTGATGAGACGGCCCAGGACCTTTCTTAATGCCCTGGCCGTACTTCTTCTTAAAACCAGCTCCTTTGACTGTAAGATTTGCCACATGTCCCTTAGTCACATGGCCATTATGTTGCTTAAGCCTTCCTTCCTCCTGTACCAACATGCTTTGCAAATCATTTACATTCCACTTATCTTTTATAGTGTTGTAATTGATTTGGAAAGGCCCATACTCAGGAGGTACGGAGTTTAGGATGAATTGGACGAGAAAAGACTTATCCACTGTCATGCCCAAAACTATAAGTCTAGCAGCCAAATTGGTTATTTCTATAATGTGCTATTTCATGGTTCGAGTACCATCGAACCTCATAGTGGTCAGGTCATCCATCAGTTTCCCAACAAGGGATTTATCAGCAGTGCGAAAGCATTCCTTAATTTTGTTCAAATACTCTTTCGCTTTCGTAGTTTCAGGTAGGGAGATCTTAATGTTAGCAACAACACACATTCGCATAAACATTAGGTCCAACTTATTGGATCGAGACCATACTTCATAGAAACCAATTTCATCATCGCTACTGGCATCAGTAATAGCAGCGGGTTCATCACACATAATTGCCATGTCCAGGTCAAGAATCCCTAGGCTGAACTCAATTTGCTCATTCCATTCAAAAAAATTAGTTCCATCAAATTTGGAATAGGACTGAGCTTGCGAATACAGGTTAAGGGGAACTGCAATTAATAACAATGTTCACAAATTAAATTTTCACACATAGCAAAAATTGCAAGGGTCGAATATTGAATTGTTGACTAAAATTTTGGCATATTTCATTTACATTCTGAATATCACAGAATCTATGTTAATCATCACATAATGTGCAAATTGTAAAGATATATTACCCTATAATTCATTTATCATGGTCCCATAATTTTGGCATCTGTGTTTGTTGCCTAATCATTTAATACCATGATTAATGGACTTAATGTCAACTATTCTGTTTTTACAAAACTATTTCTAATGTTGTTCAATTCAGATATTAGTATGTGTTGCGCCTCTATCCAATTTTATAACTGACATTAGAATAAGTCTTTAATGAATGTAAGTATATTATTCGTACATCTAGTCTCAGCCTGTGTTTGGCCTTTGACTTAACTCAAATGAATAATTGTTTACATGTCTCAACTTAAATATAGTTAATCATGCATTAATATTAACTATAATACATAATCTATCAGTAATTACAAAGATACCAATAGTAGCCTAAATGCCTCAAAACAGAATTGCCGAGGTATAGTAAAAATACAAAAATCATGAATATTGCCAAAAATGGAAAAAAAGAGTTTTCACCATAGAATTGAAGTAAAACATGTCAGAAAACCAAAACCTTTTGCGGAATGTTAATATCAATTTTCTGTAAAGAGTTATGAGCCCCGAGATTATTTCCTAAAATGGCAAAAACGGGGTATTGAGGGCCTTAACGGACTCGGATTGCCAAAAAACACATTACGTCACAGCCAAAGGCAGTGAAATTCAATCGTTGGCCCGTTTCCAGTCAACCTACTAAGTTTCAAGTCAACCAAACACTGAAAAATTCGAAAAACACTATTCACTGCGCCAAAAAAAATTCTCCTAGAATCTGTTTTGCGTTAAATCACAGTTTTCACTTAATTAATCTTAAAAACAGATACATTTTCTTAATATGATTAATAAAAGTGTTTTCCAGAATACTAACACAACTTGAAATGATAAAATAATCCTAACAACAAATTAGGGCTTCAATAACACAAAAACGGGTTGAACAATAATGGGACAGTTATCATAATATAAGGACTGTATGCAGTAATTTCGTTCTTAATATCATAGATAACACAAATTCGAATTACCATATGCATGATTACCATATTGCTTAAAATTCCAGATTTTCAGAAAAACAAAATTTTCGGATTTTCAGATTTACCAAAAATTCCTGATTTCCAGATTTACCAAAAAGATCATAAATCAGAATTGTTATAAAGGAGTTTTCATTAACGAAAAACATAAGATTATAAACCGAAAGCTTTGATACCACATGTTAATTAATACTATTTTGTTCATCATAAATTCGAATATGAATCATAAGATTGCATCATGAATAAAACAGTTTTGACATGAATTCAGGATGTTTATCTTCATGCAATCATAGAATCGAAAATTCCTCATAACTACAATTTAAAATCTGACCTTTATCCATCGTTGTTGAACGAATTAAAGGAACTTGAATGCTCCTTTAATTCCTTTCTTGAACAGCCC
Source organism: Sambucus nigra (assembly GCA_949130495.1). Classification (NCBI taxonomy): domain Eukaryota; kingdom Viridiplantae; phylum Streptophyta; class Magnoliopsida; order Dipsacales; family Adoxaceae; genus Sambucus; species Sambucus nigra. Next base: position 528,463,616 of record OX422214.1, read on the forward strand.
GGAATATGAGAAAAATGAATTTCGGATTTTCTCTCCCTCCTTAAAAACAGTGTGTATTGAGATGACTCTAGATGGTGTAGAGGTCTCTATTTATAAGGAAAAGAGGGCCGGAATCCTAGTGGAGGTGGGCCTCAATCAAGTCTCCCACTAATGCCACTAATCATCATGTGACTAATGGATAAAGTTTACCCAAATCTTTTAATATCTTTATTGATCACATTCCTAATTAATTATCTGACATTTATTAAAACCACATAAATGGAAAATTCGGAATTTAATACAATTGAAATTAAATAATTAATTTTGTCCCTTAACATTAATTTCCAACATCTACTTTTACTCTTTTTTTGTGTTAGTTTCGGAAGTTTTATACAGTTAAGGTGTTTGGATGGTTTTGGAGTGGGCCTTTTAATGGTCTGTTTCATGGTATGGGTGGGAGGAAGAAAGATGGGGTTTTGAAGTGTTAGTTTAGATGAGAAGCCTATGGAAAGCTAATTTTCTTAGATTTGAGTTTGGTTTGGGACTACTGATCTCTGGGCCTTTTAAGATCCTCTGTTGAATGGCCTTTTAAATCACACGGCTATGATCATGGGTTCATCAATGAACAGTTGATCAGGGTTGGGTTTAGCCATGTGATTTCTTTATGGATTGTATCGGATATTAAGGTTAGGGTCTCAAATATCATGGGCTTAAAACTATAGTTCCGCTCAACCCTTCATTAAGTCAGATTGTGTGGATCCCATCCAATTTGTATCCATTTGGTTTTGGGCATACATTAATTTGGGATTCAGGTGATTATGGGATTGGGTTAGAAATGCCACATATTCTGAGAAGACATGTTGGTGGTGTGTTATGAGCATCATATGGTTGCTTCCCGACTCCGGTTTCGATTCTGGATAGAGACTGATCCTCCATCATAAAATCTTGGATTGTTCTCACATTTGATGTAAATTCCTCTTCCAAATAAGTTATGAAAAAAAATCTTCTTCCAAATATGTTCTTGCTTTGGAAGTAACAACTTTTTTGATCCTGAGAAGGTCTCTTAGCTTAATGACTGAGTTGGACTCACATGATTCCTCGAGAATAGTTGGAACCTCTTCTTTGCAGGCAAATGTGTTTCTTCCCTCAAGATCGAAAGTCTGGCTCGCATCCAAGCGCCAAAGCAATGGAACTTGGAGTCTTCCGACGGTTGGTTATCTAGGAAAGCAAAATATGTTTTTTCTATGGTCTAAACAACTAGAGTTTAAGAAAAAGGTTTCATTTTATCAGAGTTGAAGAACACCCACTTTATTTCCCACCAATTTCTTCGTTAAATTTACCCATAACTCCACTATATTGAACTTACGCCTCCATCAGAGTTCTAGACCCCACCTTTTTATAAATATGACCTTCCCCATAATGGTCTAACGGGAATTTTGGAACAATCTTCATCTCCACGACTTCGAAAAAGGTATTTTTGGAACACAATGTAAGGACATTTTTGTCCATTAGCATTTTATATGTCGTACGCCGTTACACCGTTGAGAAAATTCAAGAATCATATGCTCATCAATGGAATCCGAATATCAGAGGCAGAAAAGGATTCAGGGAACAAACCGAACCGATCTGGCCCAGATAAAAGAACCGATTCGGTTCATCCGGACCGATCCGCTTAAAAAGACCGGACCGATCCGCCTGCTGAGGAGAGGCCAGTGTACCCCGGATCCATAGCGAACCGATGAAGCTAAAAAGCCGAACCGATCCGACGCCAACCGGATCGATCCGCCTTCAAAAAGGAACCGATCCGATGTCACCGAACCGATCCGCGTAAAGAGACCGGACCGATCCGACGAGGATAATTTCAAACAGAACGTGTTCAGATCATGTTCCGAATTTTAGGGCTCAAGTTCTCCTATTTAATCCCACTACGGGAAGTGGTTTTTCTAAGACTTTTCAAGACGATTTTCAGAGTAGAGAAAGCCCTAAGTCTTCACCTATTGAGTACCAATACTCTAGGTATTTTGATTCACACAAAATCCATACATTTGTGAATCCTTTTGGTAACCCAGGAACGCAGTTTTGCAGTTCAACCCTTGTGGAGGAGACCGTTCTTCTTCTCCATTGCAGCCCTACTGGAAAGGGATAATTCCAACCGCGACTACAGAATCCGATACCTGAGGGTAATTCTTAGTCAACTTGTATTTTCATTGTAATCCGATTGTAAGCCGTTTTCTTACAAATTATAGTGAAAATAAATGGTTTTGCCCCTGTGGGGGATTTTTCCTTAATTGCATGTGTTTGAATGTTCTTGCTTAGATTATCATCTTATTCAATCACATACTGCTGCATGTTTAGGGTTTGTTTGTGCTAAAAGGGTTTTATATATAATTTGATCATTTGAACGCGAGCACACACGTTCTCAAATTGGTATCAGAGCAGGTTACGCTAATCTATCGCGTATTCCTTTTTCCGCAAAATTTTTCTAAGATATCAATTTTCTGGAAAAAAAAAATGATTTTTGAAAAAGTACGTGTTCAAATGGAGAAGTCATATTATAAAATGCCTGTTTTTGACGGGACAAATTATGCTTATTGGAAAGCCCGTTTGAGGTCGGCTTTAAAAGCCATTGATGAACGTGTCTGGATTTTGGTTAAACGAGGGTTGACTCCTCCCACCGTGATTGTTGATAATGTGACCAGCTTGAAACCTGACACTTCTTGGACTGATGGAGAATTTAAATGGTCTTCTTTTAATTCTAAGGGTCTTAGTGCTATTTCTGGGTCTGTCACACCTGATGAGTTCAAACGCATAATGACGTGCACCACGTCAAAAGAGGCATGGGATGTTTTACAACTTACCCATGAAGGAACTAATGCTGTGAAAGAGTCTAAGTTGCAAAATTTGACAACTCAATTTGAAACTATCACCATGCATGAATCTGAATGATTTGATGAATTTTATGCTAAACTTTCTGACATTGTGAATACTAGCTTTAATCTTGGTGAACATATTCCTAATGCTAGAGTTGTTAAAAAGATTCTTCGTTCTTTGCCTAAGCGTTTTATCCCTAAAGTCACTGTGCTAAATTCTATGGGTAATTTAAATACGCTAAAATTAGAAGAACTTGTAGGAGATTTGCAAACTTATGAAATTGATATGTTCCCTAAAACTGCTAAATCTAAAGATAAGGGAATTGCACTTAAAGCCCAAGAGAGAAGGAGTGAGGGGTCGGTTAGAAAAATGGTAGAGTCGTCTAGAAAGAGAGAGACTGACACGTCAGATTCTGAGTGTGATTTTGACCTAGATGATTTGGCTCTTTTTGCAAAAAAAATCAAAAGGATTCTCAAATTTAAGAAAAATGGCAATTTTAAAGATAAAAAGAAATTTCAGAAAAATAAGTTTGAAAAGAAAAATGAAAAAGATTTCAAAAAACCTCCTCTGAAAGAAAGTAAGAGATGTTTTGAGTGCGATGGTAAGGGTCATAGAGCCTTTGAGTGTGCCAATCGTCTGAATAGAGAGAAAGGGAAAGCTGTCCTTAATGCTACCCTTAGTGACGACAGTGAGGTCGAGACGGTGGATTCAGGAGATGAGTCACCGCATGAGTGTAACTTCACCGCATTCATGGCCAGTCAAGTGAGCACTCCTAGTTCTCTTCACGACGATGAAGATGATGCTTCACAGGGACACCTCGACAGTGAGATCGATGTGAGTGAGGGGGAGGATGACTCAAGTGAGAGCGAGAGTGATATTCAACGCGCCTACGCTGAGTTATATTCTGAGTCTTTTAAAACTAAAAAACGTAACAAAGCGTTAGTTCTTAAGATCACCTGCTTAGAGGAAGATTTAAGGAAAGCGAGAGAAAGAGAGTTTTCCACCTGCACCGCCCTGAGAGAGAGAGAATCTACCTTTGTCGAGAAAGAGATTCTGTTTAGAGAGAGAGAGAGTGTTTTAGAGAAAGAGAAAGGGGACTTGACTAAACAAGTGGCTAGTCTTACGAGTCAGCTCCATTCCTCCGTGGAGACTCGGAAGAAACTTGAAGCCCTTGTTGCCCAGCTGACTCATGATCTTGAGAAAGCACGGGAAGTCAAGGTACAAATCGAGGACAGATCTGGGAAGATGGGAAAGATGCTCCTCGGCCCCGCTTTAGGTTTTGGTGATCGGCAAGGAATTGGATATGATGGTGCCTCCACGTCCCAAATTGCACCTGGACCAGTTCCTGAGTTTACTACAACTCCTTATGGTCACCGTCAAAAACCTCGAAGGAGAGTTCGACCAAGAAAAGCAGACCAAGGTCCGCCTTTCACTGTGTTTTTTTGTACTTATTGCAAAAGAAAAGGCCACCTTAGGGAGTCTTGCCATAGCATGGGTCGAACACGACGTACTACTGCTCCACCACGTCATACTGATGAGTTTTTTAGTCTGAGAGAGCAAGTTGAGTTCTTAGCTTCCACGACCCAGAGTTTAATGGAAGAATTCAGACGGATGTCTCTGCCGTTAGTGAATGCTTCTCACATTCCAGCTAAAACCAACAACAACAAAGGCAAACAAAAGGTCATCTCTGCTTGGGTGCCTAAGAAAGATACAAAGGCCTTTGTTGTTCATGTTGCTCTCAAAGCACATAATACCTCTCAGTGGTATTTTGATAGTGGGTGGTCCCGACACATGACAGGTGATGCCTCATTTTTTACGACTCTTGAGGACTATCAGGATGGCAGAGTCACCTTTGGAGATGGGAGCAAGTCTATCATTATAGGATGTGGTACTGTTGAGTTACCTGGATTCCCTAAGCTAGAAAATGTTTTGTACGTCAAAGGTTTGAAAGCAAACCTTCTCAGCATTAGCCAGCTGTGCGACACTGACTTTGCAGTAAAGTTTGACCGGGACGCGTGTAAAGTCTATAATCAAGCCGGTAAACTTTTGATGCAAGGGGTGAGGACCGAGGATAATTGCTATGGGACTGAGCCCAAATCCTCACTTGTCTGCAAGAGCGCCACGATCACTCCTATGGATCTGTGGCACCAACGTCTAGGTCACGTGAACGTTAGAGATCTCAATCGCTTATCTAAAAAGGACCTAGTACGTGGCTTACCATCTCTTGGAAAATCAACTTCAACCGTTTGTGGACCATGTCAGTTGGGAAAACAAATTCGTAGTCCTCATAGGAAGTTGCACTCCATTACCACCTCTCGTGTTCTTGAGTTGATTCACATGGATCTTATGGGTCCCACTCGTACTGAGAGTCTAGGTGGTAAGAGGTACATCCTCGTGATGGTAGATGATTTCTCCAGGTACTCCATTGTAGGTTTTCTGAGAGAGAAATCCGATGCTGTAGAATTTTTAACAACCAAGTGCCGTGTTTTACAAAATCAACATGGTGTCACTATTAACAGGATGCGTAGTGACAATGGCACTGAATTCACAGAAGCAAAGGTAGACCTTTACTGTGATAGCCTCGGGATCAAACATGAGTTTTCTGCTGTGAGAACTCCTCAGCAAAATGGGATTGTTGAGAGAAAAAATAGAACGATCCAAGAGATGGCTAGATCTATGCTTCTAGGTCGTAAAGTTTCTAGGAGATTTTGGGCAGAGGCAGTGTTTACAGCATGCCACACGGTGAATAGGGTTTATTTGCGTCCACACACACTTCAGACTCCTTATGAGTTGTGGACTGGCAAGAAGCCCAACCTGGCATATTTCCGTGTTTTTGGGAGTAAATGCTACATCCTACGGGATAGAGAGCAATTAGGAAAGTTCGACTCCCGGGGCGACGAGGGAATATTTCTAGGATATTCATCGACTAGCATAGCGTACCGGGTTTTTAACCTGAAGAGCTCTAAGGTTATGGAATCAATAAACGTCACCGTGCAAGATGACGAACCTTCAACGGTTATTGATCCTAACCTTCAGTGTGAGGATGAGGATTGTTCTGACAGTGATTTACCTGTTCCTCTCTCACACTCTGTGGACCCCACTCCTGTGTTAGGGGACACACCTGCTTGGGTTCGCAAGAGTCATGACCCGTCTGCCATTGTTGGCGATCCCACTCTAGGGGTCAAGACTCGTGCTCAGTTAGAGAACGTTGTTAGCCATCTTTGCTACACGTCCAAAGTCGAGCCCAAGAATCATAAAGAAGCACTCAAGGATGAACACTGGATATCTGCTATGTAGGATGAGTTGCTTCAGTTTAAAAAGAATAATGTCTGGGAACTTGTCCCCCGACCTAGTGAGACTAATGTAATAGGTACCCGGTGGATTTTCAAGAATAAAATGGATGAAAATGGTACCATAATCAGAAATAAGGCTAGGTTGGTCGCTCAAGGCTACACACAGATAGAGGGTGTAGACTTTGGGGAGACATTTGCTCCTGTTGCGAGGCTTGAGTCCGTCCGTCTTCTACTCTCCATTGCATGTCATCTGCGCTTCAAGGTATATCGGATGGATGTCAAGAGTGCCTTTCTGAATGGCATTCTACAGGAGGAGGTTTATGTGGAACAACCAAAAGGGTTTGAAGACCCTCAGCACCCAGAGCACGTCTACTATATGAGGAAAGCCTTGTATGGTTTGAAGCAAGCACCCCGTGCTTGGTACGAGAGGCTTACTTCCTATCTCTTAGCTCATGGCTTCAAGAGAGGGGGAGTAGATATGACGTTGTTCGTCAGGAGAGATGACGGTGCTATTTTGGTTGCCCAGGTCTATGTGGATGACATAGTCTTTGGATCCACATGCTCCCAGTATGCTCACCACTTTGAGGAGGAGATGAAAAGTGAGTTTGAGATGAGCATGGTTGGTGTGCTTACATTCTTCCTTGGTCTCCAGGTTCGTCAGCTAGAGGATGGGATGTTCATCTCCCAATCCAAGTATGCTAGAGACCTAGTGAATAAATTTGGTTTAGACTCCGCTAAGCATGCACGTACACCTATGAGTACCACTACCAAGCTTAGTAAGGACACCTCAGGCAAGGAAGTAAAGAAAACCTTATATCGGAGTATGATAGGTAGTCTTCTCTACTTGACTGCCAGTCGTCCCGACATCGCCTTTAGTGTTGGAGTCTGTGCGCGATATCAGGCGTCTCCAAAAGAGTCACATTTACTTGCTCTAAAACGTATTATTAAATACGTGAGTGGGACTCTCTCATACGGGATTTGGTATTCCTTTGATACCGATGACCGTTTGTCCGCCTATTCGGATGCCGATTGGGCTGGGGATATAGATGGTTGTAGGAGCACTTTTGGTGGGTGTTTCTACTTTGGTTCTGCTCTTGTCTCCTGGATGAGCAAGAAGCAAAATTCCATCTCTTTGTCCACTGCGGAGGCTGAGTACCTAGCCGCCGGGAGTTGTTGTACACAACTCTTGTGGATGAAGCAAATGCTGGAGGATTATGGGATATCACAGGACACCATGACTATTTCCTATGATAACACGAGCGCGATACACATATCCCGCAATCCAGTTCAGTATTCGCGCACAAAACACATCAAGATACGTGAGCACTTTATACGTCAGCTTGTTGAGGAGAAAGTTGTATCCCTGAGTTTTGTTCCTACCGACTGTCAGTTAGCCGATATTTTCACGAAACCTTTAGATGCCCTTAGATTTGAGAGTCTTAGGAAGTCTTTGGGGATTTGCACAGTTGACTGAGGGGTTGGTCTATGTCTAGAATAGGATGCTTCTTCATGTTCATATCATATGCTTTCTATTGCTAGTCTGTTTTATATGTACCATTTCTTAGGTGTACAGATTTTATTTATTCTTTTTGCTTTTTATATTTCTTTTGAAAAAAAAAAACAAAAAGATTTTCCTTTAAGAAAAATTTTGAGAAAAGCACAAAAAAAAAATTGATAAAATTTTTGTAAAAGACCAAAAAGATTTTTCTGTTTTTGCTTCTTTTGTGGATGAGAATTTAAGATAGCCAAGTCAAAACTTCATTCCATATCTCCATGTGACTGTTTGTTAGAGATTTGAGACGCTACATCATTTCATCCATGTGCTTTACTTAGTATGGAGTCTTTGAGATGTAATTAGTGATATCTTCCTACACGTTTGACTCCTATATCCTTTATTGCACACATGCACGACTATATTTGATTATTGCACTTGTCAATCTCATGTTGGCTTGAGTGTTTTCATCTCAATCCTGTCTATACAATGTATAAAATGCGATAAAACTTGACAAGATTGGAATGCATGTAAAAACCGTTTTGGTGAGATTGTGTGTTTTTGTATAACGGGGAGGGGCTGCGAAAGGTAATCATCTATCCTTTGCGCAAAAGCCACCGTTAAAAAGGACCTAAATAATGGAGAAATTTTAATATCCGAGGTCCAAAGAGGTTAAAAGAGCCCGAAAAATTTAAAGGCAATAAAAAGCAATTCATGCCAAATATGGGCCACTTAGGTTTCACCATCAATTCTCCAAAGTTTGAGAATTTAGAATGCCTCTATTCAAAATAATATCTGAGGGAGTTTGGTTGGAGAATATAAACGGGTTTGCACTTCCTTGAAAGTCCTGAAAAAGCATAAAATCATTTTGGACGTTATTGGTGTGAAAATCATTTTGAGCTTTGATTTGTTGATTTGATTGAGTCAATATCTTATATTGTCATTCTTTTACACCAAAGGAAGCATTTGAGTTCATTCGCTAGGAATATCCAATATTCATCGTGCACATATGGCATGTTTATATGCATTGATTTTCCTATCGAATTTAATCACACCACTTCATTTACGCTATCATTGACTTGGTTACTTTGTGTTCATTCATGGTGTGATATTATCCGTGTGACACCCCGCTCTTGCTTATTTGATTTATTTCTCTCATTTGTCTATTTTGGGACATCATAAAAAGGGGGAGAATGAATTATCTTATTATGGTTTGAAAGTTTGAGTTTGTTCATAAATTGGTATATATGTTTATCTCACTTCAAACTCGATATGTCACGTGGTATTTTTCTTTTTCTCATGTGTGTAGGTACTACATGGATTATCATTGTATTGCACACCCTGATGAGAAAAGCGTTGAGATTCCTGAAGATTTGAAAATCAAACGATGCAGTCTTATTCACTTGTACTCTTTCAGTTTTGGGTTCATGGAAGGGTAGATTTGTATAGACAATTTTTTATGATTGATAATTCGGATGTTTGTTTTTATGTTTGTACCGGCATAGACATAGGGGGAGATTTGTAAGGACATTTTTGTCCATTAGCATTTTATATGTCGTACGCCGTTACACCGTTGAGAAAATTCAAGAATCATATGCTCATCAACGGAATCCGAATATCAGAGGCAGAAAAGGATTCAGGGAACAGACCGAACCGATCTGGCCCAGATAAAAGAACCGATTCGGTTCATCCGGACCGATCCGCTTAAAAAGACCGGACCGATCCGCCTGCTGAGGAGAGGCCAGTGTACCCCGGATCCATAGCGAACTGATGAAGCTAAAAAGCCGAACCGATCCGACGCCAACCGGATCGATCCGCCTTCAAAAAGGAACCGATCCGATGTCACCGGACCGATCCGCGTAAAGAGACCGGACCGATCCGCGTAAAGAGACCGGACCGATCCGACGAGGATAATTTCAAACAGAACGTGTTCAGATCATGTTCCGAATTTTAGGGCTCAAGTTCTCCTATTTAATCCCACTACGGGAAGTGGTTTTTCTAAGACTTTTCAAGACGATTTTCAGAGTAGAGAAAGCCCTAAGTCTTCACCTATTGAGTACCAATACTCTAGGTATTTTGATTCACACAAAATCCATACATTTGTGAATCCTTTTGGTAACCCAGGAACGCAGTTTTGCAGTTCAACCCTTGTGGAGGAGACCGTTCTTCTTCTCCATTGCAGCCCTACTGGAAAGGGATAATTCCAGCCGCGACTACAGAATCCGATACCTGAGGGTAATTCTTAGTCAACTTGTATTTTCATTGTAATCCGATTGTAAGCCGTTTTCTTAGAAATTATAGTGAAAATAAATGGTTTTGCCCCTGTGGGGGATTTTTCCTTAATTGCATGTGTTTGAATGTTCTTGCTTAGATTATCATCTTATTCAATCACATACTGCTGCATGTTTAGGGTTTGTTTGTGCTAAAAGGGTTTTATATATAATTTGATCATTTGAACGCGAGCACACACGTTCTCAAATTGGTATCAGAGCAGGTTACGCTAATCTATCGCGTATTCCTTTTTCCGCAAAATTTTTCTAAGATATCAATTTTCTGGAAAAAAAATTGATTTTTGAAAAAGTACGTGTTCAAATGGAGAAGTCATATTATAAAATGCCTGTTTTTGACGGGACAAATTATGCTTATTGGAAAGCCCGTTTGAGGTCGGCTTTAAAAGCCATTGATGAACGTGTCTGGATTTTGGTTGAACGAGGGTTGACTCCTCCCACCGTGATTGTTGATAATGTGACCAGCTTGAAACCTGACACTTCTTGGACTGATGAAGAATTTAAATGGTCTTCTTTTAATTCTAAGGGTCTTAGTGCTATTTCTGGGTCTGTCACACCTGATGAGTTCAAACGCATAATGACGTGCACCACGTCAAAAGAGGCATGGGATGTTTTACAACTTACCCATGAAGGAACTAATGCTGTGAAAGAGTCTAAGTTGCAAAATTTGACAACTCAATTTGAAACTATCACCATGCATGAATCTGAATGATTTGATGAATTTTATGCTAAACTTTCTGACATTGTGAATACTAGCTTTAATCTTGGTGAACATATTCCTAATGCTAGAGTTGTTAAAAAGATTCTTCGTTCTTTGCCTAAGCGTTTTATCCCTAAAGTCACTGTGCTAAATTCTATGGGTAATTTAAATACGCTAAAATTAGAAGAACTTGTAGGAGATTTGCAAACTTATGAAATTGATATGTTCCCTAAAACTGCTAAATCTAAAGATAAGGGAATTGCACTTAAAGCCCAAGAGAGAAGGAGTGAGGGGTCGGTTAGAAAAATGGTAGAGTCGTCTAGAAAGAGAGAGACTGACACGTCAGATTCTGAGTGTGATTTTGACCTAGATGATTTGGCTCTTTTTGCAAAAAAAATCAAAAGGATTCTCAAATTTAAGAAAAATGGCAATTTTAAAGATAAAAAGAAATTTGAGAAAAATAAGTTTGAAAAGAAAAATGAAAAAGATTTCAAAAAACCTCCTCTGAAAGAAAGTAAGAGATGTTTTGAGTGCGATGATAAGGGTCATAGAGCCTTTGAGTGTGCCAATCGTCTGAATAGAGAGAAAGGGAAAGCTGTCCTTAATGCTACCCTTAGTGACGACAGTGAGGTCGAGACGGTGGATTCAGGAGATGAGTCACCGCATGAGTGTAACTTCACCGCATTCATGGCCAGTCAAGTGAGCACTCCTAGTTCTCTTCACGACGATGAAGATGATGCTTCACAGGGACACCTCGACAGTGAGATCGATGTGAGTGAGGGGGAGGATGACTCAAGTGAGAGCGAGAGTGATATTCAACGCGCCTACGCTGAGTTATATTCTGAGTCTTTTAAAACTAAAAAACGTAACAAAGCGTTAGTTCTTAAGATCACCTGCTTAGAGGAAGATTTAAGGAAAGCGAGAGAAAGAGAGTTCTCCACCTGCACCGCCCTGAGAGAGAGAGAATCTACCTTTGTCGAGAAAGAGATTCTGTTTAGAGAGAGAGAGAGTGTTTTAGAGAAAGAGAAAGGGGACTTGACTAAACAAGTGGCTAGTCTTACGAGTCAGCTCCATTCCTCCGTGGAGACTCGGAAGAAACTTGAAGCCCTTGTTGCCCAGCTGACTCATGATCTTGAGAAAGCACGGGAAGTCAAGGTACAAATCGAGGACAGATCTGGGAAGATGGGAAAGATGCTCCTCGGCCCCGCTTTAGGTTTTGGTGATCGGCAAGGAATTGGATATGATGGTGCCTCCACGTCCCAAATTACATTTTTCCTTAATTGCATGTGTTTGAATGTTCTTGCTTAGATTATCATCTTATTCAAATACATACTGCTGCATATTTAGGGTTTGTTTGTGCTAAAAGGGTTTTATATATAATTTGATTATTTGAACGCGAGCACACACGTTTTCACACAATAAGCATTAAATGAACGAAAAAAAATAACTACTAGATTTTACTTTGATGTGGAAACGTAACAATGGGTTTATTGTCTTTAGAATATTGTTCTTTATTTTTATTTTATTCTTTTATTTTATATTTTATTCATAGATTAGAAAAATTTATAGTGGAATTAGAACAAAAACATGTTCTATTTCGTCTTTGAAACGTTAATTGGTGCTTTTGGCCAACAACAGGCAAAGTTTGCTATGTTACTTGTTTCCGTATTAGTAGGGGTGGAAGTTCTGGTTAGTCGTGTACCCTTCTCATAATTAAGTTGTATTTTTTCGGATTATAAGTACTAATGTCGATTACTTAAAAATATAAAACGAGCATTTTTAATTAATCGTGCACGTGTAGTGACATAATCAGGTTATCTTTGTAAAATGTGTTATAATGTCAAAATTGACACTCTTACGCAATGTCGATAATTCTTTTTTATATAAGTATACAGTATTGACCTTGAATAATGAAAGGGAGACGGGGATCCTTTGTTGCGAACATTCAATGTATCCATGTGTACTTTTGAAAGAGGATAGAGTAAACAAATGGGTAAAAAGTGAAGAACTAACACTGAGGATTTTTTTATAAAAGAGGAAAACAAAAGAGGGGCAACATCTAGAAAGGAATATTGGTGGTGTAAAAGACAAATGCTACTGGGTACAATGAAATTACACAAAAAGTTACAAAGGTTGATGTAGCATTGCAATGGTGCATTGTACATTACTCACTCCAAGACAGTGTACAATACTCTATTGTACTGCCATATCGACTTGTGTAACTTTCTTGTGTATTTTTCGTACCCATATCGTTTTTCTGTGTAAAAAGGTGACGTATCAATGTGTAGATGCAAAGAAAGAAGGGAAAATGCAATTATAAAAACCAAGGTTCTAAAAAATGATGGCCGTGATCGAGGCGTGGAGGTCAAGCCTTAAGCCTTAGAAGCCTAGGCGGGCCTTAGGCATAAAAAGGCGTGAAAAGGCGTTTAGGCCTTCTTAATATTTTTTAATATTTTTTTAACCCTAATAAGGTAATTAAAATACTAAAATTGTACATATCATAAAAATATGTCTGAATATATGCAAATTAAAATGCTATTTGATTATTTTGGATGAGATAATGGTCCGGTTAGTAAAAAAATTCTTTAAAATGCGATGTCGTTTCACTAAAGCATTGTTATTTTTAGAAAAAAAGTGCGCCTTAAGGATTTTACCAAGAATAAGGCGTGAAAAACTTAAGGCGAGGTGTTTCTCCCAAGCCTTAACCCTAGGCGGAGACTAGGCGATTTTTTTAGGATAGTGATAAAAAGGATAACTTGGCCCGGGGGGAGGGGGGGTGGAATAAACGGGGGAGCGAATAATTGTTTGGAGAAGAAAAAAGGAATAAGACAAACAATGTTAAAGGAAGACTCCATCGTCTTCCAAACGGGAGATCGGGGGAATGATACAATTGTTTCACTTAATGTACCTTAGCAATGAAGTTGTAACTTTTGAAAGTATAGTTGTGGATATCAAATCCACCCCAACCTTGGGGTTAAATTTGCATTTTCCCTTTATTACGCTTGAAAATCTATTTATTTCAAAAGTGATCTAAAATTGCATTAGAAAAGTGTAGTTAATGTATTTTTATGGTTTTAATTTAATATCCGATCTTGAAAAATGTGTTTTTTTCCAATTAAAACTAACATGTATTAAATGCGATATTAAGCTAAAAATCACACCTATCAAGTGCGACTTTTCAATGTAATGTTGTAACAAATATATTTAAGATGGCAATAATTTAAAACTAAAGTTAAAATGTTCAATAGTTTAAAAAATATGCAGTTTAATTTTTGGACTTTTTTTATTTAACCTTCACTTTTTAATGTGATATTTGACTTAACCCTCACTTTGCTAATATCTTTTGAACTAACCCCTTGCACGAGGTGGTTATTTCAAACTATTGCATAAAAATATTGGGTTAAGTTCGATGATTTTTTTAATTTTAACCTTTGTTTATAATATCGAACTAGACTTAACCGCTTATGTTGAGAGCATAGTAAAAAGATTACAAAAACTCAGTGTCAAAGTAAAAATGTTGTCCGTTTGGGGATTAAACCCCGATTAAATACTATTGTAGAATTAATCCTTATTTTTCACTTTTAGCGATACTTTTTAAAAAGAACGTGTCGCTAAGATAGCAAAAAAACTAAAAGTGTCGCTAAAAGTAGAAAAATTGGGGTCAATCCAACAATAATTTTTAACCAAATGAACAAAACTAATGGGACCAAAACCCAAAAAATCCATTTTTAAATACTCCCTCATCTAATAGGTCACAAAAATGGATACAACTCCAATATATTGATCAAAAGTGAATTTGACTCACAATCACCTTTATTGGACATATTGGGGGGGTTTTCCCCCAAGGCGGCTGGTTCACATAATTGACCAAATTCTTTGTATGTTTGCATTCATTTATTCAGTGTTGGGCAGCGCTTTTCATAGGTCACTACAGTTGTCTTTATTTATTTATTTTTTTATTAAGCCTTCAATGATTTTATGATGATACAAAAACAATTACGGCAATCATGGTCTATTTTCACCTACAATCCTGTTTGTTACAATGTAAAATACTTCTAAAATCATACCATTTACATATATTTGTACTTAAAAAATTATTGTAGCTCACCCTATTTTTGGTTTCAAGTTGTTGTTATATTACAAGGTTGCAATCTTATGTCCAAAATATAACTATGTGTACTAATAAATTGATAAAAATGATTAAACTTACATAGGGGTAGATATCAGGTCATTAAAATATAAGTGATACATATCAAAATATAATATATAAGTTCAGGTATTTTAAAATTATTAATAAATCATTTAGTGAGGATATTAGAGTAATTTAAAAACATACTGATAAGCTTTACCTTTCCTAACTCACATATAGGCCACACATCTATATGATATTATAAGTTGATGTTTGCTTACATTTAAGGAAAAATTACACTTTACATCTTGAATCAATTGGTGTTTTCTGTTTCCCCTAAAACTAAAACAAAAACTCAGACCAATATATAAATCTGTTCTTCTATTGACCCGAAAAATCATAGCACGGTTTTAACCCGAAAGCAACAAAGACTAATATGCCCTTGAATAAATTAAAATATAAGCCATCTCTCTCTCCCCCTCTGTCTCTGTGTGCACGCGTGCATATGTGTGTTTATGATGTGTCACATGTGTGCATGTAAAGAATTTTTTAATTTTATCTCGTGCAACTAACATGTTTACTTTTATTACATTTTTAATAGAGCTATAGTAGAGTTGTACTAGTAAACCTTACTCAACTAATAAGGTTCTAGTTTTATTTACCCCAACTTCAAATATTTCCATGCAAACTTATAACATGTGCATTTAGGCCCTATATAGATGTGGGTATCACTATTCAATTTTGGAACATAGGGAGGCGTTCACATTACCTTGATTAAAGCCAAATCCCTAGCTTGGTTTGCATCGAATTCAAATGGAGGAGATTTGGTGGAAAAATAAGCTCGTGGGGACCTCGGTTCCACTTTGTATTTCTTGCAGTATGGTATCCAATACTTAGAGAAGATAGAAGCCTCCAACAAAGAGTAGAAGGTAAGATCGGAGCCGGCATCGTCCGAGAGATAAACGGCGAGTTTTTCCTGCGGGTAATCATAAGCCATTACTGATAAAACGGTGTTGATCACCATCAACGGTGGCTCTATCGTAGGGTCAGCTGTGCACACAAATATGTCTACCCTCGGCAACTCATTTTCGTACCTGTTGGAAAAAAAGTGTCAGTAAAAATACAAATAGTACACAAGGTGATATACAATAGAACAAACTCGAACCAAATGCCAAATGACACTATATTCTATGAGGTCAATTTTAAATTTTTATGGAATTTAATTTAGAATTAACAAAACATTTGTTAAGGTCTATTTGTTATTATTTAAAATTTTATGGTTATATTGAGTGTTTAATCTGTTTAAAGAGAAAACGAGGATGTGTTTTATATAGTATATTTTAACTTTTGAGTGTGTTTAATGACACGTTTATCTTGAAAAAATGTCCCACCCACCCCCATAGTTAGACTGGTTTCAATATAAGTTTATTAATTTAGCAAAAATAAAGACAATATTGCCTTTTTTTAATAAACCTTCTTTTTAGAATTGCAATCACACCCAAAAAATGAATGTTTAGTGCTCAGAAGTTCTTTCATTAACACACCCTAAGATTGAGGCGTCTATATTCTTATTAATATTCATACTGTTGTAGCTAAAATATTATTAAGAACACCTCGAATAAAAATAAGAAAACTCAAATTTCAATATGTTAAGGAATTGTCCTTAGTTAGCTCTGTACTTGTTTTCTTTCATCCAAGTTTATTGTTCTACTAATAAATTTGCATATATTCATGAGACACGCAAAAAAAGAAGGAAAAAACGTTTATTGTTGTACTAATAAATCTGCATATATTCATTACACACAAAAAAAAAAGGAAAAAAAAGAGAGAGAGAATAGAGAGGAACCTCTGTGAGAGCCTGTGTTTGAAGGTGTAACGATATGTGGGGTTCCATCGAGCAGATTGAGTGATGAGCCAATAAAGACCAAACCATAATTCAGATGCAAACATACCCATCCAACCCAATCTTGCACTTGGTGTTATGTGAGTCCCTCTATAAACCCAAATCAATACTATACTCACAAACATGGAAAAAGCAAACACCTTGTACATCATCCTATTCTTAACACTCCCTCTCCTAGTCTCAAACAAACTCCCATCACTTCCCATTCTCTCTCTCTCTCGCTCGCTCGCTCTTTCTTTCTCTCATATGTTACTCCCAGTGGACAGAGCAAAATAGCTGGAGGCGTGTATTCATTAAGTTTTATCTTCTTGGACAAAAAAGCAAAATAAAAAATAAAAAATTATAGTCAACAGATTTGAAGCTCCACTTGGCTTGTAGCTAATCAATAAACAAAAACATGCAACCCTTCCTAACTATTACCCAAATATATGTAGATTACATGAATTCCCATCGGGATGCGGCTATCGGCACTCCAACTAAATTTTCTAATACTTTAAAAATGGTTCCAATTCACAAACTCTTTTTCTTTAAATGACAAAAAAAACATTTCATATATTTTTTTTTATAAAAAAAATTTCAAACTCTTATTTTTAAAAACTATTTATAAAAACTAAAGCAATGTTATATATAATATAAAAATTGTTTTTACAAAAATATTTTTTTTTAATTGTTAAAAGTCTGTCTTTTATATAAAAAAATTTATACATTTTACTTTAAATTGTTTTATAATACCACCTATATATACCACTGGTACGGACTAACATATTAGAAAAAATGATCTGCGCTAGCGGTATGTATAGGCGGGCGGACCGCTTATACATACCGTCGGCGCGGACTATTTTTTCTAAATAGTAAAAAGATTATTTTTATAGTAGTAAAAATTGGTCCGCTCCAGCGGTATAGAAAAAAATACGACTCCATGCCACGTCGCGTTTTATTTGGCTCATGATCATGTTACTTAAAAAATAAAAGATTCATAGTTGCATTATGTAATTTTTTAAACCGCTGGTAATTTTTTAAAACATTTTTTGATAGTTAGAACGGTTTATTTTGTAAAAACAATTTTTATATTATATAAAATATTTTTTATGTTTTATAAATAGTTTTTTAATAAAAAAAATAGATAACAATTTTTTAAACAATTAAAAGGTATTTTTAAAACAGTTATAAAAGTATATATATATATAGTCGGACCGGTCCACGGTTTCAAAAACTCTGTTAGTTACGACTCTATATAAAATAATATGTATTTACGTATATATGTATATATAAGATAAATTAATAGTGAAAATATTTATTTAATATTTGATTAGTTTAAAAAATAGTTTAATCCAATAATAGGTTCGTTTTAATTGCAAATTTTGATATTTTTTCATTTTTAATGTTTGGAAAAAATAGACCCGGGTATATTTTTATTATTATAAATGATGTAATTTATTAACGTGAGGACCGACGATTAGACTGAACCGACCCTATAAAAAATCGAATCGACTAAGGTCGGTTAACCGATATTATCGATCCGATCTCGATCCATTTTTTAGAGAAACGACCAAGTCGATTCGGCGCAAAAAAATATCAAAATCGAACCGGACCGGACCGCAAACACCCCTACTATATCCCAAAGAGAAAAAATGCAACACATAATTAAAACTCTAGGCATAGCTTTAACTAAATATTAAACTTTACATGGAAATAAAATATCCCGGTGAGAATTTGAAAGATATTTTTTTTTTGGCTAAGTACATAATAATAATATGAAGAAAAAAAAATTATCCTATCTTCTGAGGTATATTTGTGATAGAAATTGGGCATACATGCAATATAACAACTATGAAGTATATGGAACTTCAAATTTCTATCATGTGAAATATGAACAAACCAATCCAATAAAGGTTCATGAAAAATTAAGGTTAAATTTTTTTTAGTTAATACATTTGTGAGTCATCAAATAAAACTGAAAATGGGTCTAAACCTACAACAAACTTGGCTACGAACATTATTGTCGACGTTGTTAACCCCATTATCCTTAACTGTGCATGAATCTTAGGTCCGGTTGGATCTTGAATTTTCAACCAAAACTATTTTTTTGCAGTGAACTCCTTCGTATCTAGATTTTTAACTAAAGTATAGGCCAAATTTCCCCCTTTTCCTGTAATCCGAATATACCGGCAATAACAAAAGAAAGATTTGCACGTTGATGGATATGAACCAGGGGACATGATAAACTTGTTACCCACCATCTGGCCGCCAAAATCAGAATATCAAACCAGTTTTTAAATGGAAATTTACATGGTCGTCATCGGTGGAATCTCTGGAACTCTGTCAAATTAATATTGATAAACAAAATTAGAATATATGCTTGAGCTTTTGTTAGTGGAGGATAGTCCGGTTGATGAGGGAGTCTAAATATAGAGAGCATGGAAAATAAAAAGAAAAAAGGAATTCAAAGGTCTAACCGGATATAAAAGATGAATGACAAATGAATGGAAAATATAGCTCTTTAGTTATGAAAATGACTGTTGAATGCCTTTACAGTAGACGAAAGATAATAGAGCTCAATAATATCAATAAAATTAGCATGTAAACTAGCATGAAGGCCATGCGATGCATGGCCGAATATGCACTCACCAAAATGGGAGATTTGTGAGTGTTGTTAACACTCACATAAATGACCTTGATAACTGCTATTTACCGTCATAATTTAGGCGGTGACAAAAGAAAGTTTGTAACTCCTAACAACAGTCACAAATTTTTATAACCCCTATGGGGGTTATGACTGGTGACCCCAATTTGTAACTGTTATTTGTAACTACTATCAGCAGTTACGAATTTAACATTTGTAACTGCTGTCAGCAGTTACAAATCTAATACTTAGAACGGCTGTCAGCAGTTACGAGTTTGTGACTGCTGTCAGCAGTTACGAATTTGTAACTGTTGTCAATAGTTACAAATTTATGACTGCTATTAGCAGTTATAAAGGTTGAATTTTTTAAATGTAATAAGAACTGTTACAAATGTCTTTATGTCTTCACAAAATTATGAGAGTAGAACAAAAAAAGGCTAAAATAAAGAAGTAGATGAAATATCATGAACATGTAACAAGTCTAAAAAAATTCGACAACATTTCATTTATATTTTCGACGTTCCAAATATCTGGTACACATAAAACTTGTTTAGACTTAATTTTACATCAAACAAACCCTTCTTGGGCGCTAAGTACAAAATGAACAAAGAATAAAAAATAAACTAAAAAAAATGACGACACAATACTTTGATGATATCAAATGTGGGGGGTATTGATGTAGTGATATCCTCCCTCATGTACTCAGAGTACGTACGCCCACTAAGCAAGTTAATTGGACTCATTTTTTTATATGTGGCGTCTCGGTATCCATTGACTTGTACTTGTGTTTCTTTCCATGAAGTGTAACAACCTAGATTTAGGTCTTTGAATACTACGTATGTCGGGTATGCCATGTGTATACCTGCAAACAATAAAATATATCATTTATCAGTAACTATTATTTTTGTATCATAAAAAGATATAATTAATATCATTTTTGTGCATTAATCATTTTATTAAATACATAGCATTTTATATTTCACATGCAAATAATTCATGCTTTCATCAGACCAGACGTTGAAATTGAGGTTAACTATTCTTAAAAAGTTAATTAGCTAAACACATTAAGTTAATAAACTAAATATATGAAAAAAGTAGAAATATCAATTTACGAATCCGTATTAATTAACACGTACAAAAAATTTGAATATTAATTAACACGTACATACATGGACATGAGAATCTCTGGCATATCTCTTGGCATCAGTAGCAGAGAAGACAGTGTAGACAAGAACAAAGGTACCAATAATCTCAACACCAAGATCTGATCCCTTGGTGTAGCCATGGGAACAACGTTAGCACCACTACCTGCTACATTGTAATGGGACTTCTTAAAACCCTTCACCACACCAACACCACAGACGGATCCAAGGCACTGCATAACCATGTAGAAAATTGCCATGTTTATATATAATTTCAACAACCATTAAACAAAACAGATACATAAACACAGATCCAGAGGCTCTAAGAAACTAAGATATATGCAAAGAGATCAATTAATAAAACAAGGGAAGAACAGAAGGTAAGAAAAAATAAGATAGTACTCGAACACGATGAGTGAGAAGAACGTGCCCATATTCAGTAGGACTAACCTGCTAAATTCATACACAATAAAAATGAGATTAGTACAAACTTTTACACAAGACATAATCCCCTAGAAAATGAATAACTAAGTGACATACATTAATGGCAACAACACTTGGCGAATTCTCTACGTCAATGGGTGCGTTAAGGAAGAATTGGACTTCATCGCCCTCACTTGCTTCAAATTGAAAAAAACACCTCTTCCTGCCCAACTTCTGTTAAGTTAAATTTGCTCCCATCAAAAGGCTACAGAACCATATCCATGCGAAATATACATCTAAACAAGCAATAGATTAATTCATATTTCAGATTGTCCCTATTTCCCATTCTTTATCACAGAACTAGATATACATCTTTTAGTGAATCCCATAATAAATATCTGTTGAAAGACAAAGGAAACAAACAGATTGAATTGAAAAATGGGAGATCACTTGCGATGACTGTTGTGATTCGTCTTCTTTATACTTTTCCCATTCCTTTATTTCATGAATCGATTGAAGCATTATTTAGTAGTGTTCATAATAAAAGAGTTCTCTTATTCTACACGACGTTATGAGCTCTTTTAATCATAGAGCTTATTGAGCTCGATTTCTATCATTTTTTGCATTTGTTTATGTTTTTCAGATTCTTTATCTTCGTCAACTTGACGTACTAGATGTCTTTTATTTTGTCTTCCAACAAGGTCAGGGTGCCCAACTTTCATCAAGTGAGGAAAGATGGTTCACACACTAAATCAGGAGGAGTTTCACATAGCATTATTATTTTCAAATCATGTTGCGCCATCAATCATAGAGTGTGATTTGGTTGTAGATAGCGAGAGTTATGAAAACTTCATAGGAAAGTAGCTTGGAAAGCATCTGAAGTTGCAACAGAGCATCGCCCATCTATATACACCATTATCTGGATCAAGAAGGGTGGGTCCTCTAGTAGAGATAACTGCAATTTGTAATGTTTCTATTTCCATCGGTAAATTTAATCAACATGATATTGCATTTGATGTAGTAAATATGGACGCTAGTGACTTTCTCTTAGTCACGCTTTGGCAACTCAATGTTGATATGACATTAAGGGTCAGGGACAACACATATTTGTTCACTTTGGGAAATTATAAGATTGTTATTGCTCTATCTTGTCAAAACCCTTTAAAGTGGAGGGGCAGTCTAACCTAACCATCATCAGAACATAATCAGAGATAGTGGAAAACGTGAAATATGCACCTGATATGTTCACCTTGGTAGGAGATAATGCTAGAAGATGCAAAACTAGCAGTCCCCAAAGCTTTCTGTTAACAAAGTTCCAAGATCTGGTATCTCGAAACATGGTAAACTAGACACCCCTGATGAGGGACATTCAACACCACATATACATAGTCCCTTGCGCAAGTCTACCGAATTCCCACACTACTGAATGAGCCCAAAGTGGAATGAGATCCTGAGGGAGAAGAAATAAGAGTTGCTATAGAAGGGGTTCAATTATCAACGCATGATCTGGAAGTTAGCAAATGTGCCTTCACAACTGAACCATCAACAATATTACAATCCGATACAGTTCTCTATTCCACACTAGATGATATGTTGTAAGGAATAAAAGAGTTTACCAAGATCGATATTCGAAGTTTCTATGATCAGTCTTAAATCTATCTCAGAGATGAGTTAAAGGCACGTTTAAGAATAAAGATGGCTGATATGTGTGGTTGGTAATGCCTTTCGGCTAGTCCAACGCACCTAGTACTTATATGTGGATGATGAATAAGAATAAAGTACCCTAAAGACTAACAACCTATGACTATTTATACATATCTACCCTAGTCGTAGACTATCCTTTACAGATGAGAATTGGGTCACATCCCCTGAGGAATTCACATCCCCCTTTAATGCAAAACTAATCTGCATTTCTTGCAAGCGAGGTGGCATTTCATACCCAAGACATTATAAATGCATGACTTAAACAAAGCAAGGGACAAGGGAAAAACTAGAAAAGAAATCATGTCACATTAATTCCTCACCTCATACTTTATTATAGTTATTTTGCCAACTCATGAACATTCACGGTAAATTTATTGGACTCGATCCTGAGTTGAATCCCATCTCTTAAACCTTTGATTTTTTTAGTGGTGTTTATCTCTCCCTACACACTTAAGTTATGAGTTGCTTTTTAATGGTAACACAAGCACAAGCTCTTATATTACTGAATTTTAAAGTCATTTCACTTAAATAATAACTTTGTAGTTAATTTTCTGTTCTAGTGTAGGGCTGGAGGTTATTGGAGTACAACTTATGCTCCTTTGCCATTCTATATGACATAAAAAATGAAGTCTCTTTACCTTGAAGGATACAATTATTCAATTTTTGATCTAACAAGACATGATAGAGTTCAGATACATGTATTTATGATATTTTATTAAGTCATATAGAAAAGCAATCCTTGAATAACAAAATTACCAATATAGCATCTCCTAAGTTGCACAAAACTTACATTGGTGTAAAGAGCGTACAGAGTGACCCCACATAATCCTTCAGGAGATGATTCCTTCACGAGATGATTCCTTCACGATAACATATGTGCACCTCCCTATGTCTAGGGGCAAAGGCCTACACAACAAAGACCTGAGAAACCACAATAACTTAATTATTAAATGAGGTTTATTTAGGCACATTTTATAAGTATATTAAACGAGGCTTGTGAGAGGAAGTCATGGCAAGGATTAATTACATAGTTTCATTAAGATTAATATCTAAAAATTTATTTACAAAACAAACCTGTTCGAAGCGTAGACCATGAAGAAGCAGGAGCTACTTCTGAATCTGAATAGTCCCAAATGTTCACTGAATTTATGTATCAAACAGAAGTAAGAAACTTTAGATTACATAGATTTTCATTCTAAGAGAAACTAAAGAGGCTATCTTTACCTTTAAGAGTCTAAAGACTCTCTTTACATTATTTTGTGGAATCCCATAAGCCAAAAAGGCCTGTCAAAGTATTAGAACCATCAATTATAAGTTCTCATTAACAATGTAAATTGTAACAATGGATGTCTTGAGCCCCCAATTATTTCAGGGTTAGTGTTTTTTACCTAGGCGAAAAGTCAAATATGGAAAAATACTTTCACCTATGAAGGATGTTCTTCACAATATTTGTCAAAATCACATCATTATCACAAGGTTACACTAGTAAAAACAATTAATATTAATTAGGTAAATATTTTCCAACTAGTTGAAAATTATTACCCCCAGAACAAAACCGGTCCTTGAATCTTCATATTATTTTTAATTGAGGACCATACATGCATGATCAACGCATTTTGCATGTTAATCCAGAAATCTAGATTCTCCCTGCATTCCATCTTCGTTGGATCAATCTCTTCTAATCGGGATATAAGTGCCCTACAATAAGATAATTAATTTGTATGTTCATGTAGACAATTTTGTAAGAATATTGAATGGTTATGGATGTAAATATTCCACGTCATTACACAATATGGTCTTCCACTCAATTATACACATTTTATAAGGTAACCAAAACAATCCATACGGCAGTGTTCCAAGAGAACTTGTAACTGAACCAATGCCCTAATTAAGCCTACCCTCAATGCACCACACCTATTCCCTTAACAAGCACCAAAACGACCCATCTTCAAATTAACACCATATTACACACACACACACACACACACACACACACACACACACACACACACACACACACACACACACATATATATATATATATATATAATAAATATGAAGAAAACGAACTCAAACCACTTACTAGCAGCATGACGTGCCTTTCCACATTTACTAATGCATGTTCCTACGAGATCTTCTAATATTCAAATCACGAAGATCTTCACGACGGGGGCAAATTTAAAGGCGTCGCAAACACAGGCCATATACTCTTATCTATGCTCAATTTTCCAAACGGGTTAAACCCATCGGCTGATATTCCGAGGTGAACGTTGCCTATTTCTTTAGCAAAGTTCGGGTATCGCTGATTTGCAGATTTCCACATAGATTAATCAATCGGATGTCGCATGAGATTCTCACCCACCTCCGCTCGACCATGCCAAGTCATTGCCTCTGATATCCAAGGTATAATGTAAAGTCTCTTCAATCGAGGACCTAAAGGGAAATACTTTAACACCTTCTTAGGTATTTGCGTATCTACTTTCAACAAACATTTATTATGTACTATCATCTTTTGTTCATATCTAGGTTCCTTATATACAGGACAAGCCCGTTTGTCCTTGTGCTCCTTATAGTATAAAACACAGCCATACTTGCAACAATGAATTGATTGGGGTTGGACAACCCAAAGGAGTATTGCCGTCACACTTTTTCTCGATAAGCCAAATTTGCTCTTTAAGTTGTGCAACCCAACCATGGCATATAACATTGTGTGGTCGGGGTTGGAGTTATAGTATAATGGTGTTGCGACTGCTTATTTTAACTGTATATAATCCCTATCTTGGTCAGTATCATTGCCAACATGATCCTCACAGCCTAAATCATTCCCTCTACTATCTTACTTTTCTTGTGTTGCGTGCACTTCGTACGTACCATTTATGAGATCATTTAACCTAGCATGTACTAACGGGTCACCACTGTGTGAACCATTTCATTTACAAGTATTTCTTCTGGAATATAATTAAATTATCTCTCCCTGCGGAAATGCCAAAATGCGTAGTCAGCTTGCATACCCCAATGTAACAAATGTACTTTTACATCTACCCCTTTCAAACATTCACCATTTTTACAACGATTGCGCGGGCAGGGGATAATATCAATTTCGAGATTCTTCATTGCATAATTCACAATGTCTTTAACCCCATTAACTTATACTTTTCCCACTCTACAACTTTCACCCATCCACTCTTTATATTGTGGAAACCCCATTAATTCTACAATACAGACAAATAGAAACTCAGTAAATTATAAAACTAAATGAATATTCATATATGCTTAGCACAAGTATTTTAGTTATTGCATGAATGAGTTCCATATTCCCCCAAATTAAAGAAAATCCTAGAATTGAAGAAAACTTAGCACTTCCCATTAAAGTTAGCATATATATTGAGGAAACAAACATTAAGTGTTACGAAATCAAACATTATGTGTTATAAAAGGGAAATGCTTTGTGTCCCAAACAACTCCCCCAAATCCTCCCCTAAATAGCATTAAGTGGTATAACTTGTGGTACGGGTCCTGCCAGGACAGAACACATTATGCTATTTGGGGGAGATTTGGAGGAGTTGTTTGGTACCTATAGCATGACTCGTTATGAAATCAACCACAATTACATCCTCAAATTGTTCAAAATTCAAACAAAATCATGTAATATATTTAAAACATACAAAAAATGTATTTGTTTACATATATAAAAATAGATTCAAAATGTATTTATTCTACCCCCTCCCCCCCCCCCCCACGCACACATGTAAGGCACATGTGTGTAATTCTTCGCCAACTCGGGAATTCGACTCATTTTGTGCGACACAATGACGTATCTACATTGGTTCATGTTTGGGGTCCACTTATTCATTCAAAACACGAACTAATGCAGACACGACACATTACTGTATCGCAAAAAGGGAGCTGAAATTTTGAATCGGCATAGAATTACACGATTTCATATTGGTGTTGGAGTTGTCATTTTCAAAAATGCTAGTATTAGAAAACATTACTTTGCATAATGAATTCAATAATTATTAAACCACTAATAATATAAAGAAGAAACGAATGTTTATCTAAATCTAACAACGACGTTAATAAATGTTCTAATCCGTTAATAATTACAAAATTCACTAATAATATAAGAAGAAATAGTTGATGACATACATTAAAATCTCACAAACAAATAATCACAAATAAAAAACCGATTGCGGGTACTCACAAACAAATACCCGCAAATAAAAAACCGATAGCTGAATATTGGGTTCATTTCACAAATAAAAAACCGATGAAAGTTAATCCTTAATACATATTTGTTTTCATTTCACAAATAAAAAATCGAAGAAACAATTGTTTTCATTTCACAATTGTTCTGTGATTGATACGAAACAATGAAAACAACATATTTGTTTTGATACCTGAATAAAAACTACGAAACTAATAAAAACTACAAATCAATTCATTTCTAATCAAGATTGATACCTTAAGAAATTTTTTGGGGTACTCACAAAACTTCACAGCAAACCAATGGTTCTTCTCACAAAACTTTACAACACGAAATGAAGACGGAAAAGAGAGAGAGGGGCGGGAGTGTGAAAAGAGAGAGAGAAGAGAGTAGAGGGAAATAAAAGTTAGGTAAATTTTTTTGTGACTTCTAATAGTGGTTACAAACTAAATATTAGGACAAAATTTGTGACTGATAGAAGCGGTTATAAATTTATGACTGCCAATAGCAGTCACAAAATTAGTATTAGACTCAAATTTCTGACTGCTGAGAGCGGTTAAAAATTTATAACTGTCGATAACAGTCACAAATTTAGTATAAGAACAAAGTTTGTGACTTTTTCTAGCAGTTATAATCTTGTGACTGCTTGTAAGAGTCATCTGTGACTGCTTGTGACAGTTATAAATTTGCGACTGCTTATAGGAGTCAAAAATTAATTATATGGTAACATTTGTGACTCCCATTAGCGGTGATAAACTAATTGACTCAAATTTTTTTATTACCCATTGATTTTATCACCCCTAATGGGAGTTACAAATAAGTTTGTGACTTCTCCCAGGAGTGACAAGTTTGTCACCCCCATTGGTAGTCAGAAAAAGACAAAATTAGCATTTTCGTGTAGTGATATATTAGCATTTTGTGTGTGTGTGTGTGTGAAAACCTGTTTACTAGTTTTTTAACTAAAAGTTAAATGCTAAGTAAACCCTGAAAGATAAACTCGTTGAATGAAACTCTTTTCAAAAACACTACACAAGATGTGTAAAAACATATTACTATTTGGATGTTAGATTTAGTAGATAGATTACCTTAAGTTTTTAAAACTAAAACCTCTACTAATTCTTTGAATGTGAAACCAAACATATAAGAAGTAAAGAACATTCCATGAAAGTTTGACACAGTGTTTTCTAACGTGGTAAAATCCTAAATTAAAAAAAACATTTATGGTGACCTCGACGCCAAAAAATAAATATCCGCTATAATCAAACAACGTATACAAGATTACAGGCACTAAACATGCATTGAAGATCCTGAGCTAAAGACAAGAAATATACCTACACGAGCTTTCCTCTCCAAGGTATTTCTGATTTGGCTTTGACATTCCTAGCAGTTTCCTTGCTTTGGGCCTTGCTCTGTGCTCCCGGTGGCTCAACCAATACACAATCTCTTAAATGAACCACACTTTGACTAGGTGTTCGTGTGAGAGTGTAGTGGTTGTGATGCGAACTACATGCAGTGTGCTTACCATACCTCTTAAGAGATTTATACAAATCAATCCTAATGAATTACACCGAATCTATATGATATGCAGAAAGTTCAAAGTTCTTTGAAAACCAGACTTCTCAAAATAATTCAGATCTGAAAAATCTTTCTTAAAAATAAATTACGTGTTTCAAAATACTTATTAATATACCAAATGATTTCATAAAGTGTGAAACTTAAATTTTTGAAACACAAATTTCATATCAGAGATATATACTGTATTTAAAGTCTTTTTTTCAAGAAACTTTAAACAGAGAGTGGATCTAAAAAATAGAAGCGTGCAGAACAAGATCCAATAGAAAAGAGGTACCAGAAACCCTGATATAGTAAGTGAGATGTATTTCTTAATAAATATCATAATTTCTAAAAAGAAATGTGAGATTCACACTAAGACTAGGTTCTTAAGAGAGATTTAGATTAAAGAGATTCTTCAAGCTCAGCGAAACACGAAACGCTCATGAAAACCTAATTTTTCTAACTCTCAAGACCGGAGGTTTTCTGATATATTTGGAAGTATGAATGTTGTGTTTGGTTTTGGTAGAAAACTTAAGAATTTCTATATTTCAAACATTGATTTTCTCTCTCTTCCTTTTCTATTTTCTCTCTCTACTCTCCCCCTCTCTCTTTTTTCTCTCAAAATGATGTTCCTCAAAAAGTTTTTAAATGTCTCAACCTAAGACTCTATTTATACTAAAGGTAGAAGGATCTAGACGTTCGAAGCAAATGAAGGGATTATATTGTTTGGGTGGTTGACATTCTAAATCTAAGGGTTGATAAGCCACTGCTCAACTAATATCCTCATTAACTCTAATGACTCTCACATGGATCATCTCAAAGACATGCAGATTGTTGATAAAAATTAATCTAACGACTGTAAATGATGTTCTAGTTTGAGAGAGTAAATAAACACACGATGAACCAATAAGGGAGAAACACGTGGAGTAATTCTGCCCGTTGTAAAACACGCGTTTTGAAGGTTTTGAAAATCCAACTTTCATCCCCAAAATGTCTTTGTCGATTTTATATTCTCACTTGGGATATTTTTAAGGAATACAAATAATTCTAATTCATCCCACAACATTTTTAAAAGAAATATTTTAAATGTTTAAAAAATCATTTTAAATGTTTTAAAAATGGTTTAAAAGGTTTAATTTTTTTTAAAAAATCTCTAAAAATATTTAAACATTTGTGCACATACACAAATAATATATGTGTGATTTGTTTCCTATAATGTGTTCAGTGAAATACTCTACTTCCCATTTTGGTAGAGATGATGTTCTTGGATAGGATCAAATGTTGACGAAGCTTTGTAAACCTGGGAGAAGATTGTTCAAAAATTCTAAAATATTTGTCACCATATTAAAACTAGTTGGAACTCCTATATGATATAAAGTCAAGTAAGTCAACTATATATTGTGTTCTCAATATATGACATATAAGAAAAAGAAATGAATGTACCTTTGAATTGAGATCACTTTTAACTTGATATAAGGATAAAAGTGCACAAAAGAAAAATATCACTGCCAGTGTCCCTTAAAACTAATATCCAATATGATGATCTTGTCAAAACCTTATATTTTTCTAAATATATGTTTATTATCCAGAAAACATTTAATGACAATATATTTTAGTTAATTAAGGTTTCAATAATTCTTGGATAATATTTTACGTCGACAGAATCTCCCATAAGCATTAACACAACAATAGCCAACTTTCAAATTCAAATTGATCCCAATGCTCCTCCTATTGAATAGCTTAACATGTGTTGTTAAGATACTTTCACTTGTATAATTGTAAATACCTAATGGGTTAATTATCTTAAATATTTAGAAGGAAATATATACCTGCTATGAAAATCTGTTAACTTTACAACAGATATTGTACCTCTGTGTTAATTTGAAAATCTTCAGTACATCTGCTCAAATTAGTATTTCACTAATTGACAGCCTAAACCTTTTTAGCTGTGTTTGGAGTGCCGGTGTTGTATCTCAGCTACACAACCCAGTACCGGTGCCAATGCCCCTTGCTGCTTTGGAATCGATTGTTAGTTCCCAAACAAACCTTCTGGGGTTTGCGCTTTTTCTCCCAAGACCAGCAAATGTACCTCAGAATTAAAAAGGAATGTTGTAAAGAACTATAAATGCTATGTTGTATATATATATATATATATATATATATATATTCTTTTGGTATAGATGTTTTGTATCTAAAAAATATAAAATGAAAGGACATTCTAAAAACAAAAGGATGGAAACTAAATAGACATTAATTGAATAGGCAAAAGCGACAGAAATAAGAAAATCACATAAGTTATACTAGAAAGCCTTTATTACTGCCACGTGTCATAACTGGATGAAAAACTATAGTTTTATATATATACATAGATTGAGATCCACATGGACACTCTCAACATCAATGAGAAATAATGGTTGTATAGCATTTTAGAAGATATATAGAATTAGCATGTAAATTGAGATCCATATGGACACTCTCAACGTCAAGGAGACATAATGGTTGTATAGAATTTTAGAAGACATATGGATTAAAGAGAGAGAATTTAGGTATTAAGTTGCATTTACACCTCTAATACTATCATATTAGAGGTATAATATAGATGTGTAAAATTTAGTTTATTTTTTTGAATGCATGAAGTCTTATTTAATTGTAAAGTCCATATGTATTTAGATAAGTATACTCATCACACATATTTATTTTAAACTCACTTCCTCGCTCTTTAAAAATAATAGAGAATTAAGGTAAAGGTCATGTTCCTTACTATATTTGGATTTATAGGACAGTGATTTTCAGGTTTATAAATCTAGTCGCTATGGTACAATGGCATTTATTAGTGGGGTCCCTTTAGAGTTAGGAGTAAACAGAATATGTAATTTTTTATTTTTTAGTTGAAGCGGTATTTTTATTTATAACCTTAGTCATACTTATTTAAAACTCATTGTAAAAATAAACACATAACCCCACCTCCACCTCCACCTCCACCTCCACCTCCACCCCCACCCCATCCCACCCCACCCACCGAAATCCTCATCAAAACACCGAAGTTCTCCTGAGAGACCGCTAGAACTTTCGCCGGATTGTTTCTCTCTCTTTCTCTTCGTCTATTTCTTTTATTTTTTTGGTCTTCGCCCGCGGCATCATTACTAGCGCTGGAGAAGGTTTTTCACCAAAAAAATATAGTTTTCGCCCAAAATAATGGAGTTTTTGCCGAAAAAAGAGAGATTTTAGTGAAATAGTAAATTTATCGGTTTCATTTTTTTCTCAAAAATATTAAATATAGGTGTTGTTGGATAGATCTCGATGAACAAATTTCAAATATATAAATTTTGTGAGTTTTGGATTTGTAGATTTAAAGTTATGGACTTTTAGAAATTCGATGGGATTTTTTTGTATGAGTTGTCAAATGATATATTGGTAATTTTCATGACATTTTTAGTACAGGGACTAAATTTATATAATTATGTGGTATGTTATATTTTAATACACTTTGAGTTAGATTTAATCTTTCCCCAAATCCCTTTAAAAATAAACACATAACCACACTCTCTCTTTAGCAGCCCCACCCCCAACGCACCTCACTAGAGACTCGCCGGAACAATCCATCGACGGAGCTCGTTGTAGTATCTCTCTCTCTCTCTCTCTCTCTCTCTCTCTCCCCCTCATCATTTTTCTCTTTCTCTTCATCTATTTCTTTTCTTTTTCTGTTCTGCACCAGGAGCACCATTGCCGAAGCTGGACAAGAAGATTTTTTACCCAAAAAATGGAGGTTTTGTCGAAAAAATTGAGGTTTTACTAAAACAGTAAATTTATATGTGTTTAATTTTTTGTCAAAAATATCAAATATGACTCTTATTTGATAGATCTAGATGAGTAGATTCCAAATATATAAATGTTATGAATTTTGGATTTGTGGATTTAAAGTTATGGACCTTTAAAGATTAAATGGTTTTTTTTTTGGGGGGGGGGGGGGGGGGGGGACATGGTAATTAGGTGTCAAAGACATTTTGGGGGTATGCTAGTCATTTTAATGCGCTGATTTTCCAAAATATGACATGTGACACCATTGACCAAGTTAATAAGACTTGTTACGTGTTACCTGAAAATCCGAGGAACCCCCAATTTTTAAAATCTTACCATTAAAAAGTTAATTCAATTTGCTTTTAAAGAGATATGGAAGAGGGATATGGTTCAACACAACACAAATAATAAATTTTAATTTCTTTTCAAACTAAAATTAAACAAAGTGAAATAGGATTAAACACACACATAATTTTAATTTCACTTAAACCAAATTAACTCAATTCAAGTCCTAGAAATTTGCCTAACAATATTAATGAATTCATTTTCAATTTTAGGTCAAACGAAATTTTATCAAATTAAATTAAATGACATGAACTAAATTAATTCAAACATTACCCAAATAATTATGAAGCACCAAATTAAGTAAGTAGTGATTTAAACTAATTTTATCTTTTTACCTAAGCATGCATCTAAGGTGAATTTTTCTAAAGATGAAATAAACAAATAAATCACTACGCCGCGATGTACGAGAAAAAACCCACAACGGGAAAAAAAAAACCTCGGACGGCCCTAGCCTTAAGTCCACTAAGTATGGTATTTTAAAAGTACAAGAAAAACGACTTACAACACTCGAATCGACTCCCTTCAAGCCCCGATGCTCCTTCTTGTACCGACCTCCGCTTAGTTGACAATCTCGGACTCCACTGGAATCTTGGAATCCACCAATGAGGCTTTAGGAATAATCGTCAACCACACATGGTGCCTTTCACCATGTGAGAATGCCTCAGCCAAAACAAACTTCTTCTTCTTTGAGGGATGTAGAAGTAAACCCAAACACTCTTCCAAAAGTAGAGATAAAATCGGTGCCAAAACTTCAAGAAAATTATATATATATTAAGAAACTTGGATAAACTAAACAATTGGGTGTAAACAAAAGTGTTTAAGGATTTTTCTTAAAAAAACAAAAACACTCAAAACATAAACTTTTTCCTTTTTGGAATTATGCTCTCAAACTCTCTCTTGGAGATGGTAGTATGTGAAAAAGTTACTTCCAAAATGTTGGATCCCGCACTAGATAAGTCTGGCAAAAGATAGTGGGGGAAATGAAGTGGGAAAAGTGGGAAAAACTGCCAAAATAACTGTTCCCGCCAAATCTCGTTCGAACGAAAATTTCTTTCGAACGAAGTCTCGTTCGAGCGACCCTTCTAACGATGTTTTAGTGGATAAAGTGTAAATTCGTTAGTAAAATCGTCTGAATTCTCGTTCGAACGACAATTCGAACGATATTCCAGTGGCCAAACAGGGAACTCGTTGGCAAAACCTCATTCAAACGACATTCTCATTTGAACGACAATTTCGAATGAAGTTCCAGAAAGCTTAAAAATTTAATTTTAGCCCAGAAACTTTATTGTAAAGTATTAAAGGAACCCTATGAAAATAAACAACTGTTTAAACAAAAATTACACCCAATGAAAATGTTCCAAGCTCCTATATATATTTACAATGCATTTATATCTTAGGAGCAATGGAACCAATGTTGGTGACGTAGAAACAGGGCACATTAAATTCGGCATTTGATGAAGCTTGAATATCTTGGCCGCTACGTCTTCAACAAACACGTCATAGACTTGAATGGATGAACTTGAAAACTATCCTATGGCATAAATGTTTTTGTCCGGAATTGACCCAATACTACATTAAGACTCAATCAAATAATTGTGTCCTTACAAATCTCCCCCTTTGCTATTACGGGATAAAAACCAAACAAAAATCCTAAAGGGCGGTTAAGCTCTACGAGACTCATATATCCCACCCAAACTTGACTCAAGACCCAAGGATTAATCTCTTTGCCGATGATGAAAGTTGCTACTTAGAAGAATTTCCTCCACACTTAAGCAAACTATCACACGCATAAGGAATATCAAAATATTTAATGCAATTAGAATAAATACTCCCCCTAAATTAATTCTCTCCTTTATCAAATAAATGACCTACTTAGAAAGACGTCTCCCCCTAAGATAAATCTCTCAAACTAAGATACGACAACAATAGGATTAGACATCATTTCTCCCCCATCATTCTCCCCTTTTTGTTCAGGAATAGACAAAGTATATAAACTAATTTAAACACGATGAAGCTTAGAGTGAAGAGAACATGAAATCATATGGGCAACAAAAGTATAACTAATCCATACAAAGAATAAATGATACCAACTAAGATGCAAGAAAATGACACCAATATGATACATAAAGTATTAAGCATGTGATATCAACAAAGAATGCAACTAGAGAGATACCAATTATGAAGTAGAAGCATAGATGGACTAGAAAGCAAGGCAAAGAAAAAATAGAATACCTCGTATATGAGAACATAATAAATATCATTAACTCACATGCCCATATACTAGGTATAAATACCACACATGACACAAAATAAAATAAGCTGTTCACACTCGTATGGCAAAAATGTGTCATATGGAAACGAAAGAGTTGGGGTGTGAACTAGTAACAATTAAATTTAGACCCAATCACTTAAAACATGTTCACGGAGTTCTCATTTGATTGCAAACTTTATCACATTTAAATATAACCTCATGTGACAATATAGATTGAACTCAATGAAAAAACATACACAATGCATACAAGCCTAGAGTTTTGATGATTTTACAAACCAATAGAGTCATGACAATGAAAGTACAACTAGGATAAACGGACATTATGCAAACCGTTGATATTCTATCCAATCTCCCTTAATATAAGAAAATTAATTTTTTGAATGACTATATCAATTGAAACAAGGCCTTGGCAATTATTTTTCTTTTAATGCCCTTATTCTTTTAGGCCTTTGGACCACGTATTTCTTTTAGGTCTATTTCAAACGGTGGCTTACTCGCAAAGGATGATATTTCCTTTCGGAGCCCTTTCCCGTGTACATATATATATATATATATATATATATATATATATATATATATATATATATATCATTTTTGTATCTCACACAATTTTCATGTGCAACGGATTTTAACATGAACTAGTCCTCCTAGATCATATAATATGTAGATGACTAGATTGGTAGGAGAACACCTCACAAAGCTCAAATATACATGTGAAGTTAAAATTTCAAGTGAGCTCGTGCATGTGTGAATTGAGGCATATAAAAAATAGAATCCATTTAATCAATACAAAATCCAACTACTCCATATAAACATGGTAAAGAACACTTTAAGGATTGACAATCTAAACCAACAGTTCTAGCCACATGGGAGCAAAAAAGAAGGGGTACAAACACAAATATATGCCACATAAAGTGTGTCAAACTAAAATACACACAACATAAAAATCTTTTTTAGTTTTTGACACTTTTAACCAAAAATAAAAAATATTTACTCAAAAGACAAACAAAAAAATCATTTATATTTTTCATAAAGCCTAAAATACTAAGAAAATAAAAACAAAAATGATAAACAAAAATATTTTTGTATTTTTCATTTAATGAAAACTAAAATGAAAAAAGTATAATACAAAAGATAAACAAAAATCAAAATTCTAGCATGTTATTAAGCATGGAACATAGACTAGAACAATGACTAAAACGAGCATACATTTAGCATGAAGTACAAAAGCTAAAGTATGCAAACAAAACTAACACATTCAACCTTTAGATTTAGCAAGGGAGGAAGCATGTGAAAGAAGGCGATAATCAAAAATCCTATTTCGTAAAGCTACTAAGTCAGATCTCCTAACCCAAACTAATGACGAATGACGATCTCGGGGTGTAGGAATCTTGGCTACCTCGGTTATCTTACGTTGGGATTTTCTAGTACCTCGTTTAAGATAAAAACAAAATTTCCTAAGATGACCTTTTCGACCACAACGACCATAAGTAAAGACACGTCGAATTTTGGTACCTAAGGATTGATCTTTAAAGGTTTTACTAGGCGATTCTCCTAAAACATTGGTTTTGGCTTTTTGAATTGATTCATTACAAGTATCGAATCCTAAATCACAAGTGTCATTTTTAATTTGGACCGTTCCTAATATTTTATCTAATTTTTTCCGAACAACACTCCAAATCAAATTTGACTGTACTAGAGTATTTTAATTTATTTTCTAATTCTAGGATGTTAGACTCTAATAAAACATTGCGCTCTTCAAACACGAGAAGCTCCTTTTTCAAGGATTCCATTAAACCTTAAGGCTATCTCTCTCGCCTTCTACATATTCAAGCTTCTCATGAAGAGCTCTCAAACGTGTCCTAAGATCTTCCACTAAAGCACTCTTATTAATAACCTCGACACGCTCTTTCAAACTAGCTTCTAACTTCATATTTGCTCTTTTTAATTTAATAGATTCTTCAAATAATTCTTGAAATGAAAATTGAAGTTCACTCACATCAACCTCTTCATTTTCACTATCTGTCTCTTCTTTACTCTCACAACCATCAAAAGCAAGGGAATTATAAACTTTGACCTCGAAAGTGTCATGTGTTTGTATATCTTCATGGGAAGATTCATTATCGATGCTCACATGACTAGCCATAAAAATCACAAAGTTGGGCTTAGTGGGGGAATCGGGTCCCTCTTCCTTATCATTATCACTAAGGGTCGCATTATATGAAATGGATTGCTTACCCTCTCTCCTTAGTTTAGTGGGACACTCAAAAGCCCTATGGCCATACCCTTCACAATCAAAACACCTATTTGACTCGTCCCTATTTAAATTTTATTTAGGAGTTTTAGGGATCTTTTCGGCTTTGTCATGCTTCGAATTTTCAAATTTCTTAAAATCATTTTTAAATTTATCTTTGTTAAGTTTAAGAAATTTCCAAAATTTCGGAGCAAACAAGGCCATATCTTCCGAGTCACTCTCACTTTCACTCTCTACTACTTGTTTTTCCTCCTTTCGGGCTTTCAAAACAACGTCCTTTTCTATTTTTTTTTCAGTTTTGGAGGGAAACATGTCTAGTTCATAGGTTTGTAAATCACCTACGAGCTCTTCTAATTTCGTAGAGGCTAGAGTGGGTAAAGAATTTAACACGGTCACCTTAGGAATATATCTATCGGGTTGGGACCTTAAAATTTTCTTTATAACTCGGTTGTCGGGTATTTTCTCTCCCAAATTAAAAGATAAATTAACTATATCGGAAAGTCTAGCATAAAATTCATCAAAAGTTTATTTTTCGTTCATTTTGATGGTTTCAAATTGAGTGGTGAGGTTTTGGAGTTTAAAGCTTTTACGACACTAGTTCCTTCGTGAGTGAGTTGTAAAATATCCCAAGCTTCTTTAGCGGTGTCACACGTCATAGTGCGTCGAAATTCATTCGGTGTGACCGCGCTAAACAAGGCATTTAAACCACGGGAATTAAAATTTGAAAGTTTAAATTCATTCTCACTCCATCTATTGGCGGGTTTTGGGACAGGCTCATTATCTACCAAATGTGTAGATGGGGACCACCCGTTAACAAAAGACAACCAAAATCTCTCGTCGATAGATTTTAGTGCCGATTTCATTCGCGCTTTCCAATACGCGTAATTAGAACCATCAAAAATAGGAAATTTTGAAAATAAGGAAAATTATATTTTAGCCAAAAATATTTAAAAGATCTTAACGAAGTAATTTATCTTTTTGGTTCTGATACCAATTTGAAAACCCGAGGAACCCCTAATTTTTAAAATCTTACCAATAAAAAGTTAATTCAATTTCCTTTTAAAGAGATGCGAAAGCGGGAGATGGTTCAACACAACACAAACAACAAATTTTAATTTCTTTTCAAACCAAAATTAAACCAAGTGAAATAGGATTAAACACACACATAATTTTAATTTCACTTAAACCAAATTAACTCAATTCAAGTCCTAGAAATTTGACTAACAATATTAATGAATTCATTTGCAATTTTAGGCCAAACCAAATTTTATCAAATTAAATCAAATGACTTGAACTAAATTAATTCAAACATTACCCAAATAATTATTCAGCACCAAATTAAGTAAGTAGTGATTTAAACCAATTTTATCTTTTTACCTAAGCATGCATCTAAGGTGAATTTTGCTAAAAATAAAATAAACTAATAAATCACTACGCCGCGATGTACGAGAAAAAACTCACAACGGGAAAAAAACCTCGGACGACCCTAGACTTAAGTCCACTATGTATGGTATTTTACAAGTACAAGCAAAAGGACTTACAACACTCAACTCGACTCCCTTCAAGCCCCGATGCTCCTTCTTGTACCGACCTCCGCTTAGTTGAAAATTCTGAACTCCACCGGAACCTTAGAATCCACCAATGAGGCTTTAGGAACAACCGCCAACCACACATGGTGCCTTTCACCATGTGAGAATGCCGCAGCCAAAAAAAATCTTCTTCTTATTTGAGGGATGTATAAGTAAACCCAAACACTCTTCCAATGGTAGAGATAAAATCGGTGCCAAAACTCCAAGCAAAGTATATATATATATATATTAAGAAACTTGGATAAACTAAACAATTGGGCGTAAACAAAAGTTTTAAGGATTTTTCTTAAAAAAAATAAAAATACTCAAAACATGAACTTTTTCCTTTTTGGAATTATGCTCTCAAACTCTATCTTGGAGATGGTAGTATGTGAAAAAGTTACTTCCAAAATGTTGGATCCCGCACTAGGTAAGTCTGGCAAAAGATAGTGGGGGAAAGGAAGTGGGAAAAGTGAAAAAAATTGTCAAAAACTGCCAAAATAACTTTTCCCGCCAAATCTCGTTCGAACGAAAAACTCGTTCGAACGACAATTTCAAACGAACTTCGAGAAAGTTTACAAATTCAATTTTAGCCCAGAAACTATATTTTAAAGTATTAAAGGAACATTCTGAAAATAAACAACAATTTAAACAAAAATTACACCCAATGAAAAATGTTCCAAGCTCCTATATATATTTACAATGCATTCATACCTTAGGAGCAATGGAACCAATGTTGGTGATGTAGAAACAGGGCACATTAAACTCGATATTTGATAAAGCTTTAATATCTTGGCCCCTATGTCTTCAGCAAACACGTCATAAACTTGAATGGATGAACTTAAAAACTATCCTAGGACATAAATGTTTTTATCCGGAATTGAGCCAATACTACATTAAGACTCAATCGGAGAATTTTTTCCTTACATTACCCCCACTTAGTAAGGCTAAAACTCAAACTGAGTTTGTCAATTTCAAGCCTAGAGCTAGATTTAGCATATATTTCAAGCTTAAAGCAAGATTCTATTATTTCTGTTTTTGGTAATATATTAATTTGACATATAAGTTGTTGTACCATAAATACGGGATGTGGATTAAACAATTAGTATTGTGACATATGTCGTCTGAAGGTGCTCATCTTATTCAATGAGCTTGGTCTACGGTACCAATTCGATTGTCTTAGTGATAATACTGCTCAACTAGACAGTTATTCATAGTCAGTCAAAATAATATGTTGGTTCAATCAAAGAGCATGTTAATCGTGTGAATGATTGTGAACAGTACCACTCACACCATTATGCACGTAGAGTATTGCACATGATAGCCCACCTTTTTATAGGTTATAACAAACTTATGATGACTCATTACATGACATGTAAAAGGTGTAATGACCCCATTTTCTTATGCTAATATATAATTGTCTTCTTTCAATTTCGTAACACTTACTATCTAATAATGATATATTATTACATATATGATATTTAGAGTTCTTAATATGACAGATCCCGTTTTTAAATTTGAAGAATCAACGGTAAAATGGGCCAGATTGAGATTTTATGGCACATCCTAAGCTAAGTGATAAATTTTGGGGTAGAAAATATAATTTTATGAAACTTTAGGGACTTGGTTTTAATAAAGAAAGTTTCGGGGACCAAAATGAAAAATAAAAAGGGGCCTTTTGTAAATAAAATATTTTCAGGGACCTATAAGAAATATTGAAAATATATGGTGTGAAATTACCAAAATGCTCTTCAGGTTCGAAATGACCCTTATACCCTTAATACCTTTCCACCTCGTGCTTGACAACTCGTGCTTAGTTTTGACACCTCCACCATACACGTGTCGTCGTTAGAGAAGAAGCCAAAACACGTGTCGTCGTTAGAGGAGAAGCTAAAACACGTGTCGCAGTCCAGTGAAATAAGACTGCAAGATGCCTCTGTTACGTGACACGTCAACGCTGACTCCCATTGTAAAAGCTTGGTGAGCATGGACAAGTGTCAATGTCGTGATATCTTTGGAAAACTATAAATAGGGCCTTTGGGGATCATTTGAAACTCACACCAATTCCTTGAGAATTATAGAAAGAAATAATGAGAGAAAGTGTGAGAAAGTTTAAGAAGAAGTTCTTAGGGATATTCATCTTAAGGTAATCTTAATGTTATAATGCATCTTTATAGTTTTAATTTATTGTTTTATAGCTTTACTTAGTAGTTATGCTGGTAAAATACAATAAATAATTCACTAATCAAAACTTAAAATTTAGAACAAATCCAAGTTGATTTTATAAACTTGTTTGAAATTATACGCTTTTAAAAATGATTCTTTTTAAAGAAATTGTTTGTTATTATGGAATCCCATTTAAGTAATTCCAAAGTCAGGCCCAGTGAAGTTCTGTCTAGATGAGATGGTATTTAAGTGGTGCCCCTGTGACCCTCCATCTCTACTGGGAATGAATCCGAAAATGTTATGTCTAGATAAGATGGTATTTAAGTGGTGCCCCTATGACCCTCCATCTCTACTGGGAACCGACTGATGAGGAAAGACTATGATTTGAATTCTTCAATTACGATAAATGAGTTTTACAAATTAACAAATAGGGATTCGGGATAGTATAGTATAAAATGGACCTTAGAATGTGTACTTAAATCTTTATCAGATTAACGTGTGATCGAAGACCAATACCAGTAAATTTGACCTCCATTTTGGGTGAGTACTCTGACATTCCTTGTGTATTTTGATGATATGATATTATGCAAACTATATATATTTTGTGAACTTCTTTTATTCTCAAAATTCATGTGATACCGATGACTGATTCAATTGTGATATGTTTATATTTGTCCATATAAACATACCGATTAAAATGATTATTGAAAAGGATATTGAATATTGAAATTATGATTCGGCCTAAGGGACCTCTTTACTGACTGACCTTCCCAGCTGGGTTATCGCTGGTGTGCCCTAAGTAAGGCGTTGTGACGAACTAGTTCGATTGACCCTCAACTATCGGGGTATAATACGGTAGAAGAATACGGTATTAGAGTGTACTTGGCCATTAAAATGATATGATTGAAAGAAAAAGATATCACATTTGATTTGTTGCATTCTTTTTATTTTGAGCTATCTAATTGTGATATATATACTATCATTTCAAAATATATATCTATTTACTGCAAGTTCCTCTCCATATAGGTGTATGCCTTCTCTTTTGACTTGAATAAGTATCTATTTTCTGAAAACCCTGGAATATTTGGATATTGAACCTCATTCGGCTTTTAGCTGATGTTGCATAAATAACCATTTTTCAGGAAACGTTTAGGCTCATGGACGAAACGAAAATGGACTATATTGAAGATTTAGCTTTTAGAGCATGTCTGGCTCTCTTGTAATAAAGTTTAAATTTTCTCTTAAGTTGTAACTCGTTGTTACTTTTAATATATTTGAAGTTTCCTTTAGAAAGGATGACGCAATTCCTTTACTTTCAGTATTTTACGATTCATAACCATGTGATAATACATCCATTGTATTTATTTAAGGAAACAATTAAATTGGAATATTTGTTGCCTTGGTGGTATGTCAAGACACTCGTTCCCTAATACTATTTTGGGTCGGGGTCGTGACAGAGGTGGTATTAGAGCATAGGTTATGAACCCGTAGACTACTGAGCATAGGTTTCGAATGTTATAGATTCTATGTTTTTATCCTTAGGAGATAGTATTAAAAATCTAATTTATGTGATAACCCCCCCTATGTGTTTTATTATTTATAATTAGTCTTTTAGTTTTCAATATTGATATAGTGTAGTATATCTTACATTTGGCCATGACTGTAGAAAATGACCAAGAGAAGATCATCAATGGGAACTAGTGATTCGAGTATAGAAGGACTGGAAGGTGCATACAAGGCAATTGAAAGTCTGGCAAAGATTATGGAGCAGCAGGTGAACAATGGAATACCAAAGAATCTTGAACTAAGTAGATGTACTATTGAACAGTTCATGAAGTTGAATCCTCCATCTTTTAAAGGTACTCCTAACCCCACCGAAGCAGAAAGTTGGGTAATGCAGATGGAAAAGAAACTCGATGTTCTTAAGTGTACCGATGAACAAGGGGTATCATTTGCAACATTTATGTTAGAAGGGGAGGCCGAACATTGGTGGAGAATGACTAAGAGAATGCATGAGGAAAGGAATAATCCCATAGGTTGGAATGACTTCTTAGTGATCTTCTATGAGAAATACTTTCCCGAAACGGTGCAAGACAAAAAAGACTTCATGGGTCTGGTTCAAGGAAATATGACAAGTAGTCAATATGAGGCAAAGTTTACTAAGTTATCCCGTTTTGCACCTCATGTTGTGATAACCGATGTTTTAAGAGTCAAGAAATTTGAACGTGGGTTAAGGTTGAATATTTGTAGAAGAATTTACATCCTAAAGTTGACATCATATAATGACGTGGTGGCTAGGGCAACAATAGCTGAGAAGGATAGTGAAGAATATAATCAGGTTTGGAGAACAAAGAGGAAGGAACCCCAATAACAAACCCTTTAGGAATATACCTAATATAGGACAACCTTTAGTAAACAAACCCTTTCATGTTGATAAATGCCAACGTTGCGGTAATATTCATAGAGGGCGACCGTGTTACCTGGAGACGGGGAGTTGCTTTGGGTGTGGCCAAAAGGGACATAAAATGCGAGATTGTCCTAACAAAGGGAAGGCGGCAACAAAGACTTCTAATGACAATAAGGATTAGGGCAGACAAGGTAGAGTTTTTAATCTTTTCGATGCAAAGTCTTCTAATGCAGTAGTGTCAGGTACACTTTCTATATGTGCACAACCTTTTCAAGTTTTAATTGATCCTGGTTCTACCCATTCATTTGTGTCTGTGCATTTTGTTAATCTCTTTCCTAATATTCCTGAATCCTTGAATCATATCATACATGTTTCTACTCCTTCGGGTGAGTTATTGACGGGAACATTAGTATATAAGTCTTGCCCTATAAATGTCAGTAGTTATAAACTATTCGCTGATTTGATAGTTTTAGACATAAGAGATTTTGAAGTCATTTTGGGGATGGATTGGTTAGCATCATATCATGCTAGGGTGGATTGTTTTGAGAAGAGAGTTATTTTCCAAATTCCTAACCAACCAGAATTTAGTTTTGAAGGAACTAGAATCTTATCTCCCATGCGTATTATCTCTGCAATGCAAGCTTGTAGTTTTATTAAGAAGGGATGTCAAGGATACCTTGCCAGTGTTATTGATTTGCAAACAAAAGAGCCTAGTTTAGAAGATATTCCTATAGCTAGGCTTTTTCCAAATGTTTTTCCAAATGATTTGACCAGTCTACCTCCTAGTAGAGAAGTAGAATTTACCATTGACCTTGTTCCTCGAACCACACCAATATCAAAACCACCTTATCGTATGGCACCTTTATAATTAAGGGAATTAAAAGTTCAATTACAAGATCTGTTAGACAAGGGTTTTATTAGACCTAGTATATCCCCTTGGGGTGCTCCAGTGTTATTTATTAAAAAGAAGGATGGAACGATGAGGTTATGTATAGATTATCGTGAACTAAATAAGGTGACCATTAAGAATAAATACCCCTTACCTCGTATAGATGATTTGTTTGACCAACTGCAAGGTGCGCAAGTATTTTTAAAGATTGACCTTAGGTCAGGCTATCACCAATTAAAGATTAAGGAAGAGGATATTTCGAAATCAGCTTTTCGTACTAGATATGGTCACTATGAATTTCTTGTGATGCCATTTGGACTAACTAATGCACCGGCCTCTTTTATGGATATGATGAATAAAGTGTTTAGGAAATATCTAGATCAGTGTGTGGTTGTTTTCATTGATGACATCCTTATTTATTCTAAAAGTATTGAAGAACACGTAAAGTATTTAGAGACGGTATTACAAATCCTTAGGAAAGAGAAATTATATGCAAAATTAAAGAAGTGTGAGTTTTGGATGCCTAGTGTTTCTTTTCTAGGACATGTCATATCCAAAGAGGGAGTGTCAGTTGACCCTCAAAAGATTGAGGCAATACTAGATTGGTCCAGACCAACTAATGTGAGTGAGATTCGTAGTTTCCTTGGATTAGCACATTATTACCGAAGATTTTTTGAAGGATTTTCTAGAATTGCCAAACCTCTATCTAGGTTAAC
Source organism: Sambucus nigra (assembly GCA_949130495.1). NCBI lineage: Eukaryota > Viridiplantae > Streptophyta > Magnoliopsida > Dipsacales > Adoxaceae > Sambucus > Sambucus nigra. Next base: position 528,508,339 of record OX422214.1, read on the forward strand.
ACAAAAGAAGGTAAAATATGAATGGTCCGAGGAAGCCGAGAAAAGTTTTCAAGAACTTAAGAATCGATTAGTAACTGCCCCAATTTTGACTATTCCTTCCGGGACAGGGGGATTTGTGATTTATAGTGATGCTTCTAAAAATGGTTTGGGATGTGTGCTAATGCAAAATGGAAAAGTAGTAGCTTACGTCTCGAGACAGTTGAAACCCATGAGCAGAATTATCCAACCCATGACCTAGAATTAGTAGCTATAATTTTTGCTCTTAAGATTTGGAGGCACTATTTGTACGGTGAGACTTGTGAGATTTATACCGATCATAAGAGTTAGAACTATATATTTACTCAGAAAGAGTTGAATATGAGACAAAGGAGGTGGTTAGAATTAATGAAGGATTATGATGCAAATATTCACTATCACCCGAGGAAAGCTAATGTAGTAGCAGATGCTTTATGTTGGAAGTCTACACCAAATTTATCATGTCTTATTATAATCCAGGAAGCACTGTTAAGGTATTTGAGAAGTATGGAAATAGATGTACGTATCTATAGCAAAGGAGGAATAATTGCAAACTTACAAGTACAACCCATGTTGATGGAGAGGATAAAAATTGCACAAGTAAATGACCCACAACTGAAGAAGATTAGATAAGAAGTCATCGAGGGTAAGAGAACTGAATTTGCGATGCGAGATGATATATTGAGGTTTGGAAATAGAGTGTGTGTGCCATGTGATGCCCAACTAAAGAGGCAGATTTTGGAGGAAGGTCATTACTCGAGATTCACAGTTCATCCCGAAAATACCAAGATGTACAGAGATCTTCGAGAAGTGTTTTGGTGGAATAACATGAAAAGGGAGATAGCAGATTTTGTATCTCAGTGTTTGATCTGTCAACAAGTAAAAGCTGAACATAAGAAACCATCAGGATTATTACAACCTTTACCAATCCCTGAGTGGAAATGGGAACATATTACCATGGATTTTGTGACAGGGCTACCAAGGATTTACAATGGTAATGACTCTATTTGGGTAATTATTAATAGGTTAACTAAATATACTCATTTTCTTGCCATTAAGATTACCCGTTCTTTAGAGAAGTTAGCTAAGTTGTATGTGCGGGAAATTATTAGGCTTATGGAACCCCAATTTCAATTATTTCTGATCGTGACGCTAGATTTGTGTCTCGCTTCTGGAAAAGCCTACAAGAAGCCACGGGAGCAAAATTGAATTTTAGCACTACTTTTCATCCTCAAACGGATGGACAATCAGAGAGAACTATTCAAACCTTAAAGGATATGCTTAGGGAATGTGCACTTCATTTAAAAGGGAATTGGGATGATCATTTATCGTTAGTGGAATTCTCATATAATAATAGTTATCAAGCAAGTATTCAAATGGCTCCGTATAAGGAACTCTATGGTAGAAGGTGTCGTTCTCCTGCATGTTGGGTAGAAGTTGGAGAAAGAAAATTATTGGGACCATAATTGATTCAGGTCACAACAGAGAAAGTGAAATTGATACAAGACCGACTTCAAATCGCTCAAAGCCGTCAAAAGAGTTATGCTGACAATCGGCACCGACCGTTAGAATTCCAAAGAGGAGACTATGTTTTCTTTTGAGTATCATCGACAAAGGGAGTAATCCGATTTGGAAAGAAAGGAAAGTTGAGTCCAAGATACATAGGACCTTTTGAAATACTTGAAAGGATAGGTGTTGTTGCGTATCGAATAGCCTTACCCCCTGAACTCTCTAGTGTGCATAATGTGTGTCATATTTCAATGATGAAGAAATACATCCCTGATCCAGCACATATCTTAATTCACGAGCCTCTTCAAGTTAGAGAATATTTGACATACATTGAGCATCCAGTGGAAATCTTGGACCATAAAGATCAAATATTACGAACCAAGGTTATTCCACTAGTCAAAGTATTATGGCAGAATCTTTCTGTTGAAGAAGCAACATGGGAGCGGGAAGATGAAATAAAAGAGCGACATCCACACCTTTTTGGAAATTAATGTAAGTAAAGTTTGGGGACGAAACTTTTTATAAGGAGGGTAGGATGTAATGACCCCATTTTCTTATGCAAATATATAATTGTCTTCTTTCAATTTCGTCACACTTACTATCTAATAATGATATATTATTATATATATGATATTTCGAGTTCTTAATATGACAAATACCATTTTTAAATTTGAAGAATCAAAGGTAAAATGGGTCAGATTGAGATTTTATGGCACATCCTAAGCTAAGTGATAAGTTTTGGGGTAGAAAATGTAATTTTATGAAACTTTAGGGACTTGGTTTTAATAAAGAAAGTTTCAGGGACCAAAATGAAAAATAAAAAGGGGCCTTTTTGTAAATAAAATATTTTTAGGGACCTATAAGAAATATTGAAAATATATGGTATGAAATTACCAAAATGCTCTTCAGGTTCGAAATTACCCTTATACCCTTAATACCTTTCCACCTCGGGCTCGACACCTCGTGCTTGGTTTTGACACCTCCACCATACACGTGTCGTCGTTAGAGGATAAGCCAAAACACGTGTCGTCGTTAGAGGAGAAGCTAAAACACGTGTCGCAGTCCAGTCAAATAAGACTGCAAGATGCCTTTGTTACGTGACACGTCAACGCTGACTCCCATTGTAAAAGCTTGGTCAGCATGGACACGTGTCAATGTCGTGATATCTTTGGAAAACTATAAATAGGGCCTTTGGGGATCATTTGAAACTCACACCAATTCCTTGAGAATTATAGAAAGAAATAGTGAGAGAAAGTGTGAGAAAGTTTAAGAAGAAGTTCTTAGGGATATTCATCTTAAGGCAATCTTAATGTTATAATGCATCTTTATAGTTTTAATTTATTGTTTTATAGCTTTACTTAGTAGTTATGCTGGTAAAATACAATAAATAATTCACTAATCAAAACTTAAAATATAGAACAAATCCAAGGTGATTTTATAAACTTGTTTGAAATTATACGCTTTTAAAAATGATACTTTTTAAAGAAATTGCTCGTTATTATGGAATCCCATTTAAGTAATTCCAAAGTCAGGCCCAGTGAAGTTCTGTCTAGATGAGATGGTATTTAAGTGGTGCCCCTGTGACCCTCCATCACTACTGGGAATGAATCCGAAAATGTTCTGTCGAGATGAGATGGTATTTAAGTGGTGCCCCTGTGACCCTCCATCGCTACTGGGAACCGACTGGTGAGGAAAGACTATGAATTGAATTATTCAATTACGATCAATGAGTTTTAAAAATTAACAAATAGGGATTCCGTAATACTTTAAAAGAAGAGGTTAGTATAGTATAAAATGGACCTTAGAATGTGTACTTAAATCTTTATCAGATTAACGTGTGATCGAAGACCAATACCAGTAAATTTGACCTCCATTTTGGGTGAGTACTCTGATATTCCTTGTGTATTTTGATTATATGATATTATGCAAACTACATATATTTTGTGAAATTCTTTTATTCTCAAAATTCATGTGATACCGATGACTGATTAAATTGTGATATGTTTATATTTGTCCATATAAACATACCGATTAAAATGATTATTGAAAAGGATATTGAATATTGAAATTATGATTCGGCCTAAGGGACCTCTTTACTGACTGACCTTCCCAGCTGGGTTATCGCTGGTGTGCCCTAAATACGGCGTTGTGACGAACTAGTTCGATTGACCCTCAACTATCGGGGTATAATACGGTAGAAGAATACGGTATTAGAGTGTACTTGGCCATTAAAATGATATGATTGAAAGAAAAAGCTATCACATTTGATTTGTTGCATTCTTCTTATTCTGAGCTATCCAATTGTGATATATATACTATCATTTCAAAATATATATCTATTTATTGCAAGTTCCTCTCCATATAGGTATATGCCTTCTCTTTTGACTTGAATAGGTATCTATTTTCTGAAAACCCTGGAATATTTAGAGATTGAACCTCATTCGGATTTTAGCTGATGTTGCATAAATAACCATTTTTCAGGAAACGTTTAGGCTCACGGACGGAACGAAAATGGACTATATTGAAGATTTAGCTTTTAGAGCTCTTTTTGTAAAATGTTTATTTAGAGCATGTCTGGCTCTCTTGTAATAAGGTTTATATTTTCTCTTAAGTTGTAACTCGTTGTTACTTTTAATATAAATGAAGTTTCCTTTAGAAAGCTCTGATGACGTAATTCCTTTACTTTCAGTATTTTGCGATTCATAACCATGTGATAATACATCCGTTGCATTTATTTAAGGAAACAATTAAATCGAAATATGTGTTGCCTTGGTGGCATGTCAAGACACTCGTTCCCTAATACTATTTTGGGTTGGGGTCATGACAAAATGTGTATATTTCTGACCGATAAAGGCACGCCACATGTTCCACTACTCTCTCTCCTTCTAATAGTGACCTATAAATGGAACTCAATCTCACAGAATAAGGGATCTAAAATATTCTACGTAAGGATTGTACGCCAAACCCTAAATAGAACCTTGAGATCTTGTAATCCATGATTTCATTACTATTTCCCATTGAAATACATATAACCAGCACTACACTTGTGAACGTAGGTACTGTATTGGGTGGAGCCACGTTAATCGTTATTTTTCTTCTTTATCTCTCATCCTTCTCTATTCATCCCAAATTGGCATGTTGGTAGTGATAATTTCCTTATCTGTTATTGCTTATTATTAGTATACCATAGCTAAGAACTGGAATTCATATACTAGTTTTAGATGATAACAAATTAGCGCTGTTTATGCGTACTTCAATTAGCCACATGTGGTTTCCTACCATTTCCTATTCATAAACCTTATTTTCGTAAAAACCCTAGATCCGTGTCCGTTCAGATACCCTATTGTACTTGTAATTTTTGGAAATAGGAGAAAACTAAAAAGTAGCCACGGGAATGAAACAAGTACACTTGTTGATGTAAAAAATTAGATCATATCTAATTATTCAATCACAGATAAATAAATGGGACAAAGAATTTTTAAAGTGGTTCAGCCTTATAAGAATGGCCTACGTCCACTGTTATGGTATTGCTGATTGTATGGGAATTCTTGATTACAGGTGATCTCAAGAAATTCCGGTCCCTTTACAATGAGGATTGTACAATGTATTTATAGCCCTGGGGCTATAATGTGAAAGGGTAATACATTAAATGATGTACATAGGAAAGGGTAATACATTCAATGCCCCTTAAGCGTGTGTGTCTGAATGATAAGCATTTAATGAACAGTCAAACTGTTGGTTATCCTGCTATTAATGCTTTGTTCGAGGTGCATCTCGGACCGCCTGAGTTGCTCGGACCGCCTAAGCTTCTCGGTGCTCAAGGGTTCCTCGGAGAGTTCTCATTCCTCGGAGCATACGAGTTCCTCGAGGAATTAGTGTTCCTAGTTGTAGTATGGTTCCTCGGAGCGTGTGAGTTCCTCGGAAGTGTTTGTTGTCGCCACGTAGACTGCCACGTGTCTTCACTTTATTGATCCATGTCAGCAAACTAAATTTGGTATCAACAGAAGCTCCCAATGTTTCATAGTTCGAAATTTGAGGAGTGTGGAACATTCTTTCTCGGAATATGATAGCTTTAAATAGTCCTCCTGATTTTTAGGAGTGTTTCCCTTGTATTTATTTCTCTTTCCAAATTCGTAGAATCAGGCTTTTTTGAATTTTCATAACCGCCTCGATCTCTGCGTACTTTTTGTCATTTTAGCCACCGGTAGCGTAATCATTTCTTCTCGCTTCGATTGCCGCGCCCTTTTTGTTCCTCTAGCCACCGGTAGCGTAATTGTTTCTTTTTGTAATCATTACTTTACCATTTCCCAAGGCAAGGTATTTAAACTTCACATACACTTCCATCGTCTTCTACCTTTTCAAATTTGTATCTTCGAGTTTTTCGTCGTCTCTTTCTCTCCTGTGTATTCATCTCTTCCATCGTTCGTTGTCATCAGATCCACTCTTTTTCTATAAGATTTACTTCCTTCTTCTTCATTTCTTTTATTCATCATGGTTTACCCTATTGAATCACTTGATAAGTTTCGCTCTGATTTTTCTATTCCCTCCTGAGTTGTTCTGGAAGAGCTTTCTGAGCCTTCTGATTATTTCCGCTTGGCTGAGGGACATTGGTTCCCCAGTCTCTTTATTGTTGAGTGTGGATTTTCTTTTCCCCCCAATCCTTTATGTTTGGAATTTTGTCAATACTTTGATGTTGTTCCTGCAAGAATAGCCCCCAATACATGGAGAATAGTTAATGGGGTGCATAGGTTAAATCAAATCCATGAAACTCGCATAGGGATTCCAGAAATAATGTTTTGCTATAGATGGGCAGTTGGTGATAATACCTTTTATTTAAAAACTAGATTTTTGAATAGGTCTTTAGTGGTCAATCTCCCGGATGTCAATAGGGACTATTTTGAGCATGGAGTTGTAATAAAAAATTGGCAACATGCTCCTTTATCAGGAGATGAAGTGTATCAGGGTCCCAGATGCCCTCCCTATCGCAATGGGATAGGTTATTTTTATTTCATTTTACTTATTTTGAAATCATGCTTCTTTTGTGTTTGATAAAATATGCCACTGATATTTTAATGTTTATTTATTTGCAGTTGACAACAAAAGAAAGTGTCCAAAGGAAGAAGACGTAAATATAAGGCACTTAAAACTTATCTGGAGTTTGCATCAGAGTGTCGCTGACGAGCACATTAGGTCAGCCTCGTACTTGCTGCAGTATAAGAGCTACACCACTTTTTTCACTGCTCGTCCGGTGATAAGTGACGCAGAGCCAGTACCAGCTTCCACTAGCTCCTCGCCTGAATCACACATTCCTTTAAGTGAAAGGATGAAGAAGAGAAGACCTCCCACCCTTTTTGAGAAACCTTCCTCTGATGCTGGAGAGGAAAAAAGAAGTAAGGTTGATGTCCCAGGGGAGGGGACAAAGAAAAGTGATGCGCCTTCCTCGGCTGCTGCTGTTGTGAAGGTTATCGAGAAGCCGCCAGTGGCCCCGAGCAAGGCTGCTGCTCCAGGCGAGGTGATTGTCATATCACCGACCAAGGGCTCCTCCTTGGTTGAATCAATACTTGTTCCCCCGAGGAAGATGAAGAAAGGTTCCTCAGTCAATTTGGCTGACACCATCACTCAGCCCCTAGCTACTGGAACTGGTGTTCCAACTTTTGTTCCCCCAAGCTCAGTCATGAGCTCGGTAAAGTCTTGTATCATTCCCAAGGTCCAAGGTACTGAGGAAAACCTTTCTCGAGACATGGTTACCTCATTGGCTGCTCGCCACCCTGCTTCGGTAAGTCTTCTTACTTTGAACTTTTCATATTTCCATTGTCATTTCTGTTTCTGACTTGCTTTCCTTTTCTTTTCACAGTTGACGAGCTGCTTCAATATAATTCTGAAGAAAGATAAAGCAATTAAAACTTCAAGCTCCTCATCTGGTGTGGAGGAAGCTCTGGCAGGCCTGACGAAGTCTTTGGAAGATTCTCGCCAGAAATATGCTACTGACAAGGCAATCTGGGAGAACAAACTTGTCTCCACCGAGCAGGAAAAATCTCAGGTTGTTGAGGTCTCCCAGGAGTTGGAGAAGAGAATAAAGGACTTGGAAGGGATAAATAAAGAGCTCGACGAGAAGCTCCAAAAATCTGGAGAGCTTGAGAATAAGCTCAAGGTTGCTGAAGAGGAGTTGGCTCAACTTCGGGAGGTAAATTGGCAGAAGGAGGAGGTTGAAAATAAATTGAAGATTGCTGAAAACCTTCTGTCCGAGCAGCGTTCCTCGGAGAAGTTGAAGAGAAAAGTGGCTGTGAAGAAGTCTTTCAGCGCTGGCTGGGACAAAGGGTGGAACAAGGGGTTGGCTTCCATGATGTCTCAAGTAGAATATGGCAGCCTCAAGTACTTTAGGGATGGATGGGTTTCTTCTCTACAGGAGATAAAAGTGGATGAAAATTCCGAACTCTTTCAGCAACACATCCCTGGTCCCCCTCCAACTCCTGAAGAAGAAGAAGAGGACGAAGCTGCCTCCGAAGATCTTCTATGATGATGGGAGATCATCCCCCAGCCATCCAACCTGCTCCTGAGGAACCTCAGCAAATCATTACTTCTTCCGAGCAATTGCTGGCGCTCCCCGAGCAGCTTTTTATTCCCTCTGAGCAACTTACTTCCTCGTCCCAACCTCCCGATAAGGTTTTGGGAGATAAGGAAAAGGTGTAGAGTTGTCCGGGTTTCTCTTTATATTTTTCTTTTGTCAATTGTAACCATGAATATGTAACCCTGATCCTTGATATAATAAAACTTGAATTTTTTTTCTCGCATATTGTTATCTCTTCTTCATACTCTGTCTTGATTCTTATTGATTATTGCTTTTCTTCCTCTGCTAGTTTTTGGCCAAGATGGAATTATTATCTGCTCATGATACTGTGCTGCTGAGGCAATGCAATTATTATTTTAAGGCCGGTCACACAGATCTGAGTACAACACAAGTCGTCGACATCCTCGGCCAAGATGCTTCTGAACAAGCAGTTGAAGCATACCAATATCTGAAGTGCCTACTTGATCGAGAAGTATCCAATAATGTGGCTTATTATGACATGATTGAGGATCTCCAAGGCATCCTTGAAGATCTTCAGCAACAATACAAAGAGTCCACTGCCCTGTTATATGAGGGGTACGAGAAGAAGTACCAACAACTCAATGCTGACAAGGGGTACGAGAAGCATTTTGTTGTCTACGAGGTGAGGGAGAGAACTCTGAGGGGAGAAGTCGAGGAGTGCAGACAGATGGCTGTACTATTAGAGCAAGAAAATAGCAACCTGCAGAAAGAGTTGTCTCAGTTGAAGTCTGCAGCTTCCACTTCAAATGCCTTGATCCCAGTGAATGATGAGGGATTTTCGTTCTTGGAAGTCGAGAACGCCAACTTGAGGGACGAGCTGGAAACCTTAAAGAGGTCTGGCCCTTCTACATCTTCTCGTGGTCGAGTAAGAGATCCTTGGGGACGAGCAAGAGCAGCTCAAATTCCTGTCGAGGAACAGAGGACTCAGTCTGCCTTAGAGAACCAAGCCTTCCAATTAATGGCAAAGAACCAGGCATTGGCTGAAATGTCAAAGAAGATCAGGGACCTGGAAGAACAGCTTTCCACGCAGAAGTCTACCTTGGAGAATAAAGAGATCTTCATCAAAAATCTCCACGAGCAGCTGGACAGACTAACATATCAATTCCACAAACAACCCAGGGAGTTCTGGATGGCTGGATACAACGAAGCTCTCTATCACTTGGATGATCGTATCTAGAATGACAATAATGAGGGCTACAAGCAAGGCTGGTTGAATGCCTTAGGTGTGCTGCAACTCGAACAGGGTCATTACCTGTAGGACTATCATGATCCTGGGCTGCTCGACCTACCCGTTCCACCATCCAAACATGATATGATTTGGATCCCTACTCGGGCCATTCCTCGATGCTTAATTTCCAAGTATCTCGGCGACTACAATCTCCATTCAAGTGTTGAAGTATCTCGTCCCGAGCACCTTCTAGATCAACCATCCGTGATGAATATCTAGATGTTAAAGGATCTCAACTTCATAAATTCTCCCCTGGCTTTAAATGATCCGCCTGCTGGCGAGGAACCTATGTCAAAAGCAGAGGGGAAAAGACCAGTAGAGTAGGAATTTTTATGTAATAGTTAGTAAACATTTCAATATCAATGTAACTTTCATTTCATTATCAATGTAATTTGTTTTGGATTTAATGAAAGACTTTAATTTCTATTTTCTATTGTGTTATAACACTTTATATTTGTGCATGTGTATCTGATAAAAAGATAACAATATTGTGTAGTTTGTCGATCAACTTATTGTCGAGTAGTTTGAACTTGTGGTAGTCATTTGGTAAAAATAATATTTTGTTTCTCGACCAACTTAGTAATAATTAAAAAGTTACGAGTATCAAAAATGTTGCTTGATCACTTTAAATTTTCCTTGTCGACCAACTACAGTTAGTGGGTTTTTATCCCCGACCAACCATTGATAGTCTTTTTGAAATAATTTTACCTCCCGACCAACTCAAGTTGGCATTTTCGAGAATATATTTATTTCTTAATCGACATAAGTTGGCATTTTTAGGAATACTTTTATTTCCCGAGAAACATATAGTTTTATTTCCCTTAGGAATACAAATTTTACTTCCCGGAGGAATACAAGTAGCTTTACTTCCCGGAGGAATATAGGTAGCTTTACTTCCCGGAGGAATATTGGTAGCTTTACTTCCCAGAGGAATATTGGTAGCTTTACTTCCCGGAGGAATATTGGTAGCTTTACTTCCCGGAGGAATACAGGTAGCTTTACTTCCTGGAGGAATATTGCTAGCTTTACTTCCCGGAGGAATATAGGTTTCTCGACCAACCTTAGTTGGCTTTTTCGAGAAAAAATTTGAGTAGCCTGAGCTTTCCCGAGTAGTGTGTAGCACTAGTATTCCCCGAAAAAATTTCAATAAAAAGAAAGAATTTGGCAGAATATCTTCATTTTATTCATCACTGATAATACTTGCGCAGGTGCTCTACGTTCCATGCATTCTTAAACTCCTCCCCTTCTAGAGTTGCTATTCGTTAAGTTCCTGGTTGAACAACTTCTGTAATTCGGTATGGTCCATGCCGGTTTGCCTCCAGCTTATTGTGCTTTTGAATTACTTTCTTCAGCACATAGTCTCCTTCTTTCAGGTCGCACTTCTTCACTCTCTTGTTGTAGAACAAAGCTGTTCATTGCTGGTAAGCAGCATTTCTAATGGCTGTTTCTTCTCTAACTTCCTCGAGCATGTTTAAATCCAATCTTCTCATTAAGTCGCTGACAGGGGAGTTGAAATTTAGTACCCTGTGTGTCGGGAGGCCCAACTCGGCAGGTATAACAACTTCACTTCCAAACGCCAACATATATGGTGATTCTCCTATTGCTACTCGGGGAGTAGTTCGATAAGCCCATAGTACTGATTGTAGCTCGTTGATCCAGTTTGCTTTCGCATCATTCAGTCTTTTCTTCAAACCATTCAGCAATGTTCTGTTTGTCACTTCAGTTTGTCCATTGCTTTGAGGATGGCCTGGTGTTGAGTGGATCTTCAAAACATTTGATTGATGACAATAGGAAGCGAACTCCTCGTTATCGAATTGTGTTCCATGGTCTGTGATGAATGCATGAGGAAGACCATATCGAAAAATGATGTTCTTCCAAATAAATTGGTACACCTTCTCGTGCGTCATATCAATGAGAGGCTCAGCTTCTACTCACTTAGTAAAATAATCCACTGCGACGACGAGGTATTTGAACCTTCCTCTAGTCGTCGGCAATGGTCCAACCAAATCTATTCCCCACATGGCAAATGGCCAAGGGGAAGTGATTGGTGTCAACAATGCTTGTGGAGTTCTTCGGATGGAGGAAAAGCGCTTGCACTTGTCACATTTCTTGGCATAGGCTACACAATCAGCCCTCATCGTCGGCCAGTAATATCCCTGCATCATCATCCTTTGCAAAAGTGTCCGACCTGCTACATGGGCTCCACAGGACCCTTCATGGATCTCTTCAATCAATTCTTTCACCTCGGAGGGATGTACACATCTCTGCAAACCTGCCATAATTCCTCGTCTATATAAAATACTGTTAGTTAATACATACCGAGTAGCTTTAAACTTCAGTTTCTTGGCTGCGAGCTTGTCAATTGGTAATTCTCCCTCCTCAATATATGCCCTGATGGGATCCATCCAAGATGGTCCTAAATCAAGGGTGATAAAGTTTATCGCCAAATCTTCATCAATACTCCGACCATCCAAAACTTCAATTGGGATTGTTCTTCGTAGCTCGGTACGAGTAGCTGATGCTAATCGAGCTAAGGCATTTGCTCTTGAATTCTCCATTCTTGGTATTCTGACCAGCTGAATTGCAGCAAATTCTGATACCAACTCCATCACCTTTGCATGGTATTTGATCATTAATTCTCCTTTGGCTACATATATTCCCAACATTTGATTTACAATTAATTGAGAATCACTGAAGATAATAATTTGCTGCGCCTCCATAATTTTTGCCAAATTAAGACCTGCAATCATGGCCTCATACTCAGCTTCATTATTGGAAGCTTTGAATTGGAAACGTAGGGCGTACTCCATGTAGACCTCGTCCGGAGTGCTCAAAACTATCCTGCCCCACTGCCTGTTGTGCAAGATGAGCCATCTACATATAGCCTCCATATAAGTAACTCGTCTGGAAATTCTGATCTGGCAGAGTTCCTCGGCGAAATATTTGTTGCTTCCTTTCATCTTCCCCTGATATTTCTCGCTCTTCGTAGTTCATCTTTTCTTGCCCTTTTACCAACCGGAGTTGTTCTGAGCTCGAATTTGTTGATCCTGTAACATCCACTTGCCCTTTTACCAACCGGAGTTGGTCTGAGCTTGTGTTTGTTGATCCTGTAACATCCACAGGTTGATCAGCGAGTAACTTTTGCTCCTCGGGGGTATCAGGATGGGTGAACTCTGCTATAAAATCCGCAACAACTTGCCCTTTAAGCGATGATCTGGGTTCATAGACTATATCGTATTCACCGAGCTCTATTGCCCAGTACATCAATCACCCTAATTTTTCTGGTTTATGAAGGGCTTGTCTCAACGGCATTTCAGTATATACGACTATAGTATGGGCCTAGAAGTATGGCCTCATTCTCCTACTCGCCTCAATTAGCGCCAGTGCTAACTTTTCCAGCCTTGGATATTTGATCTCTGCTCCTCGGAAGGCCTTACTTGTGTAATAGATTGGGTTTTGTACTCCATTCTCCACTCTTATCAACGCCGAGCTAACTGCATTCTCCGATACTGCTAGGTACAAGTACAATTTTTCTCCCATCACTGGCCTGGATAACAGTGGAGGTGCCCCCAAGTATTTCTTCTAGTCTTGAAAAGCATTCTCACATTCATCATTCCACTCAAAAGTCTTTCGGAGTGTCTTGAAAAATGGGAGACATCGATCAGTTGCTCGCGATACAAATCTGTTGAGTGTTGCTACTCGTCCTGTAAGACTTTGCACCACTTTCTTCATCGTTGGAGATCGCACCCCTAATAGAGCTTTGATCTTTTCAGGATTTGCCTCAATGCCTCGTTGGTTGACAATGTATCCGAGAAACATGCCTTCTCGTACTCCAAATATGCACTTCGCCGGGTTCAGCTTCATTTGGTATTTATCTAGTTGATCAAAAGTCTGACTTAAGTCAACTAGATGATCAGTAGCTTTTTTGCTCTTCGTCAGCATATCGTCAACATAAACTTCCATATTGCAACTGATTTGTTCAGCAAAGACTTTGTTCATCAGCCTCTGATATGTCGCACCTGCATTTTTCAAACCAAAAGGCATAACATTATAACAATAAGTTCCCCTAGGGGTAATGAAATAAGTACTCTCCCTGTCTTCAGGCTTCATTTTGATCTGATTGTAACCAGAATAGGCATCCATGAAGCTCAGCAACTCGTGTCCCGAGGTAGCATCCACCAGTTGATCAATTTGGGGCAATGGAAAGTGATCCTTTGGGCATGCTTTGTTGAGGTCGGTGAAGTCTACACACATCCTCCATTTGTTGTTCTTCTTCATTACCATCACCACATTGGCTAACCAGTCTGGATATTTAACATCTTCAACGAAGCAAGCTTTCTGGAGCTTCTCGACTTCCTCCTGTATAGCTTGATTCTTCTCGGGGCTGAACACTCTTCTTCTCTACTTTACTGGCTTGATCTCCTTATTCACATTAAGTTCGTGACATAAGAAATTTGGATCTATTCCTGGCATGTCTTCATGACTCCACGCAAAAGTTTGCTTTCTGCTTCTAAGGAAAGTTATCAATTCCTGTTTTAGTGAGGTTTCCAACGAAGAACCTATTTGAGTAGTTCGTTCAGGGTGCTCGTCGTCTAGAATGATGTTTTCAGTATCTTCCACCACTTGACCCTTCACGAATTGTGACTCGTCTCTAGGATCCAATGTTTCAATTTCTGCCCCTTCTTCCACTTGATAAGTAGTAGTCTTTTTCCTTGATTCCTCCAGTTCCTCTTGTTCGGCGGATGGATAATAGCATTCCCGAGCTACTTTCTGATCACCTTTAACAACTCCTAATCCAAAATTTGTTGGAAATTTCAGGCACTGATGCACCGTAGATGTTACAGCCTCAAACTTCTTCAATCCTACTCTTTCCATGATGATATTGTATGATGATTGAACATTCTTATCCATCACGAAGAAGCGTATTCTTTCTGTTCGACAAGCAGGCCACGTACCAATGAATATATCCAACTTGATCGTCCCAAGGGGAAATACTTTCTCGCCAACAAAACCGATGAGGGGTCTATGATAAAGCTCCAATTGAGATAGCTTTAGATTTAAACTATCGAAGCACGAGTAGAACATGATGTCTGTCGAGCTACCATTATCGACCAGTACTCTTGAAATCATTACCTCCTTCATTCTCATCTTGATCACCAATGGGTCATCATGAGGATATAGAACACCCGTAAGGTCATTCTTTGAGAACCCAATGACTAACTTTTCTTTGTTCACCTTTCTCGGGCGATCCTCCTCAGCGAGATTTATTCGTTGAATGTACGAGCAAGCTTGAGCCTCACAGAGGTAAGCTTTTGTCTCGGCAGTAAGGTCTCCTCCTCCTGCATCTCCACCTGTTATAACATTACAGTCAAATGACCCAAAGCATATTGAAAATACCTCTCGTTCTGGCTGCCTTGGTCTCTTGGGAAGATAAGGGTCATCCTCGGGATCAACTTCATGGTTTCTCTTCTTGTTCTCCTCTACTCGATGAGGAGATCTAGACCTCTCTCTTACTCGGTCGTTGTTCCTTCTTTCGCTTCCACGATCAACATACTTTGACAGTTTTCCTCGTCTGATGAGTGTTTTAATCTCATTCTGAAGAGCTATGCAATTTTTGGTCATATGGCCAGGATCTTTATGAAACTCGCAATACTTCGCCTTATTCCTCTTGTTAGGGTCTGCCTTCATTTTCTCTGGCCAATTTAGTTCCTCGTTGTTCTTGATTTCCTCTAGAACATGGTTGATATCCTTCTTCAAAGGAGTATAATTATCATATTTCTTCATCACGTCCCATACCGACCTGTTTTTTGAATGTTTGTCATTACCATTGTTCTTACGCTCTTTCTTCTTAGCTTTATCGCCTTCCACCTTGGTTTCTTTGGCATCCATATTCTTCTTCGCGTCCATAGCCTCCTCGGCATTCATAATCTTGGACGCTTTTCCCATCAGGTCTGACATGGTTCTAAGTGGATCTTTGGCCAAAGTGTAGTACAACTTGTTGGGCAGTAGTCCACTCATCAAAGCAGTAATCGCTGTCTTTTCTTTGTAATCAATAACTTCAAGTTTCTCGTTATTAAAATGAGTTATATAATCTCTAGTACTCTCACCAGACTTTTGTCTAACACTTAACAGATGTGCTACTCGTTTAACTGGCTTTGCCCCAAAACATAAATTCCCAATGAATAACTTGGCCAGTTGAAGAAAGGTTGAAATCTTACCCCAAGGAAGATTATTATACCATATTTGAGCAGATCCGGTAAGAGTTCCCGAGAATGCCCTGCATCTCATCTCATCTGGAACAGCATAGATGTCGGTTGCAGCTTGGTATTGTTCTATATGAAGGACAGGGTAAGTCTTTCCATCATATTTGGGAGTCATAACAGGTGCATTGAATTTTGATGGTGTTAGGAAATCTACAATAGCCTGGACAAAAGGTGTTCCTCAAATAAAGGTTCGTTGTAGGGGGTTCTTAGCTTTAACCATTTCCCCCAATCTATCGAGACTTTCCATGCATCATTTCCTTCCTCGGGCCTATTGGTTCGAGCAACTGATCGCGTTGAGGTGGCTTCCTAGGATCTATCTTGACGAGCAACTGGTCGCGACTGGGCAGATCCTTCATTTAAGTCTGATGGTCGTCGAAAACTCCTCGATGGGGCTCTAGGAGGACTTTTGCTCCTCCTAGGACCTAATCGATCAAAAGGAGATACTCTGCTTAATCTTTCTAGCGCACTGGCCCTTTCTGGGGAGAGAGTGATACGTTGTTCAGAATCTGTGGCTCGCACTGATGAAGTTCATCCAGGTTGATAAGAAAAATCTTCAGATTCCTCATTGAGATATGAATTGGTACGCCTAGTACGTGAAGAAGATGCACGGGTATTTCTTTGAATACTTCATGGTCTTGAATGGGTTAGTGCACCGCCATGGAGGGTTTGTATGAGTTGGCGCATAGTTTCTTGCATGACGTTCTGGCACTGAGCCAGATTTGTAATTATTCCAGCCAGATCTGGAATATTTGGCAGAGCAGATGGATTTAGAGGGCTTCCAGCGTTTCGATTGCTTGATTCTGGAATATCAGCCATTTGTGATGGATTGTTTTTAATGGAAAACGATATTACCAGTCGGTTCCCACAGACGACGCCAATGTGTTGATATAAAAAATTAGATCATATCTAATTATTCAATCACAGATAAATAATTGGGGTAAAGAATTTTTAAAGTGGTTCAGCCTTATAAGAATGGCCTACGTCCACTGTTATGGTATTGCTGATTGTATGGGAATTCTTGATTACAGGTTATCTCAAGAAATTCCGGTCCCTTTACAATGAGGATTGTACAATGTATTTATAGCCCTGGGGCTGTAATGTGAAAGGGTAATACATTAAATGATGTACATAGGAAAGGGTAATACATTCAATGCCCCTTAAGCGTGTGTGTCTGAATGATAAGCATTTAATGAACAGTCAAATTGTTGGTTATCCCCCTATTAATGCTTTGTTCGAGGTGCAGCTCGGACCGCCTGAGTTGCTTGGACCGCCTAAGCTTCTCGGTGCTCAAGGGTTCCTCGGAGAGTTCTCGTTCCTCGGAGCGTACGAGTTCCTCGGGGAATCAGTGTTCCTCATTGTAATATGGTTCCTCGGAGCGTGTGAGTTCCTCGGAAGTATTTGTTGTTGCCACGTAGACTGCCACGTATCTTCACTTTATTGATCCATGTCAGCAGACTAAATTTGGTATCAACAACACCCTTAACCCCTATTTTTTTTAGAGCAAAGGTCGATGGAACCCCCACACATATTATTAATATTAGGACAAAAACCCTCTCCTAAATAGAATTTACAAGCTCAGTGAAATGAAATTCAATGGGGTGCCAATAACTAAAGAATTTTGGCTTAAAATAAACATGGGGCTTTATCACAACCCCATTACAAAATACTTTAAAACCTATGAATGTTTTGCAAAAAAATTAATGTAATGACAACCCATAGCATCCCATTTACAAAAACATCTGGCCACACTTGGAAGATACTTAAAAGATTTATAAACTTGTTTTGAGGGTGAGCCAATCCCAATATTAGTCAAGCAATAAGCAACCATGTTTAATTCTCTAGAACAATGCTTTAAAGAATATTAAAGAAGCCTAAGCATATTTCTAATTTCAGTAACACATTTCAAATGTTTTAAAGGATGTTTCCAGTAGTTACCAATCACCTTCACCACCATTAAAGCATCAAAATGAAGTTAATAGATGTTTCAAAACAACTTGATCCCCATTCTTAATCCTTGAAATTCTAACTCTAAATAAGTAGCCTGATTCCCTGATTTAGTAAAGGCAATCACCATTTGATTTCTATTATTTCTAATAACTCCTCCATAACCACTAGGTCTAGGATTCCCTTTAGAAGCACCATCTACATTCAACTTGACCCAATTTGTTTAAGGAGGATTCCATTGAATACTTAAAGGAACTTTCTCAATCTTCTTAAAAGATAAGTTGGAAACCTCCTTCATCCTTTCATCGAATTTTTGGAAACTGTTTGTAAAGCTCACACACTTGCATATGTTTGAAATTAAGAACAAAGAATTGAAAATGATAGTTTGATGCTTAAAATGAATACCCTTAAAATCATTATTGTTTTTTCTTTCCCACACCTACCAACAAATCACTATAGGAATTTTTTTATAAGGAAATTTGAGGTAATACTTATTTCCAGCTTTGATCCACCAGCTTAATATCAAAGTAGATATATTATTTGTATTGAAATTGATCCCCATCAGACTAGAATAAAAATCCCAAACCATTATCACCTCAGGACAGTCTAGAAACAAGTGCTAAATGGATTCAACACTGTTTAAACATGCTTTACATCTAGATACAATAAGGATTCCCAACTTTTAGATGCTATCGCAAATAGGCACAGAATTATTAAGGATCTTCCAAATATTGATAGATAATTTTTTGGGATATTTTAATCCCACAAGACTTAGCATACCTATTCCCAATTACCTTATATGCTGAAGCAAAAGAGAATTCACCTGTACTAAATGCCATCCATATCCACTTGCCTTTAATATTATCCATGTTACTTGAATTCCAATCTTTAATCTTCTGCATGCTTCTTTATGTTATAGAACCACCCTCGGGTTGATGATTCCAAGACTTGTATTTTTACTTCATATAAGAGGACCACAAAGATATTTGAATATAAAATTTACAAACCATTATCATTCTAGAAGCTTGAGAAATGAAGTTGAAATCATTGAATCCCAATCCAACTGCATATTTAGCCTTGTAAAGCTCTAGTCATCTAGCCCAATTTTGCTTCCAACCTTGCTCTTCATTATCACCTCAGAAAAATCTACTGAATAACTTATGTATTATACTTATCACTACTTTTAGAGGATACAGATAAGCTAAAAGGTAAGTTGGGATTGATGAGAGGACATGATGAGTGAGGGTGAGCTTACCCCCATTTGAAAGAAGTTTAGCTTTCCAACCTTAAATTTTAAATCTTAAACACTCAATTAGGCCTCCATAATACCTGATCTTATTTCTCCCCTTGAACAAAAATGATCCCAAGTATTAAATAGTTTTGAAGGATAGGCTGGTACAAGGAGTTATACTATTTTTCCTACTAATTGATATCTTGGGATACATAGTGACACTAATCTTAAGCTTATTGACCTTTTTACCAAAAATATTTGAGTATTCTTGAATAAAGACCATTAAATTGTCACGATTATCTTATCTCATCTAAAAAAGACTATAATATCATCTAAAAAGGATATGTGAGAGTTTAGAGGACAACCACTAGGTAAATAGAAAGGTTTAACCATCCCAACGCTCATTAGTTCATCTAACCCTCTAATGAGAACATCTACTACCATAATAAAAGACTAGGGCATAGATGATCCATTTGTCTCAATCCTTTATAGGACTTAAAATAATCCTTCGATTCTCCATTTATGAGGATGGAAAACCAGTTATTAGAAGTGCATCTCCAAATTATGTCAATCCATCTCTCTCAAAAGCTAAAATTCCTCAACACCTGATTAAATAAGGCTTGTGAACTCTATTATAAGCTTTTTCCATATTCATATTGATCATCACATTACCCCTATGAATCTTCCTTCTTAAATTATGAACCATCTCTTAGGCCAAAAGAATATTGTCTTGGATATATCTTCCTTTCACAAAACTAGTTTGATTGGGAGATATGATTTGGGGAAGATATTAATCAAGTCTATTATACATGATCTTGGAAAAGATATTATATGAAAAGTTACACATGCTGATTGGCCTTTAGTCAGCACAATCCTTTGGATTTCTGCCTTTAGAAATAAGCACAATAATAGTACTTAACCGTCTCTGTGGGATATCTTGAGTCGCAAAGAAACTATTTACAATATTAAGAAGATCATATTTAATAATATTCCAACATAATTTGTAAAAAACAACACCAAAATAATCTGGACTAGGATCAGCCTCATCATTTAGCTCAAACACTGCTTTAAGAATCTCTTCTTCAGTAGCATAATTTTCCAGAATATCATTAGTCTCTTCAGTAATAATTTTAGGGATAGCATCAGAAATATCAGTATCCAACACCTTCTGATCAGCCTGCATTGGGTTTTGAAAGTACTCTATAAGAATATTGCTTATTGACTCCTCATCCTCAACTAAATTTCCATTAGAATCTTGGATATGCTTTATCCCCATCTTTCTATGCTTAGATTTAACACTAGAATGAAAGAATTTTGAGTTTGAATTACCTAGATTGAGCCATTTTATGGAATAGTTTTACATTCAAACATTACCCCCTTGTTTAAGGCCTCTAGGATTTTAGTTTTGCCAAAATTAGGATAAAATCTATTCTCCTTTTATCCATATCATAAGCTAATTCCAGATGAAGCACCTCATCTTCCAAGTCATTCACATCTTGGAGAATATCTTTAAATTTCTCTTTATTCCACATTCAGAAAGTCCATTTTAGTCTTTTTAATTTTTGGCCAAATCCTCTCATCCCTCCAGATTAAATAGGCTCATTCCGAGATCATCTAACCAAGTCTTCAAAATGATTATATTTAGTCCACATAGATTGAAACTTGAAAACCTTTGGTTTAGACTCCATCAAATCACTTAGAAACAAAACCGTATGAGCATGGTTAAAAGAAGTTATCTTTTAGATGTTGAAGACTGGAGTTGGGGAAACAGTCTATCCGATGTTGGTTGTACAAACACCTATCAATTCTGGCCATTATCACCCTTGATTCATCTTTATTATTACACCAAGTGTATTTAGACCCCTTATATCCCATATTTCTAATACCACAATCATCCATGGCGTGGATAAATTCTCTTACAGATTGCATATCTATGTCATTATCCCCTAACTTCTCTTATTGTAAGGCAACCATATTGAAGTCCCTTATCACTAAATGAGGCTTGATTTGACACCCAGTAGAGATATCCACTAATTGATCCCAAAGGCCTCTTCTTTCTTCTTTAGTACAATTGGCATAAATAATAGTTAAATAAGCATCCAAATTGAAGTCTTGATGAACTACATTAATAGTCAATTGTTGATCAGAGCATGCAATAACATTGACCATCACCTCATACCTCCAAAAATCTAAATCTTCCCCTTCTCATTATAGCAATAAGAATCAAATCCCCATTTTAATTTATAGTTTTTCATTTATTGATAATCAATTTTAGGTTCCAAAAGAGAAATAACTGGACTTTTATGAATCTTTAATAATTTTTTTGTGTCTTATATTAGAGGACTTTTTGTAGCTCCTCTAATATTCCATACCACAAAGCTCGGTATTTGGGAATTATAGAAGAGAATTGATTATTACCTTTTTCATTGGATCTAGTAATTCTTCTTAAAAAAGGATCAGTAAAGATGGGCTTCTTGTACTTTTACTTCCCACCATTCATCTTTCTAGCTTTTGACCATTTATTATTATCACTTTCCTTCTTCTCTTTACAGGCTTGTATCTTATTCTCTAGGTTTCTGTTGAATACCAAAAGTTCCTCAATTATAGGAACTGAATTATTTACCTCTTTTCCCCATCACTTGCATACATGTGGACAACAACATTATTGTCATAGTCAGTGAGGTATGTCCCTCTAGGAGATAAGGAGCATTGGTCCGCTATGAATACTTCTTGGAAAGATAGATCTTCATTGTTGATTTTTTGTATGTGCTCATTTATTCTTCCATTAATCTTTGTCTTATGACTTGAGATAACTCATTGGTTATGTTCCTTTAGCTTAGGATTCCTAACTTCTCCTTCTTCCTCCTCCTCACTATTTACATCACTTACTTCATTCACTTGGGGATGGATTTGAATATTACTTTCTATAATATCCTTTTGAGGGGACTTGATGGTGTTGAATGTACCATAATTATGCTTTTGATTGTCTGGTTGAGGCCTCACCTGCTTCATATTATCTTGATTGACTTCTTTATCTGGATTGAGGAACTCCACTATATTAGGATCCTCGATTTAAATGTATGCAGTGTTGATCTTCTCATTTCTGTTCATTATTACCTTTAGGATGAATTCAACTATTTTCTTTGGCTTATCCCCATTGCAAGGAAATAGGAAAATAACAGATTCTTCATCGTGGCCTTTCTTGGAACAATTCTTATAGTACTTTGGTTTATTTTCCACCAATACCTCTTTCCAAAACCCTATATCACCACACCCTATCCAAACACTCTTCGATATTCCCTTTAATAGATTAAATTCAACACAAACCCTCGTAATGATTGGTCTATTAATCTACACAGTTGAAGCATCAAGATTTAATGGCTTACCAATCATTTGTGCTATGGAATAAAAGGAAGATTTCAAAAAGAAATGTATAGGAAGTTAAGGAAAAGAAATTCATATAGGAGTTGGGCTACTCTCCGTATCTGGTCTAAAATATTATGTCCAATTGAAAATCCTCATTGGAAACCTTCCTACATACCATATATCTCCCATACACATTCTAAAATAATCTTCTTCAAAATGCAGCCTAATCAATATGTGTTCGTGATATATAAGACCAACACTAAATGTTATTTTGAGGGTGAATGTTTAGAAAACTTACCTTATAACTTCCATGGAGGTCCTATCATGGGAGAACTTCCATACCAATGAGTGTTTGAAAGGTTTTTAAAGGATCTCTACATCTTCATTGGAAAATATTACTGATGGTTTGCCCTTGAAAGTTGGGTTCTTGAGACCAAGATCATGGATATTTGATGAGGATTCCGCCACCACTGAAGCAAAGGATCGATTCCATGCTTTCTTGATATTTGGAGGCTTTTCAATGTGGGCAAGATGATTATGGGTAGCCATTTTATACATTTTTTCGAGTTCTTTTCACCTCAATCCCTATTCGAAGGGGAGGTATACAAGGGATTCTGATGAGCCTGGACAAAGGCTAGGAGGCAATGCAGAAGAGTGTGAATAAATTATTATAAATAGCCCAAGACGGAAAAATAGACTTGGAGAAGGTCCTATAAACCTAGTTGAGGAACAACCCTCTGACATGAGGGGTAAAATTTTACCTCTTACCCTCTATATAGGCAGGAGAGGCCTACCACGAATAGGATATAAAGCATATAAGGAGGTTAAATTTGGGTTCGTAAGACAGAAGAAGTGGATCCATGTACTCGGGATCACAACATGACATGTCATATCACCCATGGGAAACCTCGTCCCTCAGGACAACTGGTTATAATAATAAAGAGTATTTCTATGAGGATAAGACAATTATATTGGAAAAGGCTAAGCGGAGGCCTTGCATTTAATTGTCTAGGACCACAAAAATAAGATGGAAACGTCACAAAGAGCCTCAAAGGCTTGAGGAATGCAGAGAGCCTAAGAGGACTCTCACAAAAAAATAAAATGCTTGGCCAAGTCTAAGACAATCGTAAGAGGGTCGGAATGAGTCAAGCAGACTTCCCAAGAAGAGATAAAGTCATGTCCCAGCAGATAAAACCATCGCCGAGAAGGATGATCAACCTTGGAAAGGTTCAATTCAGCGATTGGAGGATCGTTTAGGAGAAATTGCCAAATAAGAGAATCCCTTATACAAAAGTTTCGTGAAAAAGTCTCCTTTTACACCATCAATTAGGGATTATCCTACACATACAAAGTTCAAACCACATGTAATAACCCTAAGGTACGATGGAAAAACTGACCTAGTACTGCATGTAGAGCAATACTAAGTTGTCGCCGATATCTACGTGATTCTAGATGAGTTGCATTATCGAGCATTTTCGAGTATGATCAAATCTCGTATAATAGTCTATCATGAGGACATAACTCAAACTTCCAGTGTTGACCGATCTCTTCATCAGTAACTTTTATATTAGAGCCAATCCTGGCAAGAGTGTCACATCTGCTAAACATTCACCAGAGAGCCGATGAGACTACCCGCGAATTCATCACCCATTTTAATAGTGAGAGGCTGGAGGTAATCGACTATGATGAGAAGATGACAATTAGTACATTAATGAATGATTTATATTCTAGGGAATTATACTAGAAATTATCTAAGGAACCACCCAAGACCACAACCGAATTACTAGACAAGACTGACAAGATTATGAACGCGAGGAGGCCATGGTCACTAAGGAGTCAAGCCATTCCAAGGATACCGTCAATAAGATCTCAGAGAAGAAAGAAAAAAAACTTAAGAAGGTGAACAAATCGAAGAGATACTATAAGTATACTCTTCTAACAGTTAGCGTTCATTATATCCTCGAAGAGATTCATGGGAGCAGGGACCTAGGATGGCTCGAAAAACCGAAAGCTCCAGCAAAGAGAATGGACAAAAGAAAATACTTTAAGTTCCATAAGGATTACTATCACAACAAAATTAATTGTTTATACCTAAAGAAAAAATATTGCAAACTTTATTAGACGGGGCAAGCTGTTAGAGTTTGTTGACAATGGAGGACGGGCAGATCATGGTAATGAGCAGAAACCCAGGAGAGGATTAGAATCCCCTTGTAGGAAGGCAACGGGAAGGAAAAAAAGGCAAGGATAATGATTTGAAGGATGACCCAAACCTTTCCAAGAGACCCAATGAGCTCTTACATGATGTTAAAATGATTTCTTTTGAGTTCAACTTTATTATAAGACGAAATGATGAAGGTGGAGACGAACCCAGAGAAAGGAAAGTCTACCTCACTGAGGCAAAGGCTTGTACTCATATCAAACATATCAACCTGGTGATTGATGTGGATACTCACCCTAGGAAAGTAAATAAATATAATTTATTGGTTGGCTTCTCTAAGGTTGACTTATCCAGTATATTGTATCCGTATGGTGACCTTATGGTCGTCACGATGATGGTACATGAGAGTAAAGTGGCAAGAATCCTGGTTGATAATGGTAACTTAACCGATGTCTTATTTTACAACTACTTCAAGGGATTGCGGCTAAGAGACATCAAGATGGAGGCTTATAATATACCATTTATTGGCTTCTCTATAGAAATGGTGTACCCTATCGTTATGATCGAACTAGAAGTAGTGATCGACACCTGGCCAACTTGTCAGATAGAAATAATATGCTTCTTTATCCTAGACAAGAATGTTCATTCTTCCTATAACATCCTATTTGGAAGATAAGGGTTAAATAAGTTTGAAGAAGTCCCTTATAAAGTTTACCAGTGTCTGTAATTCCCCACTCATTACACGACCGGGGTAGCTAAAGGGAACTGAGTTGAGACCAAAGAATATTATTACACCTCAGCCGACCAGGAAGAGCAAAAGAAGATAACGACAACCTACCAGATCAAAACACTAGATTTGCGAGATGAGGATAAATTAGTCAAGGGACAAGTTGTTGAAGAGATTAAGTCAAGTATCTTGGATGAAGAGAACTCAAAGAAAATGACTCACATCATCTCATCATTGGATGTTATCCTAAAAAAATACTTGGTTGACTTTTTGAGGCAATGAAAGAGTGTATTTTCCTGGAGTAATGAAGAGATGCTTGGAATTGATCTGGAGTTTACTTGTCAAAAGCTAAGTATAGTTAAATATGCTAAGACAATTAAATAAAAATAACGTGTCTTCAGTCAGGAGAAGACATGGACGTACAGGATGAAGTGGATAAGTTGCAGAAAGTAAACTTCATAAAAGATGTCAAGTATCCAAAATGTCTCTCCAAAGTCATGATGGCCAGTAAGAATAATAATAAGTGGTGCATATGTTTATACCAGTGTTCTAAAAGGCGCGCCTAGGCTTGAGGCTTAGGAGAAATGCCCCACCTTAAGCCTTTTATGCCTTATTCTTGGTAAATGGCTTAAGGCGCACTTTTTAAAAAAAAAGTGCTTTAGTGAAATGATACCTCCTTTTAAAGACTTTTTTTGAAAAATCGGACCAATATCTCATTCAAAAAAATCAAAACACCAATGGTGTCCCAACCTCTCTACTTCTCGTCCAAAATAACACGTGTTTTTTCTTTTTCTTTTTCCTTTTTTTTTGTTTTTCTCTTAGTACTTAAAAAATTAGTATTTTAGTTTGCATATATTTAGACAAATTTTAAGGTATGTACCATTTTAGTATTTTTAGTAGCCTTGCTATAGTTAAAAATGTTAAAATATATTACTAAATGCCTAAACGCCTTTTCATGCTTAAGGCCCGCCTAGGATTCTAAGGCTTAAGGCTTGGCCTCCATGCCTCGGTCACGTCCCACAATTTTTAAAACCTTGGTTTTTACTTTATCAACTTGAATAAAATGTGTCCAAAAGATTACTACCCCTTGCGCAAGATTGACCATTTGGTCGATGCTACTTCAGGGCATGAGTTGCTTAGTTTCATGGACAATTATTCAGGATATACCACAACAAGATGAAACCAGAAGATCAGGAAAGGACCTCATTCATCACTAGCTGAGGTACCTACGGCTATAACGTTATGCCTTTGGGGTTAAAAAATGTTGGAGGGTTGATTAGGCATAAATTCTTCCCATTTATCCCCTTAATTTGGAGGCTTTTATCGCTCCGCAAAGTGTAATTCGAGTGGATTTATACCATATCATTGCTATTGACGAGTTTCTAATGAGTATGCCGAGTTTCATATATTTACCATCTATTTTGCAGGTGTTCAGTGGTTTAATATGAGTTTCGTACCAAAAGCTTCAAAGAAATACAAGGAGGAAAAGTTTCTGTAAAGGCTGTCAAGATGGAACCGAACCTAGGGATAGGAAAACGAACCGATTCCACACCTGAAAAACTTACTGTGAAGAGTTAACAAGATGGAATCGAACCGAATAAGAGGAAAAATGAACGGATTATATGCTCGAAGAACTTTCTGTAAAGCACTGTCAAATATGGAACTGAACCGAACCCCTTGATAGGATCGGTTCTATTTTCGGAAATTCGAACTTATCCACTTGTAAAATTAGACTCCTCCATGGTTCAAACTCTTATTATTCGTAGATTATAAATTGAAAACTCCCCTTGGACATAGAGGAGGCTTCTAATTCATTAGGGAATTTTGTAATCAGTTTTAGAGAAGAAGAAAAATAAAAAACACTAGTTTGCTTATAGTTTTGCAATTCAAGTAATACCTTCTAATTCTTGTTTTAATTATTGCAGTAGTTACTTTTCTAATAGAAATTTCATCACTCTTCATCTTCATTCAGTAGTAAAAATGTTTTCTTTCATTCCAAACGCGTTTTCTTCCAGTTTTCATATGTCTGGCTAAGTTCTCACGGGTTGGGGTGCATGAACCCCACCCGATGTAATTCACAATCGTGGAAATAGATGTCGAAATTAAAACATTAGATGAATTGTATCGTAATTCATACGATATAACTTTACTTCAACCTTTGCTTACATACTGTGCGGGCTACGATCCCTCATATGTGTAATACTTAGGAGAGATAAAGATCGAATTTTAATTCAACCTTTGCTTACGTACTGTGCGGGCTACGATCCCTCATATATGTAATACTTAGGAGTATTAAAAAGCCGAATTCATTTAAAGTTTTAATTATGAGTCTAGTATCTTACGAATTGAATTACTACGGTTAGGGGGATTGTAAACTGACCTATTTTTCTCCATTCATAGTTAAAGTTTTAATCAAGTTCTTCAAAATTATGCAGTAGCATAATTGCATTCATAATTTCATTAGTTAATAATTTTTCAAAATTGCATTTAGTTGTAGTTGTTTCACCATTCTAAATCACCATTTCCTTTTTCTTTAGAGTTAGAATTAGGTTTCCTTTGTCTGTCCAACATCGTTACGACTCCGTTCGTCCTATTTCCCTGAGGATCGATACCCGACTTATCGGATTATTACTTGAGCGACAGGCTTGAACTGGAGCCTAGAGAGTACGCACTTCTGAGACACATTCTTAGTCGCGTTAATTTTTTGGCACCGTTGCTGGGGATTTAGGTAGACTTAGGATTAGATCAAGTCAATCTAAAACTTGGACTAAAAAAATTTCCAAAGATCCAAAACATAAAAAAAATTGAAAATACAAAAAAATGAAAAATATCAAAAATCAAAGGCACAAAAAGATACATCATATCTCATAATCCTGTTAATGCAAAATTCTAAAATCACTCCAACTCCCTATAATACTCCAACCCACATTCACGAAAACCCGATAGTTGAGTACGACCCTGATAGCCCTCATACTCCTAACGCTTCGTAATTTTGGGTTCCACCTCCCACACCGTCACACTCAATCGCAAATAACACTCCGTTTTACCTCTTAGGACACACTTTAGAGCACGCTCCGAGCATACCAAGTGCGGACACAGAGTCATTAAGTGACAGAGACATGTCATAACCCGGTACACTACACCAAATCTGCCCATTTGTCAAGGTCATTGACCTTGACAAATTCACCTCGTCAAGGTCAATGACCGTGACATTTCGAGGCGAGACAACTTTTTTTGTCACGGTCGTGTCACGGTCATTGACCTTGACAAAAAACTCGCATTTTGTGTCACGGTCGTGTCAAGGTCAATGACCGTGACACGTTTGTCACGGTTTATAACCGTGACAAAGCCGTGACCCTTTTAAAAAAAAATTGTCACGGGCATTGATCGTGACAAGTCCGTGACAAATGTTGTCACGGACTTGTCACGGTCAATGCCCGTGACAATTTTGGGCAGAATTTAAAAAAAATCTGCTGGGCAGTATGGCCACTGCCACTGCCCAGCAGTATATTTGTACCTGTTATAGCAACGTTGTACCTGTTCCAAACATCATATATCCAACACAAACTAAAGATAATGCAAATATATATTCATGACAGTATAATCCAAATCTTCAAAGTAAAAATAATATACATGACGATATAATCCAAATATAATTAAAATGGACAAACTAGAAAATAATGTTACTACATGTCTTGGATAAAACTGAGGAGGTGAGTAGGCCACACGACATACGAATTGACGCACCCACTAATATACGTCGTGCCGCATTGTTCACGCAACCACAATAGGGAGTTCTCCTTCCCGGTTATGACATGCGTGACGAGCACCCTGGACTCCATCTGTTGAAGCACACGTCCATGGACTATTCCACCCTCGACGATATTCGGGTCCCTCAACCCCCGCCCAATCCGCTGGCCATCAAATATGTCCAATATGAACACGCTCGACCAACCAATTGTCGATAATGGTCTGTTGGAGGGCGTCAAATAGGGAAGTGGATCGTCGAAGTACGAACGTGTTGGTGATGAAGCAGCGAGGTCCACATCCTCTTCATCCTGCGCCTCGTCCTCCCGCACCTCCTCGTCCTCCCTCACCTCCTCCTCCACCGCCTTCTCCTTCCCTTTCCCTTTACCTTTCTCTTTACGGTCTCCACCCAACGTACGCTTCATGAATGCATACATATCTTGGACCGTCGCCTCCAAACGGGACAGCTTCGCGTCGTGTGAATCCACCATTCGAGCCAACCCGGTGTCGCTCGTCTCCAATCCGATGATCCTAGATTTGGCCACCCGCGAGCTCACTCCCCTTGTCCTCCCCTTGCGATCAGAGCCAAGCACTTGGCTGAGTGCGTTTGTGGACAAAGATGCCTTGTCGGCATCAGACTGCGACTCATGCACTTCCTTAAGCTTTGCCTGAAATGACAAAAAGCACATGATTAGTAAAATAAGTAAACTAAAAAATTATAACGTAATTAACAATAATTAAACTGTCGGATTACTTACAATCGTGGCCGCGACGCTCGGGGACACCTCCTTGTCCTTCCCCTTCTTCGTCCGAAGAGCCACATAAGTATCGAGCCTATGTGGCTTACCCCCTGGCCCACTCTCTACCCCCTAAAATAAAATAAAGTAAAGTAAAATTAGTATCGGCCCCGCAAAGTAAAATAATATCCAATAATATATTTCTGTAGTTATAGATAAATTAAATATTACCTTCATCCTATGCTCCACCTCAGCGTAAGAGGTCCGGTCGGAGTAGTGCACGTCCGTCTTTTTAGCCCGATTTTCCCTCCCCCATTGGCGAGATGCCAATTGTCGATCCTCGATCTCATTGTCAATGAACTTTTGCCATTGTGCCAATGAGATCGGCTCCTTGGGCGGGACGAATCCGCGCCATTGTAAAATGGTCTCTCGTGTTTTTCCAAAGTACCGTGTCCGCATATTTTTTTTCCACGTCTTGTGTTG
Source organism: Sambucus nigra (assembly GCA_949130495.1). Taxonomy (NCBI): domain Eukaryota; kingdom Viridiplantae; phylum Streptophyta; class Magnoliopsida; order Dipsacales; family Adoxaceae; genus Sambucus; species Sambucus nigra. The sequence goes on from OX422214.1 coordinate 528,538,336, forward strand.
CTCCCTCAACTGCTCCAAGACGGAATCGCGTAGCTTTGGATCCAAGTTGAATTGTTCCTGTCCAACAAATACAATGTTAGTTGCGAATAAATATAAATATAAAAATAAATATAAATATAAATATAAATATAAATATAAATATAAATATAAATTGAAATTGAAATTGAAATTGAAATATTCATATAAATATTACCTGTAGTGCCGCCCAAACAGCTAACTTGAGCTCATACGGCACCTCCTTCCAACTCATAAATCCCGGGCCGATGACCGTCCTTAGCAGCTCGAGGGATCTCGCTAAAAGCTTCGACTTGTTTTCGGCGGTAATCCCAAATTTTCCATATTTGGGGAGCCTAGGGGCGGAGGAGCCCTCGTCGCCTCCGCTACCACCGAACCCAGACGACGACATCATCATAAACAACATCATCATCTTCGCCCTAACATCTGAAGGAGACATTTTTGCTGTAAAAAAAATGTTATTAGTACAGATAAAAAAAATGTTATTAGTACAGATAAAAAAATGTTCCGTCTATATTATAACGTATGTGTAAGTTCCGTCAATACCATTTCGTTTCAATTTTGTAATATTATATTTTTTCCAAATATTTAAAGAGTTATTAAATGGGTGCCCCACCCCTGCCCCCTCCCCCCGCCACACACACACGCACACCTATGCACACACACACACACACACCCCACCCCTACCCACCCCACCCCCACCCCCTCCCCCCACCACGACCGTGACAACTACATATATTGTTTATCAATAAAATTATGACATGAGATAATTATAATTGTAGCATAAATTTCATTATCATGGGTTTGACCTAATTGAATTAAATGAACAATACTTTTAGCCCTTGTTATTCATCAAATTTGAGGCAAGTTAATTAGAATATTTGTATCGAGCCTATGTGATTGATATGGATTAATTCTATTACATTTATAATTTAACTAATAGAGTTGAATTTTAATATTAATCCTTTGGTTTATTTAACTAACTTTGGTTTGGTTTATTTCTAGTTGAATCTGAGTTATAATTTTTAGATTATGTATAGGAATTGAATTTTAATATTAATCCTTCATAAATCCCTTGAATACATGCATAAATTTGTAGAGATTGAAATTAAATTGCTTGAGATTGAATTTCTATGCTTCGGGGTCATTATTTGAAAATACTTAATTACCCTTTGAAAACCTTTCATAACACACCTATGTATTAAATATGGGTTAGACCTCTTAGCTTGCTCAACCACCCATTTACACACTTACTTTACCTTTTATTTACATTATGGATATTAATCAATTCACACGTTTTTTGTCCACTTCAACCTTTACTGAAACATTTATTAATTCATTCAAGTTAGGTAAAACCACGCAAGTATCTAATACAAATATTATCATTCAACAAATTAAGTCCCATCGATAATAAACCTCCTCCCCCACCCTGCCCCACCCCGCCCCACCCCAATATTTTTCAACACTGTATCCCCCAATAGTAATAATGAATTAACATATAATTTTCAACTCCAACAACATATGCTTCAACTTAACCCAATCTTCCCAATAATACCAACTAATCAACACCCAACATCCAAATCCAACAACATAGGTCTAGAACCAAAGTTTGTACATAATAATTTATAGTCTCCAAGAAAGTACCATTTTTATTCATAATATTTACGATTATCAGTTTCTCGTGTATTAGCCAAATTTCCACCCCACCCTGCCCCCCTCCACCACACCCTTCCCCACCCCCTGCCCCCCTCCCCCACCCCCGCCCCACCCCGCCCCACCCCCTCCCCCACCCTGCCCCACCCCGCCCCACCCCCACCCCATGCCCCACCCCGCCCCACCCCGCCCCACCCCCACCCTGCCCCACCCCCACCCCCTGCCCCACCCTGCCCCACCTCGCCCCACCCCCCACCCCCTCCCCCACCCTGCCCCACCCCGCCCCACCCCCTGCCCCCCTCCACCACCCCCTACCCCCATCCCGCTCCACCCCCCACACACGCACACACATACACACATATATATATACACATACACACATAAATATACAGACAAATATATATATATATATAAATGGAAGAGAGAGAGAGAGAGAGGGAGGGAAGGGTGTGGGAGGGAAAAAAGAAGGGGGGGTAGGGTTTTTGCTGGAAAAGTTGTCACGGTCGTGTCAAGGTCTTTAACCGTGACACGAATTGTCACGGTCATTGACCGTGACACGACCGTGACAAATTGAATTGTCACGGTCGTGTCACGGTCAATGACCGTGACAATTAGTTGTCACGGTCGTGTCAAGGTCAATGACCGTGACATAAAACGCGTGTTTTTTTGTCACGGTCAATGACCTTGACAAGGCTGGCCGGCTGAAAGGTGACAATTTGCCCATTTTGGTGTAGTGGTAGTGCAACCTTCGGTGAGGAAGAGGCCCCGTACCGCCCTTTGAGAGACATCTTATATCCCGAGCGCACTGTCACTCCGGGATGCATTTTACTCCCGTATAATGAAGGGCAATTTCGCTTTAGGAATGGGATGATCCAGATACTTCCCAATTACTATGGAATGGATTCAGAAAAGCCATATCTCCACATCATGGAATTTGAGGAGGCGTTTGATACCCTCAGCGATCAAACTTGCACAAAACATGTGATCTGACTCAAACTCTTCCCATTCTCGCTAAAGGACAAGTCTAAGACCTGGCTATGGTCTTTACCTCCAAACTCGATTTCATCATGGAATGAGTTACAATCTAAATTTCTCAAGAAATGCTTCCCTACACATCGAACGAACTCCATTAAGGCTCAAATTCAAACCTTTCGATAATTAGAAAATGAGTCGTTCGATCGATGTTACGAGCATTTTAACGAGTTAATCACTTCATGACCTCATCATGGACTTGATAAACTACAAATCATTTACTTCTTCCATAATAGGCTAAATATAAATTCTAAACAACTCGTTGAAACCATGTATGATGGCCCCTTTGTCGACTTTGACGCCAACGATGTTGAACTTCACCTGAGGTATGTCGCTGAGACTACCCAAGCATGGGATACATCTGACCCTAATGCTCATAATCTAACTCACCAAATGGCCATCACTCCATCGGCGTCCGACCTATTTCACGTAGAAAAGAATACTATAATGGGCAGTCGAGTTGATATACTTGAGAAAGGAATGCGAGAAATACTTGAGATATGTGTAAGAGGACCAAACGGCTCTATCCCAAACCCCATTGAGAAGGTGTGTGCTATTTGTGAGGCTTACATTCAACAGAGAAATGCCCGATGATACCCGCCTACAAAGTTATGCTTCAAGAGCAAGTGAGTGGTATAGGAGGATTTAAGGGTAATTTCAGTGCGCCGCACGGGAATTCTTATAACCCTTCATGGAAAAACCATCATGGTTTTAGCTATGGGCAACCGAATGCTGCGATGAATCCTAATTCACATGTTTCCCCTCCTCCACCATCGCACTTTGAACAAGCACCACACATGCAAGGACATGTGTAGACACCACCACCTTCGGTCCATATATCACTCCACCGGAAAGAAATCTCGAGGATACGATAAACCAATTCAACACTGCCCAGAATGAAACCACTGCTAGACATGAGTGCATGATCAATGATATAAATGCGAATATTTTAAAGTTGCAATCATCGTTGAGTATCCAAGAGAAGGGCAAGTTTCCTTCCCAGGGTCAAAGACCTCCCCAAGGTCAAACTAGTGTTAGCTCCACCTTTACGGAACATCAGGAGAAATGTCAAGCTGTGACCACTCTTCGTAGTGGAAGAGTCGTTGATTTATCACCTCCTCCACACGACGCAACCAAAGACAAGGAGATTTTGCCTGGCACGAAAGAGGTCGAAGATTTCCCCTTAAAAGAGAGTGATAAAGAAGACACTAGTGAGCCCGAGGTAGTAGTGAAACCACCCTCCGCGGAACCATTTCCTCAAAGATTAGTTCCCGCTCATAACAGGACCATAAGTGAAGAAGTGATAGAAGTACTTAAGAACGTAAAGTTGAACTTACCTTTCCTCGATGCAATACGGTCGATTCCATCCTATGCTAAAGCCATAAAAGACTTATTAATAGTCAAGAGGAGGATGAAGGTAAAAAAGAACGTGTTTCTAGCACAAAATGTGAGCTCAGTCCTTCTTAACGATCTTCCCCCAAAATATAAAGATCCCGTTGCCCCCGCCATTTCCTGCACTATTGGAGAGAACAAATTCGAAAAAGCCTTACTCGATTTGGGAGCAAGTGTCAACATTCTCCCTTATTCAATTTATAAGAAACTTGATTTGGGTGATCTTAAGCCCACAAGGATCACTCTCCAGTTAGCGGATCGAACCATGAAGATCCCAAGGGGTGTAGTTGAGTACGTGATAGTCCAAGTGGACACTTTCTACTTCCCGGTAGATTTTGTCATTTGGGACACATATACCTCCTTGGCCTCGAAAAATCATGTTCCCATCATCCTTGGACGCCCATTCTCAGCTACGGCTAACGCAGTGATCAATACTAGAAATGGGAAGATGAAAATCACTTTTGGGAATATGACTTTGGAAACAAACATCTTCAACATAGCCCAATAAGCAGAGGAAGAAGATGATCTTCACACGGTGAATTTAATTGATGAGGTCGTAGAAAAACACTTTGAGGAAAATACTGTAGAGACGCCTTAGAAGTTTGCCTAGCTTCTAATCATGAGAGTGAGGGCGCCTATACCGAGTTTGAGAAGGATATAGAGGAGTTGAGAGGCTTGCTCGATGAGAGAGCGTCGGACGAGGACGCAAGAGATGTTAATAGGGTTTCTCAATTCAAAGAGTTACTGCCAAGGGAATCACGCATGGTGCCCTCTAGCGACTCATTCCCGACTCTCGAGTTGAAGAAACTACCCTCTAATGTCAAATATGTTTTCCTAGGTGAAAGTGAGACATTTCCTGTTATTGTATTCTCTAACTTAGATGAAGAGCAGGAGGGTAAATTATTAAAGATTTTGAGGAAGCACCAAGATGCTTTTGGTTGGTGTATAGCTGATTTAATGGGGATAAGCCCCCTAATTTTCACCCATAAGATTCATCTTGAAGAGGATGTTCAACCCTTGAGAGAAATGCAGAGACGTCTAAATCCCATAATGAAAGTTGTGGTGAGGAATGAAATTATATGTCACACCCCGCAAAATCCGACAGATGGGGTGGCCAGTCACCGCCGCCGAACTATGTCGGGCGTGAACTAAATAAATATCATTCTTAGCATGAGATAGATATGAGACAAAAATAAATCAGTCCATAAGATAAATAATTGAATCAATCCCAAATGATCATAAACAGCTAAGCGATAAAAGATCCATCACATGCTAACTCTGAATAAATCCAATCTCCAAAAATGATTAAATAAAATCTAAATAATAAAGATCTTAATAATCCAACAGAGATCCTCTAAACAACTTTGGAACCGAATGGCCTAATAAAACCTAAATAAAGTCTCATAATTAAATACGACTGAAGAGGAAAGTCTAATTAAACTATGCCATAAAAAGAAATAACTTCAGCCGCTCCTCCAAATGATAACTCCAATAATCCTATGCAGCTCCTCCAAAACTTACCCTGAAAAGGTTAGTCAACGCATGGGTCAGAGCCAAAGCCCCGAGCAAGAATACACATGACTCTCCTCAAATAAGATCCTTGAATCCAGACAGTAGCATTATACGCAATAAATATCACAATAGAGTATTTTAAATTAAGCAAGATAATTAAACGTGATAAATATAAATCACTAACTACCCGAGAGATCCCTATTGTAGACTAACACACCAATGTGGTTTAAATTCCCAAGTCCCACAATGTTAATTTAATTTAATTAACTAACTTTTCTTATATCATCAAGTTATTATGGCGTTCCTCCCGCCTCGGGTGATTTCTCCACCAAAATACACATCCCCTTGTCAAAACACCGGCTGGCCTGTTTAAACTGTCGGCCCTCGCTGATTATGTCGCCAATATATTTTAATACCCGTCTTATTTTCTTAGGTATTAATTCTCAATTTTCTCAATTCACAATTTCAAATTACCCCTACCTTTTATCGATGTGAGATCCTCAAAATACCCCTTAATTCCATACCTAAGGGTCCCCAAGTTATCAATACGTCCTACCCTATGTATAGAAGGATTTTCTAACATAAATCTCAACCTAGTCTCATACCTAGTCTAGCGTAACGATGATAAAGTAATAAAAATCAGCCCACCCCCGATATGATAAAAAAAGCACAATAATCTACTCTCATTAGTCCCATACCTAGAAGGCGTAAATCATCAAGAGGCCTACCCACTAGTCCCATATCTAGAAGGCATCCTAAAATATAGGGAGAGCAAAATTACCCAACAACCCGTCGTCACAAAGGAAATATAATAATACCAACAAGTCACACCAATAAGAATAATTAATCAACGTATAAAACTACACACGGTAGTCAAATTCAATCAAATCTTTAATTAAATTATCACAACGTCAAAAATACCCAAATAATATCATTTAATTATTTAAATTAAATATACCGCTATTTCATCATTTAAAACATCAAAATTCTAATTTCATTGTTTCAACACAAATTACATGAGTTAACCCAAATCCATTTATTTTAAAACTAGGGTTTTTCTACATGCAACCTACACCAATAAAATCCAAAATCACTCATTAATCATACGTACCCAAAGGGTTATGAATATTATTCAGATTAAAATATTTTATAAAAAGAGCCCCATAGTTAGTGTCCACTTTTTTCTAATTAAGTTATTAATTATTTTTAAGAAAATATGTAATTAAGTGTTTAGGCGACACTTAAAACGTATAATACTAAAGGAAAAGAATAGATTATTCATGCTTATGAAGATCGTGTTAAAAATATGATTAGAAATCTGAATTCCTCTCGAAAAATTAGCAAAGAAGTGTTCTTGAATCAATCTTGATTAAGCCTCCCAAAACTTGTGACAAAAACTTGATTGTGTTGGAGGTTGATGATTATGACTGAGAGAAAAATTATTTGGAAGTGTTCTATGGAGAAAAAACTTGAGAAAAAGTGATTATAAAAAGTACCCCCCACGATTAATGAAGCTTATATACTAATTAGGAGTCCTAATCCCATTCAACGTCTACAAAGAAATCGATTCACCGCGTCAAATCTAGGCAGAGTCGATCGATCGACTCCCAAGGTCGATCGATCAATAGAACAGGTACGCCGCCACTGCCATTCTCCTTCATTCAATACCATTCAACTAAAAATCAATTTTTTTTATTAGTCACGAACTAAATCCGTGACAAATGTTTTTCTTTTTGTAAAGGCTAAAGTTATAACTCTCATAAAAACTTCATTTTAAATCCGATTTCGATTCCGCTTGAAGTTTTATTCTTCTAAAATTATAACCAACATACTTAACCACAAAAAATATTAAATCCAAAATTTTATTTTTCTCGAATATTCCAATTAATTAATTAAATTAAATAATAAAAACACGGGTTGTTACATTGTAAAGCTGTTGGATGCCGGGATTATCTACCCAATCTCGGATAGCAAGTGGGTAAGCCCCACTCAAGTCGTCTCGAAGAAGTGGGGCATGATTGTGATTGAAAATGACAAGTGAGAGCTAGTTCCCCAACGTAACACCACTGGATGGCGCATTAGCATTGATTATTGGAAACTCAATGCGGGAACTAGAAAAGACCATTTTCCCTTACCATTTATCGATCAAATTCTTAAAAGAGTAGCAGGCCACCCTTATTATTGCTTCCTAAATGGTTATTTTAGATATAACCAAATTGAGATAGATTTACTTGATCAAGAGAAAACAACATTCAGTTGCCCCTTTAGAACGTTTGCCTACAAACGTATGCCATTTGGCTTGTGTAATGCACCGGTGACCTTTCAAAGGTGCATGTTGAGCTTATTTAGTGATATGGTTGAGAGAGATCTAGAGGTGTTTATGGACGACTTTAGTATTTTTGGCACCTCCTTCTATGTTTAGTCAATCTTGAGAAAGTACTAGCCCGATGTGTGGAAAAGAACTTAGTGCTGAATTGGGAAAAATGCCATTTCATGGTAACCGAGGGTATAGTTCTTGGCCACATCGTGTCATCCAAAGGGATCTAGGTTGATCGAGAAAAAATAGATGTCATATATTATCTACCCCTACCTAAATCGCTGAAAGACGTGTGCTCCTTCTTGGTCCACACGGGGTTTTATAAACGGTTCATTAAGGACTTTAGCGCCATCGCTAAACCCTTAAGAAATCTCCTCATGAAGGATACCCCATTTGAGTGGAAGAAAGCATGCCAAAGCGCTTTTTAAAAACTGAAAAACATGATTGTATCCGCTCCCATTATGCAAGCTACGGATTGGTCCTTGCCATTCGAGCTTATGTGTGATGCTAGGGATTATGCGATAGGGGCTATTTTGGGCCAAAGAAAAGACAATAAGGCTCATGTCATCTATTACGCTAACCGAGCCCTTATCGAACCACAACTCAATTACTCCACCACGTAGAAGGAGTTGTTAGCGGTAGTATTCTCTCTCGATAAATTTCGGCCCTATCTCATCGGTTCTCCCATCACTTGCTTCACCGACCACGCGGTGTTAAAATATCTACTTACAAAGAAGGATGCAAAGTCGCGCCTCATAAGGTGGATCCTACTCCTACAAGAGTTTATCTCTCCATTAAAGACAAAAAAGGAGTAGAAAACATCATTGTCGATCACTTATCATGGCTTTTGTCCGACGTACCTAGTGATCTTAAACCCATAGACAAATATTTTATGAATGAGTAATTTTTTCCACCTCTTCTTTGCCCTGGTTTGCGGATATAGTGGACTACCTTGTCACGGGAGCCGTCCCTCTCGATTGGACACTGTAATATAAGAAGAGGTTCATCACTTGGTCACGCAAGTCTTTCTATGATGATCCATTTCTTTTTAAATATTGCGCCGATCAGATCATCCGACGATGCGTACCGGATGGCGAAATCCCAAAGGTCATCCAATTATGTCATTCGAAAGCATGTGGAGGCCACTTTTTTGTGAAAAAGACAGCCGCTAAAATTCTTCAATGAGGTTTGTATTGGCCATAATATTCCGGGATGTGAACAAATATTGCAAATCTTGAGATAGATGTTAAAGGATGGGAGTGATTACCCAAAAAGACATGATTCCATTAACACCGATACTCATTATTGAGATCTTTGACTGCCGGGGTATTGACTTCAAAGGCCCTTTCCCCCTATCTTTTAGTTTTCTATACATCCTTATCGCGGTAGACTACATTTCTAAATGGGTGGAAGCTATAGCTACCAAGAAAATGATAATAAAGTGGTGATAAAATTCCTACAGGAACACACACTTTCTGGCTTCGGTGCTTCTAAAGTGATAATTAGTGATAATGGCACGCACTTTTGCAACAGGCTATTCGAGAAACTCATGAGAAATTATGGCGTCGTTCACAAGGTTGGACGACCTATCACCCACAAATGAATGGACAGGACGAATTGGCAAATCGTGAAATCAAGCAGATACTAAAGAAGATCGTCAATCCCGACCGAAAAGATTGGTCCCTTCGATTAAACGATTCGCTATGGGCCTACCGTACCGCATACAAGAACCCACTCGAAATGTCCCCATTCCGCTTTGTGTATGGCAAGCCTTTTCATCTTCGCGTTGAGTTGTAGCATAAAGCATATTGGGCCATTAAGAGATTAAATTATGATATATACAAAGCCAGTGAAGCTCCCAAGCTTCAACTGAATGAGTTAGAGGAGATACGCAATAATGCGTATGAGAATGCAAAGATTTCAAAATCCCGGATGAAACTAGCACATGGTAAGATTATCTAACGAAAAGAGTTTCAACTAGGACAAAAGGTACTCCTCTATAACTCCCGGCTTCATCTATTTACAAATAAATTATGGTCCCGATGGATTGGCCCATTCGTTGTGAGAAGCGTATTCCCCCACAGAGCGATAGAGTTGGAATATCCAAAAGGGGGAATGCATTCAAAGTCAATGGATAGTGCCTAAAGCTATATGTTGAGGTGTGCATAGAAGAGATCGACACCATCTGGTTGTCGAACCCCATTTATGGGGTCAAATGAGCTTGAGTTAAGAGGTCGTCGCACCCCCGACGTGTATGGGGTGAATTCTTGTGTATAGTGGTTGAGTGTCGGTAGATTAGCTTGAGTCTGTAGGTAGGTTACGTAAGGTTAGGGAGAGGATCATGCGCATCAACACGCACTTCGTGAGGGGATCGATAAATCAAAGTGGGCGAATAAGCGAGAGAGTATTCAGAAATTCGAGGGTGTAGGATTTGAGTGCAACGGTCTAGAAAGAAGGTTCTACCTGAGATGGAACCGAATCCCCTAATCGGATCAGTTCAGTTTGGATATATCACAAAAAAATAGAACCGAACTGAATCGCCCCTGAACCAGATCGGTTCGGGTTCTGCGATTTTAGTTCTTCCCGAGGTGACCATCCCTCCTCCCTATCCCCTCCTTTTCCTCCATTCTTCCCCCCTTTCCCTCAAAACTTCCCTTCTCCTTTTCCCTCCAAATTCCTTCCCCCCAACCCTCCCCACCACCTATAAAACCCACCTATACCTAACCATTTCCCTCATGCCTCCTCTCTATTCTCCCTCTCTACAACCCTAACTCTCTCATTCCCTATATTCCCCAATCTTTCCATGGCAAATCCCGCTCTTCCCCCGAAATATATGTCCACCGAGATTCTGTCCAATGGCAATGGGGAATACCGCTCCCACATGAATCGCGTATGGTGCGAAAAAAATTTCAACCTCTCCCGCCAAATGCACATTGAGCGCATCGTCAATTGGGACGAGCTGCCCCGCTTCATCCCCAACCTTTTCAGCCAGCGAGGGTGGGCGCAATACCTCCAAGAACCCCACCATGTAGTGTGAGAGGACGAAGTCCGATCTTTCTATGACTCTCTCGTCCGTACGAGCGAGTTCGAGTGCCAAGTCTTTGTCGATGGCCGCCCCATCCCATTTTCCTTGGCCAGTCTCACAAACATGCTACTAGGGGCGTGCCCCACCCGAAAATCTATGACTACCCAACCAACTCCCCCACCATTCCCAAATAGAAATGCATCGACTGTCTCGCTCCCAACGATATTTGGAAAAGGGGTACCTTCCCCGTGGGACGTCTAAACTATAAGGCGCGCATCACCTTCCATATAGTGTGTGCCAACTTGCTCTAAACCTCAAATGACTCGGCAATGTGCCCTCGCCAAGCGACCCTCGTGTACCACCTTTTTGACCCAAACTTCACCCTCAATATGGACCGCATTCTTTATGCCGATATTCTTTACACGGCCTGGGAGCAAAAAGGTGTGGTGCCCCTCCCTTATGCACGCCTTATAACCTCCCTCCTTGCCAACGCTGGTATCCAGCCACCTCACGCTTTCTCACGCCTCCCAAAACCCATTGGGAAGGTGTCATGCACTCGGAGTGCCCAGTATAGGGCTGCCCTTCGAATAGTCCGGGAGGTGGTTAACTTAGAGGCTGCGGCTGAGGACGTCGAGATGGGTGGGGCTGAAGAAGAAGAATATGACGAGGACGATGAATCGAACTTTGATCCCCCGGGTACGGATTTTGATAGCGGCCTTACAATGGTGGAATCCCATTTTGACGGGTTCATTACCCAATACAATCGCGACCAAGCGTCCTATCAAAGGGATCAAGATGCCTACCGCAGGGACGCGAGCATGATGCACCGACTGCAAGCCCATCTATATGAACTCAACTTCAGTGGATCGCCACCAACTTTATTCTATGATCCCTATGATCCCAGTGCACCCGGTCCCTCAAATCCACCCCCCAATGAAGCCCTTATTGTGTGTGTGTTGTGTTGGTTGTTTACACATTATTGGTTGTGTGTTCTACCCTACCCTTTGTAAGACAGTTGTTCAGTTTCTATAAAAATTCTGCATTTCTGTTTCATTTGTTTGTTTTATTTTCTCGCACTTTTAATTTGCGTTGAGTTAGATTTTAGTCCTTTTTACTTGAGGACAACGCAAAAGTCTAAGTTAGGTGGGGGTCACAAGTGCGTCTTTCTAAAACTTCACAAATTTTCAAAAATGCCTAGAAATTTTAAAAAAATCATAAAATCTCGAAAAATTAAAAAATAATTTTTTCAAAATAAATAAAAATTGGAATTCAAATTTTCAAAAATATCATTAAAAGTCGGTTTAAAGTCTCAAATTGTAAAAACATAATACACAAAGCCGAAATTGATCAAAGATGGAAATTGACCGAACATAGACGACTTTGCGACTAAATGTGGAGATTAACAAACTCGGTGAGATTCGAACCTTTCCCTATTGTGAGTTTATAAATCAATCCGAGTAATTGTTAACTCAAAAGTTCTTTTTAGCATCCAATAAGTTGTCGAGGATCTCAATCCTTTCACTTTGATCAGTTATGAAAAATGTGTGTGATATTGCCTTGAAAAACGTGTCAAAATAGATCTTTAAACTTAATTCATCTCGAAACGCATATGGTAACGCAATTAGTATTTTGGACAATGAAGTAGGCCCTCGTTTGTCACCCAAAAATATTGGCCATAAAAAGTAGCAAAAAATTATCCCTTTTGTAACCAAAATTAAGCCGAATAAACTTCTCCCTTTCGTTTGACAACCCGAAAACCCCCCAATTACGTCGGAATTGTGAAAAAGAGATTGTTGATACCAAATTTAGTCTGCTGATGTGGATCAGTTAAGTGGAGACACGTGTCAATCTACATGGCACTTACAAATATTTCTGAACAACACCTTGACTTCGAGGAACTCAACCTCCCCGACCAACTCAGACACTCCGAGCAACAGGTGTTCACCGAGCAACTCATGAATACCGAGCTACTTAGGCGGTCCGAGCATCTTAAGCGGTCCGAGCTGCATCTCGTATAGAGAATTAATGTCCGGATAATCAACAGATCGACTGCGCATTAAATGCTCATTATTATCATACAGATGTATACGCCTGTTGGACAACTATGTATTACCCTTTCACATTTACAGCCCGAGGGCTATAAATAAATTATATCGTCTTCATTGTAAGGGGACTCAAATTTTTTTGGTAAAATCTAATATCGAGAATTCCCAAACCGTCTACAATAACAAAATAGTGGACGTAGGCCATTACTTTAAGGCTGAACCACTTTAAAAATCTTTTATCTTGTTTATTTTTATCCGTGATTGATTAATTAGAGCTAATCTAACTTTTTACATCAACAGATTGGCGCCGTCTATGGGAAACAACTGTAATTATCGTTTTTCACCAAAATAATTTATTACCAACGGCTGATAATCCTGAATCCAGTAATCGAAATGCTGGAAACCCCCCGAATCCATCCGCTCCTCCAAATATCCAAGATCTGGCTGGAATTATGGCCAATTTGGCTCAAGGTCAGACGTCCATGCAAGAGACTATGCGACAACTCATGCAAACTATCCAGGGTGGAGCGCCGACCCATTCAGGACAATGAAGTGTTCAAAGAAATACCCATTTACTTTCTTCGCGTATTAGGAAGAACGATTCATATCGCACTGAGAGATCTGATGATTTTTCTTATCAACCGGGTTGAACTTCGTCAGTACGAGCCACAGATGCTGAACAACACATCACTCTCTCTCCAAAAAGGACTAGTGCATTGGAGAGATTAAGTAGGGTATCTCCTTTTGATCGATTGGGCCCTAGGAAGAATAAAAGTCCTCTTAAGGTTGTGTCGAGAAACTTTCGATGACCATCTGATCTAAGAGAGGGTTCTGCCTAATCATAACCAGTTGCTCGACATGATAAATCCCAGGAAGCGACTTCAACACGATCAATTGCTCGAACCAATAGGCCCGAGGAGGGAAATGATGCATGGAAAGGCTCTATTCAAAAATTGGAGGATCGACTAGGGGAAATGGCTAAGGCCAAGAATCCTCTACAAAGAACTTTTGTCCAAGGGACGCCTTTTATACAGGCAATTTTGGATTTTCGCACACCATCGAAGTGCAAAGCACCTGTTGTGACCCCTAAATATGATGGAAAAGCTGACCCTGTCCTTCATATAAAACAATACCAAGCTGCTGTCGACATCTATGCCGTGCCAGACTAGATGAGATGCAGGGCATTTTTGGGAACTCTTACCGGATCTGCATAGATATGGTACAATAATCTTCCTCGGGGGAAGATTTTAACTTTCTTACAACTGGATGAGCTCTTCATTGGAAATTTTTGTTTTGGAGCAAAACCAGTTAAACGAGTGGCACATTTGTTAAGTGTTAGACAAAAAACAGGTGAGAGCACCAGGGATTACATAACTCGTTTCAATAACGAGAAGCTCGAAGTTATTGATTACGAGAAAAAGACATCAATTACTGCTTTGATGAGTGGACTGTTGCCCAATAAATTGTACTATACTTTGGCCAAAGATCCACCCAGAACCATGTCAGAACTAATGGCAAAAGTGGCCAAGATCATGAATGCCGAGGAGGCTATGGCTGCAAAGAAGAACATGGACACCAAAGAGACCAAGTTGGAGGTTGATAAGGCTAAAAAGAAAGAACATAAGAATAATGGTGGTGACAAGCAGTCAAAAGCAAAGCCATCATGGGAAATATTGAAGAAATTTGAAAATTATACTCCTTTGAAAGTAGACATAAACTATGTCCTGGAAGAGATCAAGAACAACGAGGAACTAAACTGGCCTGAGAAAATAAAGACAGATCCTGACAAGAGGAATAAGGCCAAATATTGCGAGTTCCATAAAGACCATGGTCACACGACCAAAAATTGCATAGCTCTCCAGAAATGAAATCGAAGCACTCATCAGACGAGGAAAGTTGTGGCCAAGTATGTTGATCAAAGAAATGAAAGAAAAAGCAACGACCGAGCAAGACAGAGGTCTAGATCTCCTCGTCAAGAAAGAAAAAAACAAGAAAAGAGATTATGAAGATGATCCAGAAGACGACCCCGATCTCTCCAAGAGACCAAGATAGCCAGAGCGTGAGGTATTTTCAATTCGTTTTGGATCATTTGATTGCAATGTTATTACAGGTGGAGATGCAGGAGGTGTGGACCTTACTACGGAAATGAAAGCTTACCTCAATGAGGCTCAAGCTTGTTCATACATTCAGCGAATAAATCTAGCTGAGGATGATCGCCCGAGGAAGGTGAACAAAGAAAAACTGGTCATCGGTTTCTCCAAGAACGACCTCGCAGGTGTACTATATCCTCATGATGATCCACTGGTGATCAAAATGAGGATGAAGGAAGTAATAATCTCAAGAGTACTGGTGGATAATGGTAGCTCGGTGGATATCATGTTCTACTCATGCTTCGATAGTTTAAATCTAAAGTTGTCTCAGTTGGAACCTTATCACAGTCCCCTCCTCGGGTTTGATGGCGAGAAAGTCTTTCCACTTGGGACGATAAAGTTGGATATATTCATTGGTACATGGCCTGCTTTTCGAACATAAAGAGTACGTTTCTTTGTGATGGATAAGAATTTCCAGTCAGCTTACAATATCATCATGGGAAGGGTAGGTTTGGAGAAGTTTTAAGCAGTACCATCTACTGTACATCAATGTCTGAAGTTTCCAACCAATTTTGGAGTAGGAGTTGTAAAGGGTGACCAAAAGGTAGCTCGGGAATGCTACTATTCATCTGCCGAGCAGGAAGAACTGGAGGAATCTAGGAAGAAAGCTACTACCTATCAAGTGGATGGAGGTGTAGAGATTGAAACCTTAGATCCCAGAGACGAGTCGCAACTCGTGAAAGGTCAGGTGGTGGAAGCTACTAAAAATGTCATTTTGTACGACGAGCACCCGGAACGAACAACTCAAATAGGTTCGGTGTTGGATGTGTCACTAAAACAGGAATTGATAGCATTTCTAAAAAACAAAAAACAAAATTTTTCTTGGAGTCATGAGGACATGCCAGGAATAGACCCAA
The DNA here is from genome assembly GCA_949130495.1 of Sambucus nigra. NCBI lineage: Eukaryota > Viridiplantae > Streptophyta > Magnoliopsida > Dipsacales > Adoxaceae > Sambucus > Sambucus nigra. Next base: position 528,554,334 of record OX422214.1, read on the forward strand.
ATTTCTTATGTCACGAGCTCAATGTAAATAAGGAAATCAAGCCAGTGAAGCAGAGAAGAAGAGTGTTCAGTCCCGAGAAGAACCAAGCTATACAAGAGGAGGTCGAGAAGCTCCAAAAAGCTTTCTTTATTGAAGATGTCAAATATCAAGACTAGTTGGCTAATCTGGTGATAATGAAGAAGAAAAACAACAAGTGGAGGATGTGTGTAGACTTAACCGACCTCAACAAGGCTTGCCCAAAGGGTCATTTTCATTTGCCCCAAAATGATCAATTAGTGGATGCTACCTCGGGACACTAGTTATTGAGCTTCATGGATGCTTATTCTGGTTACAACCAAATTAAAATGAAACCTGAAGACAGGGAGAGTACCTCTTTCATTACCCCTAGGGGAACTTATTGTTATAATTTTATGCCTTTTGGTTTGAAAAATGCAGGTGCAACATATCAGCGGCTGATGAACAATGTGTTTGCAGAACAAATCAGTTGCAATATGGAAGTTTATGTTGATGATATGCTAACGAAAAGCAAGAGAGATGATTACCATCTAATTGACTTAGGTCAGACCTTTGATCAACTAGATAAATATCAAATGAAGTTGAATCCCACCAAGTGCTTATTCGGAGTACGAGAAGGCATGTTCCTCGGGTATATTGTCAACCAATGAGGAATCGAAGCAAACCCAGAGAAGATCAAGGCTCTATTGGGACTACGATCTCCAACGATGAAGAAGGAAGTACAAAGTCTCACTGGGCGAGTTGCAGCACTTAATAGATTTGTGTCACGAGCAAAAAATAGATGCCTCCCATTCTTCAAAACACTCCAAAAAACGTTTAAATGGAATGATGAATGCGAGAAGGCTTTTCAAGAGTTGAAGAAATATCTGGGAGCACCTCCACTGTTATCCAGGTCAGTGATAGGGGAAAGATTGTACTTGTATTTGGCAGTGTCAAAGAATTCAGTTAGCTCGACATTGATAAAATGGAGGATGGAGTGCAAAAACCAATCTATTACACTAGCAAAGCCTTCCAAGGAACAGAGATCAGATATCCAAGACTGGAAAAGTTGGCACTAGCATTGATCGAGGCGAGTAGGAGAATGAGGTCGTACTTCCAAGCTCATACCATAGTTGTGTATACTGATATGCCATTGAGGCAAGCTCTTTATAAACCAGAAAAATCAGGGAGATTGATGTACTGGGTAGTAGAACTTGGTGAATATGACATAGTTTATGAACCTAGATCGTCGCTTAAAGGGCAAGCAGTAGCAAATTTTATAGAAGAATTCACCTATCCTGATACCCCCGAAGAGCAAATGCTGAACACCGACCAACCTGTGGATGTTACAGGATCATCAAATTCAAACCCCGACTAACTTAGGTCGGGTGACGAGCAAGAAAATATGGTCGATGAGCAGCAAGAAGTGCTAGAGGAGGATAAAAGGAAACAACAGATATTCCACCGAGGAACTCTGTCCGATCAAAAATTTAAAGACGAGTTACCTATATGGAATCTATATGTGGATGGATCATCTTGCACTACAGGTTGTGGAGCAGGGATTATTTTGAACAACCCGGATGAGGTCGATGTGGAGTATGCTATGCGCTTCCAATTTAAATCTTCTAATAATGAGGCTGAATATGAAGCTATGATTGCAGGTCTTAGTTTGGCAAAAACCATGGGGGCAGAGCAGGTTATTATATTTAGTGACTCACAATTAATCGTAAATCAAATGCGGGGAGTATATACAGCCAAAGGAGAATTAATGATCAGGTATCATGCAAAAGCGATGGAGATTTTATCAAGCCTGATTACAGTACAGATAATTAGAATACCAAGATTGGAGAATGCAAGAGCAGATGCCTTAGCTCGGTTAGCTTCAGCCACACGCACCGAGCTATGAAGAATAATCCCAATAGAATTCTTGGCTAGTCGGAGCATAGATGAAGATCTGATGATGAGCTTTATTACCCTTGATTTAGGACCATCTTGGATGGATCCTATCAGGGCATATATTGAGAAAGGGAAGTTAACAACTGACAAACTCGCAGCCAAGAAACTGAAGTTTAAAGTTGCTTGTTATGTATTGACCAATGGTGTTCTATATAGACGAGGAATTATAGTTGGCTTAAAGAGATGTGTACATCCCACCGAGGTGAAATACTTGATCGAAGAAGTCCATGAAGGGTCTTGTAGAGCCCATGTAGCTGGTCGGACACTTCTGCAAAGGATAATGACGCATGGATACTATTGGCCGACAATGAGGGCAGATTGCAGAGCCTATGCCAAAAAATGTGACAAATGTCAATGCTTCTCCACTATCCGAAGAACTCCCCAAGCATTGTTGACACCCATTACTTCCCCTTAGCCATTTGCCATGTGGAGAATTGACTTGGTCGGGCCACTTCCAACGACCAGAGGAAGGTTTAAATATCTCGTCGTCGTAGTGGATTACTTTACTAAATGGGTGGAAGCCGAGCCCCTTATCAATATAACATATGACAAAGTGTATCAATTTATATGGAAGAACATCATTTGTAGATATGGTCTTCCTCATGCATTCATCATAGACCATGGAACCCAATTCGACAATGAGGAGTTTGCTGCGTATTGTCATCAGTCGAACATATTGAAAACCCACTCTGCACCAGGCCACCCTCAAAGCAATGGACAAACTGCAGTGACAAACAAAACGCTGCTAAATGGCCTGAAGAAAAGATTAAATGATGTAAAGGCAAATTGGATCAACGAGCTGCATTCTGTACTATGGGCTTATCGTACTACTCCACGAGCAGCCACATGAGAATCTCCATATATGCTGGAATTTGGAAGTGAAGCTGTTATACCTGCCGAGCTGGGTCTCCCCACACACAGAGTGCTGAATTTCAACTCTCCTATCAGTGACTTGATGAGAAGATTAGATTTGGATATGCTCCAGGAAGTTAGAGAAGAAGCAGCAATCAGAAACGTTGCATACCAGCAAAGGACAGCTCTGTTCTACAATAAGAGAGTAAAGAAATGCGACCTGAAAGAAGGAGACCATGTGCTAAAGAAAGTAATTCAAAAGCATAACAAACTGGAAGCTAACTGGCATGGGCCCTATAGAGTAATAGAGGTTGTTCGACCAGGGACGTATAGAATCGAAACCTTAGAAGGAGAGGAGTTTAAGAATGCATGGAACGCAGAGAATCTGCTCAAATATTATCAGTAATTTAATCTCTATGTAATGCAGTTTTCTTCGATATGAATAAAGTTTTGGATATTTCGCCCAATTATCTCCTTTTGTTGAAATTTTTTCAGATTACTAGTGCTACACACTAAGCATCAAGCCCAGAAACACCAATTACGGTTGGTTGGGAAGAAAATCTACCAGCTAAAAACTAGTGCTATACACTACGCATCAAGCCCAGAAACACCATCTACGGTTGGTTGGGAAGAAAATCCACCAGCTAAGGCTTGTCGGAATAAGAAAATGCACCAACTATAGTTGGTTGGGAATAAAAAATTTCCCACATACACCAACTACGGTTGGTTGGGAAGAAAATCCACCAGCTAAGGGTGGTCGGGAATAAAAATTTCCCAGAAACACCAACTACGGTTGGTTGGGAAGAAAATCCACCAGCTAAGGCTGGTCGGGAATAAGAAAATCCACCAACTATAGTTGGTCGGGAATGAAAAATTTCCCAGAAACACCAACTACGGTTGGTTGGGAAGAAAATCCACCAGCTAAGGCTGGTCGGGAATAAAAATTTCCCAGAAACACCAACTACGGTTGGTTGGAAAGAAAATCCACCAGCTAAGGCTGGTCGGGAATAAGAAAATCCACCAACTATAGTTGGTCGGGAATGAAAAATTTCCCAGAAACACCAACTACGGTTGGTTGGGAAGAAAATCTACCAGCTAAGGTTGGTCGGGAATAAAAATCCACCAGCTAAGGTTGGTCAGGAATAAAAATCTACTAACTAAGGTTGGTCGGGAACAAAAACCACCAACTCCGGTTGGTCGAAAATAGTTGGTTAAACAAATGAAAGTCATTTCAGGGCTTAAAATTAAAAAAGTGATATATTTCTTGATACTTATGACATTTTAAACTACCACCATAGTTGGTCAAAAATCGAAATATCACCAACTCTGGTTGATCGTCAGATGACTATCATCAATTCAGGATAATCAACAATAAGCTTTCACCAACTTTAGTTGATCGAATATTTAAAATAACACAATATTGTTATCTTTTTAACAGATATACATGAACATTCATTAATAAATAAAAGAAATATTTTACAGAATATTTTCAAGGCAATGACAATTAAGATTGCAAAGAAAAAAAATTTCATTAAATCTAGAACAAAATACATTGAGAATGAAATACATAAAAAATTGTTACATCAAGAATCCTATTCTATTGGTTTCTTCCCCTCTGCCTTTGAAACAGGTTCTTCACCAGTGAGAGGATCGTCTAAGGCATAGGGGGAATTGATGAAATTTAGATCTTTGAGCATCCTGACATTCATTACCGACGGCCGATCAAGTAGGTGTTCAGGGCGAGATATCTCGAAATTAGAATGAAGATTGTAGTCACCGAGATACTTTGAAATCAGACATTGAGGAATGGCCCGAGCAGGAATCCAACCCATATCAAGTTTGAAAGGTGACACTGGTAACTCGAGCAACCCAGGGTCATAGTAATTCCATAAATAGTGACCCTGCTCCAGCTGCAGCACACCCAAGGCATTCAACCATCCTTGCTTGTACCCCTCGTTGTTCGACTGATGGATCCGATCATTGAGGTGATTGAGGGCTTCATTATAACCAGCCATCCAGAACTCTCTGGGCTGCTTATGGAATTGATAGGTTAACCTCTCCAGTTGCTCGTGGAGGTTCTTCGTTAAAAGTTCTTTACTCTCTAAGGCAGACTTTTGTGCAAAGAGCTGCTCGTCCAGATTCAGAATCTTCTTGGACATCTCAGCTAATGCTTGATTCTTCGCCATTAACTGGAAGGCCTGATTCTCTAAAGATGATTGAGTTCTTTGTTCTTTAACAGTAACCCGAGCAGTCCTTGCTCGTCCCCAAGAAGCTCTTGCTCGTCCGCGAGCAGAGGTAGAAGGACCAGTTCTCTTCAAGGTTTTCAATTCGTCTCTTAGATTGGCATTTTTGACCTCCAAGAAAGAAAAACCTTCATCATTGATAGGAACCAAGGCTCCCGAGGTAGAGGCTACAGATTTCAGCTGAGATATCTCTCCTTGCAAATTATTGTTTTCCTTCTCTAACAATTTGGCGATCTGCCTATGCTCTTCAACCTCGGTCTTCAAAGTCCTTTCCTTTATATCATAAGCAGCAACCAACTTATCATATCCCTTATCAGCACTTAGTTGATGATACTTCTTCTCATATCCCTGATGCAGAAGTATGGTAGACTCCTTGTACTGTTGTTGAAGTTCCTCAAGGGTACCCTGGAGATCTTCAATCATCTCATAGTATGTCACATTATTAGCAACTGCACGGTCGAGCAGGCATTTCAAATACTGGTAGGCTTCAACTGCTCATTCTGAAGCATCTGGACCGAGAATATCGACAATTTGAGATTCATTAAGTCAGCATGACTAGCCTTGAAGTAGTCGTTACATTTTTTCATCAGTTCTATATCATGGGCTGCCAAGAGTTCCATTCTAGCCATAAACTAGTAAAGAAAAGAGATATAAAGAATCAATAAAATGCAGACAGAGGAAGAAGAATAAAAGCAGAGCAAGAAAAAGGGAGTTAAGTTGCACAACCAAAAACTTCAAATTTTATTACATCATAAAAGAAGTACATAGCCCAAAGTTACATTTAATAAAAAAGCAAATAGAAAAGTTCGAACAGCTCTACACTTTCTCCTTGTCTCCTAAAACTTTATCGAGAGGCTGGGACGAAGAGGTAGGTTGCTCGGATGGCATAGAAGGTTGCTCGGAGGGTGTTGGAAATTGCTCTGTTGAAATACTAGTTGGTTGAAGTTGCTCGTAGGAGGTCTGGACAACCGAGGGATGAGAAATATGATCTCCGATCACTATAGAGGATTCCTCGAAAGCAGCTTCGTCTTCTTCTTCTTCCCCGGGAGAAGGAGGGGGGCCAGGAATGTGTCGCTGAAATATGTCTGAATTCTCATCGACATTCATCTCTCTCAGAGAAGCCACCCAACCATCCCTGAAATATTTAAGGCTGCCATACTCCATTTGTGAGATCATGGCAGCCAAACCCTTATTCCAACCCTTGTTCCAGCCAGTACAGAAGGACTTCTTAACAACAAGTTTCCTCTTCGCCTTCTCTGAGTAAACCCTCTTAGTCATGAGTTCCTCGGCAGCTTTTAATTTCCTTTCTGCCTCTTACCTCAGGCGATCCGCTTCACGGAGTTTTCTTAACTCCTCTTCAGCAGCTTTGAATTTGGTCTCAAGCTCTCCAGTATTTTGGAGCTTTCCCTCGAGCTCTTTATTCTTACTTTCCAAGTCTTTTATCTTCTTCTCCAAACCCTTGGAGACTTCAACAACTTTATCTCTCTCTTGCTCGGTGGCTGTTAGTTGCTTCCCCCAAGCAACTTTGTCTTCGTCATACTTTCGACAAGAATCCTTTAAGGACTGTGACAGACCTACAAGATCCTCCTCCACACCTGACGATGAGTCAGAATGGTGTTGAAATAAATTACCAACTGGAAAGAGAAAATAATTGTAAGTCAGTGCAAGGACATAACATTGAAAAATGAAAGTTTAAAATAGTAATACTTACAGAGGCAATATGTTGAGCTGCCAAGGTAGTAACCCTCTCCCGAGAAAGATTTTATTCAACACCTTGGATCTCGAGGATAGTCCAAGACTTCACCGAGCTCATGGCAGAGCTCGGAGTAACAAAAGTGGGAACACCACTTCCAGTAGTTAGAGGCTGAGAGATGGATTCAACCAAATTGTCCAAGGATCTTTTCTTCAACTTCCTCGTGGGAGCAAGAACATTCTCGACCAACGATGTCGTCTTGGTTGGTGATATAACTATAACCTCACTTGGAGGGGAAATAGCGACAATATTGCTTGGAGCCACAGGGGGCTTCTCGGCAACCTTCTTAGTAGCAACTGGAGGAGGTGCATCAATTTGTCTTGTCCCTTGTTCTGGGATATCCTGCTTACTTTTCGTTGCCTCTCCACCAGTAGAGGCAGACTTATCAAAGAGGGAAGGAGCTCTTCTTCTCTTCATTCTGTCACTGAGAGGAATATGCGATTTAGGAGAAGAATCTTCAGAAACTAGTGCTGGTTCTATATTACTTATCACTGGACGAGCAGTGAAAGACGAGGTATAACTCTTGTACTACAACAAGTATGAGGCTGATCTGATATGTTCATCAGCGACAGTTTGATGCAAACCCCAGATAAGTTTCAGATGCTTTAAATTAACTTCTGTCTCCTTTGGAGACCTTCTTTTGCTGTCAACTGCAAATAAATAAAAATCAAAATATCAGTGACGCATTTTATCGAATATAAAGAAAACATGATTTCAAAAACTAAATAAAATAAAAACAACCTATCCCATTGCCATAGGGAGGGCATCTAGGACCCTGATATACGTCATTTTTAGTTAATGGAGCATGTTGCCAATTTTTCATAACAACCCCATGCTCGAAGTAATCGCTGTTGGCATCTGGGAGATTGACAACTAAAGCCCTATTTAAATACCTAGTTTTCAAATAAAAAGTACTATCACTGACAGCCCATCTATAGCAAAACATAATCTCTGGAATTCCTAAACGGGTTCCATGAATCTGATTTAACCTATGGACTCCATTAACTATTCTCCATGTATTGGGGGCTATTTTTATAGGTACCACGTCAAAATATTGATAGAATTCCAAACACAAGGGATTTGGAGGAAAAAAAAGCCACATTCGGCTACGAAGAGACTGGGGAACCAATGTCCCTCAGCCAAATAAAAATAATCAGAAGGACCAGAAAGTTCTTCCAAAATGACCCAAGAAGGAATAGAAAAATCAGAACGAAATTTATCAAGCGACTCAATAAGGTAAACCATGACGAATAAAGAAAATAAAAGAGAAGGAAGAAGATCTTACAGAAGAAGGGTAGATTAGTTGATAACGAACGATGGAAGGAATGAATGCACAAGATGGAGAAGAAATGGAGAGCTCAAAGATACAGATTTGAAAAAGTAAGAGACGATAGGATTTTCTTCAACACTTAAATACCTTACCTTGGGAAGGGGTAAAAATAATGATTACAAAGAAAGACGTTTGTGCTACCGGCGACTAAAAGGACAAAAAAGGCACAGAGACCAAAGCAGTGAGAAAAATTCAAAAAGTATGATTCTATGAATTCGAAAGGAAAAATAAATACAAGGAAAACACTCCTAAAATTCAGGATGACTATTTAATCCCGCCATATTTCGAGAAGAATGTTCCACACTCCTCAACCTCGAACTGTGAAACATTGGGAGCTTCTGTTGATACCAAATTTACTCTGATGACGTGGATCAGCTAAGTGGAGACACGTGTCAATCTACATGGCACTTACAAACATTTCTAAATAATACCTTAACTTCGAGGAACTCAACCTTCCCGACTAACTCAGACACTCCGAGAAACAGGTGTTCACCGAGAAACTCATGAATACCGAGCTACTTAGGCGATCCCAGTAGCTTAGGCGATCCGAGCTGCATCTCATACAGAGCATTAATGTGCGGATAATCAACAGATCGACTGCGCATTAAATGCTCATTATTATCATACAGATGTATACGCCTGTTGGACAGCTATGTATTACCCTTTCACATTTATAGCCTGAGGGCTATAAATACATTACATCATCCTCATTGTAAGGGGACTCGAAATTTCTTGGTAAAATTTGTTATCGAGAATTCCCAAACAGTCAACAATAACAAAACAGTGGACGTAGGCAATTCCTTTAAGGCTGAACCACTTTAAAAATCTTTTATCTTGTTTATTTTTATCTGTAATTGATTAATTAGAGATAATCTAATTTTTTACATCAACAGAGATAATCCCAGAAATTAAGTCGGGAAAGTGCAGAAAAAAGGGGCAAGAAAAGAATACCTATGCTCAACAAAAATAGCAAGAAAAACAAAAGCGTGGAAAATAGAAAAAAAATAGTAAAAAAGAAAAAAATGAGAAAAAGACCGAAAAAGAACTAATGGACATGATAAGAATATTTTCCAATTCCGAAGTTCCCAACCTTTCCCATATTACCCAATACACCTTTAACCCCAAAAAAAGTCCTAACCGAGTCCTTTATGCAAAATTGGTTACCACATGGAGAGAAAATACACAAAAAGGTAATAAAAGAGATCAAAATGTAAATTAAAGGCAATGTTCCCGCTTTCTTATAACCATAATCTGATGATGAGATTCGGTTACCATAAAATTTCCGTCTTTCTATTTGTACGCGTGAACTTGGTTACAATATATTTACTCTTATAAATCACGCATACCGAGAGAATAGCCACATTCCGAGTGATTCGTTTGTGAGAGTATTCCGTGAGATTTTGAAATCAAAATGAATTTTCGAATAAGTAACGTAATAGTCAATCGGTGGAAATTAGCGGTTAAATTTCCGGCTTCGCACACACGCACTAAGATTTGAGACTCTTGAACTTGAATAAATGATGACTATTTTCTGAAAAAGTTTGAATTATACAAGTTTGGTGTATTTTGATTTTTTTTTCTGTGAGTCAACAACGAATTTTGTGGGTATATTCTCTGCAAACTCTCACGAGACACCACTTAGGGCTATCAATGGATCGAGTCTGGACCCGGACCCGACCCGGATCCGACCCGAATTAATGGATCTGAGCAAATTTTATAGACCCGATTATCCGATTACCCGATTAGTTAATGGACTGGATTTAAATATACATGACTCCGATCCGATAAGGACCCGACCCGACTGTGTATATATATAATATAATAAATATATATTTATATATAATATTAAGTTACAGTTTATATATATAAATTACTATATGTATATAATATATATAGTTACAGTTATATATATATATATATATATATATATATATAGTAAGTTATAGTATAGTAAATAGTAAGTTACAATTATAAAAAACTAGATTTGATCTAATTATTTTAACAGATATAAATGAATAAAGAAATACTAGACAATAGATTTTTAAAGTGGTTCAGCCTTGTGAGAATGGCCTACATCCACTGTTTTTGTATTGCTGACTGTTTGCTTGGAATTATCGATAAGAATGGTTTTCTCAAGAAATTTCGGTCCCCTTAAAATGAGGAGGTTACAATGTATTTATAGCCTTAAGGCCGCACAAATGAAAGGACAATGCGATGTTGTCTATTAGACATGTACATCTGTATGATAGTAATGAGCATTTAATGTGCAGTCGTCTCTTTGATTTTCTTGTTCTGCACGCTAAGTTGCTCGGGCCGCCTGAGTTGCTCGGAACGCTTAAGTTGCTCGGTACAATGAAGTTCCTCAGAGAACATAGGTTGCTCGGGATGCCTGAGTTGGTCGGGGAGTTTAAGTTCCTCGGAATCAGTGTGTTGTTCATTGAAAGTGTTTGTAGGTTCCATGTAGGTTTACATGTGTCTCCATATAATTGATCCACGTTAGCAGACTAAATTTGGTATCAATAGAAGCCCCCAATATTTCATAGTTTGATGTCGAAGAAAAGTATGGGACATTATTCTAGAAAATTGCATAGATTATCAGTTTGTACGGTTTTTAGGGAAACGATCGTTGTATATAACTCCTTTTTGAATGCATAGTATCAGGCCTCATAAATATTTTAAATGTTCATGACCGTTTCGATTTTTGTGCCCCTTTTCTTCTTTTTAGCCGTCGGATACGCAAACGTCTGCCCTTGTAATCATTGCTTTTCTCAATTCTCGAGGTAAAGTATTTAAGCGCGGAAAAATCCTATCGTCTTTCACCTTTCAAATTTGTATCTTTGAGCTATTCATTTTCTCTCTATCTTGTGCCTTTGTTCTTTCCATCGTTCGTTGTCACCTGATTTCTTTTTCTCTGTAAGATTTTCTTCCCTTTCTTCTATTTACTTTGTTCATCATGGTTTATCTTATTGAGTCATTGAATAAATTTTGGTCTGAATTTTCAATCCCTTCGTGGGTTATTCTGGAGGAACTTTCTGAACCCTCTGATTATTTTTCTTTAGTTGAGGGACATTGGTTCCCTAATCTCTTTGTGGCCGAATGTGGCTTTTCTTTTCCTCCAAATCCCCTATGTTTGGAGTTCTGTCAATATTTTGACGTTGTACCTGCAAAAATAGCTCCAAATACCTGGAGGATAGTTAATGGTGTTCATAGATTGAACCAACTCCATGGAACCCATTTAGGGATTCCAGAGATTGTATACTGCCATAGATGAGTTGTCAGTAATTCCACATTTGATTTGAAAACTAGGTTTTTGAATAGGGCTTTAGTTGTCAACCTTCCAGACGCCAATATGGATTATTTTGAGCATGGGGTTATTATAAAAAATTGGCAACATGATCCATTAAATGGAGATGATGTATATCAGGGTCCTAAGTGTCCCCCTTATGGCAATGGAATAGGTTATTTTTATTCTTTGAAATATTTTTTTCTTGGTGTTTGATAAAATGTATCACTGACATTTATTTTTATTTTGTTACAGTTGACAGTAAAAGAAAACCTCCAAAAGAAGCTGACATTAATTTAAAGCATTTGAAACTTATCTGGGGTTTGCACCAATCTGTTGCTGAGGAACATATTAGGTCTGCCTCTTATTTATTGCAGTACAAGAGTTATACCTCATCTTTCACTGCTCGTCCTTGTCCAGTGGTAATTAATTTTGACCAAGTACTAGCTTCTGAGACTAGTGTAGAAAGTTCTTCCTCTGAGTCAATTGCTCCCATCAGTAACCTAATGAAGAGAAGAAGAGCTCCTGCCTTCTTTGATAAATCTGCCTCTACCAATATGGAAGCAAAGAAAAGCAAACAAAATATTCCAGAAGAAGGGACGAGGATTATTGATGCACCTCCTCCTGCTGCTACTGAGAAAGCTGTTAAGAAGCCCCCTGTGGCTCCGAGCAAGATTGTTGCTATTACTCCTCTGAGTGAGGTTATTGTTATATCACCAACAAAGACATCGTCTTTAGTTGAGAATGTTCCTGCTCCTTCGAGGAAGTTAAAGAAAAGTTCTTCGGAGAGACCTGCTGAACTGGTCTCTCAACCTTCAACTGTTAAAGGTGGTGTTCCAACCTTTGTTTCTTCGAGCTCCGCGGTGGGCTTGGTAAAATCCTGGACTATCCCAGAAGTCTAAAGCATTGAGGATTCCCTTTCTCGTGAGAAAATGACAACACTGGATGCTCGACACATTGCCTCAGTAAGTATTGTTAGAATGATTCTTTCACTTTGTAATATTATGTTCATATATTGACTCATCGTTATTTCTTCCTCCATCTGGTGACGTGTTTCAACAGCCTTGTGAAGCAGGATGAAGCAATCAAGGCTTCAAGTTCCTTGGGAGGGGTAGAGGAAGCATTCGTTGGTCTGACCCAGTCTTTAAAAGACTCTCATCAAAAGTATGAGGAAGATAAGGTTGCCTGGGAAAAGCAACTCAAGTCCATTGAGTTGGACAAAAATCAAGCTGAGAATGCCTCTAAGGAATTGGAGAAGAAATTGAAAGAGTTTATTCTGAGCAACAAAAATCTTGAACAGAACAACAAGGAGCTTGAGGCTAAACTCAAGGCTGCTAAAAATGAAGTTGTTTCTCTTAAAGATGTTGAGCGACAGAAGAAGGAGGTGGAGGAGAAATTGAAGGCTTTCGAGGAGCTTCTTAGGGAAAAGACCTCCTCGGAGAGGGCAAAGAGTAAAAAAGCAGTTAAAACGTCTTTTCGTGCTGGTTGGGATAATGGCTGGAACAAAGGCCTGGCTGTCATTTTTTCTCAAATGGAGTATGCCAGCCTTAAATATTTTAGGGACGGATGGGTCCCAGCCTTGCAAGAGCTGAAAGTTGCTGAGGATTATGAACTATTCTAGCGACAAATTCATGGCCCTCCTCCCTCTCCTGGAGAAGATGAAGAGGACGAAGCTGCCTCAGATGAGTCTTCCATGATGATTGGAGATTAGGTTCCTATTATTCCAGCTATTCAGTCCATCAAGCAACTCCGATCAACCAATACTTCCGCCGAGCAGCTATCATTATCTTCCGAGCAACTAGCCCATTCATCCAAACCTTCAATATCTGAAGTGCTTACTCGATCGCGCTGTTTCTAACAATGTGGCTTACTATGAGATGATTGAGGACCTCCAAGGAACGATCGAGGAACTCTAGCAGCAGTACAAAGAATCCTCCGCACTTCTGCATCACGAAAAGAAATTTCAGCAATTGAGTGCTAAAAAAGGATATGATAAATTCGTCTATGCTTATGAGAAGAAAGAGAGCATTCTGAAGCTTGAGGTTGAAGAGCATAGGCATATTGCTAAGTTGTTGGAGCAGGAAAACATTATTTTGCAAGAAGATATTAAACAACTCAAGTCTGCCACATCTTCCTCGGGGGCCCTGGTCCCTGTTAATGATGAAGGTTTCTCTTTCTTGGAGGTAGAAAATGCCAAATTGCGAGATGAGTTGGAAACTTTAAAAAAGGATGGACCTTCCACCTCCACTCATGGACGATCAAGATCTTCTTCTCGGGGATGAGCAAGGTCTGGTCGAGTTTCTATTGAAGAAGCAAGAACTCAAGAAGCCTTGGAGAATCAGGCATTTTAGTTGGTCGCGAAGAATCAAGCTTTGGCAGAGATGTCCAAGAAGATCCTGAACCTCAGCGAACAACTTTCTACCTAGGGTTCTGTCTTGGAAAATAAGGAAATCCTGGTGAAGAATCTTCACGAGAAACTGGAGAGGTTAACTTACCAATTCCACAAATAACCCAGAGAATTTTAGATGGCTGGTATAATGAAGCCCTTTACCATCTTGATGATATGATCCAGCAGTCGAATAATGAGGGGTACAAGCAAGAATGGTTGAATGTTGTGTGTGTGCTGAAATTGGAGCAGGGGCACTACTTATGGGATTATTATGAGCCTGGAGTGCTCGACTTGCCCGTGCCTCCTTTTAAGCTTGATTTTAGTTGGATACCTGCTCGGGCCATTCCTCGATGCTTAATCTCCAAATATCTTGATGACTATAATCTTCATGCTAACGTTGATATATCTCGCCCAGAGCATTTGCTTGATCGGCCTTCTATGATGAATGTCAGAATACTGAGAGATGTAAATTTTATAAATTATCCTTATGCCTTAGAAGACCCTCCTGCTGGAGTGGAACCTGTTTCAAAGGCAGAAGGAAAAAAACCGATATAATAGGATTTTTATTATAATGAAGTATATTTTTCACATCATGTGTAATTCTATTCGTTTTGAATGCTATTTTTCTGCTATTTCATTGTCTTCTAAATAATTTGTAGAATGTTCTTGCTTGATGGTTGATAAATATATGTGTATATATAATATTTATCCCATTTATTATTTAATTTGAGTTAATTAGTTTTCGACCAACCGGAGTTGGTGGTAAATAAGTTTCCTACCAACCAGATTTGGTGGTAAATAAGTTTCCGACCAATCGGAGTTGGTGGTATATGAGTTTCCGACCAACCGGAGTTGGTGGTAAATGAGTTTCTGATCAACCGGAGTTGGTGGTAAATAATTTTCCGACCAACCGGAGTTGGTGGTGAATGAGTTTCCGACCAACCGGAGTTGGTGGTAAATAGGTTTTCGACCAACTGGAGCTGGTGGTAAATAGGTTTTCGACCAACCGGAGTTGGTGGTAAATGAGTTTCCGACCAACCGGAGTTGGTGGTAAATGAGTTTCCGACCAATCGGAGTTGGTGGTAAATAAGTTTCCGACCAACCGGAGTTGGTGATAAATGAGTTTCCGACCAACCGGAGTTGGTGGTAAATGATTTTTCGACCAACCGGAGTTGGTGGTAAATGAGTTTCCGACCAACCAGAGTTGGTGGTAAATAAGTTTCCGATCAACCGGAGTTGATGGTAAATAAGTTTTCGACCAATCGGAGTTGGTGGTAAATAAGTTTTCGACCAACCGGAGTTGGTGGTAAATGAGTTTCTGACCAACCGGAGTTGGTGGTAAATAAGTTTTTGACCAACCGGAGTTGGTGGTAAATAAGTTTCTGACCAATTGGAGCTGGTGGTAAATGCTTTCCGATCATTCGGAGTTGGTGGTAGTTACTTTTTTGACCAACCGAAGTTGGTAATTGCTCTGAATTTGATGTGTAGTGTGTAGCACTAATATTCCGAAAAAAAAATCAACCAAAGAAAGAAACTGGATAAAGCATCACTTTATTTATATTGAAGAAACTGCATTACATATGAATTACAATCATTGATAATACTTGCGTAGATGCTCTGCATTCCATGCATTCTTGAATTCTTCTCCTTCCAAGGTTTCAATCCTGTATGTCCCTAGGAGAACAACTTCTGCTACTCTGTAGGGTCCGTTCCAGTTGGCTTCCAGTTTGCTGTGATTTTGGATCACTTTCTTCAGCACATAACCCCCTTCCTTCAAATCACCACTACACCAAAACTGGTGATTGGTCACGGCCAAAATCCCTGACCAAAACTGTGGGTTGCGAACTTGGGTCGTGACCATTTCGGGCGTGACCATTTTCATGGGTCGCGGCCCAAGTCTGTGACCAAAAACTGCTCATGGCCGAGAGGGGTGGTCATGGCTTGTGGGTCTCGGACTTGGGCCGTGACCCATACCGTGAAGGGTCGCGGCCCTAGTCCGTGACCTATAACCATGACAAATTGGTCGCTGCCAAAGTTCGCGGCCCACGACCGTGACAAAAAAAAAATTGGTCGCGGCCCTCATACACACATACAAACATAAATCTACACATACATACACAAAAATTAGGGCTTTAGATAGAAATCACAAAATCCAAATGAATTAATACATACCAACTGAAATTGATTAGCCAAATGCAAATTCGACTGAAATCCAAATGCAAATCCAACTGAAATCTAACTGAAATCACAGGAGCTCGAAATCTCACGAACCCTAACAGCAAACGAAGTCGAACGTAATAAATGAGAAGCTGGGAATATTTTTTTTAAGACCAGACTATGGCCACGGCCTAGAGCCGTGACCCCATGTGCGCGACCCATTAATGACCATGAGGACACTGACGATTTCGACCTGGTCACGACCTAGAGCCTTGAACCATGCGCGACCCATTACTGACTTGGACAATGGAAATTTCGATCTGGTCACGGCCTCGAGCCGTGACCCATGCGCGTGACCCATTACTGAATTGGAGGACAATCGCAATTTTGATCTAGTCATGGCCTAGAGCCGTGACCCACTAGGCGTGACCCTTTTCCAACAGCCTTAGTGTTTGAATGATGTATGGTCACGGCCCATAGCCGTGACCCACACCAATAAATGGTCATGGCCCTCAGCCGTGACCCTTAATGTGTGTGTTTTCTGCTTCGTCGTGCCTTTGGTCACGGCCCAAGTCCGTGACCCATCCGCGACCAGTTTGGAAGGAATTTTGGCGCCAAGCTGGTCACGACTTGGTCACGGCCATAGTCCGTGACCCACTGTGGTTAGGGATTTAGTCCGTGACTACTTCCAGATCATGGATAATTTAGTGTGGTAATAAAAATGGTCACGCTAAATATTGGGCGGGTCACGGCCCAAATTCGCGACCAGCTGGTCGCGGACTTGGGCCGTGACCCACTGGGCGTGACCATTCGCAGGATTTGGTGTACTGTGATCGAGTGGAAAAACCGAGTGTCCATGTAATACGCTAGTCGTTGTTACCATCTTCCAACCTCAATACAAAAAAACCTAAACTTGTAACTACACTTCTTAAGGAGTATAGTGGCGAGTCTGGGTATCGAATCCACAAGGAATTAGGACGTGTGAACGTGACGACAAAGGTAAGGTAGTTTAATCCTAAATTTGATATTAAAATAAAAGAAAAGAAAAAGATGATTGATGGGTTTAAATTTCTAATTGGTGACGAAATAAAATGTGCACAAAAATACTAAGAATTGTAAAGAAATTAGAGTTGAAAATGAGAGAAAATAGGGTGGGGTAAAATCCTTCAAACCTTAACAAATTATCGTATAGAATACTAGCATTGTAAATTAAAAGATTTGACTAAATCCAATCTTTATAGATCCTAAGCATTACATATATGAAGGATCTTGCCCGCATCATATGAAATCAAAGGTAAATATAAAGCGGTGAATGGACAATTTCACTTACATAACGTTCTTAAACATCCCAAGTACCTAGGGCAAGAGAGATTAAAAGGTCGGTTATGTTCGTAGAATTTCCATACACGATTTGGTCAATATTTAATTTACCCTCTATTTTCTACACAGGTAATTTATACCGGAATGAGTTCATGTACCCCGACCCTTGAAAATTTAGCTAGACATGATTTTATGGGAAAACAATTTCATAACAATGAATATAATTGTGGATCTAAGAAACATGGTAAAAACAAAAATTACAAAACAAGAAAAGATGATTAAATGAAAATAAAAATTGAGATTAACTAAGAGAATGGAATTTGATACTTGAATTGAATTGAAGAATTGATACTTGAAATCTGCACTAGATGAACTTGAATCCAGAATACTACTTGTTCTTCAAACATACAAAATAGGGTTTTTCTAAGAATATGAAAAACTAAAAAGGATTTCTAAAAAATGACTTTCTCTCCCTAATTTTTGAGTCCCCCTTTGAATGAGTTAGGGCTTGGTCTTTTATAGCACAAAGTTGCACGAATTTGACATCTAATTTCGCTTGTGGCACAAGTTTTTACCAGTCAATCACCTTAAAATCTGCATAATTAATGACAACAATTCGCACAGCCGAACCGATCCAGAACGGATCCATCTGGTCCCGGATCGGTTCTTTTTTTCCTGATCGGACCTGTCCGGTCCCCACCGGATCGTTTTGGTTCCATCCGGATCGGTCCTATTCCATTTCTCTTTATTATCGCGCAACTTCAAAACATCATAACTTCTTCACCGTAGCTGGGATTGAGGTGCTGTTTTTTTCAATGTTCTTGTAATTTAGATCTATTCAACTTTCTAGTTGGCCCCACCTCCGGACTAAGTCTGAAAATTATGAAAATGCCCTTCAACTCTCCTTTTTATGCTTTCTTTCACTGTTTTGAGTTCTCTTTCGCACCAATTTGCATGAAATACCTGTAAAACACATGAGAAATACACAAAACACGAAATACTTGCCAAAAGAGGTTAGTAGCATAAATACGAGACAAATTCAAGATATTTACACTGCACGGGATCATAAAAATACCGAAATTAAGGGGATAAATGTGAAGAATATGTGCCTAATCACACCCCCTAACATAGAACTTTGTGCGTCCCGAGCAATGTAAATGAAACTAACCAAAATTCCACTCTTGAAAATTCCTTTATTAAAATAAAGTTCCACTTTCGCAGGTAAGCGATTGCATGGAGCATATGCAACAAGCCTTTAAACCCCTAGGTTACCCTTGTAGGACGAGTTTTGTCTCGTGAGGGTTTGCAGTGAATACATCCACAAAATTCTTTATTGACTCAAATAAATATCAAAATACTTAAAAATTGTACAATTTAAAATTTTCGAAAAATAATCACTATAAATTCATATTCAAATGTCTCAAACCATAGTGTGTGTGTGTGTGCAAAGCCAGAAATTAAACCTCAAATTTCCACTGATTGAGCATTACGTTACTTTCCAAAAATTCATTTTGATTCAAATTCTTACGGATGCACTCACAAACGAATCACTCGAATTGTGGCTATTTTCTCTCGGTATGCATGATATAAAGAGTAAATGTAATGGACACAAATTCATGAATACAAAATTGAAAAGAAGGAAATATATGGTGAAAAGATCTCATCATCGGAGTACAGTTATTAGGAAATAGGAACATCACCTCTAGTTCACACCATTTAATCTCTCATATTATCTTTTTGTATCTTAGCTCTCCATGCGGTAATTAATTTTTTTCATTCGGACTCAGTTAGGACTTTTCGGGTTAAAAAGTGTAAAGGGTAAAAATGGGAATGGATGGAATGTTCAGAATTGGAAAATGTCCTGATGTCCATTAGTGCTTTTTCGGGCATTTGCTCATTTTTCTCTTTCTTTTTTTCTATTTTCATTTTTTTTTAAGAGAATTTTTTTTCTGTTTTTCTCTTGCCCCTTTTTATTGCACAATTTGGACTTATTGAATATTTCATTTTCGCAAATCCGGGCTATTGCACAATTATGCTCAAATTGGGTTGCAAAGGGATAATTTTGTTTTTCACAACTTTTTATGGCTAATATTTTTGGGTAACAAACGAGGGCCTACTTCATTGTCCAAATTGCTAATCACATTACCATATGCATCTCGAGATTAATTAAGTTTAGAGATATATTTAACACGAATTTCAAGATAACATTTCACACATTTCCCATAACCGATCAAAACAAAGGATTGAGATCATCAACGACTTATTAAAACGCTGAAAAGAACTTTGAGTTAATCATAAACTTGGATTGATTTAAAAACTCATAAAAAATTGAAAGGCTCAAAATCTCACCGGGTTTTATTAATCTCCACACTTATTCGTAAAGTCGTCAATTTTCTTTCAATTTCCATCTTCGGTTAATTTTGGCTTAGTGCATTTTGATTGTTAACAATTTGAGACTTTAAATAGAATAAAGGAGACATTTTTAAAAAATTTAAATTCCAATTTTTATTTATTTTGAACAAAAATATTTTTGGTTTTTTTCAACATTTTTCATTTTTTTTTTGGATGAAAAAAACACACTTGGAAAGAACATATGATCGAATCAATGAATCTAAACAATAAATGGGAAGAATATCCCACACCCCCTAACTTAAATGTTGCATTGTCCTCAATGCGAATCAAGAACATAACATAAAGAGAGGAAAATAAAGATATTACCCAAATGGAGCGATCCCCGATGATTGCGAGTCCATTGAATCTACAAAACATGTTAGAACCAAGCATAACCAAAAAGAATAACAAAATTTTTAACTAATTACTCTAAATGCAACAAGACACTATATAACAATTATACATGACTCAAAAATACAACAAAAATCACCCCATACGCGTCGGGGGTGCGACGACCTCTCATCTCTCTCCACAAATCACCCGACCCCTTTCACTGGGTACGATGCGCTCCTCGTCTCTCCCGTCTTACCATCATAAGTGAATAGTCGGAACAAATTGTTCCCGTGCCCATAGATAAAGGAAAGACCGGGAGATGCATTATGATAAATCGGAAAAGGATCCTTTTGTTGCGTAGCACGTGGGTTGGTCTCTAAGTCGGACGAGATTTGAGTCGTATCGTCAAGTACCTCCGAAGACTCAAATGGTATGGGTGGAGGTTTGGGAAGGAGAAATTCATCAATTCTATTGTCCCACTCGCTTTCGTCTAAATGGAGAAATGAGGCCTAGAAAGATTGGACTTCATCATTGAGGCTTGCATCCACCTGTCCGAACTCGCGCTCAAACTCTTCTAGGCTCAACTCCTCTAGCTCTCTCTCTTGATTGGTGTCCTCAACATGCCTTGCGTGCTCACTCGTCGAATGATAGGGTGGTGTGGGTGGGTGGTAATCGAGGAGAAATGTATCGATAGCGTTCTGCCATTCTCTTTCCTCTAAGTATTTCGACGAGCCTCTCCTGACACACTCTAAATCTCCTCTTTCACTCTTGTTCATGGGCTCACTCATGCTCTCGAATGCATTAACTAAACATACATCCCCTACCTTGCTCTCGATGTTGCAACCACTACTCTCACTATGCGCAACATAACCTTCCCCTAATGTCTCTTCCTTGTAAGTTCTTTCTTGCTTGTGTGCTTCTCCCAAAAGATCCAACCCTCGCGGTTCCCCTTCATCACCCTCTTTATTGGAATTATTAAAGATATTTGTTTCGAGGGTCATGTTCTCGAAAGTTAATTGCATACGCCCACTTCGGGTATTGATAAGATCATTAGCTGTAGCTAAAAATCGGCGGCCAAGGATAACGGGAACATGATTACTTGGGAGAACGGAGGGTTCTTCGTCCCAAATGAAAAAATCCACCGGGAAGTAGAAAGTGTCTATTTGGACAATCACATCCTCAACAATTCCCCGAGGAAGCTTCACAGAACCATCCGCGAGCTGGAGAGTCATATTTTTGGGCTTAAGGCCCCCCAGCTCTAGTTGCCTATAGATGGAATAGGGCATAATGTTAACACTCGCCCCTAGATCTATTAGAACTCTCTCGATTCGGTTCTTCCCCATGATACATGAAATAGTGGGTGCACCCGGATCTTTATATTTTAATGGAAAGTCACTCGACAAGACTGCGCTGACATTTTGGGCCAAAGAGACGTTCTGGTTTACCTTTAGCTTGCGTTTCACCGTGAGTAAGTCCTTAATAAACTTAGCATACGCGGTAATTCTCTGTATAGTCTCGAGAAAAGGTAAATTAATTTTTACTTGCTTAAGGACTTCCAGAACTTCGTCACGGGAGGTCGTTTTGGAGTGAGAGACCAACCGTTGAGGGTGTGGGGCAGCGGTGGGGGTTATGGCCTTGGGGAGGTCGTTGGCTTTGAGCAAGAAATTTTCCCTTCTCTTGGACATTTGATGCAGTTTGCAACCTTGAGATGCTAGTATGTATTTCATTGAACATTCGATCATACTTAGCACTGTTCTCCTTTTGAGATTGGATGAGGTGATTTAAGTTGTCCTCAAGAGATCGCTTCGGTGGGGTAACATATGAACCAGGAGATGGTGATTGCATGGGGGGCTGCATATGTGTTACACCAGGATGATTCCTCCAAGATGAATTGTACGCGTTTCCCTGGGGTGTACTAAAATGTCCGCTAACCCCTCCTATAGCTTCCACTTGCTCAGTGTATATTGCCTTGTAAGCGGGTATTGTTGGACATACTTTGGTAGAATGACCCGACGCACAAATGGCACACACCTCTTATTTTTAAGCTGAGATATGTCCAGTAGCTTCTCTAAACCGAACCTCAAGGAAGTCTCTTATCCTCTTTTCAAACTGATCAAGCCAACGGTCTAACAAAGTGTCCTTGTCCCATTGATAAATATCGGAAGCAACAGAAGTGTTGGACACTTGTCGATGTCTGTTTTGGCTGTTGGGGTCAGAAACATCCCATGATTGCGTAGTCTCTGCTATGTATTTCAAATGAGCCTCAGCATCGATCGATTCTAATTTCCAAAATGGTCTTTCGCACATTGTCTGCATAAGTTGTTTAGACGCCAAAGTAAGCCCTTGATGAAAGAACGAAATGAGATGATGTTTCTCAAACCCATGATGTGGGAAAGCGCTAACTAACTCCTGAAAACGTTCCCAACACTTATCAAAGGCTACATTGTCATTTTGGCGAAAAACTTGGATTTGAGCCTTGACAGAATTGATTTTGTGTTGCGGAAAGAACTTTGAGAGAAACTTAGTCTACATATCTCTCCAGGACAGAATAGAATTTGGGGGTAGAGACCATAGACAGGTCTTAGCTTTATCCTTTAAGGAAAAAGGGAAAAGCTTTAATCGGATAACATCTTGTGGGCAAGCTTGATCACCAAACGTCTCACATGTATCTTCGAATTCTCGAATATGGAGATATGGTTTTTCAGAATCCATCCCATGAAATGTAGGAAGAATTTGAATCATCCCATTTCGAAAGTGGAACTGACCGGCATTATACGGGAGTAAAATGCAACCAGGGGTAACAGTTCTCTCTGGAAATAAAAGGTCTTTCATGGGAAGATATGGTATCTCTTCCTCTCCAGCACCAACACCAACACTACCGTGCACAGACATATTGCTACCCAACGATTCAGAACCCTCACTCAGTGTTTGACTCAAAAGCGTGCAGCGTTGGTAGTATAAGAATTTTCAGAGTTAGCTTCAACAGGGGGATTTTCATAAAATTAGGCTGGAGACAACGGAGGAGTTTGCATGAACAACTTATGAAAGATGAGATGAGATTTTTTTTTAAAACTTTTTTTTAAGGTCAAATTCGGGATTAACCAACCTAACTTAAAGTCTACCTAATTCCCCGGCAACGACGCAATTTTGATCGAGTGGAAAAACTAAGCGTCCGTGTAATATGCTAGTCATTGTTACCGGCTTCCAACCTCAATACAAAAAAACCCAAACTTGAAACTACACTTCTTAAGGAGTATAATGGTGAGTCTGGGTATCGAATCCACAAGGAATTAGGACGTGTGAACGTGACGACAAAGGTAAGGTAGTTTAATCCTAAATTTGATATTAAAATAAAAGAAAAGAAAAAGATGATTGATGGGTTTAAATTTCTAATTGGTGACGAAATAAAATGTGCACAAAAATACTAAGAATTGTAAAGAAATTAGAGTTGAAAATGAGAGAAAATAGGGTAGGGTACAATCCTTCAAACCTTAACAAATTATCGTATAGAATACTAGCATTGTAAATTAAAAGATTTGACTAAATCCAATATTTATAGATCCTAAGCATTACATATATGAAGGATCTTGCCCGCATCATATGAAATCAAAGGTAAATATAAAGCGGTGAATGGACAATTTCACTTACATAACGTTCTTAAACATCCCAAGTACCTAGGGCAAGAGAGATTAAAAGGTCGGCTATGTTCATAGAATTTCCATACACGATTTGGTCAATATTAAATTTACCCTCTATTTTCTACACATGTAATTTATACCGGAATGAGTTCATGTACCCCAGCCCTTGAAAATTTAGCTAGACATGATTTTATGGGAAAATAATTTCATAACAATGCATATAATTCTGGATCTAAGAAACATGGTAAAAACAAAAATTACAAAACAAGAAAAGATGATTAAATGAAAATAAAAATTGAGATTAACTAAGAGAATGGAATTTGATACTTGAATTGAATTGAAGAATTGATACTTGAAATCTGCACTAGATGAACTTGAATCCAGAATACTACTTGTTCTTCAAACATACAAACTAGGGTTTTTCTAAGAATATGAAAAAACTAAAAAGGATTTCTAAAAAATGACTTTCTCTCCCTAATTTTTGAGTCCCCCTTTGAATGAGTTAGGGCTTGGTCTTTTATAGCACCAAGTTGCACGAATATGACATCTAATTTCGCTTGTGGCACAAGTTTTTATCAGCCAATCACCTTAAAATCTTCATAATTAATGACAGCAATTCGCACAGTCGGATCGGTCCGGACCCGATCCATCTGGTCCCGGATCGGTTCTTTTTTTTTTCCTGACCGGACCGATCCGGTCCCCACCGGATCGGTTTGGTTCCATCCGGATCAGTTTGGTTCCATCTGGATCTGTCCTGTTCCATTTCTCTTTATTATCGCGCAACTTCAAAACATCGTAACTTCTTCACCGTAGCTCGGATTGAGGTGCCGTTTTTTTCAGTGTTCTTGTAATTTAGAGCTCTTCAACTTTATAGTTAGCCCCACCTCCGGAATAAGGCTGATAAATTACGAAAATGCCCTTCAACTCTCCTTTTTGTGCTTTCTTTCACTGTTTTGAGTTCTCTTTCGCACCAATTTGCATGAAATACATGTAAAACACATGAGAAATACACAAAACACGAAATACTTGCCAAAAGAGGTTAGTAGCATAAATACGAGACAAATACAAGATATTTACACTGCACGGGATCATAAAAATACCAAAATTAAGGGGATAAATGTGAAGAATATGTGCCTAATCATAGTGCACACTTCTTCACTATTTTGTTATGGAACAAAGTTGTTCGTTGTTGATATACTTAATTCCTAATCGCTGCTTCTTCCCTAATATCTTCGAGCATATCTAGGTCTAATCTTTTCATCAAGTCACTGACAGGAGAGTTGAAATTTAGTACTCTGTGCGTAGGTAGACCCAATTCAGCCGGTATGACAGCCTCACTCCCAAATGCCAGCATGTATGGGGACTCCCCAGTTGCTGTTCACGGTGTGGTGCGATAAGCCCATAACACATAGTGCAGTTCATTAATCCAATTTTCTTTTGCACTATCTAATCTTTTCTTCAACCCATTTAGTAGTGTTTAATTTGTCACCTTAGTTTGTCCATTGCTCTGGGGGTGACCTGGTGTAGAATGAGTTTTCAGTATATTGGATTGATGACAGTATGCAACAAACTCCTCGTTGTCAAACTGGGTTCCATGGTAAGTGATGAATGCATGTGGGAGACCAAATATGAAAATACTGTTTTTCCAAATGAATTAATAGACTTTGTCATATGTCATATCAATAAGGGGCTCAGCTTCCACCCATTTTGTAAAATAATCCACAACAACCACAAGGTACTTGAATCTTCCCTTGGTCGTCGGGTGTGGCCCGGCCAAGTCTATCCCCCACATGGCAAATGGCCAAGGGGACGTTATGGGTGTTAACAATACCTGAGGAGTTCTTTGGATGGACGAAAAGCATTGGCATTTATCGCACTTCTTAGTATAAGCTGCGCAATCATCTCTCATTGTCGGCCAGTAGTACCCCTGCGTGGTTATTCTTCGTAAGAGCGTCCGACCATCTACATGGGCTCCACAAGACCCTTCACCAACTTCTTCAATCAAATATTTAACTTCAGAGGGATGGATACATCTTTGTAGCCTTACTATAATTCCTCGTCTGTACAAAATGCCACCGGTCAATACATAACGAGCAACTTTAAACTTTAGTTTTTTGGCTGCGATTTTATCAGTTGATAAAGTCCCATATTCAATATAGGCCCTGATGGGATCCATCCAAGATGTTCCTAATTCGTCATTAGATCTTCGTCTATGCTCCGACCAACTAGGATTTCTATTGGGGTGGTTCTTCGTAGCTCGATACGAGTGGTTGATGCCAATCGAGCTAGTGAGTCTGCTCTTGCGTTCTCCAATCTTGGTATTCTAATCAACTGTACTCTAGTAAGACTTGATACAACCTCCATTGCTTTGGAATGATACTTGATCATTAATTCTAATTTTTCTACATACACCCCCAGAACTTGATTTACAATTAACTGAGAGTCACTGTACACAACGACTTGCTCTGCCTTCATGGTTTTGGCCAAGTTTAGTCCCACGATCATTGCTTCATATTCGGCCTCATTATTAGAAGCTTTAAATTTAAAGCGCAGAGCATAATCTACATCAATCTCATCCAAACTTTTCAAAACAATCCCTGCTCCACTGCCTGCAGTGCACGAAGAGCCATCTACATACAAATTCCATATTGGTAACTTATCATCGAAATTTTGATCAAAGAGAGTTCCTCAGTGGAATATCTGGTACTTCCTTTTGTCCTTCTTCAGTACTTCTCGCTGCTCCTCAATCATCTTTTCATGCTCGACTGTCCGTTCTTGCTGCTTGTCTACCGATGTAAGTTGGTCGGGGTTTGCATTTGATGATCCTGTAATATCCACAGGTTGATCAGTATTCAAATTCTGTTCTTCGAAGGTATTTTCTTGAGTAAACTCTCCGATAAAGTTCGCTACTGCCTGCCCTTTGAGCGACGACCAAGGATCATAAATTATATCATATTCACTGAGCTCCACTGCCCAATACATCAACCTTCCTGATTTTTTTGATTTATGTAGAGCTTGCCTTAATGGCTTGTCGATGTACACCACTATATTATGGGCGTGGAAGTATGGACTCATTCTTCTGCTTGCTTCAATCAACGCTAGTTCCAACTTTTCCAACCTTGGATATCTGATTTCTCCTCCTAGAAAAGCTCTGCTGGTGTAGTAAATTGGTTTTTGCACTCCATCCTCCAATCGTATCAATACCGAACTAACATCATTCTCTGAGACTGCTAGATACAAGTACAATCTTTCTCCCATCACTGGCCTGGATAATAATGGAGGTGTCCCTAGATATTTTTTCAACTCTTGAAAAGCTTTCTCGCATTCATCATTCCACTCAAAAGTTTTTCTGAGTGTTTTGAAGAATGTGAGGCATCTATCAGTTGCTCGTGACATAAATCTATTAAGTGATGCTACTCGCCCTGTGAGGCTTTGTACTTCCTTCTTCGTGGTTGGAGATTATAGCTCTAATAGAGCCTTGATCTTTTCAGGGTTCGCATCAATCCCTCGTTGATTAACAATGTATCCGAGAAACATACCTTCTCGTACTCCAAATATAAATTTGGTGGGGTTCAGCTTCATTTGATATTTCTCTAGTTGATCAAAGGTCTGACCTAGATCAGCTAGATGATCAGTAGCTTTCCTGCTCTTCGTTATCATATCATCAACGTAGACCTCAATGGTATGACTGATTTGCTCTGCAAATACCTTATTCATCAGTTGCTGATATGTTGCACCTGCATTTTTCAATCCAAAAGGCATAACATTATAACAATAAGTTCCCCTTGGGGAAATAAAATAGGTACTCTCCCTATCCGCATGCTTCATTTTAATCTGGTTGTACCAAGAATAAGCATCAATGAAACTCAACAATTCATGGCCCGAGGTAGCATCCACCGGCTGATCGATTTGGGGCAAAGGAAAATGATCCTTTGGGCAGGCTTTATTTAAAATCAGTGAAGTCCACACACATCCTCCATTTGTTATTTTTCTTCTTCACCACTACCACATTTTCTAGCCAATCAGGATATTTGACATCCTCAATAAAAGAGGCTTTTTTCAGTTTCTCTACTTCTTCCTGTATAGGTTGGTTCTTCTCGGGACCGAATACCCTTCGTCGTTGCTTCACTAGCTTGATTTGTTTATTCACGTTGAGCTCGTGACACAGGAAATTTGGGTCTGTCCCTGGCATATCTTCGTGACTCCATCCAAAAGTCTGCTTTCTGCGTCTTAAAAATGCTATCAACTCTTGTTTTATTGATACATATAGTAATGCACCGATTTGAGTTGTTCATTTTGGATGCTCATCGTCCAGAATGATATTTTCGATAGCTTCCATGGCCTGGCCTTTAACGAGTTGAGACTCGTCTCTTGGGTCCAAAGATTCAATCTCTGCATCCTCTATTTCATCTACCTAATAAGTAGTAGTCTTCTTCATGGACTCTTCACGCTCCTCCTTCTCGGCAGATGAATAGTAGCATTCTCGAGCTACTTTTTTGTCGCCTTTCACAATTCCTACTCCAAAATTGGTTGGGAATCTTAAACATTGATGTACAGTAGATGGTACTGCTTCGAACTTCTTCAAGCCTACTCTTCCCATGATGATATTGTAAGTTGATTGGACGTTTTTATCCATTACAAAAAGCATACTCTTTATGTTAGACAAGCAGGCCATGTACCGGTAAGCATATCCAACTTGATCATCCCAAGTGGAAAAACCTTCTCGCCAGTAAAACCAAGGAGGGGTCTATGATAAGGCTCCAACTGGGATAACTTTAGATTCAAACTATCAAAACATGGGTAGAACATGATATCTGCCGAGCTACCATTATCCACTAATACTCATGAAATCACTACTTCCTTCATTCTTATTTTGATCACCAATGGGTCATCATGAAGATATAGCACACCTGCTAGGTCGTTCTTAGAGAAACCAATGACCAACTTATCTTTATTTACCTTCCTCGGGCGATCATCTTCCGCTAGATTTGTTCGTTGAATATACGAGCAAGCTTGAGATTCATTGAGGTAAGCTTTCCTCTCCATAGTAAGGTCTCTACCTCCTGCATCTCCACCTGTAATAACATTACAATCAAATGATCCAAAACGAATAGAAAATACCTCACGTTTTGGTTGTCTTGGTCTTTTGGGGAGATCGAGATCATCTTGATCCTCTTCTGGATCTTCTTCATGACTTCTTTTCTTGTCTTCTTTTGCTTGACGAGGAGATTTAGATCTTCTTCTTCCTCGGTCGTTGGTCTTTCCACCATTTTGGCGATCAACATACTTAGCCAATTTTCCTCGTCTGATGAGCGCTTCGATTTCATTCTGAAGAGCTATGCACTGTTTGGTCGTATGACCATGGTCTTTGTGGAATTAGCAATATTTAGACTTGTCTCTTTTGTCCGGATCTGCTTTCATTTTTGCTGGCCAGGCTAGCTCCTCGTTATTCTTGATTTCCTCCAGAATATGATTTATATCTACCTTTAAAGGAGTGTAATTTCCAAATTTCTTCATCTGTTCCAATGTTTGCTTTGCCTTAGTTTTCCTGTTACCACCATTATTCTTCTGATCCTTTCTTTCGGTTTTACCATCTTCCACTTTGGTCTCCTTAGTGTCCGCGTTCTTCTTTGCAGCCATGGATTCCTCGGCAATCATGATTTTGGCTGCTTTCGCCATCAGTTTTTCCATGGTCCTGGGCGGATCTTTGGCTAAAGTATAGTACAATTTATTGGGCAACAATCCACTCATCTGAGCAGTAATTGCTATTTTTTCCTCATAATTAATTACTTCAAGTTTCTCGTTATTGAAACGAGTAATATAGTCCCTGGTGCTTTCACCTACCTTTTGTTTAACACTTAGCAAGTGTGCTACTCTTTTGACTGGTTTTGCTCCAAAATAGAAGTTCTCGATAAAGAGCTACGCTGATTGAAAGAAAGTCTCGATCTTCCAACGAGGAAGGTTATTGTGCCATATATGAGCTGATCCGGTAAGAGTTCCTAAAAATGCTCTGCATCTCATCTCGTCCGGTACTGCATAGATATCCGCAATTGCTTGATATTGTTCTATATGAAGGACAGGGTCAGTTTTTCCATCATATTTAGGTGTCACTACAGGAGCTTTGAATTTTGATGCTATGGGAAAATCCACAATTGCCTGTACAAATGTTGTTCCTTGAACAAAAGTTCTCTATAGAGGATTTTTTACCTTAGCCATTTCCCCTAATCTGTATTCCAACCTCTGAATAGAGCCCTTCATTGCATCATTTACCTCCTCGGGCCTATTGATTCGAGCCACTGATCGCACTAAATTTGCCTCTTGGGACCTTTCATGATGAGCAGTTGGTCGTGATTAGGCAGAGATTTCCTTTAAATCAGATGGTCTTTGAGAGTTCCTCGACACAATCCTAGGGGGACTTCTATTCCTCCTAGGTCCCAAATGATCAAAAGGAGAGATTATACTCAACCTTTCAAGGGCACTTATCCTCTCTGGAGATAGAGTGACATTTTATTGAGTGGTTGTGGCTCGTACTGATGAAGTTTGTCCAGGATGATAAGAAGGATCATTAGATTTCTCAGTACGATAGGAATCGGTGTGTTTGGATCGAGATTCCTCTAGAAATAATATTCGCCTATTTCGCGAAGAAGGTAAACGAGTATTTCTCTGAACGCTTCGTTGTCCTGATTGGACTGGCACCCGCCTTGAACAGTTTGTATGAGTTGGTGTATGGTTTCTTGCATGGTCGTCTGGACTTGGGCCAAATTAGCCATTATACCTGCCAGATCTGAGAAATTTGGGGGAGAAGAGGAGTTTGGAGGAATTCCAGTGTTTCGATTACTGGATTCTGGATTATCAGCCATTGATGATGAATTGTTTTGATGAAAAATGCTAAGTACAGTCGTTTCCCACAGACGGCGCCAATCTGTTGATGTAAAAAACTAGATTTGATCTAATTATTTTAACAGATAAAAATGAATAAAAAAATACTAGACAATAGATTTTTAAAGTGGTTCAGCTTTGTGAGAATGGCCTACATCCATTATTTTTGTATTGCTGACTGTTTGCTTGGAATTCTCGATAAGAATGGTTTTCTCAAGAAATTCCGGTCCCCCTAAAATGAGGAGGTTACAATGTATTTATAGCCTTAAGCCTGCACAAATGAAAGGACAATGCGTTATTGTCTAGTAGACATGTACATCTGTATGATAGTAATGAACAATTAATGTGCAGTTGTCTCTTTGATTTTCTTGTTCTGCACGCTAAGTTGCTCGGGCCGCCTGAGTTGCTCGGACCGCTTAAGTTGCTCGGTACAATGAAGTTCCTCAGAGAACATGGGTTGCTCGGGACGCCTGAGTTGGTCGGGGAGTTTAAGTTCCTCGGAGTCAGTGTGTTGTTCATTGAAAGTGTTTGTAGGTGCCATGTTGGTTGACACGTGTCTCCATATCATTGATCCACGTTAGCAGACTAAATTTGGTATCAACAATATACATATGTATAGTAAGTTTAGTTACAGCTAATCGGGTCGGGTATTCGGGTCGGGTCTCCGGGTCCTTAACGGATCCGGGTCTGGATCCATTTCTGAGACCCGACGGGTAATCAAGTAAGACCCGATCCGCTAAAAAAATACCCGGATTAGATTTGGATGTACCCTTACCCGATCCAGATCCGACCCGTTTACACCCCTAACACCACTCGTCCTACTAGGGTAACTAGGGGTTTAAAGGCTTGTTGCATACGCTAAATGCAATCGCTCGCCCGCGAAAGAGGTATTCTATCCCATTTTCTAGTTAGACCATGTTTTGATTCTTTTTACATTGATCGAGACGATTAAAGTTCAAAGTTAGGGGGGTTTGATTAGGCATATATTCTTCCCATTTATCCCCTTAATTTAGAGGCTTTTATCGCTCTGCAAAGTGTAATTTGAGTGGATTTATATCATATAATTGCTATTGACAAGTTTCTAATGAGTACGCTGAGTTTTGTGTATTTACCATCTATTTCGCAGGTGTTCAGAGGTTTAATTCGAGTTTCGTACCAAAGCTTCAAAGAAATACAAGGAGGAAAAGTTTATGTAAAGGCTATCAAGATGGAACCGAACCTAGGGGAAGGAAAACGAACCGATCCCACACCTAGAAAACTTCCAGTGAAGAATTCACAAGATGGAACTGAAACGAAGAAGAGAAAAAACGAACCGATCCTATGCTCGAAGAACTTTCTGTTAAGCACTATCAAAGATAGAACCGAACCGAACCCCTTGATAGGATCGGTTCTGTTTTCGGAAATTCGAACTTATCCACTTGTAAAATTAGACTCCTCTATGGTTCAAACTCTTATTATTCGTATATTATAAATTGAAAACTCCTCCTAGACATAGGTGAGGCTTATAATTCATTAGGGAAGCTTTGTAATCAGTTTTAGAGAAGAAGAACAATAAGAAACCCTAGCTTGCTTATAGTTTTGCAATTCAAGTAATACCTTCTGATTCTTGTTTTAATTATTGCAGTAATTACTTTTCTAATAGAAATTTCATCACTCTTCATCTTCATTCAGTAATAAAAAAATTTTCTTTCATTCCAAACGCGTTTTCTTCCAGTTTTCGTATGTCTGGCTAAGTTCTCACGGGTTGGGGTGCATGAACCCCACCCGATGTAATTCACGATAGTGTAAATAGATATCGGAATTAAAACATTAGATGAATTGTATCGTAATTCATACGATATAACTTTATTTCAACCTTTGCTTACATACTGTGCGGGATACGATTCCTCATATGTGTAATACTTAGGAGAGATAAAGACTGAATTTTAATTCAACCTTCGCTTACGTACTGTGCGGGCTACGATCCCTCATATTTGTAATACTTAGGAGTATTAAAAAGTCAGATTCATTTAAAGTTTTAATTCTGAGTCTAGTATCTTACGAAGTGAATTACTAGGGTGAGGAGGATTGTAACCTGAACTATTTTTCTCCATTCATAGTTAAAGTTTTAATCAAGTTGTTCGAAATTCTTCATTAGCATAATTGCATTCATAATTTCATTAGTTAATCATTTTTCAAAAAATTGCATTTAGTTGTAGTTGTTTCACCATTCTAAATCACCTTTTCCTTTTTCTTTAGAGTCAAAATTAGGTTTCCTTCGTCTATCCAACATTTTTAAGACTTCGTTCGTCCTATTTCCTTGAGGATCGATACCCCACTTATCGGATTATTACTTGAGCGACAGGCTTGCACTTGATCCTAGAGAGTACGCACTTCTGTGACACATTATTAGTCGCGTCAAGGGCCGTACCAAATATTGGTGAACAAAGTATTCGAAGAACAAATCAATAAGAATATGGAGGTGTATGACGATGATATGCTCACAAAAAGAAAAAAGGTAGCCGAACACATTTGAGAATTATAACATAATTTTGATCAGTTAGAGAAATACCAGATGAAGCTCAACCTGACAAAGTGTATCTTCGAGGTGAAAGAGGGGATGTTCCTGATCTTTGTAATTAATCAAAGAGGCATTGATGCCAACCCAGATAAGATTTAGGAACCAATTAATATGCAATCCCCCACGAATAAGAAAAAAATTCAAAGACCAATTGAACGTGTGGCAGCTTTGAACATATTCATATCCAGGGGAATGGATAAGTGCCTTGCATTTTTTTAAGTGTTACAAAAAATCATTAAATGGAACAAAAAATGAGAAACTACATTCCTAGAGTTGAAGCGGTACTTAGGGTCCATGCCATTGCTCTCAAGAATCATTTTTGGTGAAAACTGTATCTATATTTGGCCGTATTTAAATTTATAGTCAGTTTGACTCTGGTTCAAGAACAAAATATGATAAAAAGGAATGTGTACTACACCATCAAAGTGCACCATGGAGTGGAAATTTGATATCCTAAATTAGAGAAACTGGCAGTGACTCTCGTCAAAGTTTCTAAAATGATGAAACCCTACTTCTAGGACCAAATAATTATTGTTTATACATATCTTCCTCTTTATAATCTTGAGAAATCAGGCAGACTGTTCGCTTGGGTGGTAGATCTAGAAAAGTATGGCATATAATATGAATTGAGAACAACTATCAAGGGCCAAGCAATGGTAGATTTCATCAATGAATTTACAAACGAAGAAAAACTAACCGATCAGACTTCTATGGACAAGAGATCAGTAGTAAAAGTGGAAAAGCAAACTTTTATGGAAGATACCTTAGCCCCAAAGTAGACTGTGCAGACTTCCCCGGTAGAGATCTCACTAGTTTTATCAAACGAACAAACTCCCATGGAAGAGAGCTTTTCCATTAAATCGACCGACTAGAATACTAACGTACTAGGGTCATCTTATAGACAAGAAGAGAGTTCTTGTGACTTAGAGTAGATGAAAGAGTTAAAATATGGAGAATTAATCGAAGTTAATTTTGAAGTGGAGACTCCTATCTAAAAAATGTTCGTTGATGGATCATCACGTGTCACTGGTAGTAGAGCGGGTTTAATAATTACGACACCAGATGATATCGATATGGAATATTCCCTCAGGTTCCATTTTGAGGCCTCCAACAAAGAGGCAAAGTATGAGGCGCTCATATCAGGGTTGGACCTGGCATTATCTCTTAGCTCCAAAAACATATTGGCACACAAAGACTCTCATCTCAAAGTATACCAAGTGTTGGGAATTTATGGAGTGAAAAAAGAGTCTATAGAAAAATACTTATCCAAAGATAAGGGGTTGTTTGTAAAATTCCCCACAGTCAGGAAGGTCAGAATTCTAAGGGTAAAAAACGTCTGAGGAGATGAACTTGCTCGATTGGCATCCGCTACAAGGATAGGGTTAAGGAGAACAATTTGGGTGGAAATCCTCATGCACCGTAATGTCGACGAGGAGAATGTTAATGTGATGGAGCTGGACATAGGACCATACTATATAGACCCTATCCAAGCATATTTAGAGACCGGTGCTGTCGCAACAGACCAAAAAGAATCAAGAAAATTGCGGTACGAAACAACAAATTATATGCTAGAAGGAAGAATCTTATTGAATAGAGGATTCATCATATCGCTATTCAGATGTGTCCATCTAATTGAAGTCACTAGCTTGATGAAAGAGGTTCATAAAGGCTCTTAGGGAGCACATTCCTCCAGATAGATCATTAGTGAAGAGGGTGATCACGCAAGGCTATTATTGGATGACCATGAAGGCAGACTATGCATGCTACGCTAGGAAGTGTGACAAATGCCTGAAATATGCTTCCATCAATAAAACTCCAGTGGTGTCCCTCACGCCGATCACCTCCCCTTGGCCATTTGTAATGAGGGGGATAGATCTGGTCATCCCCTTACCAAAAACTAAAGGTAGATTTAAATACTTAGTGGTAGCAATACATTATTTCACTAAATGGGTAGAAGTTAAGCCCCTAGTAGAGATGCCATACGAAAGGTCTTCCACATTTTCTGGAAGAACATTATATTTCACTATGGGATGCCATATTACTTCATTACTAACCACGGTACACAATTCAATAACCAAGAGTTTGAAGATTATTTCATTCGCTCCAAAATCCATAAAATCCACTCAATACCTAGTCATCCCATTGTAAAGGGAAACTAGATCAATGAGCTCGAGAGTGTCCTCTAGGCATACCAAACAATGCCGAGAACAGTAATTGGCGATAGAACTTATATGTTGGCTTTCAAAATAGAAGCAGTGATTCTGATAAAAATTGTTTTGCCCAGTTACTACGTCCTTAATTTTATCTCACCACTAAGTGGCCTGATGAGAATATTTGATTTGGGTTTAGTAGAGGAAGTCAGAGAGCATGAAGCCCATAGAGTAGCAACATACAAGGAATGAAATTCTCAGTTTTAGAATAGAATAGTAAAACCGATCACTTTAAACGAGGGGGACTATGTACTAAAGAAGGTTATCCAAAAGGGAAACAAGGTAGAACCCAACTGACATAGTCCATATAGAGTATCTGTTATTGTACGACCAGGAACTTACAAGATTAAGACAGTTGAAGGAGAGAAATTCAAAAATTTGTGGAGTGCCTAGCACTTGAGGAAGTACTATTAATAATGAAATGTAAAGGATTTTTCATATGTATAATTCAATTCAGTTAGGAATAAAAGATTTGATTTCTACAAAGCATTATGTCACACCCATTTTTCTATTTTTTTGTGGGCGTGGGATATGTATATATCAATATTGCATCTAAATATGCTCTGCTAAGACTAAAGCTTCATGTATGACCTCGTCCTTGGAGTGGTCATGAATCAAAAGTTTAACTTCATATACGATCTTGCATTAGGACAAATCACGAACAAAAAAATCAAATCCATAAAATCTGTCGCAATCATATGGACGACAAGATATGACCATATTTATTAACATGGTGATAAATCCTAGTACATTTGGTCTTCTCAGGTAATTGATGTTAACACTTGGTCAGCACGATAAGATCCATCGAAATGACCACTTGGGATTAGAGTCAATAGTTACTAGGACAAGGTCAACCTAGGTTCGTCCAAAAATTGGCAGCTAGTAAGACATATAGGGTAGGCAGTAGCCGACCACCTGATCATAAGATTAAACTACTAGGAGACCTATCTCAAACACCGAACAGTTATTAAGTTAAAATTAAAACGAACTAGGCCAAAAATGTCCGATCACATTTACTTTTGGAAAACGTTTTTCACAATGACACTGGTCGTAAACACGTGTATAGAAAAATAAGGGCCTGTTTGGTTCTCTATTCTGAAAACTCGATTTATACGCTGTTTTTAAATTCAGTTTTTTGGGTTTATAATTATTGGTGTGCATTAGGTAAATTTGTTTTTAAATACAGTTTTTTGAAAATTTGACAAAATTGGCAAACATGTATATTTATATTATACAATATGTGTATATATATAAACACGTACATAAAAGTTTCATACATACATGATACATGAATGTATACATATATACATACATACATACATTATAAATTATATACATGTACTTTTAATATCATGTATTTTTATGTATATTTAATGAGGTATGTTGGAGAGTTTAACTACACACACACACACACACACACACACACACACACACACATATATATATATATATATATATATATATATATATATATATATATATATATATATATATATATATATATATATTGCATGTATACTTCACAATAAAATTATATACATACATGAATTGATAATATTTTTTTAATACATATGTAGTATATTTATATTTTATATTATTCCATACAATAATAATACATGTATAAAACTATATATAAGTATCATGTATCTATTCATATTATTATTTAACATATGGATCCTAGTATTATTATATATTAATAATATAAATATACGTAATTTTGTTTACGTGTACATATATATTTTTTATTTATAATAATTGCACACATATTAATGTATATTATATTATGTATGTGTACATATATTAATGTATTAATGCATTAAAATATTAAGAATGAATAATTCTGAGTTGAAAAATAAAAAACAGAAGTTATAAAACACCCCTTTGCTGTTTTCTGAAAAACATGATTATAACATAGAAATATTATAATTCAGTGTTTAGAAATAGGTTGACAAACACAAATTTAGATCATAATTGTAATTAAAAAAACAACAGAATTATAGTTGCAAACCGAACAGGTCCTAAGTTATTATAATATGCATAGGCATGTAGAAAGAGAACGAGCTATAACATATATAAAAAAGAAAACATGTCTGTTGCCAACCAATTAAAAGTTTGTTCATTACAAATAAACAACAAATGTTCATAGCAAAAAAATAAAGGAGTAATATAGAAAAGCCTCAAAGAAAAATCTAGGCCTCAGGAAGATGAGTAGCTTCAGCTTCAATAATTGGAATAATGGTGGCCTCAACCATCTGAGCATCTTCAGGAGCAAAAGGAAGAGCATTGGTAGCACTGGTCTGGTGAGTGTGGTCCTCAGTCTGCTCAGTATGGGCCTTAGTCTCCTCGGAGTGTTCATCCTCAGCATACCTTACGTTCAACTTCTAGGTTGTTGATACCAAATTTAATCTGCTGACTTGGCTCAATCATATGAAGACACATGGCTATCTACATGGCAACAACGCATACTCTCCGAGGAACTCATACACTCCGAGGAACAGACCTCTCTGAGGAACAGACCTCTCCGAGGAACTCTTGAATACCAGAAAGCTTAGGCGGTCCGAGCTACTCAGGAGGCCCGAGCTGCATCTCGAACAGATCATTAATAGTTGAATAACCAACAGTTCAACTGGTTCATTAAATGCTTATCATTTAGACGCACACGCTTAAAGGGCATTAAATGTGTTACCCTTTCATATGTATATCATTTAATGTATCACCCTTTCATATGATAGCTTCGAGGCTATAAATACGTTGTACAATCCCCATTGTAAGGGGATCGAATTCTGAATCCAAACCTTGGGATCCAGAACGCAATTTCTTGTAATCGAGAATTTCCAAACACTCAGCAATAAAATAACAGTGGACGTAGGCCATTCACATAAGGCTGAACCACTTTAAAAATCTTTTGTCTCATTTATTTATCTGTGATTGAATAATTAGAGTGATCTAATTTTTTACATCAACAGATTGGCGTCGTCTGTGGGAATCGACTGGTAATATCGTTTTCTCACCAATAATAATCCAATACCAATGGCTGATGTGCCGGAATCCAACAATCGAAACGCCGGAACCCCTCCAAATCCATCTGCACCACCAATCATTCCAGATCTGACTGGAATAATGGAAAATTTGGCTAAGGGCCAGACCGCCATGCAAGAAATAATGCGACAACTCATCCAAACCCTCCATGGCGGTGCATCAGCCCATTCCGGATCACGAAACATCCAAAGGAATACCCGTGCGGCTTCTACGCGTACTAGGCGTGTTAATTCATTTCGCAATGAGGAATCTGAAGATTTTTCTTATCAACCAGGACAAACTTCGTCAATGCGAGCCACAGATACTGAACAACGTGTCACCCTCTCCCCAGAAAGGGCCAGCGCATTGGAAAGATTAAGCAGGGCCTCTCCTTTTGATCAATTAGGCACTAGGAGGAACAAAAGTCCTCTTAATGCAGCGTCGAGGAGCTTTCGACGACCATCAGATTTAAGGGAAGGATCTGCCCAGTCACGACCAGTTACTCGTCGATATGTATCTGCTGACCGATCGGCTGCTCGCCATGATAAATCCCAGGAAGCCACTTCAACGCGATCAGTTGCCCGAAACAATAGGACCGAGGAAGGAAATGATGCTTGGAAAGGATCTATTCAAAGGCTGGAGGATAGATTAGGGGAAATGGCTAAGGCTAAGAACCCCCTACAACGAACCTTTGTTCGAGGAACACCTTTTGTCCAGGACATTATTGATTTTCCAACACCATCAAAGTTCAAAGCACCTGTTGTGACTCCCAAGTATGATGGGAAGACTGACCCTGTCCTTCATATAGAACAATATCAAGCTGCTGCCGACATCTATGCTGTCTCAGACGAGATGAGATGCAGGGCATTCTCGGGAACTCTTACCGGATCTGCTCAGATATGGTATAATAATATTCCTCGGGGTAAGATTTTAACTTTTCTTCAACTGGCCGAGTTATTTATTGGGAATTTCTACTTTGGAGCAAAGCCAGTTAAACGAGTAGCACATTTGTTAAGTGTTAGACAAAAAGATGGTGAGAGTATTAGAGACTATATAACTCGTTTTAATAACGAGAAGCTCGAAGTCATTGATTATGAGGAGAAGACAGCGATTACTGCTTTGATGAGTGGACTACTGCCAAACAAGTTGTACTACACTTTGGCCAAAGACCCACCCCGAACCATGTCGGACCTGATGGGAAAAGCATCCAAGATTATGAACGTCGAGGAGGCTATGTCTGCGAAGAAGAATATGGACTCCAAAGAAGCCAAGGGGGAAGGTGATAAAGCTAAGAAGAAAGAGCATAAGAACAATGGTGGTGACAAACATTCCAAAAGTAGGTCGTCATGGGAGGTCTTAAAGAAATTTGATGACTACACGCCTTTGAAGGCAAATATCAACCACGTCCTGGAAGAAATTAAGAACAGCGAGGAGTGAAACTGGACCAAGAAAATGAGGCCAGACCCTGACATGAGGAATAGGGAGAAATATTGCGAGTTCCATAAGGATCATGGCCATATGACCAAAAATTGCATAGCTCTTCGGAACGAGATTGAAACACTCATCCGAAGAGGAAAGCTAGCAAAGCATGTTGATCGGGGAGGCGAAAGAAGAAATAATGACCGAACTAAAGAGAGGTCCAGATCTCCTCGTCGGGCAGAGGAGAAAAAGAAAAGAAACCATGAAGATGATCCAGATGATGACCCCGATCTTACCAAGAAACCAAGGCAACCAGAACGAGAGGTATTTTCAATACGCTTTGGGTCATTTGATTGTAATGTTATTACAGGAGGAGATGCAGGAGGAGGAGACCTTACTGCAGAAAGAAAAGCTTACCTCGGAGAGGCTCAAGCTTGCTTATATATTCAGCGAATAAATTTAGCTGAGGAAGATCGCCCGAGAAAGGTGAATAAAGAAAAATTGGCCATTGGGTTTTCAAAGAATGATCTTACAGGAGTTCTATATCCTCATGACGACCCACTAGTGATCAAAATGAGAATGAAGGAGGTAATGATCTCAAGAGTGTTAGTCGACAATGGTAGCTCGGCAGACATCATGTTCTACTCATGTTTCGATAGTTTAAATTTGAAGCTATCTCAACTGGGGCCTTACCACAGGCCCCTCATCGGTTTTGCTGGCCAAAAAGTATTTCCACTTGGGATGATCAAGTTGGATATATTCATTGGTACGTGTCCTGCTTGTCGGACAGAAAAAATACGCTTTTTCGTGATGGATAAGAATGTTCAGTCATCGTACAATATCATCATGGGAAGAGTGGGGTTGAAGAAGTTCGAGGCTGTACCATCTACAGTGCATCAATGCCTAAAATTTCCAACAAACTTTGGAGTAGGAGGTATGAAAGGTGATCAGAAAGTAGCTTGGGAGTGCTATTATTCATCCGCCGAGCAAGATGAATTGGAAGAATCAAAGAAAAAGACTACTACTTATCAAGTGGAAGAAGGTGCAGAAATTGAAACCTTAGATCCTCGGGATGAGTCGCAACTCATGAAGGGTCAAGTGGTGGAAGCTACTGAAAATATCATTCTGGACGACGAACACCCTGAACGAACTACTCAAATAGGTTCGTCATTGGAAGCCTCACTAAAACAGGAATTGATAACTTTCCTTAGAAGCAGAAGACAAACTTTTGCATGGAGTCATGAAGATATGCCTGGGATAAACCCAAACTTCTTATGTCACGAGCTTAATGTGAATAAGGGGATCAAACCTGTGAAACAGAAAAGAAGAGTATTCAGTCCCGAGAAGAATCAAGCCATACAGGAAGAAGTCG
Organism: Sambucus nigra; assembly: GCA_949130495.1. Lineage (NCBI taxonomy): Eukaryota > Viridiplantae > Streptophyta > Magnoliopsida > Dipsacales > Adoxaceae > Sambucus > Sambucus nigra. The sequence goes on from OX422214.1 coordinate 528,595,431, forward strand.
AGAAGCTCCAGAAAGCTTACTTTATTGAAGATGTTAAATATCCATATTGGTTAGCCAATGTGGTGATGGTAAAGAAGAAAAACAACAAATGGAGGACGTGTGTGGACTTCACCGACCTCAACAAATCATGACCAAAGGATCACTTTCCATTGCCCCGAATTGATCAACTGGTGGATGCTACCTCGGGACACGAGTTGCTGAGCTTCATGGATGCTTATTATGGCTACAATCAAATTAAAATGAAACCTGAAGACAGGGAAAGTACTTCTTTCATTACCCCTAGGGGAACTTATTGTTATAATGTTATGCCTTTTGGTTTAAAAAATGCAGGTGCGACATGTCAGAGGCTGATGAACAAGGTCTTTGCTGAACAAATCAGTGACAATATGGAAGTCTATGTTGACGACATGCTGACAAAATGTAAGAAAGCTACAGATCATCTAGTTGATTTAAGTCAAACTTTTGATCAACTAGATAAATATCAAATGAAGCTGAACCCAACGAAGTGCATATTCGGAGTACGAGAAGGCATGTTCCTCGGGTACATTGTCAATCAAAGAGGCATTGAAGAAAATCCTGAAAAGATCAAAGCTCTATTAGGGCTGCGATCTCCAACAACGAAGAAGAAAGTACAGAGTCTCATAGGACGAGTAGCAGCACTCAACAGATTTGTGTCACGAGCAACTGATAGATGTCTCCCATTCTTCAAGACACTCAGAATAACTTTTGAGTAGAATGATGAATGTGAGAAGGCTTTTCAAGACTTGAAGAAATACTTGGGAGCACCTCCACTGTTGTCCAGGCCGGTGATGGGAGAAAAATTGTATTTGTACCTTGCAGTATCCGAGAATGCAGTCAGCTCGGCGTTGATCAGAATGGATAATGGAGTACAAAAGCCAATTTATTACATAAGTAAGGCCTTCTGAGGAGCAGAGATCAGATATCCGAGACTGGAGAAATTGGCACTGGCGCTGATTAAGGCGAGTAGGAGAATGATGCCGTACTTCCAGGCTCATACTATAGTAGTATACACCGATGTGCCGTTGAGACAGTCCATTCATAAGCCAGAGAAATTAGGGAGATTGATGTACTGGGCAATAGAGCTCGGAGAATATGATATAATTTATGAACCTAGATCATCATTAAAAGGGCAAGCTGTAGCAGATTTCATAGCGGAGTTCACCTATCCTGATACCCCCGATGAGCAAAAGTTGCCCGCAGATCAACCTGTGGATGTTACAGGATCAACAAACACAAGCCTAGACCAATTCCGATTGGTAAAAGGACGTGTGGATGTTACAGGATGTGATGCAGAGATAGTTGGGAGGACTCTGGACGAGAAAGAACAGTTGCTCACCGATCAACCTGTGGATGTTACAGGATCAACAGACACTGGCTCAGACCAACTCCGGTTGATAAGAGGGCAAGTGGATGTTACAAGGTCATTAAATTCGAGCTCAGACCAACCTCGGTTGGTAAAAGGGCAAGAAAAGATGATCGAGGAGGAGCGAGAAAAATCTGGAGAGGATGAAAGGAAGCAGTAAATATTTCACCGAGGAACTCTAACAGATCAAAAATTTGAAGACGAGTTACCTATATGGAAGCTATATGTAGATGGCTCATCTTGCACCGCAGGATGTGGAGCGGGAATAGTTCTGAGCACTCCAGACGAGGTCGATATGGAATACGCCTTGCGTTTCCAATTCAAAGCATCCAACAATGAAGCAGAATATGAGGCCATGGTTGCAGGGCTTAATTTGGCAAAAATTATGGAGGCGCAGCAGGTTGTGATCTTTAGTGACTCTCAATTGATTGTAAACCAAATGATGGGAGTATATGTAGTTAGAGGAGAATTAATGATCAGATATCATGCAAAGACAAAGGAGTTATTGTCAGAATTTGCTGCTATTCAGCTGGTCAGAGTACCAAGAATAGAGAATGCGAGAGCAGACGCCCTAGCTCGACTACCATCAACTACTCGCACCGAGCTACGATGAACTATCCCAATTGAAGTGTTAGCTGGTCGGAGTATAGATGAAGATCTGAAAATGAATTTTATCACCCTTGATTTAGGACCATCTTAGATGGATCCCATCAGGGTATATATCGAGGAGGGAGAATTGCCAATTGACAAGCTTGCAGCCAAGAAATTGAAGTTTAAAGCTGCTCGGTATGTACTAACTAATGGTGTTTTATATAGACGAGGAATTATGGCAGGTTTGCAAAGATGTGTACATCCCACCGAGGTGAAAGATTTGATTGAAGAGATCCACGAAGGGTCTTGTGGAGCACATGTAGCAGGTCGGACACTTTTACAAAGGGTGATGACGCAGGGATACTACTGGCCGACGATGAGGGCAGATTGTATAGCCTATGCAAAGAAATATGACAAGTGCCAACGCTTTTCCTACATCTGAAGAACTCCACAAGCATTGTTGTCACCCATAACTTCCCCTTGGCCATTTGCCATTTGGGGAATTGATTTGGTTGGACCACTGCTAACGACCCGAGGAAGGTTCAAGTACCTCGTCGTCGCAGTGGATTATTTTACTAAGTGGGTAGAAGCTGAGCCACTCATTGATATGACATACGAAAAGGTGTACCAATTTATTTGGAAGAACATCATTTGCCGATATGGTCTCCCTCATGCCTTCATCACAGACCGTGGGACACAATTTGATAACGAGGAGTTTGTCGCCTATTGTCATCAGTCAAATATTTTGAAGGTTCACTCAGCACCAGGCCATCCTCAAAGCAATGGTTAAACTGAAGTGACAAACAGGATGCTGTTGAACGGTTTAAAGAAAAGATTGGATGATGCGAAAGCAAACTGGATCAACGAGCTACAATCAGTACTTTGGGCTTACCGAACTACTCCCCGAGTAGCAACTGGAGAATCACCATACATGCTGGCGTTCGGAAGTGAAGCTGTTATACCTGCCGAGTTGGGCCTCCCAATGCACAGGGTACTGAATTTCAATTCCCATCTCAGCGACTTAATGAGAAGACTGGATTTAAACATGCTCGAGGAAGTTAGAGAATAAGCAGCCATTAGAAATGCTGCTTACCAGCAGCAAACAACTTTGTTCTACAACAAGAGGGTGAAGAAGTGCGACCTGAAAGAAGGAGACTATGTGTTGAAGAAAGTAATCCAAAAGCATAACAAACTGGAAGCAAACTGGGATGGACCATACCGAGTTACAGAAGTTGTTAGACCAGGAACCTATCGAATAGCAACATTAGAAGGCGAAGAGTTTAAGAATGTATGGAATGCAGAGCATCTGCGTAAGTATTATCAGTGATGTATATGTAACACAGTTTCCATCAGTATGAATAAAATGAAAATATTCTGCAAGTTTCTCTGTTCATTGAAATTTTTTCGGGGAATACTAGTGCTATGCACTACTCGGCACAGCTCGACAGACTACTCAAGAAAATATTCCAAACTGTACCAACTTAGTTGGTTGACGAGGAGAAAATATTCCAAACTGTATCAACGTAGTTGGTCAACGAGGAAGAAATATTCCAAACTGTACCAACATAGTTGGTCGGCGAGGAAAAAATATTCCAAACTGTACCAACTTAGTTGGTCAACGAGGAGAAAATATTCCAAACTGTACCAACTTAGTTGGTCGACGAGGAGAAAATATTCCAAACTGTACCAACTTAGTTGGTCGACGAGGAGAAAATATTCCAAACTGTACCAACTTAGTTGGTCGACGAGGAGAAAATATTCCAAACTGTACCAACATAGTTGGTCGACGAGGAGAAATATTCCTAAAAATGCCAACCTGTTTGGTTAGGAAACGAAATATTTCAAAATTTACCAAGTATGGTTAGTTGGGGATAAACTCTCACTGACTATAATTGGTCGACGAGCACAATCTCACAACCTTGGTTGGTTAGAAAAAATTTAAACATTTCTATACTCATTACTTCATGATCGAGCAACATTACTGATACTTGTAACTTTTTATTACTAAGTTGGTCGATGAACAACACAATATTGTTATCTTTTTAACAGATATGCATAAATGTAAAGTGCTAATATTTACAAGACAATAGCAATTAAGATTTGCAAACAGAAATGAAAATTCTTCATTAAATTCAAAATAAATTACAAGCTACATTGATGATAAAATGAAAATTACATTGATATGTATACTAACTGTTACATCAAAAATTCCTATTCTATTGGTCTTTTCCCCTCAGCTTTCGATACAGGTTACTCTCCAGCAGGAGGATCATTTAAAGACTGAGGAGAATTGATGAAGTTCAAATCCTTCAGCATCTTGACGTTCATCACAGAAGGTCGATCTAGAAGATGCTCGGGACGAGATACCTCAAATTGAGAATGTAAATTGTAGTCACCGAGGTATTTTGCAATTAAGCTCCGAGGAATGGCACGAGCTAGGATCCATTCCATCTCCAGATTGTATGGTGGCACAGGCAAGTCGAGCAACCCGGGATCATGGTAGTCCCACATATAGTGTCCTTATTCGAGCTTCAGCACACCTAAGGCGTTTAGCCAGCCTTGCTTGTAGCCCTCATTATTGGCATTCTGGATACGGTCGTCCAAGTGAAATAATGCTTCGTTGTATCCAGCCATCCAAAACTCCCTAGGCTGTTTGTGGAATTGATACGTTAGCCTTTCAAGATTCTCGTGGATATTATTGACAAAAAGCTCATTAGTCTCCAACACTGATATCTTTGCAGAGAGTTGTTTTTCCAGGTCTCGAATCTTCTTTGACATATCAGAATACGCCTGGTTCTTCGCCTTTAGTTGGAAGGCCTGGTTCTCTAAGGCAGATGTTGTCCTCTATTCCTTGACAAGAACCTGAACTGCTCTTCCTCGACCTCGAGAAGCTCTTGCTCGTCCCCAAGAAGATGTGGAAGTGCCCGACCTCCTCAAGGTGTCAAACTCTTGCCTCAATTTGGCATTCTCAACCTCTAAAAATGAAAATCCCTCGTCAGTCACTGGGATTATAGCTGTTGAAGAAGAGGCTGCAGACTTCAACTGTGCTAGCTCTTTCTGTAAATTATTATTCTCTTTCTCCAACAGCTCGACAATCTATCTACATGCTTCAACTTCACCCTTTAGGGTTCTTTCCCTGACATCATACCCAGCGATGAGCTTCTCGTAGCCCTTCTCGGCAGAAAGATGCTGATACCTCTTCTCATACCCTTCATGCAACAGGGCAGTCGATTCCTTGTACTGAATCTGAAGGTCTTCTAGGGTACATTGAAGATCCTCGATCATTTCATAGTAAGCCACATTATTGGCCACAGCTCGGTCAAGTAAGCACTTCAGGTACTGATAAGCTTCGACTGCCTGTTCTGAAGCATCATGATCAAGGATGTCGGCAACTTCTGATGCCCTCAAGTCTGTGTGACCAGCCTTATAAAATTCATTGCATTGCTGCATCAGCTTTGTATCATTGGCAGATAACATATCCATCCTGGCCAGAAACTAGCAGAGAAAGAAAAGACAATCATCAAAAAGAAAATCAAGACAGAGTACAAATAGAAAAGAGACAATCGTATGGAGGAAAACTCAAATTTTATTAGATCATAATGCAGAGCTACAAAGATCTTGGTTACATTTGACAAAGAAGAAAAATAAAAAGAGAAAATCGAACAACACTACACCTTTTCCTTATCTCCCAAAACCTTCTCGGGAGGTTGGGAAGAGGAGGCAGGTTGCTCAGAGGGAATTGCGACTTGCTCGGAGAGCACCAACTGTTGCTCGGAAGAAGAAACTCCTTGCTCGACAGCATGCTGACTGATTAGGGCATTCTCTCCCACTACCATTGAAGATTCTTCAGAGGTAGCTTCGTCCTCTTCTAATTCTTCTGGAGTAGGAGGAGGACCAGGGATGTGTCTTTGGAAGAGCTCGGATGACTCGTCGACCTTCAATTCCTGAAGAGCAGCAACCCATCCATCCCTGAAATACTTTACACTGCCATAATCCACTTGAGAGACCATGGTAGCACATCCCTTATCCCAACCTTTGTCCCAGCCAGAGCTGAAGGACTTCTTCACGGCAGCTTTCCTTTTGGCCTTCTCCAAGGCAAGCTTCTCGGACAGCAAAACATCAGCAGCCACTACACCAAATATGCCCATTTGTCAAGGTCATTGACCTTGACAAATTCACCTTGTCAAGGTCAATGACCGTGACATTTCGAGGCGAGACAACTTTTTTTGTCACGGTCGTGTCACGGTCATTGACCTTGACAAAAAACTCGCGTTTTGTGTCACGGTCGTGTCAAGGTCAATGACCGTGACACGTTTGTCACGGTTTATAACCGTGACAAAGCCGTGACCCTTTTTAAAAAAAATTGTCACGGTCATTGACCGTGACAATTCTGGGCAGAATTTAAAAAAAATCAGTTGGCCAGTATGGCCACTGCCACTGCCCAGCAGTATATTTGTACCTGTTATAGCAACGTTGTACCTGTTCCAAACATCATATATACAACACAAACTAAAGATAATGCAAATATATATTCATAACAGTATAATCCAAATCTTCAAAGTAAAAATAATATACATGATGATATAATCCAAATATAATTAAAATGGACAAACTAGAAAATAATGTTACTACATGTCTTGGATAAAACTGAGGAGGTGAGTAGGCCACACGACATACGAATTGACGCACCCACTAATATACGTCGTGCCGCATTGTTCGCGCAACCACAATAGGGAGTTCTCCTTCCCGGTTATGACATGCGTGACGAGCACCCTGGACTCCATCTGTTGAAGCACACGTCCATGGACTATTCCACCCTCGACGATATTCGGGCCCCTTAACCCCCGCCCTATCCGCTGGCCATCAAATATGTCCAATATGAACACGCTCGGCCAACCAATTGTCGATAATGGTTTGTTGGAGGGCGTCAAATAGGGAAGTGGATCGTCGAAGTACGAACGTGTCGGTGATGAAGCAGCGAGGTCCACATCCTCGTCATCCTGCGCCTCATCCTCCCGCACCTCCTCGTCCTCCCGCACCTCCTCCTCCACCGCCTTCTCCTTCCCTTTCTCTTTACCTTTATCTTTACGGTCTCCACCCAACGTACGCTTCATTAAACTGTCGGATTACTTACAATCGTAATTAACAATAATTAAACTGTCGGATTACTTACAATCGTGGCCGCGACGCTCGGGGACACCTCCTTGTCCTTCCCCTTCTTCGTCCGAAGAGCCACATAAGTATCGAGCCTATGTGGCTTACCCCCTGGCCCACTCCCTACCCCCTGAAATAAAATAAAGTAAAGTAAAATTAGTATCGGCCCCGCAAAGTAAAATAATATCCAATAATATATTTCTGTAGTTATAGATAAATTAAATATTACCTTCATCCTATGCTCCACCTCAGCGTAAGAGGTCCGACCGGAGTAGTGCACGTCCGTCTTTTTAGCCCGATTTTCCCTCCCCGATTGGCGAGATGCCAATTGTCGATCCTCGATCTCATTGTCAATGAACTTTTGCCATTGTGCCAATGAGATCGGCTCCTTGGGCGGGATGGATCCGCGCCATTGTAAAATGGTCTCTCGTGTTTTTCCAAAGTACCGTGTCCGCATATTTTTTTTCCACGTCTTGTGTTGCTCCCTCAACTGCTCCAAGACGGAATCGCGTAGCTTTGGATCCAAGTATAAATATAAATTGAAATTGAAATTGAAATATTCATATAAATATTACCTGTAGTGCCTCCCAAACGGCTAACTTGAGCTCATACGGCACCTCCTTCCAACTCATAAACCCCGGGCCGATGACCGTCTTTAGCAGCTCGAGGGATCTCGCTAAAAGCTCTGACTTGTTTTCGACGGTAATCCCAAATTTTCCATATTTGGGGAGCCTAGGGGCGGAGGAGCCCTCGTCGCCTCCGCTACCACCGAACCCAGACGACGACATCATCATAAACAGCATCATCATCTTCGCCCTAACATCTGAAGGAGACATTTTTGCTGTAAAAAAAATGTTATTAGTACAGATAAAAAAAATGTTATTACTACAGATAAAAAAATGTTCCGTCTATATTATAACGTATGTGTATGTTCCGTCAATACCATTTCGTTTCAATTTTGTAATATTATGTTTTTTCCAAATATTTAAAGAGTTATTAAATGGGTGCCCCACCCCTGCCCCCTCCCCCCGCCACACACACACGCACACCTACGCACACACACACACACACACCCCACCCCTACCCACCCCACCCCCACCCCCTCCCCCCACCACGACCGTGACAACTACATATATTGTTTATCAATAAAATTATGACATGAGATAATTATTATTGTAGCATAAATTTCATTATCATGGGTTTTACCTAATTGAATTAAATGAACAATACTTTTAGCCCTTGTTATTCATCAAATTTGAGGCAAGTTAATTAGAATATTTGTATCGAGCCTATGTGATTTATATGGATTAATTCTATTACATTTATAATTTAACTAATAGAGTTGAATTTTAATATTAATCCTTTGGTTTATTTAACTAACTTTGGTTTGGTTTATTTCTAGTTGAATATGAGTTATAATTTTTAGATTATGTATAGGAATTGAATTTTAATATTACTCCTTCATAAATCCCTTGAATACATGCATAAATTTGTAGAGATTGAAATTAAATTGCTTGAGATTGAATTTCTATGTTTCGGGGTCATTATTTGAAAATACTTAATTACCCTTTGAAAACCTTTCATAACACACCTATGTATTAAATATGGGTTAGACCTCTTAGCCTGCTCAACCACCCATTTACACACTTACTTTACCTTTTATTTACATTATGGATATTAATCAATTCACACGTTTTTTGTCCACTTCAACCTTTACTGAAACATTTATTAATTCATTCAAGTTAGGTAAAACCACGCAAGTATCTAATACAAATATTATCATTCAACAAATTAAGTCCCATCAATAATAAACCCCCTCCCCCACCCTGCCCCACCCCGCCCCACCCCATTATTTTTCAACACTGTATCCCCCAATAGTAATAATGAATTAACATATAATTTTCAACTCCAACAACATATGCTTCAACTTAACCCAATCTTCCCAATAATACCAACTAATCAACACCCAACATCCAAATCCAACAACATAGGTCTAGAACCAAAGTTTGTACATAATAATTTATAGTCTCCAACCTGCCCCACCCCGCCCCACCCCCTCCCCCACCTTACCCCACCCCGCCCCACCCCCACCCCCCACCCTTCCCCACCCCGCCCCACCCCCTCCCCCACCCCCACCCTGCCCCACCCTCCACCCCCTGCCCCACCCCGCCCCACCCCCCCACCCCCTGCCCCCACCCTGCCCCACCCCCCACACACGCACACACATACACACACATATATATACACATACCCCCACCCCCTCCCCCACCCTGCCCCACCCCGCCCCACCCCCTGCCCCCCTCCACCACCCCCTACCCCCATCCCGCCCCACCCCCCACACACGCACACACATACACACATATATATATACACATACACACATAAATATACAGACAAATATATATATATAAATGGAAGAGAGAGAGAGAGAGAGAGAGCAGCGTCGAGAGAGAGAGAGAGAGAGAGAGAGAGAGAGAGAGAGAGAGAGGGAGGGAAGGGCGCGGGAGGGAAAAAAGAAGGGGGGTAGGGTTTTTGCTGGAAAAGTTGTCACGGTCGTGTCAAGGTCTTTGACCGTGACACGAATTGTCACGATCATTGACCGTGACACGACCGTGACAAATTGAATTGTCACGGTCGTGTCACGGTCAATGACCGTGACAATTCGTTGTCACGGTCGTGTCAAGGTCAATGACCGTGACATAAAATGCGTGTTTTTTTGTCACGGTCAATGACCTTGACAAGGCTGGCCGGCTGAAAGGTGACAATTTTCCCATTTTGGTGTAGTGAGCTTTCAATTTTTGTTCAGCTTACTCCTTCTGCCGATTTACTTCCTGGAGTTGGACCAACTTCTCCTCAGCATCCTTGAGTTTATTTTCAAACTCCTCAGCAACCGTGAGCTTCACATAAAGCTCTTTATTAGCCTTCTCCAAGGCATTCACTTTCTTCTCCAAATCCCTGGAGGCCTCAACAACCCGAGTTTTCTCCTGCTCGGAGGAAGCAAGTTTATTCTCCCAGACTGCCTTATCAGTAGTGTACTTCTGGAAAAATTCCTCCAAGGACTTGGTAGCTTCTTCCAGAGCTCCCTCCACACTAGACGAGGAGCGAGAAGCCTTGATTGCTTCATCCTTCTTGAGGATTATGTTGAAGCAGCTCGTCAACTATAAACAGAAAAAGAAAGCAAAATCAGAAACAGATATGAGAAATAACAAAGGAAACTATGAAAAGCTCAAAGTAAAGGTACTTACTGAAGCAAGATGACGAGCAGCCAAAGAAGTAACCATATCCCGAGTAAGGTTATCTTCATTACCTTGCACCTCGGGAATGGTCAAAAACTTTACCGAGCTCATGTCAGAGCTTAGGGGAATAGATGTGGGAACCCTAGTCCCAGCAGCAGGGGGCTGAATGGTGGTGTCAGCCAAATTGACCGAGGATCTCTTCTTCAGCCTCCTCGGGGGAACAGGTACAACCAAAGAAGAATCCTTGGTCGGTGATATCACAATCACCTTTCCAAGAGAAGCAGAGTTGCTCGGAGCCACTGCAGGCTTGTCAGCAACCTTCTCGGAGACTTTAGCAGGAGCAGTTGAAGGAACTACACCAGTCTTCTTTGTCCCCTCCTTTGGGACATCAATCTTAATCCTTTTTATTTATCCAGAATCGGAGGCAGTTTTCTCAAACAGAGCAGAAGTCCTTCTCTTCTTCATCCTTTCGCTCAACGCAACGTGAGATTCTGGCGAAGAACTCGCAGAGGGTGGTACTGGCTCTGCTTCACTGATCACTGGACGAGCAGTGAAAGAAGTTGTATAGCTCTTATATTGGAGTAGATAGGAGGCTGGTCGAATGTTCTCGTCAGCAACCCTTTGATGCAGACCCCAGATAAGTCCCAAATGCCTTATATTGACATCTGCTTCTTTGGGGCACTTTCTCTTGCTATCAACTGCAAATAAATAGATATTGTTATCAGTAACACATTTTATCAAACAAAAAAAAAACATAATTTCAAGATAAATAAAATAAATAAAAATAACCTATCCCATTGCCATAAGGAGGACATCTGGGACCCTGGTAAACCTCATCTCCGGGTAAAGGAGGGTGTTGCCAATTTTTTACAACAACCCCATGTTCAAAATAATCCCTGTTGGCATCAGGGAGATTGACTACTAAAGCTCTATTTATAAACCTAGTTTTTAAATAATAAATATTATCATTAACTGCCCATCTATAGCAGTACATGATTTCTGAAATTCCTATGCGAGTTCCATGTACTTGATTTAATTTATACACCCCATTAACTATTCTCCATGTGTTGGGAGCTATTCGTGTAGGAACAACATCAAAGTACTGACAAAATTCCAGACACAGAGGATTTAGTGGAAAAGAAAATCCACACTCAGCAAAAAAGAGACTGGGGAACCAATGTCCCTCAGCCAAATTGAAATAATTAGAAGGCTCAGAAAGCTCTTCCAATACAACCCAAGAAGGAATGGAAAAATCAGATCGAAATTTGTCAAGAGACTCAACTGGGTAAACCATGATGATTAATTAAAAGAAATGAAGAAGAAGAAAGAGGATCTTACAGAAAAAAGACTGAAGCTGTTGACAATGAACGACGGAAGAGATGAACGCACTAAAGAGTAGAAGACAATGAAAAATTCAAAGATGCAAATATGAAAAGATAGAAGACAATGGGAGTCTCTATGAAGTTTAAATAACTTGCTTTGGGAACTGGCGAAGTAATGATTACGTTACTGACGGCTAAAAGGGAATTAAATATTGGCGCAGGAATCAAAGCAAACAACAGCGGCTAAAAAGGCGAAAAGCGACGCGAAAACCGAAGCGAGCCGAAAAGTCCAAAAAAGCATGATTCTACGAATTGGATTGTTGATACCAAATTTAATCTGCTGACTTGGCTCAATCATATGAAGACACGTGGCTATCTACATGGCAACAACGCATACTCTCCGAGGAACTCATACACTCCGAGGAACAGACCTCTCCGAGGAACGCATATGCTCCGAGGAACAGACCTCTCCGAGGAACTCTTGAATACCAGAAAGCTTAGGGGGTCCGAGATACTCAGGCGGCCCGAGCTGCATCTCAAACAGATCATTAATAGCTGAATAACCAACAGTTCAACCGGTTCATTAAATGCTTATCATTTAGACGCACACGCTTAAAGGGCATTAAATGTGTTACCCTTTCATATGTATATCATTTAATGTATCACCCTTTCATATGATAGTTTCGAGGCTATAAATACGTTGTACAATCCCCATTGTAAGGGGATCGAATTCTGAATCCAAACCTTGGGATCCAGAACGCAATTTCTTGTAATCGATAATTTCCAAACACTCAGTAATAAAATAATAGTGGAGGTAGGCCATTCACATAAGACTGAACCACTTTAAAAATATTTTGTCTCATTTATTTATCTGTGATTGAATAATTAGAGTGATCTAATTTTTTACATCAACATAGGGATTTAGCTTCTTAATTATTTCCCTCGCATGCTTGAATTATTTCAGCAATGTCCAGTAAAAACTTGGTCACCCTCTTCTTAAGTTGATTATAATCCTCTATAAAGAAAGTGACCTTGTCAATAGTATACTCTTCAGAGCTTTTGAACTTATTCACTCCCTCCTGCTTAGTGAGAGCAAGGGACATAGTAGCCTTCTCTAAGGCTTCATTGTCCCTCTTCATAACATCATTCACCACTACCAAGACGTCATTTTCATTCTTTAAATCTTCTGCCCATTGCCGATCGCCTCATTAAAAAGGACGTTGTTTTCCTTCTTTAAATCTTCTTCCCCCTTAGAGGCCGCCTCATTAGAAGATTTGAGCTTGATTGCAGCGATCTCAACTTGCTCGTTCAACTTCCTATTCTCATCCTCCACCTGACTCAAAACACTCTTATTGGTAACCAACTGATTGTCCTTATCCTTTATATCATAATAGACGTTTTCATAATCATTCTTAGCATTCTTTAACTCATCGAATAAAGTCTTATAGTTGCTAAGAATATCTTTATGTTCCTTCTTTAACTCATCGTAGGCTTTCTGGTATGAGTCCACTTGTTCCCTCATAACCATAGCTCCCATAGAACCTTGAAATGAAATGTCAATGTATCAGTAAACACATTCCAGATGAGATCAAAGATGAGATGATTAAGTTTAAGACTTACTACCATCATTATGTATTGTACCATTTCCACAGGTCATCAATATTGGACTGCTTGAGATATTGAAAAGCACGGGCATAACCGTGATATTCGAGCACATCTGTCGCATTCGCCATATGGAAGAAGATAGAATCCATATCACTCTTTATTTTATCTTGAGTGACGGGATTCTCTAGATCCCAAATGAAGAGTTCCACCTCTTCATAAGGAGACGAAGATTCAACACCTGGTACCAATCATCAAGTAATGGATCCAACAATCTCAATCCTCTCCCTTTGGCCTTTGTTCGCTATTATTTGGTGCTATCTGGGGGGAGGACCCTCTATTGGCCTCTTTTGGCATCATACGAGACCATCTTCATACACCACCGCTTCACCCTTGCCTTTATCCTTAGCACCAGCAACAGAAATAGCCTACAACTGCCTCAGTGAAAGAATAGTTTTTCTAGTATTGTTCATAACATAGTTTTAGACTAGTTTGGCATATCTCATTACAAATCTTCATGCACCGTCAAGATGAATCGAACTCAAGCATTTTCAAGTTTGAAGACTCCCCGACATCCCGTAAAGGTACAGAACAATTTAGAGTTTAAGTTGATGAACATAATTTATTTTGGGGATGCTTATTTTTTTATCAAAAAATAAAAAGGAGATTTTATTTCGAAAAGAAAACTATTTTTACTTTTAACTCTCGTTCAAACGAGATTGAAATCTTGTTCAAACGAGATTACATATCGTTTGAAGGTCTGTGACAACCCTGCTTTTTTATATCTAATTCGGTTAGCTACGCCCAATTAAATTAAAGCGGAGCGTCAATATGTTGGCATTAGAAACATAATTTAAATAAACGGAGTAGAGTAAACATGTACACTTTCATACGTGTAACCATATCACATCATGACATCTATAGAAAGTGAAACCAACTCATAACTATTAACTATAATAATCCATCAGTAATCTCAAACTGAAAATATAAAATGCTAATACATGCGGCCCAACACAAAACGAGAAAGTGTAATACAATAATTTTCTCAAATTCCAAGTGTAAACAAAGAGACATTAGTCTTTGATACCACCCTTAAGAAAAGGGAAACAAACGACATAAATTATAATAGAATAACTCCACGACTACAGGAATCCTAAGATTGATATGATCTTATCAAGCTTCATAGTCTATTGTCCAGCGGGACGAGGACCTTTCATATATTATATATATAGGAGAGGAGCAAGAAGCAAGAGAGACGAGCGTCAAAGCAAGAAAACAAGCTATAAGATTATAAGATGTACTTATAATGAAAGCACACTAGTCATTACTCGTCTCCAGTAATTAAGTTGTTCAATTACCCAACTAATGCTCCTATGTCGTGACTACCCAACCCAAACTCGAGTAACGTGTAGCCTCACATCGTATTATGAATAATCATTATTAATCTCATTTCAGTATAATATCAAATGCCTCGATTCGGGATATTACTTTAAGACACAAGCATAATATCTCACACAACAAGTCATATCGGGTCACTATCGTTACCCGAGGGAACAAGTCGTAACACTAGGACTACACAAAAATATTCCCCAATATTACATGGCAAGGAAAATCATACTAAATTCTAAATCACATGGCGTTTCAAGGTCTTTCTATCCGACCCGCATTACAACCATGTGTCCGGTTCCGGTGGTTTATCTCCAACACGACACTCGAGCTGAACCTAACCGGATCAATCACAAAAAATTGCATTCAACATGTGCCTACGTCGACCGGAGGACTAGTCTAGTGTATACTCGACAATATACATGTAAAACAATTTCACGCTTATGTATATATACAATCGTGTCAAGTCTCTTACTCGAGTTATACAATAGTCATTATTTACAATATAACATAATTTACATCATTAATTTACTATTAAACATCAAATCATTTCAAGGTTATATATCCCTAATAACCATACGTATGTGATCAAGTTAGGATATTAGGCACAACACCACAATTATCTTACTAACAACATGAAAAACATTATCACTCTAATTTCAATAACATGCTGCTCATAATTTAAAATGCAGATTCGAGGCTCTTCCGATCCATTTTTGGAAAAACTTAAAACTACAAAGTTGTTCGGAATGTGATTTTCTACAAGGACACATGGGCACGCTACCATAGTCGGCCGAAAACAGACCCGAAACTAACATATAATATTCGCCCCTGTTTTCGACAACTTTCTGCCCAGAATTTTAAAACGCCGATTTGAGGCTTTCCCGATCCGTTTTTGGGAAAACCTAAGACTACAAAGTTGTTCGGAACGTGATTTTCTATTAGTAAACGTAAGCACGCTACCGTAGCCTTCTTAAAACAGACCCGAAATTAACATATACAATTCGGACATGTTCACGATAACTTTCTGCGCATAATTTTAACACGCATATTCGAGGATTTTGCGATCCGTTTTTGAAAAA
Organism: Sambucus nigra; assembly: GCA_949130495.1. Lineage (NCBI taxonomy): Eukaryota > Viridiplantae > Streptophyta > Magnoliopsida > Dipsacales > Adoxaceae > Sambucus > Sambucus nigra. Next base: position 528,611,188 of record OX422214.1, read on the forward strand.
ACTTAAGACTACAAAGTTGTCCATAATATGATTTTCTATCGGGTAGCGTAGATGAAACATACATTTTCGGAACTAAAACAGCTCAAAACAGTTTTTAATATGACAATTTACTCAATTTCATAGATTTCTCAAATTCAAGATTTTGCTCAACAATTCAATCCCTATAATGATGTTATTGCATTTGAATCTACATGGAGGATGATCCTAATACATTGCATATCATTTTTAACATCAATTTCATATTAACTTAGGGATCCAAATACATGTTCATGTGAAATTTCATTATAGATACATATTATACACATATAGGTTATTAACTTTCCTTGGATTGTATGGAGAAATTGAAATCCTCTTGAAATCCTCTTAGCTTCTTCTCTTCTCACTCTCTCTCTCTACCAAACACTAGCCCCCTTATGTGAAATGAAATAATGAAGACTTCTCTCCTTTTCTATTTATACCTAGGGTTAGTTTATTTTCAAAAATGCCATTGCGCCAAATTTAACCCTCTCGATCCTTTTACGCGTTAATTCGCTTATAATATTTAAGTCACACATCCGTATCTCAATTAATTCATTTTAAATTTTCATTTCCAAACATTTAGAATATATATATACTGGCATAGTTTTTTTTTCAATTAGTTTAATTTTTAATTCAATAAAAAATGTTGGGTATTACATTCTCCCCCTCTACGAACGAGTTTTCGTCCGTGAAATTCGAAATAAAACAAATCAATTCAAGTTAAGTAAGGTAGTTTCACACGTACCTTCGATAAAGAGATATGGGTGACTAATTCGCAAGTCATCCTCTCTCTCCTAAGTGTCCTCAGACTCATCATGATTACTCCACATAACACGAACAAGAGGAATGTCTTTTGACCTCAACTGCTGCTCACGACGATCTAGGATCCTGATCGGCCTCTCCTCGTAGCTCCCATCGGGCTGTAACTCAACCCCGTCTAAATCTATGTGTAGGTGTGAGTCCTCGGGATGTAAGAACTTCCTCAACATGGATACATGAAAAACATCTTGTACCCGCTAGAGATGGTCAAGTAGGGATAAACGGTAAGCAATCGGTCCCACCCTGTCCAACACTTTAAATGGACCCATGTATCGCGATGAAAGCTTCCCTTTGGCACCAAAGCGAACAAGGCCTCTCATAGGTGAGACCCTTAACAGCACTTGGTCTCCAACGACGAACTCTAACTTCCTCCGCCTTATGTCAGCGTAACTCTTCTGACGATCTTGCGCGGTCTTCATCCGTGCATGAATCAAGTCAACCTTCTCTAAGGTCTCCCTAACAATATCCAGATCCAGCATCCGGTTCTCTCCGAACTCCAACCAACATGTAGGGTATCGACAAGGCCTACCGTATAAAGCCTCGTATGGTGCCATGCCAATAGTCTGTTGATAACTATTATTATATGCAAACTCCACCAGTGGAAAATTCATATCCCAACCACCTTTGAAGTCCAACACACAAACTCACAACATGTCCACCAAAATCTGGTTCACACGCTCCGTCTGACCATCAGACTGAGGGTGGAATGCGGTACTCAAACTCAACTGAACTCCCATCACCTCCTAAAGTCTGCCCCAAAAGTGCGAGATGAAGACACTTCCACGGTCAGACATGATATCACGCGGTACCCCATGCAACTTCACAATCTCATTAATAAACATCGTGGCATACTGTGCTGCCATATAATTCGTCCTCACTGGAAATAAATGAGCCACCTTTGTTAGTCTGACGACGATGACCCAAATCAAATCATGACCGTATTGCGATCTTGGCAACCCAACAATAAAATCCATGGAGATGCTTTCCCATTTTCACTCGGGAATGGACAACGGTTGTAACTCCCCTCCAGGTCTCTGATGTTCCACCTTTACTAGCTGACAAGTGGCACACTTTGAGACAAACTTGGCTACATCACGCTTTAACCCAACCCACTAATACATACGGTACATATCCTGATACATCTTATCACCTCCGAGGTGAACAGTGAATCTAGATCTATGCGCCTCAGATAATAAGGCCTTCCGCATCTCGGTATTATTAGGCACAACAATCCATCCCTGATAACGAAGTCCCCCGTCAGAACCAATCGAGAAACCCTGAATGCCCCCAGACATTAATGCCTTCACCTTCTCCTGACAAAATTCATCAGAAGACTGGGCCTTTTCAACCCGTTCAACCATATAAATTGATATAAATACAGCCCCCATAAATGCTCTGCCAACATCAAGGCTACCCAGCTCCTTCCACTGACATTTCCAAACACCTGACAATTCAACACTCTCCTCCACATCCAAGGCGAACAACGCATTGTGGGTCTTCGGCTCAAAGCATCAGCAACCACGTTTGCCTTACTCAGGTGGTACTGTATGGAAAATTTGTAGTCCTTCACATATTCCACCCATCTACTCTGTCGCATGTTCAAGTTCTTCTAAGAGAACAAGTACTGAAGACTCTTATGGTCGGTGAACCACCTAAACTTCTCCCCAAGTAAGTAGTGTATCCATGAATACAACGCAAAAATAACCGCTGCCAACTCTAAGTCATGAGTCGGGTAATGGTCCTCACGAGGCCTCAATTTCCTTAAAATATAGGAAATCGATCTCTCTTCCTGCATCAGAACAACTCCTAACCCCTGTAATGATGCATCAGTGTACACGCGGTACTCAACCCCAGCTTTCGACAATGTAAGGACCGGAGCTGACGTAAGTTTCTCCTTCAAAGTTTCGAAAGCCTCCTGACACTCTAAACTCCAGACGAAAGTAACACCCTTCTTTATCAAATGGGTAAGAGGAGCAATCTTCGAGAAGCCGTGAATAAACCTTCGATAGTAACCTGCTAGACCCAGAAAACTCCGAATCTCAGTCGGCGTAGTGGGTTGCCCCCACTCGACAACAGCAGTAACCTTGCTAGGATCGATAACAATCCCAGTCTCCATCACAATGTGGCCCAAAAACTGCACCTCTCCCAGCCAAAAACCGTACTTGGAGAGCTTAACATAAAGCTAATGCTCTCAAGGTCTTAAGAGCCAATCGTAAATGTTCGGTATGGTCCTCCTCGGACTGTGAATAGATCAGGATATCGTCAATGGACACGATAATAAACTGATCCAAGTATGGCCTGAATACACGATTCATCAAATCCATGAATACTGCAGGCGCATTGGTTAAGCCGAACGACAAGACCCAAAACTCGTACGAACCATATCGAGTCAAGAACGCTCTCTTCAGCACATCCTCCTCACGAATCCTCAACTGGTGATAACCGGAACGCAAATCAATCTTCGAAAAGAATTAAGCATGCCTCAACTGATCGAACACATCATCAATGCGAGGTAACAAATACTTGTTCTGAATCGTCACCTTGTTCAACTCTCGATAATAGACGCACAATCGAAGTGAGCCATCCCTTTTCTTCACAAAGAGCACTGGAGCTCCCCAAGGCGAGGTACTCATACGGATAAGACCTTGCCCCAAAAGCTGCTGAATCTGCTCCCTAAGCTCCCTCATCTCTAAGGGTGCCATACGGTACGGGGCCCTGGCAATCGGTCTCGTTCCCGGCGCTAACTCTATGCAAAACTCTATCTCATGAGATGGAGGTAAAATAGGAACCTCAGCGAAGATGTCCGTGAACTCCCTCACTATAGGGATCGTATCCAAAGAAATGGACACCCCATCAGGAGAATCCTCCTCGATGTAAAACAGATGTGTGCTGGCTCCACCCTCTAGACCAGGTAATGCTATTAGGTACATCTCCTAACCAGGAATGACAAATGTGATCGAACTTCTACGACAGTCAATCTGGGCATGATATTTATACAACCAATCAAACCCTATAATAACATCGTAGGTACACATCTCAATCAAAATAAGGTCGACAGAGAAGTGAAGCCTCTCGATCTCAATCGCAACCCCTCTACAAACGTGGCGAAGGTCCGTACCACTCAAAGGCGTACTCACATGGGCAACTATCGCCTCTGCAACGTCTATCATCCCCGATGTCCTAGAAAACTCATAACTGGAGAACGAGTGTGATGCACCATTGTCAAAAAGTGCTCTCGCATGAGAACTATAAACATAAAACGTACCTTGAATCACCGATCGTCGCACCTACAGCTGAAAAGGTTGAACGTCATATACACACCCATGGTACAACTGTGGCTGAATTGGTGCTGCTGCTGCCATTGGCAATGCCAAAAATGGTGGTGATGGTGGTGGGAGTACCTGCTGCTGTGCTCTATCTCCCTGTGCCTGTCCTCGGGGATAAGCCCTCCCCATATGTCCAGTCTCTCTGCACTGGAAGCATACAATAGGACCCCCATCTCATGCCTGTTGCACCAAAGCTCCGATGTTGGGCCTATTGGCCCGGTGTTGATCTCTCTCACCCTGACCCCATTGGCCCAGTTGGCCCTTCCCTCTCTGGCCCTGGCCCTGCTGCGGGTGACCTTGATCTGGAATGGTCTGAACCGGATTGGCCTGAATGGCATGACCCTACTGGCCCTGGGCCTGCTGCCCATGGTGACGACCTCTGTACCGCTTGGCCTGATGGCCTCCTGACTGTTGGCCCCCTTGTGGGCCTTATTGGCCTGAAATTACAACCTCATGCGGCCTACCCTGCTGGCCTATCACCCCTTGTTTGCCCACCACATGCTCAGAACGATCATTTCAATGATGCAATGCTGCATTCACTGCTACCTCATAAGAGTCAAATGAAGGATTTGCCAGTAAGAACCCTCGAATTGGCTAAATAGCCCCTCAATAAACCTCTGATTCTTCAAAGCATCATCTGCCTGCACATCGAGAGAAAACTCTACCAATGAGGTAAACTCTCGTTCATACTCAAAAACTGAACTAGTCTGCTTCAGGGTATCAAACCTTCTCCTCAAAGCCACACGTTGTGCGGGAGGTACAAACTTCGCCTCTAAACGAGCCCAAAAATCAGCAATAGGCATAACCTCCCACTGAGATGTAGAAGTAATGGACTCCCACCAACACAACGCCTCCCCAGTCAGACGAAAGGTAGCTAAAATTTGTTTATGCACCTCTGTGGAGTCAACTAGTCTCAAATGTCTTCATATATCTCGCTTCCACTAAAGCGCCTCCAACGGACCCACGTCACTGGCGAACGAAGGCGGACGTCTCTTCTCAAACCCACTCACAACAGGTGCCCATGTCGGTTGCACAACTACTGGCACCTGTGGCTCCGGCTCAGCCACTGCAGGTGGTGCGATGACAACATGTGGTACCGATGCTGGTGCTAGCATTGGTACGGCGCGGGATGTGTCGAAAGTGCTGCTGCTACTGCTGTAGCTACAACCTATGCTATAGCCATCAAATCATCCTGGGACAAACCTCCTACCGTCCCCTTTGTGGGTGGGGGCGGCTTCTCCTGAGCCCCCGCCCGTCCTGCCTCTCCTACCAGTTTACCACTGTGTATCCTCATCTGAATAGAGTAAATAGAGAGTATGACAACTAGAAGGAAAAGTTCAAAACATATATCACATATATAATTGGGTGCAATAGTTTAAAGTGATGGATATATCATGCGAAAAGTCCTAACTCCCGATAAAAGTAAACCTTCGTGCGTTGAGCGTCTCGCAAGCGAAATCCAAACAAGGAACCCCTCCTATACACTCGGGCACTCATATTCGGTCGTGTCGGATCAGTGGCTCAATTTTGTTTTTCCTGAAGTCATAGAATACAAAACCTATTTGTAAGGCTCAACGTATAAAAGAAACGATGCGTGGAAAACGTAATGGACGCCCTCAGATCCCTAAAGGCTCTAAAACCGTGCTCTGATACCAACTATGACAAAACTGCTTTTTTATATCTAATTCGGTTAGCTACGCCCAATTAAATTAAAGAGGAGCATCAATATGTTGGCATTAGAAACATAATTTAAATGAACGCGGTAAAGTAAACATGTACACTTTCATACGTGTAACCATATCACATCATGATAGCTATAACAAGTGAAACCAACTCATAACTATTAACTATAATAATCCATCAGTAATCTCAAACTGAAAATATAAAATGCCAATACATGCGGCCCAACACAAAATGGGAAAGCGTAATACAATAATTTTCTCAAATTCCAAGTGTAAAGTGATATTAATCTCTGATACCACCCTTAAGAAAAGGGAAACAAACGACATAAATTAAAATAGAATAACTCCACGGCTACAGGAATCCTAAGATTTATATGATCTCATCAAGCTCCATAGTCTATTGTCCAGCGAGACGAGGACCTGTCATATATTATATATATAGGAGAGGAGCAAGAAGCAAGAGAGACGAGCGTCAAAGCAAGAAAACAAACTATAAGATTATAAGATGTACTTATAATCAAAGCACACTAGTCATTACTCGTCTCCAGTAATTAAGTTGTTCAATTACCCAACCAAAGCTCCTATGTCGTGACTACCCAACCCAAACTCGAGTAACGTGTAGCCTCACATCGTATCATGATTAATCATTATTAATCTCATTTCAGTATTTAACGTATCAAAATATTTCCTTCAAGTATAATATCAAATGCCTCGATTCGGGATATTACTTTAAGACACAAGCATACATCTCACACAACAAGTCATATCGGGTCACTATCGTTACGCGAGGGAACAAGTCGTAACACTAGGCCTACACACAAATATTCCCCAATATTACGTGGCAAGGGAAATCATACTAAGTCCTAAATCACATGGCGTTTCAAGGTCTTTCTATCCGACCCGCATTACAACCATGTGTCCGGTTCCGGTGGTTTATCTCCGACACAACACTCGAGCGGAACCTAACCGGATCAATCACAAAAAATTGCATTCAACATGTGCCTACATCGACCGGAGGACTAGTCTATTGTACACTCGACAATATACATGTAAAACAATTTCACGCTTATGTATATATACAATCGTGTCAAGTCTCTTACTCGAGTTATACATTAGTCATTATTTACAATATAACATAATTTCCATCATTAATTTACTAATTCAACATCAAATCATTTCAAGGTTATATATCCCTAATAAATATAAGTATGTGATCAAGTTAGGATATTAGGCACAACACCATAATTATCTTACTAACAATATGAAAAACATTATCACTCTTATTTCAACAACATGCTGCCCAGAATTTAAAATGCAGATTCGAGGCTCTTCCGATCCGTTTTTGGAAAAACTTACAACTACAAAGTTGTTCAGAACGTGATTTTCTACATGGACACGTGCGCACGCTAACATAGCCGACATAAAACAGACCCAAAACTAACATATAATATTCTCCCCTGTTTTTGACAACTTTCTGCCCAGAAATTTAAAACGCCGATTTGAGGCTTTTTCGATCCGTTTTGGGGAAAACTTAAAACTACAAAGTTGTTCGGAATGTGATTTTATACAAGGGCACGAGTGCACGCTACCATAGCCTTCTTAAAACAGACCCAAAATTAACATATACAGTTAGGACCTGTTCACGATAACTTTCTGCGCAGAATTTTAAAACGCATATTCGAGGATTTCAGTTTTTGAAAAAACTTAAAACTACAAAGTTGCCCAGAATATGATTTTCTACTGGGCAGCGCGGACGAAACATACATTTTTGAAACTAAAACAGCTCCAGATATTTTTTAATATGACGATTTACTCAATTTCCTAGATTTCTCAAATTCATGAGTTTGTTCAACAATTCAATCCCTATAATGATGTTATTGCATTTGAATCTACATGGAGGATGATCCTAATATATTGCATATCATTTTTAACATCAATTTCATATTAATTTAGGGATCCAAATACATGTTCATGTGAAATTTCATTATAGATACATATTATACATATATAGGTTATTAACTTGCCTTGGATTGTATGGAGAAATTGAAATCCTCTTGAAATCCTCTTAGCTTCTTATCTGCTTACTCTCTCTCTCTACCAAACCCTAGCCATCTTATGTGAAATGAAATAATGAAGACTTCTTCTCTTCTTTTCTATTTATACGTAGGGTTAGTTTATTTACAAAAATGCCATTGCGCCAAATTTAACCCTCTCGATCATTTTACGCGTTAATTCGCTTATAATATTTAAGTCGCACATTCGTATCTCAATTAATTCATTTTAAATTTTCATTTCCAAACATTTCGAAAATATATACTGGCATAGTTTTTTTCTCAATTACTTCAATTTTTAATTCAATAAAAAATGCGGGGTATTACAAGGTCGTTCGATGTATTTTTTCAAACGAGGGATTATTGTTTTAGTTTTTTACATGGCGTTAGAAGCGAGACAAGTCTCGTTCAAACGAGATTCATATCTTGTTAGAATGATTCTTTGATATTATTCGAACGATGCCATCGCCTCAAAAATTTTGAACGTCCTATAAATACCTGTTCCGTAACACTTTTGCCAAATTTGTTTCTGCATAATTTTTGCGAAAGTTGATCACTTTTTGTGTTAAAAAAATAATATTTAATTCACAAACAAACATCCCGACTATTTACTTTTGTGAATTCGTTTAGACCCTAGAAATTTTTGTGTACTTTCATACACCTTTGTGGAGAAGGAATCTCCATGGATGACTTGTGATACCTGAGGGAACTCACTACTGAAGACAAAGGCTGAGGATGAAGAGGGAGGATTGCGGTCTTATAATTCTTTCAAGGATCATAATTTTTCACTAGAGATTTAAAAAGATTAGTGCATTATGCTTGTGGCGATTATCAAGTGGTCTGTAAGTGGATTGTATTGTATATTTCTAAAGTGAATAAAGGTTTTATTCGAAAGGGTGTTTTCATAAACCTTGTCTTTGTTGAATGCTTGGTTTGATTTATCTGTTTTATCACATAGATTTATGTTTAGGATAAAAAGATCAAATTTATTGCGCACTCTCAAATTGGAACCTTTGTTGGGCATATTTATTTTTGTAGCAACAATTGGTACCAGAGCATTCATTATTTCATCCCAACAAATTGGTATCAAAGTAGGTTGCACTAAATTACTATGTTAGATCCTTGTTTAGTGCTTTTTGAGGTTTTAGTTTTTCTCTCAATGGATTTCTAGAGTTTTGACGACTTAATCGTTTGAATTTGAAGTTTTCTAAAATAATTGAAAGTCTTGAAAAAGAAAATTCTCGTTTTAAATCCGCTATGGATCTTTTGCAAATTGTTCAAAATTAGAGAGAGATATTTTGTGAGAAACTTGTGGACATGAACCGTGATTTTAGAAAATTAAAATTATCCAAGAAAGAGAGTGATAATAGAGTCTGATTTTTAGAAAAAAGAATTAAAGGACTTAGAAAATTCTAGGGTTAGTGTTTGTTTTGTAGAGGACAGTGTTTTGATTAATGGTTTTAAGGCACATGAGAAGACTCTTAGGGATAAGTTTTGCTCATATTGAGGGGGAGCGAGACAACCATCTAGGAATGATTAAAAATTTGAAGAAAGAGTCCTTAAAATTGGAAGAATCAAATTCTTTGCTTGAGTCTAAAATTTTGAAGTTAAAAGATGATTTAAAAGACTCGAGTAGTGTTGATAGTAATGTCTCTGGCTCACATGTTTCTAATACTTCAAATTTTAAAGCCAAGACCATTGTTTATTTTAGAGGGTCAACCATATCCAAGGACGTTAGAAAATTTCAACCCATAGGTAATATTCCTCGAGTTTACACATGTTCACATTGTGGTAGGAAATGTCACCTTAGGCATTTTTATTTTGATCTTAGATGAGGTCTTAAGAAGTTGAAGTCTAGTGTGACCTTGGGTCCGAAAACTCGACGCGTTAAGTATACATCTATTTGAGTTAGAAAATCCGTTTTGAAGGAGCTAGATATTAGACTAGTTAATTCCCACATGCTTGCACATAATTCTTCTCTTGTTATATCTTATGAAAAAAAATATGACGTGTGATAATTGATTAAATTCGCAAATTTCTAATTCGGCACACTTATTTAATTAGAGTCTATTGTTAAATCGAATTAATTCAACCCCTAAACATGCAACTACGTGTGTGCGTGTGTCAAACCATAAAGAGATAAATCACGCGACACAAATTTAAGGAAAAATCTCCAAAGGGAAAAACATTTTATTTCATTATAATAAGTAAATCACAACTTACACGGATTACAATGAAATACAGTGACACATGAATACCCTCAGGCGTCGGTCGGTGTCGTCAGCAATGAATCCACATGCAGTGAACCCACATGGACCGCAACACTCCTCAATGGAATGCAACCATAAAACTTCGTAGAGACTCCCTCAACAATAGCACGCAGCCCTCGGTTGCAGAGATCTCCCCACAAAGATGAAAAAAAAGCAAAGTAGTGTTCTTGGGTTCCAAAAGGATTAAAAAATATGGAATGATGTGTGAATCAAAACATGAGTTTTTGGGACTCAAAAGTATGAAGACTTGAGCTAATAGAACTCTCAAAAACGTCTCTTAAAGTCTTGTAAAATAACTCCCCCGAAGCTGGCTTTTATAGGAATCCAAAAAGAATTTTAAAGCTTTGGGACTCTTGCCAGCGTCAGGTACCCCAAACCGGTTTGGGTGTACCGCGAACCGGTTTGACCTTCGGTTCGCGATAGTTCGCTGGTTTTGGGGCTTAAACACACAGCATTCTTCCAAGGCTTTTTCTCAAAATTTTGTCCATTTTCAAAGGTCCATAACTTCTTCACCGTAGTTCGGATTTAGGTTCCATTTCTTCAGTTATCTTCGTTGCGTCGAGATCTTCAACTTTCCAGTTGACCGGACCTCCGAAATGTGTTTTTAAAATTACTGAAATTCCCTTTAACTTTCATATCATGTCTTTTTTTTACTGTTTTGACTTCTCTTGCATATCACTTGCATAAAGTCCTTAAAATCGTGGAACGTGAAGTCGTTGAGGAAGATGTGGGACACATGATGGAGATGTTGAATGCTTGATTCCCAGAATTCGGATAGAGGCTATCATGTGAGATCGTGAAGAGGCGATCCAAATGTAGCGGCGTACGATATGCACAAATGTAACATGTTGGACATGAGAAAAATGTCCTTACAAATCTCCCCCTATGTCTATGTCGATACATACATAAAAAATCCAAATTATCAAATATGAAATTGCCTATACAAATCTACCCTCCCATGAACCCAAAACTGGAAGGATACAAATGAATAAGTCTTCATCGTTTGTTCTTCAAATCTTTAGGAATCTCAAATCTTTTCTAATCAGGGTGTGCAACATATGATCATCAATGTAGTACCTACACACATGAGATCAAGCAAAATACAAAGTGACGTATCGAGTTTGAAATGAGATAAACACACATACCAATTTATGAGAGAAGCATAAGTCAAATCTCAAAAACTCTCCCAAAATTCAAACTCCCCCATAAAATGATAATTCTTTCTCCCCCTTTTTATTATGTCCCCAAATAGACAAATGAGAAAGATAAATCAAACAAGCAAAGTCAGGGTGTCACCGTATTCGAAACAAGGCATCAATCAGATGGAAAACGCGCTCTTGCAAAGAGATACCCAAAAAATCTTCACAAACTATTTTTAATTTTTCAAAATTTTTCATACAAAAATAAGATACCAAAAAAAAATCACACTATGGATTTAAACTCAAACAACCAAGTTATGGAAACGGAATGTATGGGTGTGAACACATTCGATAGGTAAATCAACTCAATCTAGCATATGTGCACGATGCATACGTGCACCCCTAACTAATGAACATAAAAAGTATCCTTAGGTGTAAAAATTATTGAATTTAGATGACATCGTCTTATGCAAATCAACAAATCAAAGTCAAAGATATTTCCACACCAATAACGTCCAAAACTATGTAGTGCTTTTTCAAGACTTTTAAGGACTTCCAAATCCGTTTTAATTCTCAAACCAAACTCCCTTAAAAGTATTTTCTTTTTAGAGGTGCATAAACTAAATTCTCAAACTTTGGAGAATTGGTGGTGAAACCTAAATGACCCATATTTGGCATGTATTGCTTTTTATTTGCTTTAAATTCTTTCGGTATCTTTTAACCTCTTTGGACCCCGGATAATAAAATTCCTCAATTTTTTAGGTCCAATTTAAAACGGCGTCTTAATCGCAAAGGATAAAAAATAATCTTTCGTAGGCCTTCACCGTTTTCAAACAAAGCACACAAACTCACAAACGACTCTTACATGCACAACTTTCTTATCAAGTTTCATCACGCTTGGTTTGTTTTAAGGACAAGATTAAAGTGAAAACACCCAACCAACATGTGATAAGACAAGCACAATAATCAAACAAATCCGTGCATGTGTGCAATAAAGGAAACATGAGTCAAACATGTAGGAAGTAACACTTAATTACATCTTAATGACTCCAAACATTATAAACCACATGGATGAATTGACCTATTATCTCAAAACATTATCAAATAGTCACACAAAAAATGTTGTGACTTGGTCATCCTAAGTGTCCATCCGTATATGTTGCAAAAAAAATACAAAAATCTTTTTGGATTTTTCAAAAAATTTATCAAAAAAAAAAAAAATCTTTTTGTATTTTTCAAAATTTTTCAAAAACAAAAATCTATACAAAAAATACATGTCACAACGCTAGCAAAAGTATATCAAAAAGCATAACTAGCGTATGAAAAACATGCAAACACAATCATCTATATGATATGGCAAGAGAAGAATCATGTGCAAGCAAACGGGAATCAACTTGTCTAAAATCAAGTGCCTCTAAAAGTGATTTTCTAACCCAAATAGGAGTGAAACGTCGTGTGGGGGGTTTAGGAACCAAGGAAACACTAGACTTCGACTTCCTAGGACTTTTTCCAAGATCAAAACAAAAACGCCTACGGTGACCTTTCCTACCACAATGTGAACTTGTGTAAACCAGAGGAATGTTACCTAAAGTGTAATCCTTTCTAAAGTCCTTGGGATTAATTGACCCTCTAAAACAAATAATGGTTTTCGCTTTAGCACTAGAAGCATGAGAACAAGATGATCCATTACCATCACTATCGAACCTACTCGAGTCTGTCATATCATTTTTTAACTTCAAAATTTTTCACTAAAGCAAAGAATTAGAATCTTCCAATTTAAGGGACGCCTTTTTCAAAATTTCAATTTTCCTAAGAGTCTCTTCACGTGACACAAACTCATTGACTAAAATATTTTTATCCTCTTTGGCACAAACACAAAACATCGCATTTTTAAGGTCCTCTAATTCTTCTTTAAAAAATAGGACCCTATCATCACTCTCCTTCTTGGACAATTTTAAAGAAACAAAGTCATGGTCCGACAATTTTAAAGCAAGAAAGTCATGGTCCAAGGATAAAAGTTTCTCATGATAAAAATCTCTTTGATTTTGAACCGTTTGCAAAAGATCCATCGCGGATTTAAAAAGAGAATTTTCTTTTTCCAACAAATTAATTCTTTTGCAAAGTTTCAAGTTCAAACTTTTAAAAATTTCAGCATGGTCGTGAACTTTTTAAAAAATAGGCTCCTCATTAAATGGGCGTTCCATTGAAAAAATTACGATTTTTGACAAAACAGATTTTTCAAAAAAAAAAAATCAATATCACACGATTTTGCAAAAAATAAGAATACGCGATAAATTAGCGCAACCCGCTCTGATACTAATTTGAAAAAAAATATGACGTGTGATAATTGATTAAATTCACAAATTTCTACTTCGGCACACTTATTTAATTAGAGTCTATTGTTAAACCAAATTAATTCAACCCCTAAACATGAAACTACGTGTGTGCGTGTGTCAAACCATAAACAGATAAATCATGCGACACAAATTTAAGAAAAAATCCCCGAAGGGAAAAACCTTTCATTTCATTATAATAAGTAAAGCGCAACTTACGCGGATTACAATGAAATACAGTGACACACGAATACCCGAAGGCGTCGGTCGGTGTCGTCAGCAATGAATCCACATGCAGCGAACTCACATGGATCGCAATCCAATCAGAAAAGGAAGAACCGCAGCACTCCTCAATGGCACGCAAACCATAAAATTTTTTATAGACTCCCTCAGCAATGACGCGCAGCCCTCGGTTGCAGAGATCTCTCCACAAAGATGAAAAAAAGAAAAGTAGTGTTCTCGGGTTCCAAAAGGATTCACAAAAATATGGGAATGATGTGTGAATCAAAACATGAGTTTTTGGGACTCAAAAATATGAAGACTTGAGCTATAGAACTCTAAAAAATGTCTCTCTAAGTCTTGTAAAATAACTCCCCCGAAGTTGGCTTTTATAGGAATCCAAAACGAATTTTAAAAATTTGGGACTCTTGCCAGCGTCAGGTATCCTAAATCGGTTTGGGTGTACCGCGAACCGATTTTCCCCCAGAACCGGTTTGGCCTTCGGTTCGCGATAGTTCAGTGGTTTTGAGGCTTAAACACACAGTATTCTTCCAAGGCTTTTTCTCGAAATTTTCTCGATTTTCAAAGGGCCATAACTTCTTCACCGTAGCTCGTATTGAGGTGTCGTTTCTTCTAGTATCTTCATTGCGTTGAGATCTTCAACTTTCTTATTGATTGGACCTCCGGAAGATGTCTGTAAAATTACCAAAATTCCCTTGAACTTTCATATCTTATCTTCTTTCACTATTTTAACTTCTCTTGCGTACCACTCGCATAAAGTCCCTAAAATCGTGGAACGTGAAGTCATTGAGGAAGATGTGGGACACATGATGGAGATGTTGAATGCTTGATTCCCAAAATTCGGATAGAGGATGTCATGTGAGATCATGAAGGGACGATCCAAATGTAGCGGTGTACGACATACGCAAATGTAACATGTTGGACATGAGACAAATGTCGTTATATCTTACAGATGATTGCTTACATGATAATGTTTGTCATACTATAGGGTTGCTTCATGATATATATTTTTTACTGTTAGGACATGTATATCTTTTGTATTATTTTTTCTTTTATTGAGTCATATTGAAAAGTATAAAAAGATTTTATTTTGATAAATTTTTGACAAAAAAATACTAAAAGATTTTCAATTTTTTATTTTTATTTTAGGTTTACATATTTGATATGGCATATTGGTGTGTTTGATTCCTAATCAATAGTTAATTTACATGTGGAAAGAACATTTGGTTATGACTTTAGATACTTAGATTGATCTTAACCATATTTATGGAGTTATTTCGAGGTTGATATGCTTTAAGAATTTGACTTTGTATATGCCTCCACACACACATGCGGGAGCTTTTTGAACGTTTACTTCACTACGTATATTTGAGCTTGGTGAGATGTTCTCCCATCAATTTTGTCATCTACATGTTTATGTGACTATGGGGAATTTTTGCATGTAAGAACTGTTGCCCATGAGAGATTTTGTTTTGTATTGAAAAAATATGAGTAAACACAGGAAAGTGCTACGAGAGATAGGTTGACTCGTCATGAAGGTCACTATTTGAAAAGAGCCTAAGAAAAAATTAAGTCAATAAAAAGAGCAAAATTTACCAAAAAGTGGCCCACATAGTTTAGATTGTTTGATCTTACGAAATAAATCACTTCAAAAGAAAATAAAAGAATATAAAATATGATATATAATTATCTTTTGAGGGAGTTTAACTGAAGATCAATGGGTTATACAATAAATCATAGTTATGCTTATTTTTTCATGACTCCATAGATTTGTAGAATCATCAATATTCCAGGCTTGTGTGAATTGTGCTTGTTTTGTTCAATAAGTTAAACTTTATTTATCACTTGAGGCTAAAGCTTAGTTTGATAAAGTTTTGTAGTCAATTAGAACTTCTTGAACATATTTTAGTGTTTGGGTTATAATTCTTTTGTATATAGTTCACACCCATTCATTCCATCCCACATGTTTAGACATATCGATACTATGCTAGTGTGTAAAGCATATATGTTTTGTGTCATGCTTTTGTGGTTGCTTATACCATATATAGTATATACCTATATATAATATATATGGTATTGTAAGTTGTATTTGTGAAATTTGTGTTCTTTGGAAAAATTGTAAATTTTCGAAACTAGTTGGTGTTTGATGACCTTTGAGATGATCATTACATATGCTTGATTTATATCTTTTGGTGATGCTATCTTATCTTCTTGTGATGCTTTGTATTGCATTTTTATGTTTCTAGTTCTTGGTCTATTTCGGATAAAAATATAGGGGAGAGAAAAGTAAAATGAGTTGGATTTATGGGGGATAATTGATTTATGAGTTTTGTTTATTTCAAACTCGATGCATCAGGAGGGTATATGTTTCTTATTTCATGTGTGTGGGTTTCCATTTTGGAAAAACTCAAGAAGATTAAAATATCATGGGAAGAATAAAAAAGGGAAGAAGAAGAAGAAGAAGAAGTTTGAAGACAAAAAGACTTATGTCATTCCGTTATAGGGTTAAGAAAGGAATTAAGACTTTTTTCACTACACCAAAATGGTCAAATTGGCACTCTTTAAGTGCTTGGCCTTGTCACGGTCATTGGTCGTGACAAAGGCTTATAACGGTCATTGACCGTGACAAGCCTATAAAGTTGTCACGGTCAACGACCGTGACACATCCGTGATAATTCTGTGAGTAAAAAACCCTCCCTCTTATTTTTTTCCCACCGATTTTGTTCCATCCATTTCTCTCTCTCTCTCTAACGGCTACTCCCTCTATATATATATAACTTTGGTATGTTTCCTCTCTCTATTTCTCCTCCATTTATGTATATGTGTATGTATATGTACGTGTGTGTATATATGTGCCATGTAAATGTGCGCCCGTGTGTGTGTGTGTGTGTGTGTGTGTGTGTGCTTGTGTGTGTATATGTGCGTGTGTATATGTGTGTGTGTGCATGTGGTGGGCAGGGGCAGGGGGGAGGGGGTGTATATGTGCTTGTGTGTATTTTTTTTAATTAAATTTTTATTGGTTTATTAGATATTGCGCCTCATATTGTAGTGACCCTTTTAAGAGAATTGATTGATTTAATATTGATTGGTTGTTAATTTTTTTTTTTGTAAATCAATAATTGGTGCCCCTTTCATATGCAAGTAGGATTGCCCCTCATTGTAAATTAGTAAATTAATAATTGTATACTTTAATTGTTAGTTTAATTGATGAAAAGAATTAATTGAGTGTATGAATTAAAAGTAGTACGGGATACACATTTGTTGTTGTCATTGCGGTTGGATTATAGTGGATCGATGTTGGGTTGGTTGATTTTTAAAGTGGCATGACCACTAGATTATTGTCCATATGGGGGTGGGATTTTTTAACTTTTTTTGAAAATTACTTTGTATAACGAACAATATATATGCAGTATGATAATTAAATGAAACATATTTGAAATTACATATAGGGCGCATAGATACTAGCCTTCTAGTTCTTATGCATATGCATTCAATAACCCTTAGACCCGTTCGAGAGTCATTACCCCTGTAATGAGATCTCTCAAATTGTCCTGTTTGGACAGTTTGGGTCTGCATAATTTTTGTATAATAATATTTTTAGTGGCTTAAAGTTGTTACTTTTGGAGGAAGTTATGTCGTCGTATCATAATGTTCTCTAGGTACATACTAGATTGACAAGTGCGACTGTTATTTCAATTGATCAATTAAAATAACACTCACACTTGCCAATCTACGTCATTTCCTCAAGACCCGACAAGATTTCTTCATCCATAACTTTATCATTGTAAGTACGCTCTACAAATCTTTCAATACCCATATCGTGATTACTAGGTACTCGCAAAGACATTAGTCTGTGAGATTCTACATATGGCGCACCCTAACTGATAAGCACCCATAAGTGTTCAAATAATACCCCGAATACCCGTATTTAAATGGCTAATTCTCAGTAAAATGGGTCTGATGCGCTTATTGTTTATTTTGTAGGTCAAACGTCGTTTGTTGTTTTTAAAGCGACAATTCAAGGCAAATGTGCATTAAATGGAGCTAAATCCGAATTCCCGTACTTGTTATCATGTTCCTTAACCCTAACATAACCCTAACCTACCTATATCTACCCTGAGCCTGGTGTGTGTCTAGCTTTTACTTTTATTATTTTTTAGATTTTTATTTTGAGTCGTTTTTATTTTTAGGATTTATTTTCGATTTATTTAGAATTTTTAGGATTTATTTGCATTTTTTATATTTCTTTTTATTTAGTGTAGTTTTATTTTGTTTTTCATTTTTCATTTTTTGTTTTTATCTTATTTTATTTTATTTTTATTAGGATAAAATTTTTTTAGGATTTTTTGTTATGAGATTTTACATTTTTTTAGGACTTTAGTTTTTAGTTTAATAGATTTTTAACTTTTTTATTGGTTTATTTTTATTTCTTTTTATTTTACTTGAGTATTTTATTTAATAGATTGGGAATTTAATTTTTAGTTTTTAATTTAATTTTTTATTTGGAAATATTTTTTATGTTTTTTTAAAGGTGCCAACACACACACACACACACACACTTAAACACCAAAATAACACTCACACACACACCATTTACCTTACACCTCACACACACCCAACTAACTCCACCTCCATCATCTTAAACCTCTTCCCACCCACACACTCTCTCTCCTCTTACCTCCCTCAATAACCAAAACCCAACAACAAATCCACACCACCTAACCCACTTCTACCCCACAAACCAAATCCGCCATACCGTTAAGCCAGAAAACCCCATACCAAAATCGAAAACCTATCTCAACCTAAAATCGAGACCAATAAAATATGCCTTGACCCTCTCCCATACCTGTTAACCCGATTACCCGCCACCATCTTGCTGCCCAACAATTTCAACCTCCGACCACCTAGTGTTACACCACCATGGCAGCACCCAAATTCGACCTTATACCCACCTGTTACCCTCTGCCTCGATCCCCAATAGCCTTAAGCCCATCAAAAATCTAAACTAGACCCACTTTCAATTTCGATCCCATCAGCCCAGAATACCCCCTACCCAGATCAAAAATCCGTCGAACCCGATTCCAATTTATCCACACTAACCCGAAACCATAAAACCCGCAAACTTAACCCGGAACCAAAAACAACCCATATCCATTTCTCAACCCATTCCAGCTAACCTGAATTCCAAGACAATGCCTTAGTCCAACCCATTAACCCAAATCCTATACCCAAATAAAACCTTAAACTAATAGTCCACTCCAACTCACCTTGACAAGACACAACTTCGACCCTATACCTGCAGACCTCTGGCACCCTTTTGCAATTCCATCTACACACGCCATCAAAATCTAACCAAAACCCTACACCCATGTAGTCTCTTATAAAAGAAGACTTCGTTTTAGATATGAGGGAATCGAACAGTGCAAGTATAATAGAGATAGAGAGAGAGACATTTTAGTGTAGTTTTTAGAGTAGGATTTATTTTATTTTCTATTTGTTTAGTGACTTGAGTGTAAGGTAGATTATATTTGTAAGATACAAATTGTGAGTTGTGTGACATTTTTTTTTTTTGTAGTATTGTAAAACTCATATTTGTGGGTTACTATCCATGTCAAGTTTGGGAAGTTAATATCAAAATTAAGGAGACCTGGTTGATTTATATATTCTCATTCTATTTTATATATTATACCTCTTATTGTGTCATTATTACATTTTATATATAATAATACCAAAATGAGAGGATAAATACCCCATTCAAGGGGTGAGATGGAGCCCTTAACTTAATTATTTTTATTTTTGGTTGGTTTATTTATTAGGTCCCTTTGAATATTAATATTAAAATTTTATAATTTATATTTATGCCTCGAGAGAGGGGGAATTATTTTTGAGAGAAAATCGAAAATTCAGATTATAATATTTATTTATTAATTAAACTAGAGATAGGTAATTTTTAAATGACATTATATTTTTAATTTCTCTACTCCAAAAATGTAATTTTTTATGACATAAAATACTTTGAGTAAATTTTCCCTAACGAGCGATTTATTAGTAAATGTTTAAATCTAATTTTTGTGAGTATGTGAAATTTAAATATTAATCTTCTAAAAGGACTATAGGTAGCTTTACATTTGCAACGAGAGTAGATTTATGAATTTATATATGTTTTGGGGTATTTCAAATAGACAAACTAATTAATGACAATAAATAGGTTAAGTGGTGAAGTTTAATCCCTTGAATTATATCATAATTGTTTTCTCCTCATATTTAGCTCACTTTATTATTTTCTTTATTTATTAGTGCAGTTTTAATTTTAGTTCATAATTAGTAGTATAAATATCCCTTCACAATTGTTTTAAAAATCATACTTTTTTTCACTTTGCTCTTGTTCACATTAAGGAGCGCGGATTCACCCCTTACTTGCCAATATAAAATTTTAGTGTGTTTGTAGGTACCAAAAGGGATTTTTGATAGACCGTATTTTACTCTCCAACGACATATAGACAAAGGCATTCTATCAAATGGTGTCGTTGCCGCCTTTTTAAGCATTGGACTTTTCTCAAACTTTAGCGATTGAATTTTCACGATTTGTCGTTGCCGACTTTTCAAGTTGAGAAGAATTTTAAAGACTTGTACATTTGTTCATTTATATATATATATATATATATATATATACACTAGCGTATGCCCGTGCCTGAAGGCACGAAGAAATTTTTCGAAGTACGTAATCGCAAAACGGCGACAATTTTTCGAAGTACGTAATCGCGAAAATGCGACAATGTCAAATTTAAAAAAAAAAATTGGGAATAGTCTCCTTTGTTTATGGAACTATTCAACCTACTTAACAAATAACAAATAGTCCAACATCCAAATTGTCTAAATTCTTCAAACAAATTCACATATAAAATGAAATATACAAGATTCATCAATCAAATTAACTGTGTCTGAAAACAACAAAGTGTCAATTTTAAAAAAAAATTGAGCATAGTCTCCTTTGTTTATTGGACTATCCACCCTATTTTAGGGGTAACAACAAATCTAACAAATTACAAAAAAAATCTCAAATTCGGAGATGGGAGCTAGAATGCTGGGAAAAGTGAATATGCCACAAATTCTTTGTATGGGACTTCCTCAAAATGTCTGTGTCGTTGTGCTTCTGGATTAGCATATGCCCGTGCTTGAAGGCACGATGAAATTTCTTCAAAGTAAGTAATCGCGAAACGTAAAAAAAAATTGTCCCGTGCCGATGCACGACGATAAATTTGTCCCCGTGATATTTTATCCCCCGTGCCGATGGCACGACAATAAATTTATTCCCGTAATCTATAATTCATCTTTTCCAAAAGTTCTATTAATTCAATTTACCTTCTTATCGATTTAACGCAGGGCACGTTGAGTAACAATTATAAATTAGGCAAAATAAGACACGTGATAACATGATATAAGCGTAGTAAATTTTGTTTGCATAGTAAAAAAAAATTCTTGCAAATAATTTCATAAATATTTTCTAAAATATTTTTGTTCAAATGTTGATATTTATACAGATTTTTAGTAATATGTTTGTAGAAAAAAAATGATTGAATTAGAATGGTTGAAAAAAATGGAGGTTTTGTATTCTATTTTGCGAATAAGGGTAGATTTGTAATTATCTTTTAGTAAAATCTCCATTTGACACCGTGAATCCCGAAATTCCAAAACAAAGTGCACCTTTTCCTCAAGTAGTAGGAGATGAAGTTATGTTAAAAAAAAGGAGGAGATGCAGTTCAAATCTGACAATGTTCTGCAGTAATTAAACTTGAGTTTAACAATGTTCTACAAACTGAAAATTTTCTTAAGTTATCCAATGCTTTACTAAGATTTACCCCATTCAACAAATCAATCTACCTGTTACTCCAACCCGAGAACCCCAATCCCGTTTCCCCTCAACCCGAGACCACCCCGGCTGAGTTTCGAACCGATGAACCTCATTACTTGCAAACCCCGATGACCTAACATGTCCCTGCTCAACCCGGCGTCATACCCATAACCCAAAACCACCAGCAGCCCCGGTGACCCCCCTCGCCGACGACGTCCAGCCCGACTCCCCTGCCTCCCAACTTCGGCGGTCTAAAATCGCTTTAACCTTGAAACCCATAACTCCAAAAACCCACTCCAACCCACAACTGCAAAAATCCACTCTAACCCACAACTCCAAAAACTCACTCCAACCTTGAAACTCATGTAATCCAAGCCTTACCGGATATTACCAGTCAAAGCCAACAACAAATAGACAAAAGACCAAAACAATTAACCCACATATCTTTTAAGCAAATGTTACTCATCTGTGTTACGCATCTGTAGATACTCTTAAGCAAACTTGTAACAAAAAAATGTAGCTGAGAGAGTGATGGTGTGCGTGTGTCTGTGTGTGTGAGTGAGGAGGGGGGTTTACCAGGGGCGGGAGGGGGTTGCGGAGGGGGAGGGGGTTACGTCCAGCGCCGGCACCGGATTGCCGTGCGTGTGTGAGTTGGGAAGAGGGGAGGGGGGAGGGGGTTTACCAGGGGCGGGTGGGTACTGCGGAGGGGGCGGGGCAGGGGGCTCCGGAGGGGGCTTTTACCGAATTGATGTTGAAACTTCCATGAGCAATCTGCAGAAAATAAAATAAAATAGAAATCAAAAGTTAGAAAAGTGGAAAAAGAGAGAGAGGGGGAGAGCCGTGTGAGATGAAATGGGTGGGGGGGGGGGGGGGGGTGGGGGGTGAGTCAAATATGGGAGAAATAAAAAAGTTTAAGGGGGAATGAAAAACATTCCTTAAAATTCAAAATTCAAAATATAAATGGGGGGAGTTGATCTCAACCCTTAATTTTGGAAAAATGTTTTTTGATGTGGCACTCATCTGCACCGTTAAAATGTGTAGACAATTCAAAAACTTCCCTAACTTATATATATATTATTTTTATATAGATTGTTTGTATTAGGATATTGAGGCTTTGCACATTCATTCGTGGTGCTTTGGACACCAATTATTTGCAATAATTTAAAACAAAAAATCGAAAAGGGAAACGGGACAAGGTAGAGAGAGAGCGCCCTTGGAGTGGAAATTTGAATCCTCTCTATTTTGAGTCCATAGGACTCTAGGGGACGACTGAAGTTAGGCGAACTTCCCCCCGATCGACTCAACTCGGTCTTCACCCTACGTGTGTAAAAGTCGTAGGAGGTACATTTCTTTATCACTCGCCCATCTCCTGTTAGAGAGTCCATTTATTGTTTGACTATATGCTCTTATGTGACTTTATTTTTGCATAGTCTTACCTTGAATGGTTTGATGACTTAATTGGACTTAAGACCTAAACTCGGTCATTGAAACGGGAAGGGATTTCATCACCCGACTCAATCACTTAATTCCACTTGCTTGTTAACCCGTGCCATTATATAATTAAAATTAACCAACTAGCAAGCCAAGTAGGAGCATATTTTTCAAAGGCGACGTATAAGACTCCGTGATTTTCTCGCCCGCGGATTAATAAAAAATTGACTACCCAATCACTTAATTGAAGATAAAAATTGGCTACGTGTTAGTTAGGATTTTCCTTTGCTTGTACGTTTCTAATTCCAATGCATTGGTAGTCGGTTTTTGTGTGCTCCATTAGTATGTGTTTCATACCAAGTCAACTTTTATCCCTTTTTAAAATTTCAAAAAATATTTTTCATCCTTTTTCTTATTTTCAAAACAAAAACCTAAAAATATCTTCCTTATTTTTCAAAAAAATCAAAAACCCAAAAAGATTTTCTTCTTTTAAAAAAAAATAAAAATTCAAAAATATATTTGGAAAAACTTTTTTATTCCCTGTCCATCCCGTCATGGCCGAAGAACATCCCTTACGGGACAACTTTAGCCATTTCTCGTATTCATCGTGCACCTATTGTTATCATGCCAATCACTTGTCCGATGAGTGCCCGTACCATCCTTATCCATCCGAACCCACTATGGAACATTTGTATCCATATGACATTGTTTCAGAACCCACTTCGGCTTATTATCATGATTTATCTAATCCTGAGTGGTGTGAGCAACCAAATTATTTGTGGCGGATTGATCACCCTCCCACGTAATATGAACCCCAACCCCATGTTGAGGATTATCTCACGTTCCAACAGTCGTCAATGCAACCTAGTGCACCCCATCCCGATCAGTCCCCACAATACGCACCCAACGATTATCATACTTTGGTTTCTCACGGAGATGCTTCTCCCATGTATGACGAACTTGATCCCGCTCTACACACTTCCTATGAGTATTATCCGCTTAGTCATGATACTAGTGTGTTGTGTCCACCTCACCCATACACCGATCCCCACATCACTTCACCATCATTCCACCTTCGCTCTCGAAAGCCTCTTGCAACAGTTCATCCTTGAGAAAGAGCAATCAAGTCAAATTCAAACTCAAGCTATTCAAAGGCTTGAACAAGTCTTAAATGAATTTGAGTGTGCGATCGAGTCGGATATTCCCTCGTCTTCACCCATTGTTGAGATAGTGTGGGATGATGATGTATCATCTTATACAACTGATGTTGAGTGTGACCAACCCTACCACCTCGTAGTTCGAGCCCCAAGTTGACAATTATGTTGACTTCTTCCTAGAATGTGAGGTTGATCCATACCCTAATAATCCAAAAGAACCTCGAGGTTCGCCTTTCCATGCCATATCCAAAAGAACCCACATTTGAGGTTCCCCCACCCGTTATATCAGAAAACACGCCCGAGTTTATACCTGTTGTGCCCATTTAGTGTGTCCTAGAGATGTCCATTCCTTATAGGTTAGCTCAGGCTACAAGTTATCCCCAATGCATCGAGATTGAATCGAAGATGGTTTCCACCGTCCCTTGCTATGGATCCTCTCCAGCGATGTTTTGCTCACTTTGAGTCTAATATTGATGTTGATTTATTATCTCGGATCTTAATGCCTCATTAGACCCTTTCACCATTACAGATGGTGACACGTTAGTGGATAAGTTGACCACTCCCTATTTATATACCACGTTCCTTTGTGAGTTTTCATTTACTCCTCCCTATGACTATGTGTCCCCTACACTTGAGTTGGATCACCTTCTTCCACCCATCGTCCCTCCTGACCCACCCATCGTCCCACCCAACACACCACCATGTTTGGACCTTGATCCCTTACCATTCTCATCTACCCATTTAGGTCCTTGCTTAAAACCTCCACCCACCCATGAACTCCATGATCCATCTTGTGAGTTGTTTATTCACCCCGTCATCCATGAGAGTATTTATGGTGCTAGTCTCCACTTCCGTGACACCGACCTTGTTACTTTATGCACGCCACTCTCTTTTGGTATTGAGTTTTCCCATTGACAACTCCCTGGATGTCACGGCACGACCATATCATCATCCATTTATAGAACGGTCGTTTAATTTCTATTAGCCCCACCACATTTCCATTGCCAAACCATATTGCTTTCTTCACCAACTTGAGAACCATTATTATAGGGTCCTTATTTCCCTTACATTTTGGCTCAATAAGGCCAGTGATCGCCTTTCTTACCTTTACCCTAATACCCACCTGCCCATGCTCCACCGATGCTTTGCATCGCATGAAGCACTTTGCCATACAAGTGCACTGACCCGGGTAGCCTATGTCCAAACAAAACTGATTTTTCAGTCTTGTTTGGGGGTGACTGCAGTCA
Source organism: Sambucus nigra (assembly GCA_949130495.1). Lineage (NCBI taxonomy): Eukaryota > Viridiplantae > Streptophyta > Magnoliopsida > Dipsacales > Adoxaceae > Sambucus > Sambucus nigra. The sequence continues at coordinate 528,636,753 of OX422214.1, forward strand.
TCCACACCTTCTGCCACCCGGTTTTATCATAGTTAATATCTTTATGGGTGAGTACGCTTACGTCTGGCTGAAGACATTAAACTTAGCGCTACCTGGAGGCAGCCCGTCGTTTCTTGTTTCTGAGTACGTTCCTTATCCTGTTTGAGGGTTGTGCTCCTTACCACCCAATGCTTTGCCATGTTTATAGACTTGTACACATTTTTGTCTCATCACTTATTTAGGTTTTATATTGGATATGTTAAGTTCATGTTCATTATCGGTCGATTTCGATACATTCTTTCATTCCCTGAGCTTTAAAAAGTTCAAAATTTGTTTTTAAACATCGAGGACGATGTTCTTGTTTGTTTGGGGGTGAGTTATTTCTCAAAATTGTACCTATTTTGAAATTTTTTGTCATAAACAAGTTATATTTTTCACTTTTTACATGTTTTTCTTATCTTCGACGTGATTTATCTATCATCAACCATTAAAAATCCAGAATACTCTATGTTGAGCCTGAAGTCGATTTTCAAAATTTATAAGCTTAAGTAATACTTCATAAGGCATATTGCACCATGAATTCCTAGACTCAACAATTCTTTCTCACTTATCACGTCATTACAGTCTAAAGTTGAAGAGTGAAAATATTTTTCATGAAAACCTTAAAAATCATTTGTGGAGACTTAAACCTGTGAGATTTGATCTTTTTATCATTTTTGAGAATTTTTATGTAATCTCCGATTCACACGTTGACTCAACTTCCTTTGGATACCGTACTTTAAGTCAGTGCATAATCTCATTATTCTTCATAATCATCGAGGATGACGTCACTTTAGAGTTATAAGAAACATTTGTCTTCTAGTTTGTCCCAAACATTAATCATTTACCCCATTTTCCATGTCCCACCATCCATTTTCCATATTAACACATTTTTCATACCATCCATATATCATTATTCCATCATCACCCTTGGTTCATGAGGAAAAGAGTTTCTAAAATTATATATGGAAATGTCTTCATTCGTGCTCTAAAAGACGAATTGTATCGTATAAAAAAGATAGCGATATATCGAAAAAAAAGCATGCGATCAAAATTTTGTGAAATGGAGACATTAATAGTTCAAGTTGTCCATTCTTCTCAAAATCCCAAAAGTCATCATATCACCCATATTACCATATCATTCCCTCTCATCCCTTAACATCCATTTACTCTCGGTGAAGTGTTTGGGCGAATGAAAATTCTACGTGGTGAATAACTCGATATTCTCGATATAGTGATATGCATTCCTTCCTTGAGATCAAATTCATTCTTCTATCCATTCTTTCTTATATGTGTGTGAGATGTTTGAACTTGTTGAAATTTACTCATATCCTCGCACACAAGAGACATTCACTTACCCAATTCTCGAGAGATCATTTTAGAGGTATATATCCAGTGAGATTTGGAAGTTAAAGCATTGATTTTAAAAGTTTATCTACAAATTGCTCTTATGATACTCAAAATTGTTTTAAGTGATTCACACTACGCACGTTGAGTTCTAGAAAGGTTTTTCCTTAGGTATTATGTGAGTTTACTTTATTATACTTCATGGTTCGTTTCTCGTATTCCTTAAATGATGGATTGTATGATATTTCTCTGTCTAATGATGAGATTAACTTTCTTTTTTCAAATAAAGAATCTTGTGGGTATATCCACTACAAACCCTCACGAGACAAAACTCATCCTATAGGGAAACCTATTGGTTTAGCGGCTTGTTGCACATTCTAAGTGCAATCGCTTGTACCCGTGAAAGTGGTACACTTTTGGTTTCTTATATTTATTTCTCTCTATCTTTTTGCTCGAGGACTAGCAATGTTTTGTTTGGGGGTGGTGTGATAAGCATCCAAAAGTTTTCAAATAATACCCCGAATGGACGTATCTTAATTGCTAATTGATAGGGCTGGGTTTCGCCGCTGTGCGAGAGTCACCTACGTGCCGGTCGTTTTATTTTTGGCTCACCAAATCTATGCAAAAACCTAAACTATGACTACACTCTTTTAAGGGAGTATAGCGGCCAGTCCAGGTATCGAATCCACAGACACGAGTTGCTAGAATTTAATTGATTTATTACTTCTAAAATAAAAGTGTAAATGATAATTGCTAATAAAATAAAAGATGACTAAAAGAAAAGGTTATACTATGCGAATGTATTTAAACTATGTTAACAAAGCGAATAAAAAATATAGGATGCATCGGATATCCCTCACCCCGAGTTAATTGGTATAAATGGTTATATAGGCTCATGAGTTATTAAGACTGCCTCTCGTTTCGACAGTTAATTAAACCCAGAGTTGTCACACCCCTAAATTCGCATAAAAGTATAATAAAATTTTGGGTTCAACAAATACCCCAAAAATTACGCACGCAAGGTCATAAATACGGAGCATACATGATATACCCCGTTAAATCTCCTAAGCGTAATAACTAGGACAACCCACTCAAAATAAACCAGTGATAAACCATCACCAAAGTAAAGTAACCCATCAACCCGAAGTTAGTTCAATTCGACACAACCTAATCTAAATTAGCCGCTACACATAATTAATGACATAAATAAAATTAACTAATTAATTAAAGCACGCTAATTAAATTAACACTAATTAAATTAACTAGACAATTAATCTAAGGCAAGAAATAATAAATAAAGCATGGAATAAAAATAAACAAAGAAAAGAAAAATAGGTAAAAGTGATAATGAATAGTAAACTTACATTAATGGAGGAATTACACAAAGAAAATGCAGGAGAGGGGTGTCTCCACAAAATCCCCCAAAATTACTCTACCCCTAACCTAAACTGAGAGAGAGAGAGAGAGACTAGATATTATGTGCTCCAAAAATACTCTTCTCCAAAAATAAGACAAAGAATCTTATTTATACTAAGTGGGAAAAAAGAAAGAAAAGAAAAATGATAAGTCTCTAATTAACTTAAAGAAAGAAAAAGAAAAAGAAAATAAAAAAGGAAACTAAATGAAGCAGCAAAAATATCTCGGCAAAAAAATGCAGGGCCGATCGACCGCGGTAAAAGGTAGGAGGCCACTGTCTCGTGTCCAAGGCTTAAATGAAAAACCCCATCGACAGCCGGAGCTGTGTCGTTCGACCGACGCTGGCAGCACAGTCCCAAGAAATCGCAGCTCCCATGTTTGAACAGCTTAACACCCATTTCTTCCATTTGACCCGAGACCAAATCCCCATGAACCCGAATTGCTGCAATCCATTCATGGGTAAGACAAAAACTCCATGGACAACCGCAAATGACCCACATGTGTAGGAAGAAAATCGAGACGCAACCATGGCATAAAATAAACCAACTTTTTCACATCTCCATTAATGGCCAAAGCTGAAGCTCCATTGATGGCCAACAAAAACCTCCAAAAAGTAAATGTCCAAGACCCATATGTATATTTACATCAAAATCCATGCTCAATTTCGAACGAAAACGAAACTTGAGCCATACTCAAGGAAACGCCAAAATTGCCATTTTTACAAATTAGAAGTTTGCTGCAAAAGATGGAAAACGGACGTGGAGGGTATTATCAAAATTGTTAGTATAATAAAAAAATAATAATAAAATAGAATCTAATATTTCTTCTCCGATTAAAGGTTCGTGTTTTCTTCGTTCAGACTTCGATTTTAGCACCGTTCACGGTCACGCGAAGCTTGGCCCGAGGGCTATAACTTTTGTGAAAATTTTGGGTCAAAATCCTAAAGTATAAATTTACCAAAATGCCCCTGAACGTGTGAATCGTGACGAAACTTTATCGGAATGCGCTTAAACTTCATACTAAGCACCATAACACCTATAAAAGCTCAATAATACCTCAAATAACATATTAGCGCATAAAAAGGAGGTTGTCTAGTTAATGGACATAATTATAGCAATTACGGTACCCGAGGGGGCTAAAATGCATAAGTTCGAGGGTAATGAGTGCTATGATGCGTGGAAAAAGTGATAATTTTATGTAAAGTGGAACATTTTTATGAAATAAAAATGTTAAAAAAAGGGTGTTACATAAAATAGTCCTAAATGAACATGATTTTGGAATAAAATCAATGCAAGGGTATAAAGGAATAAAATGATGATTTTAAAGTGTAACACAAGTTGGGGTAAAACCCTGGGTTTTTGCTTCGACTGGTAGAGAAAAAGTGAAATAATATGGACATTTGTAAAATATTAAAATACATTAATATGGACTCGAATGACACCAAAATAATTAAGGAGGGTCCAAAGCCCTAGGTTGAAACACCTAAAATCATTGTCCAGATCATATGAGAGCATAGACAGCGATGTGGAGCTCGTTAAAGTATGCGAATATTGAAAGATATTGAAAAAAAGATAACGAAAATGGAACATGTCACGGAATGGGTTATGTAGTGAATATGTGTAAAGACAACCTAACTTGAGTGAGTTAGTAAATGTTCCAGTAAATGATAAAGTGGACAAGAAATGTGAAAATTGATTAATGTCCTTAAGGTAAAGGAATATCAAAGATAAGTGATTAAATAGGTAGTTAAGCAACCTAAAGAGTTTTAACCCGTAATTAACTCAAGAGTGTGTTCATGAAAGATTTTCAAAATAAAATAAGTATTTTTTTAACACGGTGCTTGTGTGTGTTGAAAGACGATTTTTAATAAACATACTAACGTGGATTGGTATGAATAAAGGGATACTTTCGATAAAAAAATATTTTTTCTTAAACAAAGGGTGTGTGCATGTGTGTGTGTGTGTGTGTGTATATATATATCAGATAGATATAACGTGTTAGAGTCTCCTTTCTACCATTCGATTTTATATTGCATTGTTGTAATTTTTCACTAGGCATTCGGCTCATTCCCTCATCTTAGTTATGGCAGGTTGAGTTCCTTGTTTTGATAGTGTTTTACAGGTAAATATTCTTTTTTATTTTACAGTAGTAGCTCTGTATTCTTGAATTTCGTGGAAGATTTCCACGGGTCCTTCAGTAGCCTGATTTAAATGGAAATCGCATACTAAACAAGTAAAATGTTAATTAAATAAAACTGGACTAGCAATATTATATAGGTTATTTTATTGCGCTTCACAACTAACGCTCAGGTCGGACCAACTTGACTATAGGTAACCAATAAATCCCGATCGGGATATTTCATATAATTCCATAATTATCAGTTTACTAGTAGGTATAGAAGAATCGAGCATATCCGTATAACAAAACAATAATCCAAAACCTTTGGATTTAAAATAGCAGTTTATGCACATTTTGTGAGAACGACATTCATATATATATATATATATATATATATATATATATATATAGCATAACTAGGCTCTCAAACCATCTTAAGACCTACAGGCAAAGTAGAATTTTTTTTAGGATAACATGGCAGTCTATTGCCTAAGTTATACGAATGCTTATAACAAAGACATTTGGCACATAATGCTTTGGTGAACCAATTCAATCATTTGTAGTAACCTTATCAAATCAGTTATTAGAGAGAGGGTTTAAATTGATCCAAATTATCCATATTCTATATATCAATGATATTTAATAATATAAGTAGCATGGTAGCATCATAACATGCACATATTAAGAGTAATTTATGACTATCACAGTGTGATATCAATAGCACTTATATCAAATGCGCTGAAAATACCATCGAAAGGGAAAAACCTACTTATTTTCTGGGTTTAAAACCGGCTGGAGTCGGTATTCGGAAGGTCAGGTGCTTGATTATCTGTCAATCAACATAGTTGTCAATGTATATTATTGGGATAAGATTTTATTGGAAAGAAAAAAAATGAGCAAATCCTATTCTTTAAAGTTTAAGGGTTATTTTATAACTATTTTAAGAGTTTACAATGTAGGTATTAAGGTCATATTTGGGAAATGGTGTAAAAGATTTTTTAGCTTAAAATTTATCAAGGAGTATGTGAAAAAAATTTGGGGTAAAAATTAAAAATCTAAAAAAATAGGGGGTCAATTTGTAAATTTTAAAAATTACTTTTAAATCAAAACCTTAGTTTTCTATAATTTGATCTAGGTTTGACCAAACACCGCCTTATCTTATACCATTTTGATCAAGAAAATTTAACATAGGGGGAAATAATTTTTTTTTATTGGTCACGCGTTCTCACGCGCTTGGTAAATGTTTTTAGTTGAAAAGTTTATCTTCAACCTCTCGACAGTTGATTTAGGTTTTGACAAAAGTTTGACTTCAAATATCTCCTTATATCCTAAACCATTTAAGATGACTCCTGAACCAATCCAACCTAATTTTTCATGAGGAATCCAAATATAAAAATTTCATGGATTGAGGTTTAGAAATGATCGAGTTTCAACTACCGTGTTTTTTCCAGAAATTTTGACAAAACATTCGTGGGGTTACAAAATATGGCAATGGGCTTTAAGATTATGGTTGGATTTCTAGATCGTATGGAAGAGTTTGGATTTGGTTTGAAGGGTTGAGGTATTTTGGTTTGGAAGAATTTAGAATTTGAAGTTTCTGAACTTTGAAAAACACCTTTGAGAAATTAGGATCAAAACTTATTTGTTTTTTAAAATGGCCATTTCACTTGAGATTCTGGGTTCATAAGGAACTCATTCATCACTTTAAAACAAGTTCAAAGTCAAGATATGGAGTTTCACCATTAAAGCTCAAGCTTTAATGGAGGTTTCGGGTGTCTTTGCCTATACAGGACATACTACACGTAAAAGCTTGGGTTCTGTGACTGGGTTGTGCTTTGAGATAGTGAAAAAAATATTTTGGATAATAAAAAAAAAGAATGGTGCATAAAATCATAGGTTACCAGTTTGGAGTTAAAAAAGATAAGTTCAATCCTACTGAACTGGTGAGTTTCAAGGTTGGAATTCGTGGGGTATTTATAGTATAGACCGGAGCAGTTAATTGGTGTACAAGGGGGGTGGATTCTTCTTTATTTTAAGAAAATACAATTTAAGCACAAGGTTTTCACTTGTGTGGAGGGTGTTATCGTAAAACATCTTGTATATTACAACAACAACAACAACAACAACAACAACAACAACAACAACAACAACAACAACAACAACAACAACAACAACAACAACAATAATAATAATAATAATAATAATAATAATAATAATAATAATAATAATAATAATAATAATAATAATAATAATAATAATAATAATAGCACATGTGGTGGAAAACATTTATAATTTTGGGACAACGCTCTAAAGTTGCAAGAAATAACTCACATACATTAATGTAAATGATGCGTCCAATTTACAGTAAACATGCCACTCATCAACTCTCACGGGCACTAAGTATCACACTTCTCATCTACCGCAATACTACACGCATGTCCTAACCCTAGACATCAATATAATTAGAGTTTATATAAGTAGACTAATAAGCACTATCACTGAATGAATAAATATCATGGAATGAAACTAACTAAAAAAGTAAGACAACACCCCAATGCCCACACACATATTTTAACTTAAGGTACTCACTATCTCATAAAAGTATCACTACCTCATAATTTTAGTTAAATATTTTCATCTCTTGATGATAACGCATATGCCAAACCCCACCATGTCACCCACAAAGAATACAAATAAAGCACATAAGTTATTTCACATGGCATAGTGTTCATAATTAATTATCCTTCATCAAACTATATAAATTATCTTTATCAATTAATTTCATCATACGAAGGCCACTACCTTTGGGGAACAATCTTGTTTTTCTATCAGAAAGTCCGTAGGAGTCCAAAACTAAACGGACTTGAACAATCCACACACAAAGTTATCCTTGGTGTGATTAAAATGCAGTAGCACATCAATGGTCCATACCTAACCAATCAATGGCTCCCATCAACCTACTTTAACAACCCGTGATTTTTAAACCGATTTTAATTAAATTAACTCAAAATTTGAAAAATAAATTAGGATTTATTTAATTTTGGTATGTAAAAATGTTGGTTTTTAGATATAAAAAGAAGGTTTTAAATGGAATTTAAATCGGGATTAAAATTTCAAAATTATAAATTTTTGTACAAAAATTGAGGGAGGATCCGACTTAAATAAAATAAAATAAAAATATTTGACCGTCCGATCGAGTTGAAATTTTTGTGTAGCTTATGTAAGGGTCCTTGAAGATAATCTCGGGACTAGCGATAAGCCTCCCCAGCTAATACAATAAACTCAAGGGAATAAGGAAACATGGCTGCTCAAGCGAGGTAGCTCACTGTGTCAACTCAACCAAGGCTGCTGAGAGTGGCAGCTCAAGTGAGGCAGCTTAGCGTGGCAGCCCATGGACGTCTCCCAGTGAAGAGGTTGGCCGAGAGAGCTTACCCTTTATTTACTTTGTCTTACCTAGTTATGTTGCAATTTAGCATAGATTGTAATGATATAACGATTGTATTGATATTTAGAGTGAGGTCAAACGGTACTCGTGAGAGACCAAGCCTGACAGGGCCTGGGAGAGCTTTCATGCTCTATCGAATGATCTTGCCATGGGAACTTTAGAGGGACTTGGTTTGGAGTATTGATAAGTGAGGCAACATTAGGACTTGTCCTGACCATCTTAGATACACCTAGTAAAAACACCAAGAGACCTTTCACTGTGGAAGCTTGAGCGAAGCAGCCTTGAGTTCCATTGTTCATTGAGTTTTCAAACCAAACAACCCTCTAACTAATGTCACTTCTACTTTAGGTGATGTTACTGGCCAGTAAACATTGTCTAATCCGTACTTGAGTAAACCACTGTGGTATTTAGGGTTGTCAGACAGTTGGTGATCCACCTCTGTGGTGATAGTCCTCTGACGCACAGTGGCTAGACAAAAGACATGTCTTGGCATTTAATGTTCTATGACGTAGAGCTGACTGGCCCATAATACGTTTAATATTTGTGAAGTAAAGTGTGAGGGGATGTCTTTCACAGCTGTAAAGGACCGAGGCATCTTGGGAATGGTGTGGGGGCTATTTATTGGGCTTAACCACTTTTGAGAGGAGGGGTTATCTTTCTAGAGATTTATTGGCTAGAGAGAAAAGAGATCAAGGAGAAGTTATTGAAAATCAGAGCTCTTACTCACCCACCATTGTCATTTATTATGAAGCTTTTAATAGCTGATTAGAGATCTTTCAGAGGTTGTTGGTGTGTTTGGCTGCCTGCCGAGGTGTATCTAAGGTGCTTACTCCTCTCTCCCATTGATCGAGTTACTTCTGAGTTTCCTTTATTATTGTTTGAGCTATACACGAGCGTATTGTGAGTCCAATATGAGTGTTGATGAAATATAATATTGTGTGTTTATTTATATTCATTAAAGAGTTTCTAGGTTATCATTTATCACCATATCTATAGAGGTTACACATCAACTAGTATTACCACACTCCCAGGTGTGACACCCCACCTAATTAAATACCGGACGATCACTCCTTTATTAAATTAAAATTAAGGTGAACAGTTGGTTCATTCTTAGCATCACTGTCCAAAAATACTTTTCCAATTTAAACACCCTAAATAATTAAGCTAAGTGTCGAAACCATTTTAGACTTTACTTTCAAAATTTTATTTTATATAAACCAACATTTAAAACTTTGCATAATTCACAATTTAATAGTCACACCACAACTATCCTGGAACATACAATCCAAATAATAAAACATCAACTACTTGAATCCAACATTTAATACTTTAAATGAAAACATCCTGGAAATAATAAATCCCAAAGTGCAAGTACTGGAAATAAATGGATTACAATATCCAATAAAACAACAGAATAATGGAAAGGGCGACACAAACCCAACTGAAATAAATAATGCTAAGAGTAGAATCAAATGAATGAGGTCGTCTAAGCAAGAGGCATGCAACTCCCACCTAAGCTGCAGCACGTTCCTTCCAAAGGATCCTATGCAAGACGCCCATGTGACTGGGCACCTGTAATATATACATATATATACAAGAGAGAAGGGAAAATAGAAACGGGTCAGAGCCCGATTGTGAAAATGATTTAAAATTTGTTTAGCAAGTATTTAAAATATTTACAGGCCAATGCAACAATATATTAGTGCGACACTCTCTTGAGAAATTCTCACCTCTCTTCTAATGTGCACACCTATCGCACTAACCTTCCCAACGATCTAACTCATCTTATCTTAGGTTACTCGTAAGATTTAAACTGAAAAATTCAACTGTTTAAGAAGTAAATTTCATTTAGTAACAAAGCTCTCATTTTTAACTTTATTTATTAATAAAGTTTTCCAGAAATATACTATTATACTTTTCAAAACAATCATTTCCAATTTGAAGTCATTATTCATTTCTTACTTACCAAAACACAATAGGAAGTTCCAAATTTCAGGAATTCATATATATATTAAATAATCGTATAATATATATATTCTAACAGCACCCCACATAAAAATTATGGTGCAGGCATACTCTGCTATCCAATCCCCGTATCACTCGTACTAAGGGAAATACAAGTTCGGAATCAATCTCGAACTGTATTAATACATACACAAACAACATTGAGGCGAAGCATAGTTTCCAAGTCCAAGAGGTCAGCACATACCCTCGCGTCTCTTAGGACCGTGACTATCGATTTGATAGCCTGTACCTTGGAATCCTATCTTCTTGGGTACAAGTCAATATCCCCCATAAAGGTCCCATCGAGATAAGACTTTCCCAGCACGGTAACCTTGGGGATAGCAAGTAGCACGGGCATGATTTTCACACGTATATAGTATATGCATAAACACAGTCATGTAAATTTACTACTCTTTCTATATCAAATTTAGGTTGATCTCATAACCCATAATTATGACATTTATCCTTATTTTCTCATTATTTAGTTAACACTTATAACGGTTCGTCTCTTACTTTTAGTTTGAGGGATTATTCCAACTTACTACGTAACACTCATGGACTCTATCCTCCCAAGTGTAGAATTTCAGTAGGTACTCACCTATTTTCCACCGTAACTATCTTACGCGTCTCTCCCTTTTATACGTAATTCTATCGTCCCTTATATGTAAACATCCCAAAAATGCAAATCTCGTCTTACATTAAAGGTCTCATAATTATTAATAAGTCCTACTAGTCTTCTTTATCTCCCAAAATATTTTAATAAGGATGTCCAAATATTTTTACTCATTTAATTTGAATTTAACTAATTACAAAGGGGAAATATGAATCTGCCAGAAGGGGTCGATCGATCGATCGATGGCAGGGGCTCGATCGATCGATGCGTCGATCGATCGACACTCCTGGTTCGATCGATCGATCAAACAGATATGTGAATTCTGCAGATTAACAGTTACGGGTTCTATAATCGAACCTCAACCAAATCCAAATTTTTAACACCTAAACTCCCAGAAATTCATACTACAAACATTATAAACCCAAACTAACAATCTTCTACGTAAAGCATGTGAATTTTCATCAATAACCATGGATTAAAAGGGGAAAAACTTATATAAACCTTACGAACCCTAGAAATTTATTTAACTCTGTTCTAATCAATCTTTTTCCAAAATTTCTTCTTCCAAAACATCATAAATCCGTGGTTCAACCTCTACATATGAAGGGGGATTTCCAGATTTCCATTTATATCATTACTACATGCAATTTCCTATCTCCAACATGATTTTTCTTCCATGAAACTCATCCTAATCAACCCTAAACTAACATGAGTGATGCATTAACGAAAATAAGCAAGATAAACACTTGCCTGGAAATTTGTTAGTTCTGATTTGAGGACGAATTTGGTGTGGCTGCGTTCCCCGTCGCGCGATCTACGCGTTGGTGGTGGTGGCGGTGCAACCGGATGAATTTTCGGCCTAGAACACCTTGGCAAACTCTCTCCTTCCCTCTCCTATGGCCGTCACTTGTCTTTGGTTGTGTTAACCCTAGAAGGCAGCCTTAGAAATATGATATAACCCTTGGAAATTCGTGGGTTTAATTACCCAAAATTACAAAATGTCCAAAATGCCCTCCCGGGGTGCTAAATAGGCCTAAAACGCCCCGAGACCCAAACTAAACCCCCGGGTATACTTTTATGACTATCTCGACCCTTCTGGACACTATGGCGCACTCAAAATGACCATACGAGCGACTTATAATTTATTCACTTTTATTAATCAATATTTAGTCCCGACGCGATACGGGCGCGTCTCGACTCAAATTTCCAAAATTGTCATTTTATTCACTCTTGACATTTAATAGAACCAATATTATATATTACTCTGCTCATTAGTAATATTCAATAAGTTTTTCATAATTACTAACTCACATCACGTTAATAATTATAAAGTAATTAAATTCTCGATTTATATTAAATTAATAACTCACATTAAATTTAACAAATCTCCAAATTTATAAAGCATAAAAATACGGGGTATTACACCAGGCTACAAGGGGACTACCCTTTTACATTTGGCGACTCCGCTGGGGAGGTATTCTTCTAGAAGTATGTCTCAAGATAATGTTAACTATGTTATAGATTTTGACTCTATTCAACATCAAAAAGAGCAAGCCGCAAGAGAACTTGAGGCAGCTAGAGATGGGGTCCCTCGGGTGGATGTGACTCCATTTCAAATGGCGATGGGCATCCCTGGGTTAACACAGGCTTCCACGAGCGCTAGGATGGGGAAAGCGCAAGTGGCCCTCCTCATGAGTAAGTTTTATGAGTTTTTGCAGATGCTCATTGCTATAATGGTGTTTGGGGGATTTGATACCAGTTCTTTCATGAAGCTAATGGTGGCTCGATAGCCCCAAAAAGCGTAGATCCAATGGGCACTACCCCCTCGAACACAGTACTCACTCCTATTACAATGGTTGGTGATCCAGGTGTGACGGGAGTTCCACCCATTAGGGTTACTCCAGGTGAAACGAGTGTCCCATCAGTGGTCCCTCTGGATATTCCCCCAACGATCGAGAAACCACCAGCATATGCTTTGGAAGAGATGAGGAAAGAGATGCAGAAAGATATATTGAAGATGTTAGCATCTTCCTCGCAATCAGTTGGTGAGGTGGCATCAGTATATGATGATTTTCATATGCCTTATCCCCAGTAATACAATGATGAGCCCTACCTGAAGAACTTTATTCCTCCCATCTTCAAAAAATACACTGGGAATGGGGGAAACCCAAAGGAGTATATAAAATGCTTCATCGAACACTTGGCAGCTCATTGTAATAATAATAATCTCATACTGAGGGAGTTATCCAAATCCTTAATCGATAAAGCCTATACCTAGTACTCCCATTTGGCGCCAAAAAGTGTTTTAATGTGGGAAGAGATGCACGTGCTATTTTTCCATATTTTTTTTTCTGGCAGAAGATGAGTTTACGTTGACTTAGTTAGGCAGGGAGAAGAAACAACCAGGGGAAATGTGGTGGCATATGTTCTAAGATTTAAGAACAGGTCCCTGATGTGAGGAAGGAGGACAAAGGGTCCAAACTATTGCAACTTTGTACTGACGATTTGCTCCCAGAATATATATGTCACCTCATTAATGAAACACGAGAACAAACTTTCGCAGCATTAAGAAATATATCGCTGGTGTTCGGCCAAGCCCTATTTTAGTACCAATTGTGTTTAAGCAACCGATACAATGCGTTATAGCACGTGGCCAGCTCCCACGTGTAGGATACACGGACGGAGGTAAGGGGTCTGGTATCCAAAGAAAGATAATAATAAAAGGTTTGGAAGAGACATAAAAGATCCACCACCACTGCCTTACACAGTTGAAGAGGCTGTTGGTTTCTACAATACCATGGTCCAAGGGGGAACAGTGTACGAACCCAAAGGCATTCCGTCCGTGGAGACAGATGCAGCAACAAGAGCTGATCCCAAATACTGCCAGATCCATTGAATGGTGGATCACCTAATGGAGAATTATTTCACTCTGAGGAAAATCATCAGCAAATATATGAAGATGAGGACTTTGCAGATCCCTCAAGAGAATGTAAATGTTAACTCCCTCCCACCACATGGGGAAAATCTGGTGGTTGCCTAAGATGAGGAGGCCGAACGAGAAGCGAGGGAACTAGAGTTCCAATGGGAAGACTTTGAGGATTCTTTGGAAGATTATACAAGGGGCATGAACAATGTGGTTATAACCAATTATGATGTAAGTACGAGGGATGTGGAGGAGGTATACAACCTGTAAGGGGAATAAATGGACCAAACGTTAGAGTACCAAGCTGTTTCGTAGTCACCCAAGTTCTCATCGTTCTACGACCAAGTGAGAATGCCAAAGAAAAGACATTTGGAGATAACGTAAGTGATTCGAGACATCGCAAGGAAGAATTTAATACCATCATTGAGATGGAAGGGGCCCATGGCTAGATTAGTGAGAAATTCTTATCTAAAGTAACTTTTAGTGATGCTGACAGGGCTGTGATATTCCCACACAACAGGACCCTATACGTAATGACAAGCATCAACGGGGTAATCTTTACAAGGGCCTTGATGGACGGGGGAGCATGAATAAATATCATGCCAATAAGTTCCTTCTGGATAGCCAACATTCTGGAGAAAAGATTAATACCAATGCCTTTGGTGATTTCTGGCTACGATAATAAATCATCCAAGTCTGTTGGATATGTGAATATAAGTATTGTGATGGGGAACCTTACCTCACATATCAAGTTCCATGTGATTAAAAAATCCACTTCTTACCACCTACTGATAGGGAGGGTATGGATACACAACCATGGTCTAGTCCCTTTGATGTATCACCAATGCGCAAAGGCAAATATTAAAGGGACTTAAATCATTATACGTGCCACGAAGAAGCCTTTCACCATTAAAAAAACTCATTTAGTTGACGCAGGTTTCTATACGAAGCTGGAGGAAGATTCTAGGGTGCTGACAAGAAGGGTGGAAGGTGAGTTCCCTCTATCAAAGAAAGGATGTGGCCAGTGAACGGCTAAAGTAGCGAAGGGACAAAAGAAAAAGCAGTAGCTGAAGAAGTTCACTCTGCTGAACCCAAGAACCTGAACCTCTCGAAGAAGCTCAGGGATCGAATGAGTCCCAAGATGGACTCGATGGAACATCAGGTTCAACAACAGAGTATGTTGAAAAGATTTATGGGAGATAGACTGGTAGAAGATTTGAAGGAAAGAAAGAGAAAAAAGGTTGTAATAATGAGCAGGCAGTGAAAAAATACGACCACGGAGGATGGGAGAGTGATTTACCTCCTCTGAGGGTGTAAGCGGGCTGTCGAAGGAACTGATCTAGGGGCTTATAAAGAGGTTGACCCAATATACGAATGTTTCTTGGTGGACCAGTAGGGGTAATGCATAGTTATTGGCAACTGAAATATATAAGAGTTTGTGGAGGAGGTAGTTAAAGAACCAGACTATATGATGGATCGACTAAAGCCCCAGGTACAAGAGTTAGAACAGTTAAACCTGGCTGAAGAAGGAGAAGATGCAAGGCCCATTTTCATTTTGAAGGACCTGAGAATGAAGAAAAATGGGCTTTGATAGAGTTAATTCGAGAATTTAAAGATGTCTTCGTGTGGAAATACACAAAGATGTAGGGGATAGATGAAGATGTGAGTAGCCACAAACTGAACGTTATGCCTTTATCTATACCGATGAAGTAAGCCACAAGAACCTACAAGCCGAAGATGGATTTAAAGATTAAGGAAGAGATCCAATGGTTGCCAGTAGTAGGGTTCATTGAGCTGATACAACACCCACTTTGGTTGTCAATCATCGTCCTATTAGGGAAAAAGGACAAGAACCAGATAAGGATCTGTGTGGACTTCAGAGATCTGAACAGAGCCTGCCCAAAGAGTTTCCTTTACCCTCCATTGATAGCCTGATTGATACAATGGCGGGTCATAAAATGTACATTATTATGGATGGGTATGTGGGATATAACCAGATCAAGATGGATCGAGCTGACGCAAAGAAGATGGCATTCAGGACCCCTTTATGAAACTTCATCTATAAAGTGATGCCCTTTGGCCTAAAGAATACCGGGGCAACATATCAAAGGACAATGATGGACATTTTCCATGATTTCTTTCACAGGTTTTTATAATTCTATGTGGATGATTTGGTCATCAATTCAAAGAAGTAAGAGTCCCATCTAGAGGACCCGAGGAGGGTGTTCATTCGCTGCAGAAAATACATGCTGAAGATGAAACCACTAAAGTGTTCTTTCGGGGTCACAAGTGGGAAGTTCCTAGGGTTCATGGTGGATTGGCAGGGAGTACAGATAGACCAGGATAAGCAGTGAGCAATCCTAGAAATGCCATGTCCAAGGATGACGAAGGAGCTCAAGAGTTTCCTCGGTAAAGTCTCTTACCTTAGGAGATTTATACCTGGACTAGATGAAATAACACACCCATTGATGGAGCTACTGTGGAAGGTAATGGAGTTCAAATGGGAGGAAGATCACCAGGATTCTTTGACCAAGCTAAAGAAAATGTTGACCTCTCCTCAAACGATGATCCCTCCAAAAGTAGGAGTACCGTTCTAGCTCTACCTCACGTCTACCACCAGGTCCATCAGAGCACTCTTGGCGCATGAAGTTGATAAGAAAAAAATGTCAGTCTACTACATGAGTAGGATCATACATATAGACAATAGGTAAGGTACGGTACTATAGAAAGTCACTTTTTGGCCTTAGTTTTCATAGCACAAAAACTTAGACATTACATTCTATCTTTCACAATTCACATTGTGATAAGATGTGACCCAATTAAGTTTTTATTGGAAAGAACTAATTTGATTGGAAGAGTAGCTAGGTGGTTCCTTATCCTTTCATAAGACTTAAGGTGTGTGGTTCCTCGCGCGATTAAGAGCTAGCCAAATGCAGACTTATTGGCAACATTTATATATGGAGTATTTGAGTCACCTTGAGAGAACATCCCCGGGGATGACTTGCGGAAAAATTTATGGAGTTCAACCTTAAATAATGGACGATACAATTTGATGGTTCTTCGGTACAAAAGAAAGGGGGGGCGGGGTTATCTTTTCTAAAGGAAAGGAGGAATTTTACCTTTCCTATAGATTGGATTTACCTTGATCCAACAGCGAAGCAAAGTATGAAGTGTTAGTGCTGGGGCTACTAGAGACCCTTTGAAGAGGCATCCGTTCAATATGCATCAATGGAGATTCCAACTTGTGGTCCAATAAGTGAATAAGGAATATGCATTAAAGCACCTCAGTTTGGTGCTTTACAGAATGATCATCTAACGACTAATAAATCATTTACGTCAAGTCAAGATAAGAAGGCATCCTAGAACGATGGATAGACATGTTGATGCCTATACTAACATTGCTCAAAAGCTGTCTATACAGATCGATACAACTACTGTGGTGATCCAATTAAGAATAACCCCATCGGTTGTGCAATACATCCTACCTAGGGGTGGTAAACGGACGGATACGGATCGGATACCATGTTTTCCATATCCAAATCCGCTATCTGAATGTACTATCCGTATCTGTATTCGTATCCTTCCGGATGGTTAAAACAGTTATCCATATCCGTATCCGCTCGGATACCTCAAATTCGAATAATATCCGTATCCGTTTACATTATTTAGCCATTGCTAAAAATAACAATTAACATATCCAATCCAATGAAATCCAATCCAATCCAAATAAATATGTAACAAAATTACTGCCTCCTAACATAAAAAATTATGGATTCCATAATAATAGTATCATTCCATAATGATAATATGGCTTAAAGTCATCCATTCTCTACAACCATATAACCTTAAAGCCATCCAAAAAAATAACAGTCGCATTCCATGACAGTAGAAATAAATATGCACATTTTAGATTAATCAAATTTATTGAAAATGATAACCTCATGGACCTTTTGTCTTCAAAACATATTGATATTTTTATTTTAATAAGTATACATTTTTATTTTGTATATAATATACATGTTGTTAACTTCAGTTCTCATTACAATCAAAACCACCTCTTTACTTTTATGTTTCTCTCTTACATTCTATTATGTTTCTCTCTTACATTTATTTATAATTAAGGAAAGTAACGAACAACTAGATGAGAGTTTCTTTTCTCTTGTTTTGTATGAAGGAGAAATGAAACGAAGTTATTTTTTTTAGTGGAGTATATGTTCTTTAGTCGGTGTATGCTGTGTGATAAGGTGTATTGTAACTTTAGTGTAACTCCATGATAATATACCCAATAAAATAATAATACATGACATTTTATAATATACCCAAAAAAATAATAACTTTGGGGTGTTTTTGTTTTGAGTGGAGTATGTGTTTATTTTGTTTTGGGAATAAATGATTAAGATTCTTTTTAATATTATTTTATTAGTAATACTAGTACTAATATTATTAGTAATATTTTAAAAATATGTTTGATGGATACGGATATCCGGTAAAACGGATATCCGATAAAATGGATACTCCGCATTGGATACGGATTATCCATGTCGGATACTAGTACTATCCGTATTCGTATCCGTTTCCATATTTTTGGATAAATATCTGCAAATCTGGATTCGGATATCGGACAGATGCAAATTTTTGAATGTCTGTTTACATCCCTAATCCTACCTATGGAAGGTGTTTCGAATTGGAGCGGTGAAATCAGAAAGCAATTAGAGTCTGGGGAATTCAAGGTGGAACTGAAAGAGCTACGCAATACTTTGTCAATCATAGTAACCTCTACATCAGGAACGTGGGAGGATGGTTGTCAAGATGTGTCAGCCTAAAAGAAGCAGAGCAAAGATTGAAGTAAATACATGAAGGCCAGTGCGAAGCAATAAAGATCCCTCCGTACAAAAGAATTCAGAGGGAAGGATACTTTTAGCCAACGATGAAACAAGATGCAACAGAATTGCAACGAAAGTTTGATAAATGCCAGCTTTTCTTTTAGATAGCTGAATGGCACTTCGTTAAAACTTAAACAGACTAGAGACAGCCCTATATTAACTTCATCAAAGATGGAGTTTTTCCTTTGGATAAAGTAGATGCGATGGGACTCAAATGGAGGGCTCCACTATTTTACATCCAGGAGGATTAGCTCTATCGAAGGGGATACTTCAACAGGACTTTGATATCCATCATGAAGGAGGAGTCAATAGAAGTCTTAAAACAATCTCACATTCCATCCCACATTGGAGGGGCCAAGATATATGGCCAACAACTGACCTTGGTATTGTTGGCCAACTATGGAGAAGGATTCTACCGAGTTTGTACAAAAGTACACAGCGTGCCAATTGTATGAAAATATGATCCATGCCCCTTTGGTGGACTTACATTCTTTGGTCACTCCTTATCCATTCCGCACTTAGGCATTTGACCTGGTGGGGGCAATACATCCTTCGTCAAGAGGAAAGATCTGGATAGTAGTGGCAACGGAGTGCTTTACGAAGTGGGCTGAAGCAATACCACTCAGAAGAGCAATGGCTTTCGTGGTAGCTAATTTTATCATAGAGTACATAATATGTTATTTTGGGATCCCAAAAGTCACCCTTTCTGATAACGGAACCCCTTTCGTCAATAAAGAGGTAACGATGTTCATAGACAAATACTCCATCATCCATCATACGTCAACGGTGGCATAACCCAAGGGAAACGGTCAAGTCAAAGAAACTAACAAGACTTTGGTCAATATTTTAGCCAAAATGATGAAAGATTTACTAGGATCATGGGACGACAAGATCCTAGCAGTATTGTGGGCCTACCGAACGACTAAGAGAAAACCCACAGGATATACACTATTTTCCATTGTATATGGAGCTGAGGCAATCCTTCCAGTATAGTTAGAAGTTTCCTCTGCCCATTACGCCCGGCGAAGTAGCATGCTCCCTCAGAGAAGACACGTACAACTAGAAGCATTGGACAACCATAGAGATAATATGATGCAACACTTCTAAATATACACGAAGTAATTCTCAAGGGCACATGATAATTTGGTGATACCAAGGAAGTTCATTAAAGGAGATCTCATTTTAAAAGTAGTTGTGAAGAACATCAGAGGGATCCTTCTCCCTAAGTTTACTGAGAATTGGGAGGGACCTTTCATTGTGAAGGAGGATCACAATTCAGGTTACTACTTAATTTTATATATGGAAGAAGATACACCATTCAAGATTAATAACAAATGGCTGAAGGTCTATCGTGTATAAGCAAGTAACCTTAGAATAAAGACGTATTTGGTTTTCATGTATATACAAATCATTTTGAAGTTATATCTACTGTTGTAACTAGAGTTTGATTGAATATTTCAAGAGTTTTAATTTGTGCAGGAGATAGAAGAGTCGTTATAACACAAAGAGATGAAAAGATAAGAATAAGATTCTTTTTCATTCATATGCTTGTAAATACATTACAAAATTGGGGACTACCGCCCAATAATTACATATAAAAAAAGGGGATTTTATTTTTCAATGCATTGGGAGTCATAAACCAGAGGAAGCACAAGTCTGGGGAAGAAAATAAATCACCAGGTTAGCTTAAAGAGGCTTCTTAGCATATTCTCTGCGCACTTATAGAAACCTTAAGTCTTGATTAGACTTGGGAACACTTAATAAGGAGTCTTTTATGTTTCAGTTTGGTATCACGTAAAGCCTCGATGGTTTGGACCTCTCGATCAACTTCTTTTAACATTGGCACCAGCTCAGCTAACTTTGCCTCCTCAGCCCCTTGGGCCTCCAGATGCTTCTGAAGTACCTCCCTCTGGTTCACCAACTGACGGCTCTTTAAAATCTTCAAGTGAATAGTCAACCAGTCGAAGGGATATGATGAGTTTACTCTTCGACAAGAAGGGCCTCCCTAGAACCCTAATGTGAGAATAAAGATAAGAATGAGTTTGATGGAAAAATCTTAACAAGTGGTTTTCATTATTAAGTCACCGTTACTAGTGGGGTTTGATGAAAAAATCTTAACAAGTGGTTTTTATTGTTAAGTCACCATTACTGGTGGAGTTTTATGAAAAAATCTTAACAAGTGATTTTCATTACTAAGTCACCGTTACTGGTGGATTTTGATGAAAAAATCTTAACAAGTGATTTTCATTGTTAAGTCATCGTTACTGGTGGAGTTTAACGAAAAAGATTAACAAGTGGTTTTCATTGTTAAGTTACCATTACTGGTGGCGTTTGGCAAAAAATCTTAACAAAGTGTTTTTCATTGTTAAGTAAGCGTTGTTAAAATGAGACATATATATTATGGTGACTGATCGTTCTATAGGCATAACGAAAGAATTTGTGCAATAAAATAAAAGGCACTAGTTACCTCGATGGCAATAGTATGAGAAATATCTACAGGATTTGTAACGCCCACACCCTTTGGGCTCTCAATAAAAGCATTCATGCAGAGGAACATGAACCAAGTTACCTTGTCCAAAAGGGGGCATAAGCGCTAAGGCTAGAGAAAGATCCCCTGAAGTAGTGGGGACATGGGGAGATATGAATGGATCCACAGGTAAAGGAACCCCTGATCGACCAGATGAACCAGTCCTAGCCTCAGGCACATGTAAACCCTCGAGTTGAAATGGGGGGAATCAAAATAGGAGAAAGCTACAGTAACAAAGTTAAATGTAATATATAAGATATTAACCATGGGAAGGGGTAAGGCAAATGTTTATCCTTACCTCAGTTATGTTGGAGAAAAAGGAAAACCCAGAGATTTGCCTCAACAGAGGAAGCTGGAGAAGATATTCAACGATGGCTGAGGCTAATCGGGATCCATGTCTAACCTGAAATAAGTTAAGAGACATAGTAAATATGAAGGCAAAAGAAATCTAAGGGATAATCAAGTTATTACCTCTGAAGGGCTACTAGAGTCAACGGGGACAATGACCAGAGGAACCAATGGATAGGCAGACATAAGAGTTTCCTCTAGTTGGGAAGAAGCTCCAACGATTTCCAGAGGAGGAATACCTCCGCTATTATCCTCCTCTACACGCCTGGAAGCAGAATGACCTGAGTAGACGAGCCCGTACATGGGAGAACGGGGAGGTGATGCATCAGACAAAGTCCTCCCGAAGTGTCCTCCCATAAAGTGGCTCATATGAGGACTTAGTCCTTCTTCTTTAACATGGTGCGCAAAAGGATCGGAAAATACACTCAGTATACTGAAAAATGACTAAGTATGAAAAGAAAGAAGTTACCTCTTGTTCAAGAGGGGGAGAATGGGATGATATGACCATTGGAGGAAAATGTGGAGAAGGAACTGAGGAAGCCCTATCCGGTTGGCCTTGGTCGGCATCATGATTGTCATCCACAGTTATAGCTTCCATTGGATTTGATGGGGGAGAGGCCTCAGTAGCAGAATCAGTAATAATGGGTTGCACCTCATGAGCTCGTTTCTTTTGAGTCTGGGTGCTTAAAGTCTTTTTTCTAGCACCAAAAGAACTAAGGACTGAGGGAACTCTTGTACTCTTCCTTCTCTTTTATCCCCCCTCGGATGGATCTACCAAAAAGGTGGGGAAAGCAGTAGGAGGAACGAAAGGAGTGTGTCGGTGAAATTCATTGTTTATTCGTTTCACCTCAGGTTGAACTTTATTTCTTAATTCCTCACTCACTTCGGCAGACATAGAAGGAGGAACGGAGGGACGGCAGAATGCATCCAAGGGAGATTGAGGTTGAGGTTAGGACTTGGACTTTGAAGAAGTCCCACTCTTGGATATCCTAGTCCTTTTGGCTGGTGGCTTAGAAGGTCCTTTGCTAGGAGCTACACCGGTTGGAATATCCTCACCAGAAACACCTTCAGAAGGGGAAGGCTGTTTTGGGGTTGGAACATTCTTGGGCTTGGGTGTGGCAGTGGGGATCATGGGGCAATAAGGAGGTAGATCTCTTGGAGGATATTTTGGGGTCTTACTCAGAGGTAACTCAACCCTAGAATAGAGTTGCCTTTGAGGTTAAATTCCAAGGCAGGGAAAGAAAGAACTGGGGGATACTCGGGGGACTTTGTATAAATTCACGAATTATGGTCAGTTACATTGACCAGAATTTGGTGGCAAACAAAGTGGACACATCCCCTTTCCTGGTGGCACTAGGGATGGTAACCCGACTATCCATAGTAGAAGTTATGCTAAGTATATGAAATACAGGTCGAGAGCCCCTTAATCAAAACCAAACTACTTATTGCATCGATCGGGGTTGTAAGGTTCAGAAGTAAATCCCCACTCGGTGAATGAAGGAAGGAACCTAGGGGTGAACAGAAGCATTATGGCTATAGAAGAGAAAAATGTAAGTGACCATTCTACAACAAGAACGTAAGTTACCGTTCTAGCTGCAGAAAAGGAAAAATTCCAAATGTGGGAAACGTTAATTTCCCATATGGCCTCATAACAAAGGAGTCCAAACGGTAAAAAAATCCCAATATCTCCTTTTGACTTTGCTTTTTGTGAAAGAATAGGAGTCGAGGGGGATTGATGGCTTGACTGAGGGGATAAGGAATAGATATGACAACAATAGCAGGAAAATAGGTGTAAAGAAAACCAGTTAAAATAATGGCGTTGGGAAAATTGCCTAGATTGTAACGACCAAGGGACCGATCCACGTCAATAAGGGTCCGATCCAACCAAGTGTAAAGCGACCCCAGAGCCATAGCGGCCAGAGGAAGATTGAAACCTCTGGCCAAACGGATGGAGATGTTTATGAGGTCCCTCTTACGCTAGTCGTTGGTCTTTCCAGTCAAAATGAAATGATGATGCAGCACAATCCAAACGAGATAGTAACTTCAACTTGGGAGAATTTCGTTGGGAGAATTTATGCAGGATAATTCCAATGTTAGAGTAAAGGCTACACCCAGAGCAGTATAAAAATTTCACGATGTCCCCTCGCCACAAGCCTGTTCGGAGTTATTTTTGGCTTTGGTACAGCGGGGAGAATTTTACACTTTGAATAAGATAAAACGAAGAAGAATTGTGAAATGACAAAACTTGAGAGAATTTTATAGTTCAATAGTTACTTTAGGATAATTTCATAAGCCTAAATTCTAGGAATGTTTAGGATAGAGATTTCATACCACTAGGGGAAATTTTAATGCAAATACCAACTCATTACAACTATGTTGCATGGTGGCACGGAATAGTGTAGATAGGGGAGAGTTTAACTTTATAACAGTCAGATTGGATAATCAATAACTTCCTCAGATGTTTAAAATAATTCCAATAGCCAGTGAAGAAGATGAAACGGCTTAGGCGTAAAGGTAGAAAAAAATTGTGATGTCCCCTCACCATTCGCCGACAACTTGCAGTGCTTTATTTCAGGTACATCGGGGAGAATTTAACTTTTTTTAGCAGAGGTAACGACATAAGTTGTAACAAAGACAGAGATGTAAGGATTTTTTCACAAGTAGAGGGTTCATCGAATTGAGATGTTTTTTGTGCAAACATTTCTCGTTACCACAACAAATCTCTACACGAAGGGGAAAATGTAGGGGGGCTTGAAGATAATCTCGGGAATAGAGATTAGACTCCCCAGCTAATACAACAGATTTAAGGGAATAAGGCAACATGGCAGCTCAAGCAAGGCATCTCAGTGTGGAAACTCAAGCGAGGTTGCTCAGCATGGCAGCTCAGGTGAGGCAGTTCAGCATGGCAGCCTAGGGACGTATCCCAGTGAAGAGGTTGGTCGAGAGAGCTTACCCTTTATTTGCTTTTATTACCTAGTTGTGTTGTAATTTAACACAAATTGTAATGATGTAACGATTGTAGTTATATTTAGAGTGAGGTTAAACTGTACTCGCGAGAGACCAAGCCTGGGAGAGCTTTCATGGTCTATCGAATGACCTCGTCGTGGTAACTTCAGAGGGACTTGGTTTGGAAGATTGATAAGTGAGGCAACGTTGGAACTAGTTTTGACCATCTTAGATACACTTAGTAAAAACACAAAGAGACCTGTCACCATAGAAGCTTGAGAAGAGCAGCCTTGAGTTCCATACTTCATTTAGTTTTCAAACTAAACAACCCTCTACCTAATGTCAAATATACTTTAGTTGATGTCACTAGCCAACTAAACACTTTCCAATCCGTACTTGAGTAAACCACCTTGGTATTTGGGGTTGTTGGACAGTTGGTGAGCCACCTCTGTGGTGACAGTCCTCTGACGTACAGTAGTTAGGCAAAATGTATGTCTTGGCATTTAATGTTTATGAGGTAGAGATGACTGGACCATCATCCATTTAATGTTTGTGACGTAAAGTGTGAGGGGATGTCTTTCATAGCTATGAAGGACCGAGGCATTTATGGAATTGTGTGGGGCATATTTACGGCCTCAACCAGTTTTGAGAGGAAGGGTTCTCTTTCTAGAGATTTATTGGCTAGAGAGAAAAGATATCAGGGAGAAGTTATTGCAAACCAAAGTTCTTACTCACCCACCATTGTCATTTATTATGAGGCTTTTAATAGATAATTTGAGATCTTTTAAAGGTTGGTGTGTTTGGGTGCCTATCGAGGTGTATCTAGGGTGCTTACTCCTCTCTTCCTTTGATCGGGATACTTTTGAGTTTCCTTTATTATTGTTTGAGCTATACACGAGTGTATTGTGAGTCCAATATGAGCGTTGATCAAATATAATATTGTGTGTTTATTTATGTTCATTTAAGAGTTTCTAGATTATCATTTATCATCATACCTATAGGGGTTACACCTCAACTAGTATTACCACACTCCCAGGCTACAAGGGGACTACCCTCTTACAACTTCATCTCGCTTTCAGCTTCTACGCCTCTAAATTTCAGCCAATTCCAATGGTCCGATCGTCCGAATGTTTTTTATAGTGTTTGTATCCGATTAGGACTCTAATTCGTTTTTGGTACATAAACATAAAGTGGTGAGTTTAGCACTTTTAAAATACATTTTAGCATTCTCAAAAAGTAGTAGAATCCTATATTTTCATCTTCTTCCATCTACAAAACCCTAACGCCATTTAAACCAAGATTTTAGTCCAATATTTGAAGGCTTATTTGGTATTTTCTCAAGTTTGGGCTATAACGAGTTTTGATTATTTTCGTGAGAGGAACACAGTGGTGTGATCAGAGTTTTGAGGTAGAATATTATGAGTTTCTTGTGACGATTTTAAGATACGGGGTTTACACAATATTCTCCTTAAATATCTTTAGAGTAGTCTTTTGCTTCTTATTTATTTGTACTCATATTATTGATATCATAACGTTTATTGAAATCTTAAATATTGATTCGATTGAGATATTATATTTGTTGATGGGCATGGTGTCATGAAATTTTCATAGGTCATGGAGAATGGTCACCCACCACTACTCCAATAGCCAGGAAGAGGCTTTACGGAGCATAGGTGAGGTTAGGTGAGGCCTGGTGATGTCTTATTGATAAATTAAATTGGTATAATGCTCGGATGTCGCATTGAGCTTCAATTTAGATTTGTATTGTTGCTTTTATTGACCGTCATTGTTTTGAGCATCTATTCTTATCATATTGTGTACTTCCTGTATTTTTCTTTTAGTGGAAGTTTAGCATGGATTTGAACGCTATGGATTTTAGGAGGATTTTATAGCACAATATTTGGAGGATTTTATTTTTATATAGCTTGGCAGTGTAATTTATTTGGAGATCCTATTATTATTTTCAAGTGAAATTTAATTGTAATTATTTTGGAAGTGTAAAGTTTGGATTCATTATATATACTTTGTGGAATATAGATGTGTAACACCCCGTATTTCTGAATAGTCCATATATTCTATTTAATTCTATTGGAGAATTAAATGAGAAAATACCGGCTTAATTTAAATTACGTAAGGGTAGTAATTTAAAGAATTTTATTTAAAATGGTAATTAGGGAATATTAATCGAGAGATAGATACCGGTTTATATTGCCTCATTATATTTACTTAGTGCGAGTGGTAAATAGTTACCTAACGCGTGTAGACCGTGTTGGGGTGAGAACGAGTAATATTTGTTAAGTGACTCAAATGATAATTTAGAGGTCACCGATGAGTCCGGAAGGGTCAAATTAGTCAAAATACTATATCCTGGGGTACTAGTTGAGTCCCGGGGTAATTTTGGACTAAACCGAGACCGTTCGGGGGCGTTTTGGCCTTTTAACATAAGAGGGTATGGAGACCTACGAAATTTAGAGTTTTATATCAGCCGTATGATAGAGGAATTAGGGTTAGAACACCCATGACAACACCAATACCATTAGAGAGAAGAGAGGCACAACTTTCTAAGGCAAAAGGAAGAATTGGGAAGGATTCAAAGGGATTTTTACCATCAACTTGTTGGGGAAGAAGGATTGAAGGATGAAGATCATCAATCATCAACAACAACCACGAAATCAGACCCTACTGATCATAAGGCAAGTTGTTTATTGCAAAAATTATAAAGTTATAATACCCATGTGTAGGGTTTTTGAATAGTTTAGTTTAAATCATTATTTTGATTGGAGAAAGATGATATTTATGCATGTTGGGATAGGAATCGCATGTAGAAGGATTTAAACTATGTAGAGGATTAATATTCAGATTAGACTTGATGATTTTCGGAATAAAAATCTGGATTTTGAATGAAAATATGGGAAGAACACCATAACTAGGGTTTCAAGAAATTTTGGGGTTTAATTCATTAATTCTTTAAAGGAATTGGGGTTTTTGATGTTTTTAACACGTTAGAAACTGTCCTAGTATATGTGGAAACATGTTAGGATCATTGGGTAAAATTTTGGTGGACTATAATGGAGTTTGAGGGTTTGTTAATGGAGGAAAAATCTTAACGAGGAAGAAGACTGCGTCTGTCCCTATTGGATCGATCGATCGATATCGAACTATCGATCGATCGACTATGTCGATCGATCGAACCCAGCCGTCGATCGATCGACGCAAGCTGTTTTCCCAAAATTGTTTTTGTGTTTAATTCTTCGTTGAGTTTGGGAATGAATGAGTATTCTAGGATTTACATTATACTTATATGGGAATGAGAATAAGACCAGTAGGTATATTGTTGAGGTCCGATAAGGCCATTGGGTGTAGGGCTTGGATTACGGACCGAGGAGAATAATCCGATTTAGTAGAGTATCGGGGATTTTGGAAATTGAGTTACGGGGCGAAGTAAATTCAATTTAAGTAATAGACCAGTAGGGTAAGAAATAACTACTGAAATTATATGTAAGGGGTAACTAGGACCCTTAGAGTTGTGTGAATACTCAAATAAATACGATTTATGAGATAAATCGTAAAGCGAATATTGTACGGTAGATATATGAGAATTAAAATATTACGTACGTATATGATTAATAGGTCGGGCGTGTACCTACTGAATTATGTGATCTTTTAGGTAGAGAGATTATACCTAAATTAATTATGTTAGGGTCGATGTGACATTCCGAACTAACGTAAAGTTATTATATTTTTGGGGTCGATGAGAAATGCCGAACCAAACTTTGAACTGGTGTCGCGATGAGAGAGTCCCGAACCAGAATATGTGTATATATATATTTTTAAAAATAGCTGGGGTCGATGAATCATTCCGAACCAAGAGATCTTTATTTGTGTATATAAATAATTGGGGTCGATGTATCATTCCGAACCAATTCTCACTTGGGGTCGATGAATCATTCCGAACCAAGAGTCCTTTACGTGTATAAAAAGGGTAAAATAGTAATGACTGATATTTAGTATATATTGTGTGTGAAATATATATACTTGATGATATTCTACTTCCGTGTGTTAGTAGATTGATATATATTATGTATTTAAAGATACATACTGAATTGGTAAGTTAAGTAGTGAAACTTAATTACGAAATGCACCTTTAGATAGAGAAAATCTATTTAGTAATTCAAGTAGCGAAACTTAATTACATAAGTGGGAAGTCAACAATTGGGAGAATTGTAGTAATTTTAGTAGTGAAACTAAATGAGAAGTCTTGAATAATAACATAGATGAAATGTTACTTGAGAATTAATTTACATACGCGAGATGTTAGTAAAACGGTTGTACTGTATGGGCGGTACTGGAACTTGGGTACAGATAATTTCAGTTGACTACTTTGGTTTTAGTTAGCTTGGGAAGTATGGCTAGATAAACTAAGTGTAGAACGTTAGGTGTGCACTAAAGATGAGGGGTGAGTTAACTCAAGAGAGTGTACGAGAACCTAACATGTGTAATCAATAACCGCATTTTTATATTGTGATAAACGCTTGTTAAATATTTTCAAAATGTTTTGAGTACTAACTCTTGCTATAAAATATTTTCAAAACCTTTTAGGTGCCCATCCACAAGGACGCCATGTATGATGATTCCATTCCAGGGACTCGGAGCTGTAGCACAGTGGATGCTTACAGGATTTTGACTAGATGATATCTCTCATTCAGATCTAGTACAGGATCTCACACTATTCTATGTATGGACTTGTTGTCCGGTATTAGTCTCAGATGTTAGTTTCAGACTAGTGGTTATTCTATTGTTGTTTGGGATTTTTAGTCGATGGTTTATTCGGTAATACTTTTGTTCTGTTGTACTTTTGCTTTGTTGTTTGAATTATAGTACATGATTATTTGTACTTCGTCCTGCATGGTTGATTTATCTGTTTTAAGAAAGATAAAATTTGGCACCGGTCTAATTTTACTTAGGGGATTAGTCATTAAAAAGTTTTCGACAGTGATGCTAAGAATGAACCATTTGAGAAACCTGTTTTAATTTAATAAAGGTCTGATCACCCGATGTTTAATTAGGCGGGGTGTCACAGATGGTATCAGAGCATCAGGTTCTAGTGTCTATAGGATCTTTAAGGCTTACTACGTTTTCAGCGTATCGTTTGATTGATATAGAGCCCTATCTTAGGATTGTTGTTCTCCTCTACCTACGTAGTTTACGTTCTCCTGCTATATAGTAAATGTAGTGTTATATATACGAGTTCGATTGGGCATGATACGTCGAACATGGCGGTAGAACCAGCATTGGCGTTGGAAGGACTGCAGGAGGGAGGAGTTCAGCATGAAGCCTGGAGTGTTCAATCATGGTAATCATAGGAGAGATGACCGTTGTTGAGGTCACTCCTACTGTGTAATGGAAGTAGATGCCACAAGGGTTGTTGAGGCATTGTAGGCATTTTCCAAGTATCGCGACAGCAAAGAGGAATGCTAATCTTGACCGCCCAATGCAGTGATAGTGGGAGGAGGTCTGAAGAAATTTTGATGAGAACGAGCCGTAAAAATGTGATAAAACGGCGACTGTACATGTTAACCAATAGAAGTAGCATGTCCAGTGGTTTTGGCATTTAGGATAGAGTAGAAATACTCAGAAGTGAAAATTTGAGTAAATTTTTAGAGGCCAATCGTGAGAGAGAAATTTATCCTTTTAAGTGAACTTGTACCGATGAGATAGGTATCAAGGAAAAAGAGCCCTTGAGAGAATGGAATCTCGAGTTATAATTCGCAATTTTGGTAAAACTCTTCTTGGACGACTTATGTTTATGAAGACAATATGGTACTTCCGACAAGGTTGAAGTAAATGCTCGTAGGTGGGCGGAGCTAAGGGAGTTTAAGGGTTTAGTCAAAGAGCAAGACTGAATGTAAAGGGGCTGGTGCAAGCCATGGGTGAAAACCCACTAAGGGATTTAATGATTAAATTCTAAGTCGGGGTTGTTAAGTCCCATAGTGCGTTCCTCTTGGTCAGCAAAACTAAGGGAACCAGAATGACAGTGTTCAGGATCGAGACTACCCCGTCCGAGAGGAGGGGTACCTAAACCGATCAGTATGGCCTGGAGTCAGGAAATTTTTGAAAAGATGTCTAGAGTGGATTCTAGGGCCACGCGTTTTATTTTAGCTTGAAGTTATTTGAAGAAATAATAACTCCAATAAGTTTTGCATTCCGGAGAGGACAAGCGTGTTAGGTCCGAAAACCATCTAAACCACTAGAGCGATGGATAAGGAAATATATGGGTTTTAGCCTCGAGTGAACGGGGTATATGACGATTCCTCACCTGAAAAAGGGTCGAGTTGTCATTATTCATCAAGATGTGAGAGACTTCGTAGATTATGAAAATCTCGTAGTAATTGATTTCGGTGTGTGGGAACCTAAATGATGTGAGTCAAGGTATGTAGTATGACCGCTGAGCGGAGAGATCGAGCTCGTCGTTGTAATTAGTGCTAAAGACTTAGTGATAGTATAAGCGCGGTGCCACTTGACTCCTTTAGAAATATTGGAGTATGGTGGCACATATTGTCGAGGAATCGAATTTGAGCATCTCAACTATGTGTTGTTCCGACGATGCTCAGTAAGAATACATGGGGAGAAGTCCCTTGTTTAAGTTCGATTACGAAAGGGAATACGACTGAATTTTTATGCACGTCAGGAGAAGAGACATTGTTAGATGCTAGGGCATCAGTGGAGCCGGTAGTGTTGTGGGGAAACACTGAAAGGCTTACCTCACCACGAAGGGATAAGTGGGACTTTGTGGGCAAGGATTTGATTTTTGGCCTATAGGGTATTGAGAATACCCACAAGATTGTGATCACGTCGTGTAGACTAGGCTAGAGTTGAAGAAAAGTATGTTACAGGTGCGACATTTACAATGATTTTGCAAATGTACCCGGAGAAAAGGGTGTATGGGTTCCCTAATCAATAGGATTACTTAAACATCCGAGATAGAGGGATGCGGGAAAATTACTTTGTACACCGGTGGGGAAATTAGAAGACAAGTCGTATCGATGAAATGGGTTGAACGTTATGAGAGATAGACGATGATCCAAGATTTTATGTGCTGAGAGATCCATCACACCCTATGGGATGAAAGTCGGTGGGAACCCGTTCAAAGGTTATCTCTTGATATGGGAGACCTAAATGTGGGGAAGAAGTAGCGCAAGGTGCTACTTGACTGAGTGTTGTGAATGACTTACGTGTTACTAAAATGTTGATTCTTATAAAGTAACCAACCCAAAACGTGCGCCAATTACGAAGAGTGCACGGATTGTAAAGTATAATATACCCGGGGAGAAAGGGGAATAGAGTATCCTTTGAGGAAAGATGACGTAAGTGGGGGGCGATGTTGAGGAAGAGACATAGTGAGATTGTCTCCAGACACACCTCTAGTTAATATAGCGATATGGACTCGAAATGAGAAACTGGAATATGGTAGTGAACCTACATTTCCAATGATGGAATGAGGAGACAGATTTATAAATTATTGATGGGTTGTGAACATCATAATTAAGCCAACATTTCGTTGGGGTAGCGAAATGGGGTGACCGGGATGGATTAGTATGTAGTTGAAAAGGGAGAGTGCACAAGTGCACGATGCCACTCTACATGATTGTGAATCAGGGTGAAATCCTAAAATTCCACCCTGTGAGAGATGGTCAGGAAGGAATAGCGATAAAGTTTTATTTTGAGTATGTTGTGTTACCTAGGACTCAAAGTTAGTGAGAAGGAATGATGATACGCCCTTACGATAGTGGAATTTTGGAGAAGCCCACTGATCAATTCATAGGTTGAATGTATGCCTATAAGAACATAATTATAGGTAGAGTGAGTGCCTATATGGACTGTACATGAGGATTAGGTTCGTGGGTACCGATTACGAACAATACATGTACTTTGGGTGTGGTTCGAGGAGACATTTCGAACTTTTAGTCCTTAACGCGTGATATGAGGACATTCTTTTGGAGTATTACATTTAGGATATATGAAATGTGTAATATATGGCTCACAAATTGTCTACTCATGTGCGATGAGATATATATACATATATTGGTGCTCGAGATGTGATTCCGAGACAAGTAATTAATCACTATTGGTGATCGAGGTGAAATTCCGAGCCAATAGCCCCAAAAGTGTTATAGAAGGGGGATTATTATAAGATAAGTGTCGATAGTATATGTTATATGAACGATATATATACCTATTGATTTTTCCTACTTATGTGCGATAGTAAGTGTGCTTAACCTCTGTATTGGGGTCGATGATGTTCCGGACCAATACATGAGGGATCGATTTGGGGTCGATGATTTTTCCGAACCAAATCGATGATAAATATTGGTATCGACGGAAGGTCTGGACCGACATGTGCATTACATTTACCTTGGGGTCGATGGACTCCCGGACCAATGTAAATGATAGGATTATTGGGACCGATGATTTTTGTCGGACCAATTTTCCTTAATGTATATATTGTGTGTGAAATTTATACCTTATAATATTCTACTTATGAGTGATAGTAGACACTTAAATGTTATATAGAGATATACATCGAATGGGTAAAGTAAGTAGGGAGAAACTTAATTTCAAGAATTAACGTTGGATTGAGAAAATCTATGGAGAAATTAAGTTGTGAGACTTAATTATGATATATGCGGCATGGGTAACATGCGATAAGAATTTATAATTAAGCAAGGCATGTACTTGGGGCGACCGTTAGGATGTTATGATTTGGTATTGGGTATTAGAGTATGCAATTATATTTAAGGTCCTTAGCCTTAATACCAGCCTTATCCTAATTTCGAGGACGAAATTCCTTTGCAAGGGGGGAAGTATGTAACACCCCGTATTTCTAAATAGTCCAAATATTCTATTTAATTCTATTGGAGAATTAAATGAGAAAATACCGGCTTAATTTAAATTACGTAAGGGTAGTAATTTAAAGAATTTTATTTAAAATGGTAATTAGGGAATATTAATCCAGATATAGATACCGGTTTATATTGCCTCATTATATTTACTTAGTGCGAGTGGTAAATAGTTACCTAACGCGTGTAGACCGTGTTGGGGTGAGAACGAGTAATATTTGTTAAGTGACTCAAATGATAATTTAGAGGTCACCGATGAGTCCGGAAGGGTCAAATTAGTCAAAATACTATATCCTGGGGTACTAGTTGAGTCCCGGGGTAATTTTGGACTAAACCGAGACCGTTCGGGGGCGTTTTGGCCTTTTAACATAAGAGGGTATGGAGACCTACGAAATTCAGCCGTATGATAGAGGAATTAGGGTTAGAACACCCATGACAACACCAATACCATTAGAGAGAAGAGAGGCACAACTTTCTAAGGCAAAAGGAAGAATTGGGAAGGATTCAAAGGGATTTTTACCATCAACTTGTTGGGGAAGAAGGATTGAAGGATGAAGATCATCAATCATCAACAACAACCACGAAATCGGACCCTACTGATCATAAGGCAAGTTGTTTATTGCAAAAATTATAAAGTTATAATACCCATGTGTAGGGTTTTTGAATAGTTTAGTTTAAATCATTATTTTGATTGGAGAAAGATGATATTTATGCATGTTGGGATAGGAATCACATGTAGAAGGATTTAAACTATGTAGAGGATTAATATTCAGATTAGACTTGATGATTTTCGGAATAAAAATCTGGATTTGGAATGAAAATATGGGAAGAACACCATAACTAGGGTTTCAAGAAATTTTGGGGTTTAATTCATTAATTCTTTAAAGGAATTGGGGTTTTTGATGTTTTTGACACGTTAGAAACTGTCCTAGTATATGTGGAAACATGTTAGGATCATTGGGTAAAATTTTGGTGGACTATAATGGAGTTTGAAGGTTTGTTAATGGAGGAAAAATCTTAACGAGGAAGAAGACTGCGTCTGTCCCTATTGGATCGATCGATCGATATCGAACTATCGATCGATCGACTATGTCGATCGATCGAACCCAGCCGTCGATCGATCTACGCAAGCTGTTTTCCCAAAATTGTTTTGTGTTTAATTCTTCGTTGAGTTCGGGAATGAATGAGTATTCTAGGATTTACATTATACTTATATGGGAGTGAGAATAAGACCAGTAGGTATATTGTTGAGGTCCGATAAGGCCATTGGGTGTAGGGCTTGGATTACGGACCGAGGAGAATAATCCGATTTAGTAGAGTATCGGGGATTTTGGAAATTGAGTTACGGGGCGAAGTAAATTCAATTTAAGTAATAGACCAGTAGGGTAAGAAATAACTACTGAAATTATATGTAAGGGGTAACTAGGACCCTTAGAGTTGTGTGAATACTCAAATAAATACGATTTATGAGATAAATCGTAAAGCGAATATTGTACGGTAGATATATGAGAATTAAAATATTACGTACGTATATGATTAATAGGTCGGGCGTGTACCTACTGAATTATGTGATCTTTTAGGTAGAGAGATTATACCTAAATTAATTATGTTAGGGTCGATGTGACATTCCGAACTAACGTAAAGTTATTATATGTTTGGGGTCGATGAGAAATGCCGAACCAAACTTTGAACTGGTGTCGCGATGAGAGAGTCCCGAACCAGAATATGTGTATATATATATTTTTAAAAATAGCTGGGGTCGATGAATCATTCCGAACCAAGAGATCTTTATTTGTGTATATAAATAATTGGGGTCGATGTATCATTCCGAACCAATTCTCACTTGGGGTCGATGAATCATTCCGAACCAAGAGTCCTTTACGTGTATAAAAAGGGTAAAATAGTAATGACTGATATTTAGTATATATTGTGTGTGAAATATATATACTTGATGATATTCTACTTCCGTGTGTTAGTAGATTGATATATATTATGTATTTAAAGATACATACTGAATTGGTAAGTTAAGTAGTGAAACTTAATTACGAAATGCACCTTTAGATAGAGAAAATCTATTTAGTAATTCAAGTAGCGAAACTTAATTACATAAGTGGGAAGTCAACAATTGGGAGAATTGTAGTAATTTTAGTAGTGAAACTAAATGAGAAGTCTTGAATAATAACATAGATGAAATGTTACTTGAGAATTAATTTACATACGCGAGATGTTAGTAAAACGGTTGTACTGTATGGGCGGTACTGGAACTTGGGTACAGATAAGTTTAGTTGACTACTTTGGTTTTAGTTAGCTTGGGAAGTATGGCTAGATAAACTAAGTGTAGAACGTTAGGTGTGCACTAAAGATGAGGGGTGAGTTAACTCAAGAGAGTGTACGAGAACCTAACATGTGTAATCAATAACCGCATTTTTATATTGTGATAAACGCTTGTTAAATATTTTCAAAATGTTTTGAGTACTAACTCTTGCTATAAAATATTTTCAAAACCTTTTAGGTGCCCAGCCACAAGGACGCCATGTATGATGATTCCATTCCAGGGACTCGGAGCTGTAGCACAGTGGATGCTTACAGGATTTTGACTAGACGATATCTCTCATTCAGATCTAGTACAGGATCTCACACTATTCTATGTATGGACTTGTTGTCCGGTATTAGTCTCAGATGTTAGTTTCAGACTAGTGGTTATTCTATTGTTGTTTGGGATTTTTAGTCGATGGTTTATTCGGTAATACTTTTGTTCTGTTGTACTTTTGCTTTGTTGTTTGAATTATAGTACATGATTATTTGTACTTCGTTCTGCATGGTTGATTTATCTGTTTTAAGAAAGATAAAATTTGGCATCGGTCTAATTTTACTTAGGGGATTAGTAATTAAAAAGTTTTCGACACTGATGCTAAGAATGAACCATTTGAGAAACCTGTTTTAATTTAATAAAGGCCTGATCACCCGATGTTTAATTAGGTGGGGTGTCACAAGATGTTCTATACTAATTATTGAGGATTTAGTTTAGTTTCAATCGTAGTAGAACCTCGTGTTTTACGCGGGGTGTTACAGATGGTATCAAAGCTTAGGTATACGACAACCTCAGGCCTTTGTATTTGGGTCTAGCTTGTGGGTTAGATGTCTTTCGTTGGAGATAATAAGTTTGTGTTCAGGACGTGGTAGGCATCGATGTTAGGGTTAGTAATCTTGATGTGAGGATGTTTTGAATTAATTTGAGGACTTCAGTGTTGTGATGATTTTTGAGAGATAGAATCGAGTACTGATTCACGAGAGAGCGCGTGGGGTAACATGCGGGTAGGATTGGGTGTATGGGAACCTAATCTTTGTTCTTATGGTTAGGCATTTGTGCACCATATTTTATCTTGAGCGTTAGGCTTCGTCAAATTTCGAGGACGAAATTCTAGTGCTAGTGGGGAAGTATGTAACAAGCCGTGATTTATAAATCGGTTTTAATTTAATTAACTCAGAATTAAAAAAAATGAGATCTATTAAATTTTGGTATGTAAAAATGTTGGTTTTTATATATAAAATGAAGATTTTAAGTTGAATTTAAATTGGGATTAAAATTTAGAAATTATTACTTTCTGTATAAAAATCGAGGGAGGATCCGAGTTAAAAAAAATAAATAAAATAAAACTATTTGACCATCTAATCGAGTTGCAATGTTTTATGTAGCTTCATCTCATCTTCAACTTCTCTACGCCTCCAAATTTTATCCACTTCCCACGGTTTGATAGTCCAATTTGTTTTTAGTGTTTGTATTTGATTAGGACTCTAATTCTTTTTGGTACATAAATATAAAGTGATGAGTTTAAGACTTTTAAAACACATTTTAGCCTTCTAAAAAATTAGTAGCCTCCTCTATTTTCATCTTCTTCCATCTACAAAACCCTAGCCCCATTTTAACCAAGATTTTAGTCAAAGATATGAAGGCTTATTTGGTGTTTTCTCAAGTTTGGGCTAGAATGAGTTTTGATTGTTTTTGCAAGAGGAACGCAGTGGTGTGATAAGAGTTTTGAGGTAGCATATTATGAGTTTCGTGTGATGATTTTAAGGTACAAGGTTTACGCAATATTCTCCTTAAATTTCTCGAGAGTAGTCTTTTGTTCCTCATTTATTTTTACTTATATTGTTGATATCATTACGTTTATTAGAATTTTAAATATTGATTCGATTGAGATATTGTATTTGTTAATGGGCATGGTGTCATGAATTTTTTATATGGCAGGGAGAATGGTCACCCTCCAATACTCTAATAGCTAGGATGAGGCTTTATGAAGATTAGGTTAGGTGAGGGGGGCCTGATAACGTGTTATTGAGAAATTAACTTAGTATAATGCTCGGATGTCGCATTGAGCTTCAATTCAGATTTGTATTTTTGCTTTTATTGACCGTTATTATTTTGAGCATATATTCTTGTCATATTGTGTACTTCATGTATTTTTCATTTAGTGGCAGGTTAGCGTGGATTTGAACGCTATGGATATTAGGAGGATTTTAGATCACGACATTTGGAGGATTTTATTTTTGTATAGCTTGGCAGTGTAATTTATTTGGAGATCCTAGAACTATTTTCAAGTGAAATTTAATTGTAATTATTTTGAAAGTGTAAATTTTGGATTCATTATATATATTCTGTGTAATATAGATGTTATACTAATTGTTGAGGATTTAGTTTAGTTTTAATCATAGTATCACCTTGTGTTTTACGCGGGGTGTTACACCTACATCCTAGCATAATGAAGTGGTGACATAAGAGTATGATGTGGACCATTAAAAATCAGACATCTGTTATAATAATCTATTCTAGTGGGTCCTACCCCATGATATTATTGTGGTTGGATGATTATCTCCCATTGGCCAACCATTAATAGAGTAAAACATACAGACTTGAGAATATTTAGAGTCACCAATGTACATGCACGTGAAGCCATGCTGGCTCATGGTTACTTGTCATCAATAATTTAAAGAGGTATAAATGAATGACATATAAAGTCATTCTAACTCTTCTTCCCCCATGATAATTAGCCCACTATATCCCTCAGCTGCGAGACATGTGAAAAACGACACACACTCAACCCTAGAGACATTCCTGAAAGTGATAATA
Source organism: Sambucus nigra (assembly GCA_949130495.1). Lineage (NCBI taxonomy): Eukaryota > Viridiplantae > Streptophyta > Magnoliopsida > Dipsacales > Adoxaceae > Sambucus > Sambucus nigra. The sequence continues at coordinate 528,675,366 of OX422214.1, forward strand.
ATGGGTCTTGGTTGTGTGATACCAATAATAATCTACCACAGATATATTTGAAAATGTTGTGAACTAGAGAGACATGAGAGACAAAGAAAGGGACGAAAGATTCTACGTGGTTCATCCTAATGAAGTGCCGACATCCATGAGTATAAAGTCACTAGGTATTATGGTTGAGTACAAGCTTCTAAGAATATCTATAGTGTTGAGTGTGCCATTTTTCACCTATCTCCCGGTTGAGGGATATAATAGGAGATTTATATTAGGGGGAAGAAAAACAGGTGGAGTGACTTTATATATCAGGCATTTGCACCTTTTTACATTGTTGATGCCAACTAACCATAAGCCAACATGGCCTCACGTGCATGTACATTGGTGATTTTAGATATTTCCATGTGATCATGTTTCACCATGTTGATGGTTGGCCTTCCTGAAGGTGGTCATGCAGCTGACCACTGGGATATAATCAACCGACCATGATAATATTATAGGGTAGAACCCTCTAGAATATATGATAATGATAGGTGTCACAATCTTATTGGTCCATATCATACTTTTTTTAAACTCTAAAGGGAATTACCCATCTAGAGAACTATGTATCTGTTGATGCAAAAAACTGGACCGAATCCCATTTTTATGATCACAGATAAATAGATGAAAGCAATCCAATCAAGCACATAAGAGACAAAGATTTTTAAAGTGGTTCGGCTATGAATAAAGCCTACATCCACTGTTATTTTATTCCCATGGGTTTACAATAGCACCATAGGGTGTAGAGAGAGAAAGTATGTGTATCTTGTGTATGTATTTATACTCGTAACTTTTTTACTAAGTTGGTCGACAAACAAAACATCATTTTTTATCAAATGGTTACCACAAATTCAAACTAGTCGACAATAAGTTGATCGACAAACAACACAATATTGTTATCTTTTTAACAGATACATATGCACAGATGTAAAGTATTTTACAAGACAATAGCAATTAAGATTGCGAACAAAAATGAAAGTCTTTCATTAAAATCAAAAACAAAATACATCAGGAATGAAATAAAAATTTATTACATCAATATTCCCATTCTATTGGTTTCTTCCCCTCTGCTTTTGAAACAGGTTCCTCGCCAGAAGGTGGATCATTTAAAGCAAGAGGAGAATTTATGAAGTTAAGATCTTTGAGCATCCTGATATTCATCACGGATGGTCGATCTAGGAGGTGCTCGATAAAGTATTTATTCATTTGGGGGCTTTTATTACATATATATTTGTTCATTTGGTGGCACATTCTTATAACATCATGCAGTCAAGCACCAAATTCAACTTCACAAACTCACACGGAGCCGTATTCAGAAGTTCAGGAGGTGCATTCAAAAGTTCAGGAGGCATATTCAGGAGTTATTATGCACATACTATTGAAATTCAGAAGTCAAATTTAGCATGTACAGCACTGAGAACTTTACTACTACTATACCGACTAATATTGAAGAAGAAGTTGTATGAAAATTTTTTGAAGTCCACCACTAGCTTGGTACTAATCAGATTGAAGAGTTGGGTTCAAAATCTAGTATGTTACTCGACAAAGTATTCAGAGGATCATAAATCAGAAGAATCAAGCACATGAAGTTAGCACTCAGTGGCTCGGCACAGGAGGCAGTTGGTCGACTAGCGAACCAATAAACGTACTTGAAGATTATGACAAGCTACAAGCTGCATACTATGGCATGGTTGCATCCAAATTCCCAGGGGTGATACATAGCACACGGAGTTCCTCAAAAGAAAGATTAGCAACCATCGATCAGCCTGCTTTATATGTCGTCCAGGAGATAATGCACTTTATATTGAACAAATCAAGAAGGTAGATCGAGAATTTCACGAGCACCGAGCAACACTGCAGAATAAATACTCCATCCTTTTAAGTAAACCATCAAGCATGGAGCATTGGGGGCTTCTATTAACACAAAAATTCTCCATCTACGAGGACCAATTAGAAAAGGACACATGTCATCCTATGTGGAAATATTCGACACCCGAGGAGAGTTGGTCGGCATCCGAGGAGAGTTAGTCAGCACCCGAGGAGAGTTGGTCAGCATCCGAGGAGAATTGGTCGGCACCCGAGGAGTGTTAGTCGGCCCCCGAGGAGAGTTAGTCGGCACCCGAGGAGAGTTGGTCGGCATACCAACCAGGAAGATCAAGGGATAACTATGCATTTAATGTGCATTAATGAAGATGACTATGCATTTAATGAGCATTAATGTACATTCATACTGTAGATGACAACACATAGCATACCAAGAAATTCAACAATTAGATTCGTTGAATTTAGACATAATGTATAAATGTCTACATACAATGAATCTATTTATCTCCCATCACTATAAATACATGTATTCCCTTAGCCAAAAAGAAGAGATCCAAGAGAACCTAGAAACCCCATACACAAGATACATATCCTTTCTCTCTCTACACCCTATGGTGCTATTGTAAACCTCTGGGAATAAAATAACAGTGGACGTAGGCTTTATTCATAGCCGAACCACTTTAAAAATCTTTGTCTCTTATGTGCTTGATTGGATTGCTTTCATCTATTTATCTGTGATCATAAAAATGGGATTCGGTCCAGTTTTTTGCATCAACAGTATTAAAGAAAGAAAAAGTGAGGAAATAACCTCCCCACAATGGCAATTACAAAGAATCTAAGTGAAATAAAAGAATCATATACATCAAGGTAAAAAGGAAAAAAATCATCTAACTGTGTAATTTGGAAATCCAAGCTTGTCCATTTAAAGAAGGCCTTCAATTTCTTTACGAGGGATGGCCCACCATTGCCTCATATGATAATTTGAACCTATATTGGCCAATTTATCAGCTACTTTATTCCCTTCTCTGAATATATGAATTATTCTGAAATTTATAGATTTGAGTTTCTCCTTACAATTGTTCCAAGCAATCATTCACTGCCATGGTGGGTGAAAACTAGAAGATAAGAAAGTTTGAATGAGACTAGTAGAATCTGATTCTAACCAAAGACATCTCCAGTTATGTTTTGTAGCAAAATCAATACCAGTAATGGCAGCATGAAGCTCAGCATAAAAGGCATATTGATGTCTTATATTGCAATAAAATCCTCCCATGAAAATGCCTTGGTCATCCCTAAAAACTCCACCATAAGCAGTTACGCCCCCATTTCCATGTGACATTCCATCTATGTTAACTTTAATCCATCCTCTTATTGGAGGGTTACACATAATAATGCAAGTAGCTGGAACCTTACAGAATCTAGGAGGAATTCCCAAATTATTCATAATATTCCTCTCATTATCCCCTATGTGGAAACCAGGGCCTTTTATGCTAGAGGTGATGATGTTGGTAATAATAGAGTTACAAATTCTCCATTTACTTGGCTTTTGATCATCAAATCTAAGGAAATTTCTAGCCTTCCATATTGCCATAAGGACGTGAAGAAATACAGATTTCGATAAATGAGTAAGTTGGGAGTTGAAAGACCTCGTATTGAAAGCATTCCAAAAATCAATTAGCTCACCATTATGGGGTAAACTTATTTGAAAGATGGAGGCCAACCACTGCCAGAAGAATTGAGAGAATGAGCAATTGAAGAAGAGGTGTATGATATCTTCCTGAGTTTGAGGATAATTACACATAAGACAAGATGAAACGATAGGTATACCTCTACTCTAAAGAATGTCATAAGTAGGCACTTTATTGTGAATGATTCTCCAAGCTAAAAGAGAAACTTTAGGAGGAATATGTGGATGCCATAAATATTTAATTTCGAGATCAGTTGGAATAATGGTGTTGTTGTATGAGTATCCCTCTTTTATAGTATAATCCCCACTAGAAGATTTTTCCCAAATCAGTTTATCAGAGGTTGGGGATAGAGGAAGAATTATTTTATTAATATCCTCTGCTATATCAGGAAAGCAGTTAGAGGAGTAAATAGGAAGTTTCCATTTACCATCCACAATGAGGTCTGATACTTTAGCTTTGAGGTCCATATTATCACTTATACAGTTTAATCTATTGATGATTGTATTTCCCAGTCAATTATCATACCAAAGAGAAATTTGAGTACTATTCCTAACAATCCATTTAGAGTGCAAACTGATATTTACAAGAGCTTCTTTCATACCAGTCCATATAGATGATGTAATTGTAGTACTTGTAAAACCTCTACTTGTGATTTTATATCTATTTTTAAGAAATCTACAGATGTCATTGTCACCTTTGAGAACATCCCAAGCCATTTTTCAATAGCTACTTTGTTCAGCAATAAAAGGCTCCTTAAACCAAGCCCTCCTTTTTCTTTGGGTCTACAAACCACCTTCCATGAAATAGTAACTATCTTCTTTACATTAACATCTCCTGACCATAAAAAGGTTTTGGCCCATTTAGAAAGATCACAAATAAGACTTTTAGGACATTTGTAGATTCTAAAGCAGTGCATAAGAACATTTTGGTAAACTGATTGAATCAATTGAACTCTTCCAGCTATTGAGAGAAGTTTCCCTTTCCATACTGCAAGTTTGGCCTTAGCTTTATCCTCAATACATTGCAAATGTATTTTTCTTGGTCTACCTTTGAAAATAGGAACTCCTAAGTAAATGAGTGGCACATGTCCTTCATTCATACTTAGATGCCTAGAAATATCAACACTTCTATAAACTGTATACTTCCCTGGATAAAATGTGCTTTTGTTTCTATTGACATATTGACGAGAAACAATGCTATACTTTTCAAAGATATGCATTATATTCTCAAGGGATTTTTTATCAGATCTACAGAAGACAAAAATGTCATATGCATAAAGAGAATGAGTGATCGGAATACAATTCCTAGGGGAGGAAATTGTCTTTATTTTGCCATTTGAAAATCGAGCTGAAATATTTCTTCTTAATGCCTGTTTAGCAAGACAAAAAAGTATAGGGGAAAGAGGGTCTCCTTGACTTTAACCTATGTTACAACTAAAGAAGCACTTTGAAGATCCATTAATAATGAGAGAGAGTTTAGCAGATTTGAGAAGAATCTCCACCCATTTGATGAAGGTCTGGTTGAAACCAAAATTGTGCAGCACTGTGAGAAGAAATCTCCAATTTATTGTGTCAAAATCCTTGGCAATGTCCACTTTGATACCAACATTACCACTAAAGATTCTTCTGTCCAACAAATTAAAATTTCCAGAAATTGTAGCTATGCAATCCAAAATGCTTCTATTTTTTATGAATGCAACCTGTTGAGAAGATATCAGCTTTCCAAAAATATTCCCCAATCTGTCTGCAAGAATTTTTGGGATGATTTTAAAGAGAAAATTTTCCATAGCTATAGGTATGAATTGTGTCACTTCATTAGCACCAGGGATTTTTCGAATAAGGGTCACGAGATTAGCATTCATGTTGGGAAGAATCCAAATCTGCTCAAAAAATTGATTGGGACATAAAATAACATCATTTCCAACCACATCCCAACATTGTTGATAAAATTTTCCTCCAAAACCATCTGGGCCAGGCGCTTTGCTGCCATCCATGTTGAAAACATCTTGTCTAATCTCCAAATTAGTAGGCAGAGCAGTAAGAAAGTCATTATCTTCTTGGTTTAACCTGTGTGGAATCGCAACACACATTTGGGAAGTCAAATCTTCATCAACCTGAAGTTCTTTAGAGTATAATTCTTTGTAGATATTGACAATATGGTCTTCAATTTTCCCCTGATCATGTATCATAATTCCATTAATTTTCAGAGATGTAATAATTGATTTAGCATTCTTGACTTTGACATAAGTGTGGAAAAAACCAGTACATCTATCTCCTTCCATGAACCATTGAATTCTTGACTTGTCTCTCTAGTAATCTTCTTGATCTTTTGTAGCACTTTTTAGCAGAATTTTGGCATTTATCTCTCTATTCTTTCTATTCTCACTAAAACCATAATCTACAATTTCACTTTGAATGTTGGACAAATGAGTTTTGGATTTATCCCCATTTTCAAAGACATTTACTACCACATTCTTATTCCAGTCTCTAAGAGAATTATTCAAGGCTTTTAGCTTAGCAGCAACTCTATACATAGGACATCCATACGCAATGGTGTTCAACCAACAGGGAGTAACCACTTACTTAAAAGTAGGTTGATTAAACCATAAAGATTGAAATTTAAAAGGATAGGGACCTCTTCTAAGCATGTTCTTAGTAGTGATAAGCAGAGGGGAATGATCAGAGCATAGTCTAGGGCAGACCTCACACTTAGTGGAATTCCAATCATCTAGTCATATCTCATTACACAAACTTTTATCAAGCCTTTGCTCCATATGACCACCAATATCCCAACCATTAGACCATGTGAGAGATGAACCAATAGTGGGAAGATGAATTAAATTGCAAACATCAATCATGGATTGAAAATCCATACAAGAAGTTTTGGATGGAAGCCTTCCTCCTTGCCTCTCATGAGCACCAAAAATTGCATTAAAATCACCAACAATCAGGCTGCTTATATTATTGTTGCTATAGAGCCTCTTAAGGTTGTCCCAAAGTGGTCTTCAAAACTTTATAGAAGTACTAGCATGGATGAAAGAGACTTTAAAAGTGTTGGCTTCATGATGACATCTGATACTGACCTCTTGAGTAGTATTCGAAATAACATCTGGAGTAGCTATATTATCAACACATAAAATTCGAAGATTTGATTCTTGATTATCTCTAATATTAAGAGATAAAATTGTAAGATGTAAATAAGTCCAAAAATGAGTTGGGATATCAGGAAAGCAAACCACAGGCTCAGCTATGGCAATTAGGACAGGGTGATAGGATTTACAAAGATTTGATAATTCCCTTATAGTATCAGCATTGCCAACCCCCCTAGCATTCCAATATATTATCTTCATAATTTAATGTTTAACCCACTGCTTCAAGTGGGATATGGTCCATCTCTAGCTTGTTTGGCAATTCTTTTCCTCAAATTTCTCTTTTGAGATCTGGTAAGTGGTATAATGAAATAGCCACTATTAGACTTCTCTTCACATTCTATAGAGTTAATCATCACAACCTTCCCTTTTGGATCACAGAGAGTGATTTCAGAAATGCCATTTAACATAGAGTTTTGCACCATCTTAACTTCCTTCAAGAGTGTAGCATTAGTTTCATTCAGAGTCTGCTCCTGATAAAAAAATCTCTTTCCATGATTTGGATCCAACTTTAGAGTCACTATTATTCTGTAGTGCTTTCGGTTTCGCTGTTAGGGTGGAAACACAATTGTCTAAGTCCTCCAAAATATTAAAAGAGTTTTCAGTCACTATCTCCTTTTTAGTATAACAAGATGTTATTTCTTCATTATTGATCCTTTGTGTATTATTGGCTACAATAGAGCCTTTATTTGGAACAACCTTTATTTGAGAAGCTGAGAGCTATGCTGGGAATGTGTTCAGCTAAAGTGTTCAAAGAAGATGGATTCAAGTCCGTGTAATCTACTTAAACTAGTTCAGCAGAAATCAGTTTAAGGGAGGGAATGTTAGAAATTAAAGTAGTTGCTTATGTTTGTTTAAATTAGTGGGGTAGTGCAGTTAGTGCAGTTAGTGCTGGCTAAGTTAGTGCTGGATAAGTTAGTGGGTTAGTGCAGTTAGTGGGTTGCTATTTCTGCATTGTTCAAAGAGTATTACAGCCTTTTTATACAAACAGAAATAACAACCCACTAACTGCACTAACCCACTAACTTATCCAGCACTAACTGCACTAACCCACTAACTTAGCCAGCACTAACTGCACTAACTGCACTAACCCACTAATTTAAACAAACATAAGCAACTACTTTAATTTCTAACATTCCCTCCCTTAAACTGATTTCTGCTGAACTAGTTTAAGTAGATTACACGGACTTGAATCCATCTTCTTTGAACACTTTAGCTGAACACATTCCCAGCATAGCTCTCAGCTTCTCAAATAAAGGCTGTTTCAATGGTTTTGTGAAGATGTCAGCAATCTTCTCACCAGTCTTGCAATATTCCAACTCTATAACTCCATCTTGGCACAGGTCTCTTAGAAAATGGAATCTAACATCGATGTGTTTGCTTCTGCCATGCATAACTGGATTTCTAGACAACTTAATGGCTAAAATATTGTCACAATAAATAACTGAAGTACCTTGTTGTTCTTCTCCCAAGAAATCCAGCATTTTCTTCATCCAGACTGCTTGACAAGCACTTGCAGTGGCTGCTACAAACTCAGCTTCTGTAATGGACAATGTAACAATTTGTTGCTTCTTTGACTGCCAAGAAATAGCTCCTCCACTCAGTAAGAACACATAACCAGATGTGCTCTTTCTATCATCAATATCTCCAGCATAATCACTGTCTGTGTAGCCTTTCAGTCCAACTTCTCCTTTCTTGTAAAATACTCCATAATCTAAGGTCCCTTTCACATACCTCAGAATCCTTCTAGCTGCATTGAGATGCATCTCAGTTGGTTTCTCCATGTATCTGCTTATTAAGCTCACAGCGTGCATTAAATCAGGTCTAGTAGAGGTTAGATACATTAAGCTTCCTACTAACTGCTTGAAATAGGTGTTGTCCACAGCTTTTCCATTCGGATCCTTTGCTAACTTCACTCCAATCTCTGTTGGTGTAGCAAAAGGCTTGCTGTCCTCCATCTTGAACCTTTCTAGAACCTCCTGAGCATATTTCTTCTGGCAGATGAATTTGCCATGAGTCATTTGCTTGACTTCTATTCCAAGAAAATATTTCATCATCCCTAAGTCACTCATCTCAAACTCTTTCATCATTGACAACTTAAATTCATTCAACAAGTCAGCATTATTTCCAGTATAAATGAGATCATCAACATATAAACATACTATAATCAGTTTACCTCCATCTCCAACCTTGGCATAAAGTGTGTGTTCATGTGGGCACTTTTGAAATCCCATTTTTGCAAAATGAGAATCGATTCTGCTGTACCAGGCTCTTGGGGCCTGTTTCAGGCCATAAAGTGCTTTCTTCAACTTGTAAACCTTCTTTTCTTTTCCTTTCTTCATATAGCCTGGTGGTTGCTCCACAAAAACTTGTTCCTCTAAGTCTCCATGCAAGAAAGCAGACTTCACATCTAGTTGAAAGATAGGCCAAGAATTCTGCGCAGCTAGGGAGACCACCATTCTGATTGTGTCATGCCTTGCTACTGGTGCAAACTCCTCTTTGAAATCAATTCCTTCCTTTTGTTTATATCCCTTCACCACCAATCTTGCTTTGTACTTGTCAACTTCACCTTTTTCATTTAGCTTGGTTTTATAAACCCATTTGACACCAATGGATTTCTGTCCCTCAGACAAATCGGTGAGCTCCCATGTCTTGTTTTTCTCAATGGACTTAATTTCATTGTCCATAGCTATCCTCCACTTGCTATTTTTCACAGCTTCCTCAAATGTAATCGGATATGTGTCCACAAACAATGCATAATTGGCATTATCAACACCACATTCACCATAATTTGCCTCATAATCTATCATCCACGCTGGCCTTTTTCTTGTGTTGTGATCTCGAAGATTGTATCTTGAGTCTTGACCTGCTGCTTCATCACCTTGTACTTCATTATGAACATCTTCCTCAATTTGTTCTCCCCGTGCATCCTCATCTACATTCATTTCATCATCCATAGGAATCTGCTTCTGCAGAGAGCTGCTGCCTTCGTTATGTGCATCCCAACTCCATGTGCTATCTTATTTAAAAATAACATCTCTACTCACCACAATCTTCTTTGTCACGGGATTGTACAGTTTGTAGGCCTTTGAGGATTCACTTACTCCAAGAAACACACACATCTCACTTTTGTCATCAAGCTTCTTTCTCTTTTGGTCTGGGATATGTGGATATGCTATGCACCCAAAAACTTTGAAGTGATTGACCGAGGGCTTCCTTCCACTCCAAGCTTCTTGAGGAGTCATATTCTTAACAGAAAAAGTAGGACTTCTGTTGAGAATATGAACTGACCATAAGACAGCTTCAGGACAAAATGACTTCGGTACTTTTCCAGTTGCAAGCAGGCTTCTCACCATATCTAAAATGGTTCTGTTCTTCCTTTCAGACACGCCATTTTGCTGAGGAGTGTAAGCTGTTGTTAGTTGCCTTCTGATTCCCTTCTCATCACAAAATTCGTTGAACTCATTGGAGCAAAACTCTCCTCCTCTATCAGTTCTCAAAGCTTTAATTTTCTTCCCAGTTTCAGTCTCAACAAGAGCTACAAAATTCTTGAATGTACTAAAAGCTTCTGATTTTTCTTGCAAGAAATAAATCCAAGTCTTTCTGCTAAAGTCATCAATAAAAGAAATGAAGTACCTCTTGTTGACATTTGACTTTGGTGAAATTGGTCCACATAAGTCTGAGTGCACCAACTCCAAGACTTCTCGAGCCCTTACTGATTTTCCAGAGGGAAATGTTTCTCTCTTGTGCTTGCCAATCGTACATTCATCACATACTTGTGAAATATGGGCTAACTCAGGTAGTCCATTCACCATATTCTTCTTGTATAGAGTTCTTAAACCACTGAAGTTCAAATGTCCGTACCTTTTATGCCATCTCCGTGAATCATCATCATCTTTCTTGGCCATCAAGCAACTCTGTACAGTTTTGATCTTCATGGGAAAGAGTCTATTCTGTGTCATCTTCACTACTGCAATTGACCCCCTTTTTGGATCATATATTTCACATTCTCCATTCTTCATTGTGATAGTGTAGCCCTTTTCTTGCAGCTGTCCAGTACTCAGCAAGTTTGCCTTCAAATCAGGTATGTAGAAAACATTTGCAATGGTTTTTACAAAATCATTCCTTGTTCCGATCTTCACATCTCCTATTCCCATCACTTCTACACTTGACTCATTTCCAAACTTCACTACTGATTTGAAGCTCTCATTCAAATTCACAAAAGATGACTTGCGGCCACTCATGTGATTGCTACATCCAGAATCAACATACCAAATTTCTGAATCCATGTCCTCCATAGCATGAAATGCCATCAGCAGTGTTTCTTCTTCTTTCTTCTCAGCAAAGTTGGACTTCTCTCCCTTCTCTTTGTCCAATTTGGTGTAACATTCATTCTTGAAGTGCCCAAAATTTCCACACCTGTAGCACTCCACCTTAGACTTGTCAAATTTCCCTTTTCCTTTGCCATGATGGTCCTCATCTTTCTTAGATGATCTGCTACTATCTCTGCTGCCACCTCCATGATGATTGCCTCTTCCACCTCTTCCACGGCCTCTACCACCTCTTCCTCTACCTCTTCCTCTAGAGCTAGAGCCTTCATCATGTGTAGACACCTTTAAAGCTTGCATTTCATCCACTGCAAGTCTCCGATTAAGTCTTTGCTCATGCACAAGCAGAGAACTTTGCAATTCATCAATGGTCATCTCTTCCGTATCATTTGATTCTTCCACTGAACAAACCACATAGTCGAATTTTGGTGTTAAAGATCGTAAGATCTTCTCCACCACAGCTCCATCTTCTAGTTGATCACCATGAATCCTCATCTTGTTGACAATTCCCATAACTCTGCCAAAATAGTCATTGATAGTGTCTCCATTTTGCATTTCGAGAACTTCAAAATCCCTCTTCAAAGCTTGAAGCTGTGCACGCTTCACCTTTGAACTTCCTTGGTATTTCTTTTTCATCGAATCCCAAATCTGTTTGGCTGTATCCTTCTTGAGAATTGTCTCCAAAATTGCCATATCTATTGATTGAAATAGATAGTTCTTGACCTTCAGGTCCTTCAGCTTCAACGCAGCTAGCCTTGCTATCTGAGCAACCGTCATTTCCTCTTCTGGTTCTGGTTCTACATACCCGGTTTCCACAAGATCAAAATATTCCTTCGATCTCAAGAAATTTTCCATCAAAAGACTCCAATGATCATAGTGACCATCAAACTTTGGAATCGCAGGTTGAACAAAGTTATTTGTGCTCTTCTCAGTTGCCATTTATGCTGCTGTAAGATGATCTCTCTCCCTTTTCAATCAGGCCCTGTGGTGGCTCTGATACCAGATGTTAGTACAAATGAAAATGTACTGAAAAATTCTGCATTGATCAAAGAGTATTACAGCCTTTTTATACAAACAGAAATAACAACCCACTAACTGCACTAACCCACTAACTTATCCAGCACTAACTGCACTAACTGCACTAACCCACTAACTTAGCCAGCACTAACTGCACTAACCCACTAATTTAAACAAACATAAGCAACTACTTTAATTTCTAACAAGAGCCCTCAATGACAACATTCTTATCCACATTTTGAGTTGTTGAAATCTGCATCCAGTTTGTGTTTTGAATTGGCCTGCTATTTACTTGCTTCTCTTTGCACTGTGGCTCCCTTCTCTCCACCTTATTGCCCCCATAAATCATCTTATCTTATTTAATCCCTAATCTTCATTTTGACACAGAATGACCCATATTAGAGAACCTAGTACACCATGCTGGGAGTCTTTCATACTCAATATCCACTAGAAAAGAGAAGTCATCTCTCTCAATTACAAGATTATAGTGACTTTGTGAAGATAAATCAATATCCACCAATACTCTAGCATAGTACCCATGTTATCTATCCAAAGTGTGTTTATCAATTAAAATTGGAATACTAACCCCTCGCGCAATTTCAAAAAGTGTTTGTGGCTCCCAATATTCTTGAGTCAATTTCTTAATTCTGATCCATACATGAGCATCGGTTTGCTTTTGTTTTGATGGGCCAAAATCAGGTGTCCAAGAAGAAATCCTCAAAAACCCTGGGTTTAAAGACCAAGATCCAATCGCCCAAACTTTGTCTCGATCTACTTGTGAATCAAAACTGAGTACGTAAAAACTTCTTCCAATTGGTGTAATTCTGAAACCCCCAACTGGTTGCCATATCTGAGTAAGTCGTTCTTGTAGATCGCCAAATTTCCACATCTCCTAACCTTTGGGAAGTGTGATCTTCCCAATTAAGTTGTTCTTGCAATTCTCAATCCCCTTCTCATACCTATCTTTACTGATTTTAATCGAAACATACTCACCCTTACGTCCATATCATACTCTTATTTTTTGTTACAATCTAAAATCGGTATGGTGAAAATTATGTGTCTTAGGTGAATGATTCCTATAATAATCAACTACAGATAAATAAGAAAATGTTGTGAGTGGAGATATATGAGAGACAAAGAAAGGGACAAAATATTTTAGGTAGTTTAGCCTAATAAGGTGCCTACATTTATGGGTACAAAGTCACTAGTTATTAGGGTTGACTAGGTGTTAACCCGTGCGATGCGCGGGATTGTTAACATAGCTTCATATCTCATGTATTTGAAGTTAGAAATTTTTCTTCGTTTGTACCATATTACAACCTAGTACAAGGTCTTGGAGAAGCTTCATTCGTTCACTAATCTTATCTCGTCTCACCTGATCATATGACACAGTTTCATATTAAAGTGGTTAAAATGGTGCAAAATCAAATAATTTGAGTAGAATTTGTACAAATTCTTACTCTTTCTGCTAAGCTACGGCTATCAGTAGCTTGAGCCCTTCTTGCCCTTGATGAATGCATTCGTCTTTCATTGGAATTACACCCCAGAATTTTAGTCCAATACATGATATGCCCCTTGAGCATTTCATCAAGTCTAAAGCTTCACTTGGGCATCCCTTTCACTAATTTCAAACTTCAACTTCCAAGCTTATCTGTGAACAAATCTTAGTTAGAAAAATGGTAAATTACGTGATTAAAAATTGATGTACAAAATACAATTTAAATTTATAACCTATTATCTGGGGTAAACTCCAAACTCCAAAAAATCCAAATAAAATTAAAAAAATACACCAAATAATAAGCACAATATAAAAATTAAAAATACCAAACTCCAAAAAACCCAAATAAAAAAAAAAACACCACTAACAAAATACACCAAATAGTAAGCACAATATAAAAATAAACCTACGGAATGATACTATCCATTTCTGTTGATTTAACTAAACATATTTTGCACAAAGTTAATATAGGTAGGATAGTCCCTACATGCAAGATGGAATTTATTAAAAAATAAGAATCACAAATTATTTTAATTCATTGGCTTAGGTAAAACATGTTAGTTGTATTAATCCATTTGCTAAGTGTTTGACAGATTTCTGAAGCTAGTTTCCTGATTAGAAAAGCATTTCAAAGTAAGTTCAAAACAAAACCCACACCAAAAAAATAGTAGACTAAAAAACCTTCTACATCATTTTCAAATCAAAACTTCTGAGAAACAAATTATCAGGTGCAAAACAAAATTGGAAGCACCCAACGATCCCAATTCAAACCTCAAAACAACCACCAAGGTGAGAAAGTGAGTGACTAACCATAAGATATGAAGGATACAAAAAAGATTTTTTTTTCCAGAAAACATACCCAAACAGATCATCAAAAGTTCTATTTCCAAATCTCTACACCACAGTAACAAAGCAGATCAGGAGCAACTAAAGAAAAAAATTGATTTACAAAATGACCAATACAAACGAACAAAAAGTGCGGTGGGGTTGTTCTCGATTTTCGACGCCACATAAATTGTTCTTGATCTGAACAATGTGAAAATGATTTGAAGATTTCACTCTATTTCACACCTGTTGATGGAATTGTGGGATTACTTTTTCACTTCTGATTTGTAACTGCTGGCGGAAATAATGCAAGCGAATGGTATGCGACTTTGTCCTCTTTAATTCTAAATGAGTTTTTAATCAATAAAGGCTTAATTTATAAGTTTCTTAGGAGGCGAGTGAGTGGGTGGGAGATAAAACAACTCAAAATTGTAAAGGAGAAGATGAGGGGATGTGTGTTTATGGAGAAAATAAAAAGTCAAAGAATGTGAAGAAACCAAAACAGATAAGGGTAATGAATGTGAAGAAACAAAATAGACGAAAGGGTAGGGAAACATATGAAACCCATTTGATGTGCCACGTGGATAGACTAATTGTAAAGCATAATAAATGCCTTGTTTTGCATTTTATAGTATATAAAGATTACAAGTTCTCAATAATCTCTCTAGGGTTGAGTATGTGTTTTTTTCACATATCTCCCAACTTAGGGATATAGTGGGCCATTTATAGTAGTGGGAAGGAGAGGTGGAGTACCTTTATATGTCAGGCATTTACACCTTTTTACATTATTGATGGAAACTAATCATGATCCAGCATGGTTTCATGTTCATGTACATTGGAGATAGTAAAAATTCCCACGTGTGGTGCATGTTTCACTATGTTAATGGTTAGCCTTCCTGAGGGTAGTCGATCATGCAACTTGTAAGACGTGGGTTCTTGGGATAATATTATTATCAAACGAGGCATAACCATTTATCAAGACCGTGATTAATGCTCAGGACTATGTTTAATAATGACCATAAATGAGAGAAAGAGAAAATAATATTCAACACTCAAGATGGTATTAAATGAGATCTTTTTACACCATAAATGCACTGTGAACATAATAAATAAGTGGAACCAGCAGGTAACTTGGTCGGACGGAGAAAGGCCAAGAACTCTTGTCATAATAAAGGCAAGGCAGGAACTTTAGGCTTAGTTAATACTCATTAATGGTGGTATTAATGGAAGCAAATGGAATATTCAAACAATCAATGTTCTCATGAAAGCTCTCGTGCATGGGGAAAATCCAACAACAATTGTACATTCAAATTATCGTCCTTGTAGATTGTTTTGTTGATCTATTTATACTAAGGCAAAGTTATTTGAGTAACCTTGTTGATGTGAAATGTGATTTTGATCGGCTTCCGGTGCCAAGATACTGTGACAATAATGTTGAAGATATTGTATTAAATGCCCAAGATATTGTATTTTGGCAAGAAACAAACCTCCATTGAAGAGCGTGGTGGCATTAATAAGGGTGTGACATGGAATCTCATAGGTCAACCCTAAAATGTCTATAAAGTTAGAATTTATATAATAGGTCTCCCAACCCTAAGGATAAAACTCACTTGGGTGTTATTACTTCGAGTTCCTAAATGGTAGGTGTTATGACGTCACAAAGTAAGTGAATAATGATCTACACAAGGAGTGTTGTCATATCAATCAAAGAGAGAGTTTTATCAAGTCAAAGTTCTCGGTTAGAAGTAGCTCGAGAACCTAGTTATACTGTTTGTTGGCTAGATATTATCTCCACATGATTATCTGGACCCCTCGAGGAGGTTACCCAACGATTGGGGTGGTTCGCGCGACTGATTGTGCTAAATAAAGTTTTGCCCAAGTGTGACAAGAGGTTGGCTATTGTTTTCCCCATGTTTCCTTTCTCTCAATCCTCCAAACCAAATCCCTGTGAGGTTACCAAGAGTAGGTCGTTCGATAGAGCACATAAGCTCTCTCATGCCCTGCCAGATATGGTCCCTCAAGGGTACTGAACTTCCTCGCCCATATTACAAAGTGATGTTTTACAAGTGTAAATAAATAAATGAGTACATCGTACTTGTAGTTACAAATATTATCTTTTAAATAGCCATGTTATCTGTGGGAGGTCCCTCGATCCGTCTCTGTAGGAGGTCCCTTGAGTGGTCTCTAACTTTATTTTCTTGTTAGTCTTTCGCTATGTACAAAGTCATCTTATCTAATCAACCCTGGGTGAGGACCCCCCCCTATAATTTCCCCTTCTTAGTGATATTTGTTTACTACGTGAAGAAATATATGTACAAAATATTCAATCAGTCTTCGAAGTATCTACAAAAAGATGGATTAATTTTAAAAATCAAATCTAATCCTAAGAAATGTTTGTTTTGTCATTGAATTTCCCAGCGAGTTATTTTAATTTCGAACCCCATGTGACCCCATTAAGTGGGGAACTTCGAAAATGGAACTCCATGATTGACTTTAAAGTGGTTTTTTCATGGGAGTTGAACGATTTTGTTCAAAATTACTCCCCCAAAATTATTCATCTCCCAAGACTGGGGATATTTGTGCTTGTCATTATTGCTTTGGTCGCTTTGCATTTAATGTGACTAACGCTTACTTATCTTTTTTTACACGTGGATGCCAGGGGTTTGCGTGTGTTTCTTAATTGAGGTATTCCATGCATTGCCTCGGTGTTGTTATTATTACTGCTTCTCTATATGTGCTCCTACACACCCGTGCAATTAACGCAGGGAACCTCAAACGTTGCCATGTGTTTCTGAATCGTCATTGGTGATATGTCCTTTTTACTGTTCTTTCCTCTATAAAAGGTCATACTCAGTCACTCCAACTCTTTATCTTTATATTTCTTTATATTCTACGCTTGTCTTGAGAGAGGGAGAGAGAGAGAGAGAGAGAGAGAGATTATAAACCCTTTCCTTTCATCTTCTCTATAACTAAACATTTTCTTCTCTTCCCTATTCTTTTTTGTACTCATGAGACCTATTGTTAAGAGGACTCAATCATCCCAGGAGTGTGCCCTATTACTCTTGACCATCAAAATCAATGGGCCCATTATCATCATGCACCCTACTTTGGCGAGCCTGGTCATTTTTTGGCCATTGTAGAGAATTTTCCCGGGACACTTAAACCAGTAAAAGAGGTGAACTTATTGATGTCTGAGAGCGATGATGCCGACGACTTTGCTTACATCCCTACTGTGACAGTGACCCACTTTAGAATTGTGAGGGGGATTACCTCTATTTTAAAGTGGAATTTGAATTCACTGGTGGCGCTTGTGAGTGTCTAGGGGCTTGGACTGACTGTATTCATGGAAATTATGTCATGAAGTTAGCTTTGGTGGGCTTATCTTCAAATTATTGGTTGGATGATCTAACCCTTGCCAAGAATAACTTCACTCTTCAAATCCTTATTTCTAAATGGAGTCACCGAACACACACCTTTTTAGTAGCTTTAGAGGAATTCACGATCACCTATGAGGATGTCTGTGAACTTCTTAAGTTAGAGGCTACTGGATTTGAGCCGTTTTATGAAGAGGTAACTTCCAGTTTTGAGTTAGCCTCTCGTGCAGAGTTGGAGGTTATGGTGAAATATTATATGGTCACATATAATAAGTGTACCCATTCGAAAGATATTTGTTTTTCCTCTACATTGAGGATAAAGCAAGCGCCAAGGCTCACGAGGATGCGAAGAAGAACTTGAAGGGAAAAAATGTTGTGGAGATTCCCCCCATTGGAAATGGTTACGTCTCCAATATCGAGCTAGCAGAATATATTTGGGTCATCATTTCCTTGGTCTTCCTTCCTGGCAATCCCCACGATTGTTCTAGGAAGGACTTAATAAATATGGTTATTCGAATGGCTTATAAAGTCAAACTTTTATAAGTTGACATGACTTTAGAATATCTGTATACCTAGTTTGACCAAATTCAGGCAGACTCTGCACGCAGTGTAGGCCGTTTTTACATTTCTAACTACATGAACCACATTCTTCTGACAACCTTTGTTTATGCCCACTTACCCGAGTATGCTCCCACTGGTAACTATCCCCAGGACTATTCTATTAAGGTAACCTGTATATGTTGTTGGAACCACAAGCTTTCCATGAATCTTTTTCACTCTTTTCTTGATAACTTAAGAAGTTTGTTTATCGCCCGTACGTGGACACTGACCAGTTTTTTACCAACAATTTATTTGCTGAGGAACCTCGGCCCATTATTCCCATTTAAGAAGTATTTGAAAAGAATTTTCCTTCGAGCAACATTCCTCTAGTTCTTGTTCGATCATACTTGTCATCACATACGGAGTGGTCGTCCTTTTACTCGTAGTATTTTCCCAACCGAGTAGTGATGCAATTTGGGTACGATCAAGGTACCCCCATGCTCAGCCATTTTAATTATGATAAGCCCACCAAATTATCCTTTTCTTGTGATAACTTACTGACTTCGACCATTGTTAATCTATGTGTGTCACACCCCACTAAACTCTGGCGTCGGCTGTCACCAAAACTACGCCGGGTGTGAGTAAATAAAATACCATTCTCAGCATGAGACAGATATGAGACATAAATAAATCAATCCACAAGATAAGTAATCGAATCAATACCAAATGACAATCACAACTGTTTGACAAAAGTTCCATCATATTCTAAAACTTTGAATAAATTCAATCTCCAATAATGATTTAATTAAAAACTGAGTAAACTTCAACTGACTCCATAATGAAATATCTAAATTATACCTTGGAACTAAATGCCCCAATAAAACCATAAACAGTGTCTCAATGTAAATACGAAGGAAAGGAAACTAAATTAAACTAATACGCATAAAGTAAATAACTCCAATTGTATCTCCAAAAAAGTCTCCAAATAATCCTATGAAGCTTCTCCCAACTTATTATTGAAAAGGTTAGTAAATGCACGAGATCAAATCCCTAAGCATGAATACACACTACTCCCCTCAAATACGATCCTTCATTCCAGAAAGTAGCATTATACATGACAAATATCACAATAGAATATTTTAGTTACGAGTATATTTAAACGTGACAAGTTAAATTAGTAACCATCCCCAAGGTTCTAAGAAAAGCACACCGATATAATTTTAATTATCCCACATCCCTAAAGCGTTAATTAAATTAAATTAACCCAAATTATCATTTTCCCAATTTATATAATTTAAGAATAATGGTCCTCCCGCCTCGGGTGATTTTTCCACCAAAGATACACATCCGCTCGCCAAAATGCCAGTTGGTTCGTTTACACTCTCGACCCCTGATACATGATGAGGTTCCACACACAACACGACATAAAATGTCAGCTCACCTGTTTAAACTGTTGGCCCTGGCTGATTATCTCGCCAATATACTTTAATACCCGTTTTATTATCTTAGGTATTAAATTCTCAATTTCTTAGTTATCAAAATTACCCCACCCTTTTAATCAATGTGAGATCCTCAAAATACCCTTTACTCCCATACCTAAGGGTCCCCAAGGTACATATACGTCTTGTCCTACACATAGGATGAATTTTCACTATCAAATACGTCCTAATATCATGCCTAGGCTAACGCGACGATAATAGGACATAAAATCATCCCAGCCTAGGTAAATAAAATCCCCAGGGATTTACCATAACTAGTCCCATACCTGGAAAGCATGAATTATAATACCAAGGCCTACTCACTAGTCCCATACCTAGTAAGCATCCTATAATCAAGGTGAGCAATATATCACCCAAAAGGCCCTCGTTCCCGCGATGGAAAAAGTGAATGATAATAATCCACACCATATCATAAATCATAAACACAACATGACAATATAATCAAAGTTGTCCCAAATTTAGTTTAATTCAATTAATAGCACCGTCCTTGTTTTCAACATAATTCATTCTATTCGATAATATGAATTCATTTAACATGCAATGATATTCAATATGACATAATTGTTCTCCTTTATAAATCTTCTAATTTTTTTAAGTGTGTTCGTGTCCCAAATAACATATAAATAATCCCATAACTTCTACATGAGAACCTACACCCCCAAAACCATAAAAATCCTATAATCTAACTTACGCACCCAAGGGTTTCAAGAATAAAATCAAACTAAAAAGTTTTATCAAAACAATTACAAAATTAGTGTCCACTTTCTATAATTAAGTAGATAATTGATTTTAATCAATAACACGTGATTAAGAATTTAGACGACACTTAAAACGCATAATAATAAAGGAAATTAATAGAGTATTCATGCCTGAAATTAGTCGAATAATAATCTGAGTAGACGGTTGGATTCCTCTTGAGAAAACACCAATTGGATCTTCAATTCTTGAGTTAAAACTTATTAAAATTGGGGGCTAGGGGTTGAAGATTAGACGAAATATGTTTGGAAAGCCGTATTGGAGAAAATTTTGAGAGAAAAGTGTTTTTGAAAGTCCCAACCCCGTAGTAGTTTTGATATTGAAAGGATTTAAGAGTTAGAAAGCAATTTGGACTCTAATCCACCCACCACCCCCATCGTTCGAACGACTGAAAATTGTCGTTACAACGAGATGCTACGTCGTTCGAATGACATACGCTGTCATTTGAACGACCACAACATCAAAACAAAATCTTTAAAACATCGCCTTTACACTTAGAAAAATATTCTTTAACTCAACAAAAACATACCTATTTATTAAAACATTTTAAAAAATTATTCTAACATTTTATTATAACTCTGATTTAATTCCGGTTGAAAATTTACGACTCAAATATAAAAATCAACATGTTTAATTATTAAAGACCATTAAATCCAAAAAAAATTTCTTTTTTAATTTCTAAATTAATTAAATAATTAATTAATTAAAACATGGGGTGTTACATACTTCCCCACTAGCAAAGGAATTCCGTCCTCGAAATTAGATGAAGCATAAACATCAAACGTAAATCGTGAAACTTAAAATAAGGCTCACATACGCCTACTCGTTGAATGCCATAATTGGGGGCCCAAACACCAGATCCTACGCGCACCAACCCCACCAAGAACAAAATAATATATATCACTATACACATATATACATAACTTTGCAAGTAATGGTGTTCCACGCACTCTAGAAAATCACAACTCGATTCTATCTCCGATAATCTTCGCAACACGTAAATCCTCAAATAAAATCACATTGCTGCATCGATATAAGACATACCCAAAATTTATACTAATAATCTTCCAAATAATTAACGTCTACAAAATAAACTCTAAGGATCCTCACATCAAGCTTATTAATTCTAAACTCAATGCTTACAACATCCTTAACACAAAATTATATATCTACAAGAAACACATCTAACACGTATGCTTGACCCTCAACCTTAAGGAGTACGAATCAATAAAGGGAATCAAAAATTAATAATGCGAAAGATAAACGGGATCATAACATACGAGACCTAAGATCATGCCATGATACCATCAGTCACACCCCGCTAAATTATGGCATTGGCCGCCACCCAAACTAAGTGAGCGCGAGTAAATAAAATACCATTCTCAGCATGAGACAGATATGAGACATAAATAAATCAATACCAAATGATAATCACAACTGCACGACAAAAGTTCCATCATATGCTAAAACTTCGAATAAATTCAATCTCCAATAATGATTTAATTAAAAACTGAGTAAACTTCAACTGACTCCATGATGAAATATCTGAATTAAACCTTGGAACTGAATAGCCCAATAAAACCATAAACTGTGCCTCAATGCAAATGCGAAGGAAAGGAAACTAAATTAAACTAATACGCATAAAGTAAATAACTCCAGTTGTATCTCCAAAAAAGTCTCCAAATAATCCTATGAAGCTTCTCCCAACTTATTCCTGAAAAGGTTAGTTAATGCACGAGATCAAATCCCTAAGCATGAATGCACACTACTCCCCTCAAATAGGATCCTTCATTCCAGAAAGTAGCATTATACATGACAAATATCACAATAGAATATTTTAGTTACGAATATATTTAAACGCGACAAGTTAAATTAGTAACCATCCTCAAGGTTCTGAGAAAAGCACACCAATATAATTTTAATTATCCCACAGCCCTGAAGTGTTAATTTAATTAAATTAACCCAAATTATCATTTTCTCAATTTATATAATTTAAGAATAGCGGTCCTCCCGCCTCGGGTGATTTCTCCACCAAAGATACACATCTGCTCGCCAAAATGCCAGTTGGTTCGTTTACACTCTCGACCCCTGATACATGATGAGGTTCCACACATAACACGACATAAAACGTCAGCTCACCCGTTTAAACTGTCGGCCCTCGCTGATTATGTCGTCAATATATTTTAATACTCGTTTTATTATCTTAGGTATTAAATTCTCAATTTCTTAGTTATCAAAATCACCCCACCCTTTTAATCAATGTGAGATCCTCAAAATACCCTTTACTCCCATACCTAAGAGTCCCCAAGGTACATATACGTCATGTCCTACACATAGGATGAATTTTTACTATCAAATACGTCATAATATCATGCCTAGGCTAACGCGGCGATAATAGGACATAAAATAATCCCAGCCTCAGAAAATAAAATCCCCAGGGATTTACTAGTTAAGCATGAATTATAATATCAAGGCCTACTCACTAGTCTCATACCTAGTAAGCATCCTACAATCAAGGTGATCAATACACCACCCAAAAGGCCCTCGTCCCCGCGATGGAAAAAGTGAATGATAATAATCCACACCATATCATAAATCATAAACACAACATGACAACATAATCAAAATTGTCCCAAATTTAGTTTAATTCAATTAATAGCACCGTCCTTGTTTTCAACATAATTCATTATATTCGATAATATGAATTCATTTAACATGCAATGATATTCAATATGACACAATTGTTCTCCTTTATAAATCTTCTAATTTTTATAAGTGTGTTCTTGTCCCACATAACATATAAATAATCCCATAACTTCTACATGCGAACCTAGACCCTCAAAATCATAAAAATCCAATAATCTAACTTACGCACCCAAGGGTTTCAAGAATTAAATCACACTAAAAAGTTTTATCAAAACAACTCCAAAATTAGTGTCCACTTTCTCTAATTAAGTAGCTAATTGATTTTAATCAATAACACGTGATTAAGTATTTAGACGACACTTAAAACGCATAATACTAATGGAAAGGAATAGAGTATTCATGCTGAAATTAGACGAATATTAATCTAAGTAGACGGTTGGATTCCTCTTGAGAAAACACTAATTTGATCGTCAATTCTTGAGTTAAAACTTGTTAAAATTTGGGGCTAGGGGCTGAAGATGAGAGGAAATATGTTTGGAAAGCCGTACTAGAGAAAAGTATGAGAGAAAAGTGTTTTTGAAAGTCCCAACCCCGTAGGCAGTTTTGATATTGAAAGGGTTTAAGAGTTAGAAAGCAATTTGGACTCTAATCCACCCACCGCCCCTGTCGTTCAAATGACTGACAATTGTCATTATAACGAGATGCTACGTCGTTCGAATGACATACGATTTCGTTTGAACGACAACAACATCAAAACAAAAGCTTTAAAACATCGCCTTTACACTTAGAAAAATATTCTTTAACTCAACAAAAACATACCTATTTGTTAAAATATTTTTAAAAATTATTCTAAAATTTTATTATAACTCTGATTTAATTTCGGTTGAAAATTTATGATTAAATATAAAAATCAACATGTTTAATTATTAAAGACCATTAAATCCAAAATTTTACTCTTTTCTAATTTCCAAATTAATTAAATAATTAATTAATTAAAACATGGGGTGCTACATACTTCCCCACTAGCAAAGGAATTTCGTCCTCGAAATTAGACGAAGCATAAACATCAAACGTAAATCGCGAAACTTAAAATAAGTCTCACATACGCCTACTCGTTGAATGCCATAATTGGTGACCCATACACCCAATCCTACGAGTACCAACCCCACCAATAACAAAATAATATATATCACTATACATATATATACATAACTTTGCAAGTTATGGTGTTCCACGCACTCTAGCAAATCACAACTCGATTCTATCTCCGATAATCTTCGCAACACGTAAATCCTCAAATCAAATCACATCACTGCATCGATATAAGACATACCCAAAATTTATACTAATAGTCTTCCAAATAATTAACGTCTACAAAATCAATTCTAAGGATCCTCACATCAAACTTATTAATTCTAAACTCAATGCTTACAACATCCTTAACACATTATTATATATCTACAAGAAACACATCTAACACGTATGCTTGACCCTCTACCTTAAGTAGTACGAATCAATAATGGGAATCAAAGATTGATAATGCGAAAGATAAACAGGATCATAACATACGAGACCTAAGATCATGCTCTGATACCATCAGTCACACCCCGCTAAATTCTGGCATTGGTCGCCACCCAAACTAAGTGGGCGCGAGTAAATAAAATACCATTCTCAGCATGAGACAGATATGAGATATAAACAAATCAATCCACAAGATAAGTAATCAAATTAATACCAAATGATAATCACAACTGCGCAACAAAAGTTCCATCATATGCTAAAACTTTGAATAAATTCAATCTCCAATAATGATTTAATTAAAAACTGAGTAAACTTCAACTGATTCCATAATGAAATATCTGAATAAAACCTTGGAACCGAATGGCCCAACAAAACCATAAATTGAGTCTCAATGCAAATACGAAGGAAAGGAAACTAAACTAAACTAATATGCATAAAGTAAATAACTCCAGCTGTGCCTGCAAGAAAGTCTCCAAGTAATCCTATGCAGCTTCTCCTAACTTATTCCTAAAAAGGTTAGTCAACGCATGAGGTCAGAGCGCCGAGCATGAATACACACTACTCCCCTCTAATAGGATCCTTGAATCCAGACTGTAGCATTATACATGATAAATATCACAATAGAATATTTTAGTTACGAGTATAATTAAACGCGGCGAGATAAATTACTAACCATCCCCAAGGTTTAGAGAAAAACACACCTATATAATTTTAATTATCTCACAGCCCCAAAGCGTTAATTTAATTAAATTAACCCAAATTATCATTTTCTCAATTTATTTCACTTAAGAATAGTGGTCTTCTCGCCTCAGGTGATTTTTCCACCAAAAATACACATCCTCTCGCCAAAACGCCAACTGGTCCGTTTACACTGACGACCCCTGCTACATGACTAGGTTCCACACACGACACGACTTAAAACTCCGACGGGCTTATTTAAACTGTCGGCCCTTGCTTATTATGTCGCCCATATATTTTAATACCTGCTTTATTATCTTAGGCATTAAATTCTCAATTTCTCAATTGTCAAAATTACCCCACCCTTTTTAACAATTTGAGATTCTCAAAATCCCCCTTAGTCCATACCTAAGGGTCCACAAGGTACATATACGTCCTATCCTACGCATAGGATGAATTTTCAATATAAAATACGTCATATTCTCATGCCTAGGCTAACACGATGATAATAGGACATAAAAATCATCCCACCCCCCGTAATATAAAATCACCACGAATTTACGCTAACTAGTCCCATACCTGGAAAGCATGAATTATAATATCAAGGCTTACCCACTAGCCCATACTTAGTAAGCATCCTATAATCAAGGTGAACAGTATACCACCCAAAAGCCCCTCGTCCCCGTGATGGAAAAAGTGAACGATAATAATCCACACCATATCATAAATCATAAACACAACATGACAATATAACCATAAAGGTCCCAAATTTAATTTAATTCAATTAATAGCACCGTCATTGTTTTCAAGACCATTCATTCTATTCGATAATATGAATTCATTTAACAGGCGATGATATTCAATATGACATAATCGTTCTTCTTTATAAATCTTCTAATTTTTATAAGTGTGTTCGTGTCTCACATAACATATAAATAATCCCATAACTTTTACATGCGAACCTACACCCCCAAAACCATAAAAACCCAATAATCTAACTTACGCACCCAAGGGTTTCAAGAATTAAATCACATTAAAAAGTTTTATCAAAATAGCCCCAAAATTGGTGTCCACTTTCTCTAATTAAGTAGCTAATTTATTTTAATCAAAAACATGTGATTAAGAATTTAGGCGATACTTAAAACGCATAATAATAAAGGAAAGGAATAAAGTATTCATGCCTGAAATTAGTCGGATAAAAATCTGAGTAGACGGTTGGATTCCTCTTGAGAAAACACCAATTAGATCTCCAATTCTTGAGTTAAAACTTGTTAAAATTTAGGGCAAGGGGTTCAAGATGAGAGGAAATATGTTTGGAGAACCTTACTGGAGAAAATTTTAGAGAAAGTGTTTTTAAAATTCTCAGCCCCGTAGAAGTTTTGATATTTAAAAGGTTTAAGAGTTAGAAAGAAAATTTGGACTCTAATCACCCCCCGCCCCTGTCACTCGAACGACTGACAGCTGCCATTCTTAAGAGATGCTACGTCATTCGAACAACATACACTATCGTTTAAACAATCCCAACATCAAAACAAAAGCTTTAAAACACCGCTTTTACATTTAGAAAAATACTCTTTAACTCAACAAAAACGCACCTATTTGTTAAAACATTTTAAAAAAATCATTCTAATATTTTATTATAACTCCGATTTAATTCCGGTTGAAAATTTACTACTCAAATATAAAAATCGACATGTTTAATTATTAAAGACCATTAAATCCAAAATTTTATTTTTTTCTAATTTTGAATTAATTAAATAATTCATTAATAAAAACACGGGGTGGTACACAGTGATAATTATACTGCTAATCCTATCATCCCAGCAAAGCTGCTCGAGGAGGAAGATCGTCTATGTACCTATCTATGTTTTGGATGCATCAACTAGGTTCATTTCAAACCAACATTCTTAAGGAAACCTATTACCCTACTGTGGAGAGATTCCCACCTACCGAACTAGGATTGTGGAGTTTTACTACTACCAGTTCTCAGTTACCCCTTAGCACCACCAATGATTCCATTCCTACCGAGCTACCTCTTTTGACCCCTCTGGACGATGCAGTTGCGAAGAAAAATAAAGGTGATCAAACCTTGAGCCTGGGCAAAGAGGTGGGTGTTGCCCTTGGTTCTTCGAGAGTGGATGAAGAGGGGGATACTCCTTATAATACTTTTACTTTGGTAGATATGAGGTCTACTAGGAAGGATTCCAAGAAGAAGCATAAGGCTTCTCAAGAGGTTTTTCTACGTTGACTCTTGACTTCAAGTTATCTGAGCAACTTAACAAGATGTTCGAGCAACTTCAACAGATGTAGAAAATTTTCTCTATGGAAGATAAAGTTACTATGTGAGCTCAAATGGCTTCTCGGGGTTTTCTTATACACCCCCACCTACTGAAGGCAATAGGAAACATAGCAGGTCTTCGAATAGATTGACCAGTCCTGTTAAGGTTACTTTTTAAGGAAATTGATGAGGAACACTTTCAGGAGGAAGAAGTTTGTAATGAGGAGGAAGAAGGTGATGATGAATAAGAGCAACAAGAAGTTTAGAGAAGCAAATTGAGGATGGGACAAAAGAGGAGCTTTAGGAGGACGATTCTAAGATCATCCGGAGACACAAGCTGCGGTGGATGATTTCTCCTTTGAAGACTTATTCACCTCCATAGGATTACACTCTCTTAGAGGATACCCTTATTGGCGAGGAGGTATGGCTACTCCCATTTTACTTGTAACTTATCAAATTTCTTCTTATGATATAGACTCTTGCCCTTTAACTTCAGGTTGGTGTCCAAGGTGATCCCCACGAGGATGTTAGAGGTAGTGATGATTTTGAGGCCCCCTAGTGGATTTGGATGCAATAGAAGTTTTTCCCACCTCTGAGGACAATCCGTCAAAGGGTATAGCTTCCCTTACAAACTCGAAGGTAACCAAGAATTTCCCTTAGAGGCAGATATTAACCTTTGGTTTGTTTAGTCCAGTAGTGTCTATTCTCCTTACTCTGCCTTCTTGCGTAACCAGGCTTCCCTTAAGGAGGGTATCCCCGAAGAAGGTGTTATGCAATCTAGTTTGAGGAAGTCCCCTTGTGGCTATACATTCAGTGATGGTAACACTTGAACTCATTCTAGCATTTTGGCCTTTTCTCTTTATTATTGGCTCAATTTTGGTTCGTTCTTCACAGGTCGGGTTGCCCGAAAAAATTGCCCCTGTGGTGCCTCCTCCTATGAATGATCAAGTATTAGTTACTCTATTTGTGCCCTAGATCCTAAACCCTAAAAGACGAAGGTTGTTTCTTTTATTGACCAAGTAGGATTAGGTAAATAATGTCTTGTTGACCTCGTGGGTGCTCCTGCTATTCAGGTGGATCAACATCCCTTGGTGGTTCAAGGAGGCTCCCGTAAAGAAGTGGATGTGGTGCAGATGGCCACCAGGAAATTTGCTGATAAGTCATAGCAGTTGAGTTATCCTGTTATTCCCCATCCTATTGCTCTAGTGGCATCCATTATTGAGGAGGTATGTCATCTTCATATCTAGGATAACAACTCTTGCATTAATCATTTATTATAATTTCCTAGTAGTATAGGACTTTAAATCTCCCATAAGTGAGGGTCAGACATGACAAGTAATATTGGACTTTAAATCTCTTATAAGCGAGGGTCAGGCGCGCTAAGAAATATTGGACTTTAAATCTCCCATTATCAAGGGTCAAGAACGATAAGTAATATTGGACTTTAAATCTCCCATAAGAGAGGGTCATGCGTGCCAAGTAATATTGGACTTTTAATTCCCTATAAAGAGTTTTTATATTTCCCTAACTTGATAACTTATGTTTCAGGTTGAAGTTGATCAATCGGTCATTCGTTAGCCGGATCCTGAGGGTGTTGTACAAGAGATTACCCAAGATAGGCCTATGATGAATCAGCTGTGCTTGGTAAGGCTCTTGGTCTACAAACATACCCCTTGGGCCTAACTATTGGAGAGGTACCCCAACCATGTGTTTCGAGACTACAGGAAGGTGACAGTGCTTTGAACACTTAACATCCTTTTGCGAGTGATAGTGTCTTCAACATCCATCCCCTAGAGGCATATCTTGAGGTACTTGTGAGACAAACCTTGTGTGATAGCCCCCACATACTGGCTGCTACTCCTCACAAATTGATAGATAGACTTTTGGATCATTTTCTATCCATTTTTTCTCTGCGCAACATCCAACCTCTTTTGATAATAATGGCTTATAGGTTGCTTGGACTTGTAATTGTGTTGGACAAAGTTTTCAATGCTCCTCTCAAATCTCTGAGTTTTATTATCATCAAAGTTTTATTGGGAAAGATAAATCTCCTCATCACTGATGGTTTCTCCTCGTCTCGGTTGGTCCAGCTCCTTCGCGACCTTAAGAGGGTTGATTTCCCCACTTTTTATTTTTGCCGACAACCCTTTCATCGTGCGCAAGTGGCCATTTATGAAGAGTTGATGAGCTTGGAGGCTCAAATTATTAACTCTGAAGAAGACTTTGAGGCTTCATGAGAGGTTGTTACCAAAGCAGAGGCCAAGGTAGATGATATTCAGCAAGGAAGAGAGCACCATCAGAAGGATTTGACGAATTTGGCAAATAATCAGAACATTCTCGAACAGATTCTTCCCCCAATATTATCATTGTCTTCCTGACTCAACCAATTTATGGTTCATCATGGATGCTCCTGCCGAATAGCTGCTTTCATAATTTCCCCCATTTGTTGTTTTATACTTTTGATTGGGTGTAACTCAGCAATCTTATCTATTGAACACATTACTTTGTATTGAAACCATTTTCTATTTTGACTAATGCTGAACGTGATGGCACAATTATGCAACATACGTTACATTTATGCAAGAAAAGAGAAAATAAATATGTCCATAAGTCTTCATTTAACCATTGTAAGTATGTAACACGACACTATAGGGAACATTCTCCTAAGCAAGTGCAAAACTTAACCAAACAAAGTTGTTTGTTTATGGGTAGACTAAAAAATATTATTTAAAGTAGTAGATTTTGAGCCATTTGTTGTTTAATTTAAAAGCGACATTGTCCTCCACCTTCGATATCTCACGGTAGCTTGAATCATGAGTTGTTCGAAAAATATACGGGCCCTCCCAATTTGATTCAAATTTGGGTAATGAAAGCCCCCTAATGTGCCTCGTGTAGTATTTTAGGACTAAATCTCCTTCTTTGAACTTCCTTAGGATCACCATTTGATCGTAGGATCTGGACAACTATTTTTAATACATTTTAAAGTGCCTCACTACATTGTATATATGCTCCTCTAACGCCTCAAGTTGTACGTGAAGGCTGTAGGGAAGCATGGAACTTCTTAAATTATAACGGGCAGAGGGTACCTCGAGGTCTACTGGTAATATTACCTCAACACCAAAGACTAGAGAGAAGAGGGTATATCATGTAGGTTTTCTCTTAGTCGCTCGGTAAGCCCATAAAACCTCAGGTATCTTATCATCCCACGTTCCTAGGACAGCTTTTAGCTTCTTGGACAGGATGTTTACCAAAGTCTTGATGGTAGCTTCTGGTTTCCCGTTACACTTTTGGTATGCCATAGTTGACTTGTGGTGGATGATGGAATATTTTTTGTGAGCAAAATTACTTCATTATTTACAAAAGGAGTGCCATTATCTAAGAGAAAAACCTTAGGGATACTAAAAAGACCAATGATGTACTCCTTTATAAATTGATCAACTAACCCCACGGTAGCTCTTTTTAGCAGTATGGTCTCTTCCCACTTGGAAAAAACATTCAGTGGCAACAAGTATCTAAATCATTCCTCACGAGGAGGGATTTATTATACCTACTAGGTCGAACGCCCATGTGTGGAATGAGAAAGGGGTAAAGAGAGAATGCAGGTCCATCGAAGGGGAATGAATCATATTTTTTATAGCTGGCAAGCCTTGTACTTATGAACAAACTTTACAGAGTCCTTTTCCATCATAGACATAAATAATACCAAAGTCATAAGTTGGTCATAAAGATTGGCCCCTCTAGTGTGACTAGGCATGGGGCCTGTTTCAGTACTTCTTTCGCTTCTTCCCCTTGATGCATCTTAGAGGCCTATCATGATAGACTTTTTAGTAAAATTTCCCTTCTTGGATGAAATATCTAGGCACTCGCCTCTTTAGTCTTGTGGCATCGTCTTTATCTACTATTATCACTCCATTTACGAATATGTCCATGTACGGTTGCCTCCAATCTTGAGATTGATCAATGAAGTTGAACTCTGTCGCTTGGTAAAAAAATTGACATTTCCCATAATCCCTTTGTATTATCGCAGTATCCTGCCTTATCGAAGTCCAGAAGTAACCTGCTCATTGGACCCTTCTATATAAATGGATATCGGTGGTTTCATAACTATATTCATGGACTTCTATCAAGCTTCTCTTGGCCTCTTTGGGATCCATACATCTGGATAGCTAATCCCATTTATTTTTATAGTACAAGTTGCCCCTAGCAATAAAATACTGCGCGAGGTCAACCAAAATCACTGAGCCTACCCCTGTTCCAGTTACTTCCTTATTTTGTCCCTCTAATCATTACTATCATCAGTGAGTAGCATTTCGTGTATTATTGAGGGAGATGTCTTCTCAGTAATTCGAACCACCGTTGACTCCCTATCGAAAATAATCTTTTGAGAAATCATGGCATAGGCCTCAGCATGCATGTTCGTCATTCACGGGTGCCTTTTGATCTTTACTACTTCTAATAATCCGAGAAACCTTTGTATGATTGTTATGTAGGGTGCCAAACTCATGTGCTTCAAAGAAAATTTTCCTGTCACTTGTTTAACCACCAGGTTTGAGTCCCCCTTCATTGTGATAACATGAATGTCCCTTCTAAGATCTTCGAGCAGACCCGTGCCTCATACTCAGATTCATTACTCGAGCATCTAAAGTCCAACTTGAAGGATAGTCGAATTTATTTCCAATTATTTCTCAAAATTCCACCTGCTCTTACCTTATTTTTATCCAAAGAGCCATCGAATTCCATGTTCCATTTGTCCAGGCTGGCCGTCAAAAATTTAGCCTAAAGATCATCACCCAGAAGTTCCTCCATAGGTGGCTCGAACATCCTAAAAGGAAAACTGGCTAAGAGATCTGCGTAAGCTTGACTCTTAATAGATCAGGGGACTATGCATTTGAGGCAATACTCCGAAAGGATTAGAAACCATCTGGCTACCTTGCCTATCAGTACAATTCTAACAAGAAAAAACTTTATAGGATCATATCTAGTTACAATGTGTACTAAAAACATTAACATATAATGCCTAAGTTTTTGTGCTATAAATACAAGGGACAAGGACAAATAATTCCTCTCAATGCTAGTATATCTGGACTCTAACCCATGTATAATTAGGCTCAAGTAATAGACAGGTTTATCTATACCATCCATCTCTTAGGCTAACGGTGCCCCAATATACCATTCAGTAAATATAAGATATATATGTAAAGGAATACGTGCCTTTGGGGGGATCATCATTTGGGAAGATGTGAGGAGCATTTTTAGCTTTTCCACAGACTCTTGGTGCATTTTCTCCCATGCGAACTTGGACCCCTTTCGCAATATATCCATTAGTGTATGAGTTACCTCAGCAAATTCGGGCACAAATTGCCTCAAGTAGGACACTTTTCCCAGGAATCTCTTCAACTCCCATGCTGACTTTGGGCTTGGCATGTCAAGGATGGCCCACTATTTTTTAAGGTCCATCTAAAATCCTTGTCTATTTAATACAAAACCAAGGAATTTCCCACTTGTCACCCCAAATGAGCATTTGAGGGGATTTATTTTTAGCTTGTAATCCCTACATAGGGTGAACACTCTTCAAAAAATTTCCAAGTGAGTAGCCTCCTTCCTAGATTTAATCACTAGGTCATCAATATAAAATTCCATGATCTTTTGGAAAAGGTCATGGAATATGGCCATTATGGTCCTCTGATAAGTGGCTCTCGTATTTTTTAGACAGCAAGATATGACCATGTACATGAAGTTACCCAAAGGTGTTTGAAAAGTAGTCTTCTCAGCGTCGGCTAGATCCATCTTGATATGGTTATACCCCATATAACCATCCATTAATTTATACATCTCGTGCCCCGTAGTTTAATCTATCAAGCTATATATGGAGGGCAACGAAAACTCATCTTTCAAGCATGCACAATTTAGGTCCCAAAAGTCTACGCAGATCCTGATCTGGCTCTTATCTTTCTTTCCTACTGGCACAATGGTAGACAACTAATTAGTATGTTGAATAGGGAAAATGAATCCAATTAAGATTAGCTTTTGAACTTCTTCCTTGATCTTTAAATCCAAACTTGCTTTATATGTTTGAGTAGCTAGCTTCACTAGGATGACTGAAGGCAAAACATTCAGCTTGTGGCAACTCACTTCCTTATCAACTCTAGGCATCTCGGTGTACTTCCATGCAAAGACTTCCTTAAACTCTTGTATCAGCTCGATCAAACCCTCTCGCGATGCCTCTTTAAGTCCCTTTAAGATAAAAATAGGGCTTGGATCATAACCCTTCTTAGCCAGATCTATTTTTCTAACTCTTGGATTTATGGCCTGGGTTTGTCTTTCATGCCTTCGGGCTCTTCGTTTATAAACTTTTGGGTTCTCTAATTATCAATCACCAAAAATTGTCCTTGGTTTTCCACCAAGAAACATTCGTAGATCGGGTCAACTTCATCATCTTATCCTTTAGCTTCCCACTCGCACCTTCAGAATTTATAAATAATTCTGCTGCTAGGAAAAACTACTCTTTTTCACTACCAGGGGTTTTCTTCCCTATGAGACCTTTTTTAGCCATTTTCTTCCAACTCGTTCATAGAATGTCTGGTGAGAACACTCTAGCGTTGGACCTGGTGTTCAATAGGATCAATACGTGGTGTCATTTGATCACAAAACTGCCTCGATAAATTAGGAGGCCTCAATGTCTCCAGCTCACATTCTCCTTCATAAATTACCATGTGACACCTAGCATAATAAAATACCGGGTGATCAGTCTTATACCAAATTAAAACGGAAATCCCAATTGGTTCATCATTAGCATCACTGTCGAAAACCTTTTTGAAACTTACTAACCACCAAGTTATCCAAAAATCTGGTGGCAAATTTTATCTTTTAATTAAACAACCAATAACATGCGGAAATATAATATGAGTCTGTACCACGACTGAAATAAATCAACTGAATAAATAATAAACTACATGCCGAAAAAACCATCGGTCACCAAAGTAAATAGTCCAATACAAACATCCAACACCTGAATAAATAAATTTGAAAACTGTATTGAAAAGTCCAGGCGACGAGCCCTAAATAAAATTGAAACGGATAGATGATTCCTACTCTAGAAAAGAATGAATGATGCGTCTAATCCAAGCTCCTGCTAGCATCCACATGTGCCGCAGCTCCGCGTCACTAGAATAGAATATTGATCATGGCAACCCTGTGGTTAGACACCTAAAAGGTTTTGAAAAAAAAAATTATAGCAAGGGTTAGAACACAAAACATTTTGAAAATATTTGGCAAGTTAATTAACTGCATAAATTAAATATATATGAATGCGCTCCATATTTAAGTTAGTGTCGCACTCTCTTGAGGACATACTCATCTCTCCCCTAATGTGCACACCTAACAGTTACCTTAACTCCACCTAGTTGTACTACCCCGTCCAACTAGTCCTGGTGTAATCTCCCTTTCCGTACTACTCTAACTCGAGTATAATAATTCATGGATTATAAGTTATCTCACCGGTTAACTTAATTAATTTCTTTTAAATAATATCATATAACCGTGACACAAGTTATATAAAACAAATACATCACACGTGGTATTTTTACCCGCATATAATATTTACTACCATTATATACGTACCTTTACTAAAACATCCACACATAATTAATATGTATATCCATCCCTCCGAGTATACCCTCACCGGATGATTCCCTCTAAAGTGCTATCTCACTAGGTGTGCTCACATAACCTAGTTACCCAAGTTGGAATTGCTAACCAACCTGGCCCAAAAATATAAACGTAGAGGAGGCAGTCATATTCCTTCCTTCAAAGTGAGATAAGCCCCTCACCCATATACCGGACGCTATGACCTCGGTATATTCTCACCCTACTCCTCAAGCTAGAGGATTCACCAACATCGCGCAACCTCCTTTGATAGCACTAGAGTATATAAATTAAATAAATGTCTAGTCACTGATATTTAATAGCACACACAATATGTAAATATATATATATATATATATATATATATATATATATATATATATATATATATATATATACATACTATCACCACACCGTATATATATAATATAAACCCTGGCTTTACCATGTACACAAAAACCCGTAACACTAGCCTGAAATTTTTCGAGTCTGTGTCCCGACTCAACTTAATTAATTTTCTCACTTATTAATTTATCATATCCCCGAGTCTATGGTCTGACTCTAATTCATTTAATTCACATATAAATTAATATAATATTTCCCCCGAGTCTATGGTCCGACTCTAATATAAATACTTTACGCATTAATTTATATAATATTTGCCCGAGTCTATGATTCGACTCTAATTTAATTAATTTACACACTAATTAATTTGTTACCTAGTGTCACTCGACCAACATACCCAGACTCGCTCACTTGGCCCATAACTAAATATTTTTCGAGTCTATATTCTGACTCCAAATTAATTTATTTATCTCCATAATAAATTTAATACCTTGGCGTCGCTCAACCAATATACCTGGACTTGCTCACTCAATCTTTATATAATAAATTTGGAATCTAATTCCCCAAATTTATCCATAAAGTGCCTCACGTAAATCCTCCCTAACTCCAATTACTTTTCCCTATAATTTTTAGGAATGTGTGCTTCATAATTATTTAACATTAAACAATGCATGGAAATTAAATCTTAAATTAATTTCCCTGTATATATAAAACTGGCCGAGCTGCCAAAATTCCGGGACCATCGATCCCTCGATCCCCTGGGTCGATCGATCGTTCGAACAAGTATTCGTCTTCTTCGGCATGCTGTTTCAGCCATTGATGAACCCTAAAGCTTTTTGTTCCTTCCCAAACCCTAACCCAATAACAACAAACATTACCTCCACACAAGAAAAGGGTGTAAACATCCTAGAGACCTTAATTCATCATCAAATTCCATTAATTCCAACGTTTTCCTGATTTGGGTTTTATTCGGGTTTCAAATCTCCATTACGATTTTCATTCGTATTAACAGAAATTAACCATTTATTCTTACTGGTTTTAACATACGGTCCATACCTCTACATTCCAGAATCATAAACATAATAAATTTCACCCTTAATTCCATTAAAGTATATCAATCACTGAAAACCCAATTTTATATGAATACCCACCCAAAACCAATTTTGGTTTACACCTCCCATAATATGAATTGATTATCATCAATTTAAGAATCAAAACAGTTAACCACTTGCCTGGAATCGTTCGTGGAGTCTGATCCGTTGTAGGGAATGGTTAGATGAAGAACCCTCACTTTGTCCCTCGATTTGTCTCCAAAAAGGTTTCCAATTTGCTTCTAGATTTGTTTCCTCTGTGTCTCTCTCAAACCCTAGGTTTAGAATTATTAACTTTCGTTCAATAATTCCCTCAATTAGGTTAAAAACCCTCAATCCCATTTTTTGCCACGATGGCCTAATTAAAATGGCCTGAAACACACCATGTGGGCCCGGCTATGCCCAAAAATGCCCCGAGACCCAATTACTACGATCGGATACTTTTTTCTGACTATCTCGACCCATCCAGACTCAACCACGCACTCAGAATTGTTATCTGAAATACTTTATAACATTCCCCAATTTTGACCTCAAAATGCGACACACATTAATTCGAGAAATTTAACTTAAAGTCACCAATTATAAATAATTATTCCCACTCAAATAAATTCTCCAATTTATAAATTTAAGTTTCTCCAACTTAAATATTTTTATTTCTCCCAAAAATAATTAAATACTAAATCCTCAAAATTATGGGGTGTTAAATACTCCCCCTCCCCTTACAAAGGAATTTCGTCCTCGAAATTAAGATGGGCCTAATTCTCCAAGTCTCGAATATCACTCTTTGATCATGTGCCTGTAAGCTCGCTATATCTATCTCTCCTGCTTCTAACTATAAGTTACACAAATATGCATTTTAATTAACCAGGGTGACCATACACCTTCTACCCGTGTTTAACCGCACAAAAGTTACTCTAATTAACCAGGGTGCCCATACACCCTATTCCCGTGCTTTACCGCACGAAAGTTACCCGACTATGCTAGAGACATAACCCATAATATAACTTTCAACCCGTAGTCATATCACATGTATATATATATATATTTACTGGCCGAGGTACTCAACCCATGGACTAACGACCAAAAATCTCCCCACTTCTCATGTTGCGCTAAGTTTCATGCGTGGGACGTCTCGCAAAGCGAAATCCAAAAAAGGAACCCCCTCGATACACTACTACCTAACATTATCGGTCGTTGAGATTCGTTAGACCCTCAGTCCATAGCACGTTCCCCAAAATACTTATCTTTTAACACAAAAGCATACACGCCTACCCATATGCTACAAAAGACAACATAGAATACTGCACCCTTACTATCACTAGTTCTTGCAAAAAATAAACCCCGAGCTATCTCTCCCTGCTCGAAAAAATATCTAACCACCCTGATTCACTTCAGTAAACACCACTACTTACCAGGATAAAATATGAGAACACAAGACTGTAACACCCCGCCTAATTAAATATCGGGTGGTCAGCACCATACCAAATTAAAACAGAATATACAGTGGGATTATTCTTAGCATCAACGTCGAAAACATTTACAACTCACCCAATACCCAATTAAGCTGGTGTTAAAAACTTTCTAAATTTTAATTTCAACAAATCCATTTTTAGTTTAAGAATAACACAACACATGTTATTCTTCAACACTTATAACTAGACAGATAACACAAAAGAATTTAAATGCAATTGGAATAAACAGTCCCAAATAATATTAATCCATTACAGTAATCCCAATAATAACAAATGTATTAAAATGACACGAACACAATAGTATATGACTCCGATAGAAAGTGATAACTGAAAACCTATGGGCGACATGCCCTACATAAATGAATACCGTGAATAAAATGAAGATAGGCATCTAAGCACTACTCCATAGCTCCATAGCTCGTTAAAATCCTCTAAGATTGGCGTCCCTGCTGCTGGACACCTGATATAGAAGATACAATAGAAAAGGAAATATGCAAGGAAACGGGTCAGAGCCCGATTGTGAAAATGATTTTGAAAACAACAGGTATTTAACAAGTGCAATAAATCATTTATTATGTACATGTTAGTATCTAACTCTCACTTGCTATTCTCACCTCTCAACTAGAGTGCACACTTAACGTTTCCTATTAACCTCCTAGTTAATGGTTCCTCATTACTGATTTCCAAAATGAAATTTCATCCCAGATTATAACCCCGTATGTCCCATACCATACGTTATATAACCATTCTTATATATTTCTCATTTATATGAATCATTTCATTATTAACATGAATAAAGCTCTTCAATAAATAGTCATTAACTTATTTCAATTCTTTTCTCAATTCACCGTTATCTACAATTATCACACAGTAGATATTTTAACCACAATATAACCATTCATTTATGTAATTCATTATATATTTATATATATTTATATAATATGGCACCCCAAGTCACAACTGCGGTGCAATGCATTACTCTCCTATCATGTCCCATCATCGCTGGTCACCGAGTAGGGGACTAAATGTTCGGTAAGGATTCCTCGGACCACAAACATCAATAAATAAATTGGAGGCGAACATAGTTCTCATATCCATGGTCACGTACATACCTACGTACCCCACAGTCAGCGGACTTATCAACTCCCCGATAAGTCTTTCATAGACCTATGTTCTTAAGCGACAAATCAAAGATCCCATGGATTCATCAGGATATGACTGCCCTCACGCGCAAACCTCCCGTCGATAGCAATTAAGCTAGGTATGTCATACATATAATCATCAATCAATCAAATTGGAATTATCATACCTATAATATACTATCAACAAGGTACTCATATTACCCTTAGATGATTCCCATACATAGCATTATATCTCTTTAAATCCCACATATTAAAATATCATAACTTTACTTCTTAATTTAATTAACCCTCGAGCCTCACTCAATTCTCAAGGTTCAAATAGGTTTTTCCTCAACATATATTCAGTAAGAAGTCACTAATACCCTAATGGTCCATATCGTCATCTTTCCCGAAGTACAACGAATTAAACTCTCCCTTTAATTAGGGTTAAAATCGATAGTTTCAAATCTCTTATAAACACATCTCCTTTTACTTAGGATTAAACCCTCTTGTAAACTTAAGGATACCCAGATGTTATATTCAATCACCCCTACTGGTCCTAACTTAAATCCTCATTCATACCAATTAGAATCCAACAAATGAATCTAGTAATCGAAATTCCTTTAATTTAATTATCATTATTCTAATCAATTAAATCCCAATCAAATTAATTCAAATCTTATCGAGGGCTTACTAATCTTCTCTAAGTCCCATAATATCCAATTAACAATCACAAAAAATATACATAAGTTTTGGGATAAATATCAACATTAAAAAGAAACAACTTTAGGAATTCTGGGGAGGTCGATCGATTGAAGGCAGGGGGTCAATCGATCGATCACTCAGGTATCAGCCCAGTTTTTCTGCATTTCTGCAACTACGGGTTTAGCCATTTTTTTTATCATTCAAACCTTCATATTAACATCCCAAATGACTTATAATCCTTACTACATGATATATCAACATATATGAATGATTTCTACTGCTCGAAACATCCTAGAATCATTAAGAGATTGAATTAAAATCATCTTTATATCCACTTTTTCCGAAAA
This sequence comes from Sambucus nigra, assembly GCA_949130495.1. Lineage (NCBI taxonomy): Eukaryota > Viridiplantae > Streptophyta > Magnoliopsida > Dipsacales > Adoxaceae > Sambucus > Sambucus nigra. The sequence goes on from OX422214.1 coordinate 528,715,732, forward strand.
TTATCAACATATTATCTTCAAGAACACATCAATGGTTTTCAGAATTTCTTCAACAGATACATGATTATTTCGTGGATTACTAACTACCTATAACATGAGTTTGATTCCTATAGATTTTCAGTTTCCAAGAATCCATTTAACAACTCCATTATTTCTTCCAAACATGAAAAATCATCTATTTTAATAACTATTCTAACATGGACAATATACAAACTTAGATTGCCATTACCAAAAACTTACCTCTAATGAAGTTCTGATACTTTGGTGTAGTATATCTCAGGTGGTTCTCCCTTCTCCGGTCAACGTTCGGTGGTGATTGGGGGTGGTGACCCTTAGTTCTTAGTTCTTCTCCTTCCCAAGTAAACTCTTCTCTTCCCAAGCAACCTTTCACTCTCTCTAGAAATATGACTTCTCTATTTTGTGTAGATGAGATGAATAACCCACGTACAATTAATCTTCAAATACTTATAATAGGAAAAAATCCAAAATCACTATTTAACCCCCTATAAAAATGACCAAAATACCCTTTTGGGTTGTCTTTTCATTTCCAAATGACTCGAGACCCAAAACTAACATCCAAATAGACTTTTCTAACTATTTCAAACCTTCTGGACGCAACGACGTAGTCAAAATGACTATAAGATTTATAGAAAATAAATTTCCTTTTTTATTTAAAAATTAGTCCCGACACGTCCCATACCGCGTCCGATTAAAAATCCAAATTACCGAATTTATATCTCACAACAATTATCAATAATAATCACATTCTTATATTACCTATATATCTTTAAGTAATATTCAGAATCACACATTTTAATATCCACCATTCGGATAAAACCCAAATGAATAAATTAATTAATTATAAAATCTAATTAATCTATTAATTTAAAATATAATCCATTTTAAAAAATCATTAAAATCACGGGGTATTACATACTCTCCCCCTTATAACAAAATTTCATCCCGAAATTCAGGAATATAAATCATACCGGTAACATCAACTCCGAGTATAAATCTCACATCGCAAGAAATCTAAGACGTACCGCTCATACAGTACATTATCAAAAATCCCTATTGACCTCACAATATAGTTTCAAGTGAATCGAATTTAATCTTTACTCAATCTTCCCTATACCATCGACGTAACCAAGTTCGGAAAAATGATCCTTATACTTTCACAATTTTGAAAACTATTACCATTCAACCACCCAGGGCGCCCATACACCCTATCGTACCACTTTCATTATAAGATTTATCGCAAAGGTTATAAACTCATCTCCCAAAGACCTAACTTATTTCGACTTCCAACGGTTATTAATTTCATGCGTAAGGTGTCTCGCAAGAGAAATCCAAACAAGGAACCCCCCGATACACTACTACCTAAAGTAGTCGGTCATCGAAACTCCTCAGGTCCTTAGTCAATAGTATATAAAAATCAAGTTTATCGATTTAAAAAAAAATATCAGGTTTATCGATTTAAAAAAAAATTAGTTTTATCGATTTCAAATTGAGTCCACTAATCTACTCTCTTATAGAAGATAAGATGATGGAAAGTAGTAGTACATATGCTCTCATATACCACAAGTCAATGCACGCGGATAGTCACATCATGCTCCGACATCCCCAAAGTAAGTAATCCCATGATAAAATCAAACCCACTTGATGACATGAAAAATATAGGTGTCCCCAACCCCTCGGTGAGTCTACATAAATAATAATGCTATAGGCTAAGTTTAGCAACCCTTGCCCACACAATATTAATTTCTACAAAAATCAATATACGCCTCATAAGTCCTTAGATATAAAACATACCCTTATTCGCGGGTGGTGGTTGTTGATTCGCTGCCTGATGGACGTTATATACACGCCCGTACTGACCCTGTTGTGCGGTTCCTGCTGGAATGGGAGGTAGAGCTAGCACCGAAGTTGGAGCTGGAAGAGCAGCTGGTGGAAACACTGGTAGCTGTGGCTCCTATCGAGCATCTTTTTGCTGAGGGAATTTATCTTTATCAGGACAATCTTATCGTTTATGGCCATACTTGCCGCACACGAAACATTTTCTCGCAAACTTTCCACCACTTTGCCCCTGTTGACCCCGACCCTACTGGCCATTACCTCCTTTACCTTGGCCCTGATGAGCTTATCTCTGGCCCAGATGGCCCTGATGTCCTTGCCCATTGCCTCTATCGTCAAATCGAGAATCTCCAGATTGCAAACGCTTAGCATAATCCCCTGTGTGGGAACCCTGCTCACATTGACGTTGATGACTCTGCCCTGGCTGAGTCCCACTAGAACTGTCCCCAGTAGTCTTACCTTGCAGGCTTGACCCAAACCCCCGCTTAACACCCTGAACATGAAAGCGGTTATCCTGGCAGTGAAGCATTGCAGCATTAAGTACATCTATATACGTACGTAGTGAAAGATTCCCCAATGAATGCTGGCGAATCTTATAGTTCAACCCATCAGTGAACATTAGAATTCTCCTCTCCTCAGTGGGTACCTCTGCTGGTAACAAATTAGTTAATCTCATAAATTCTTCCTCGTATTCTGCCACCGTCTTCTCTCCCTGCTTTAAATCAAGTAGTTTTCGCATCATCTCTGTCTGGATGGCAAGAGGAAAGTACTTCCCATCAAACCGTATCCAAAAGTTTTGGATATTCATTATGTCTCTCTCCTCCATAGTGGCCGTAGCTTCTCACCATTGCAAAGCTACCCCTACTAGCTTGAATGTGGCTAGTATTTAATATTTAACCTCAGTGAATTCGAGCATTCTCAAGTGCCGTTGGATATCTTTCAGCGGTCACAACATCTGATCCTCCCTAAAACTCAGGTGGGTGCGCCTTCTGAAAGGCATCCCTTGCTCGTTCCCATGCAGTAGGAAACACTTGCCCTTGCGCGGGTAGCACAACTGGTGCTTGTGCTGGAGCCTGCTGACCAGCAGCTAGAGCTGCATCGACTGCCTGTGCGATAATTGTAGCAACTTCGGCCGCAATCATCGTACCCTGAGTTGGGGCGGGCTGAGGTGCACGTCGAGGAGGCATCTGAAACGAGAGAACACTATCAGTATTTGATATGACAAAATAGCTGAAGCACGAAGGCGTAATAAGAAAGAAATAATCCTACTCATAGGGCTCTACATCAAAGAACGCTAAGCTGAAAACACAATAAGCCGTACAGACCCTAAAGGACATTAGAGCCTGATGCTCTGATACCACCTGTAACACCCCGCCTAATTAAATACCGGGTGGCCAGCCCCATACCAAATTAAAACAGAATATACAGTGGGCTCATTCTTAGCATCACTGTCGAAAACATTTACAACTCACCCAATACCCAATTAAGCTGGTGTTAAAAACTTTCCAAATTTTAATTTCAACAAATCATTTTTTAGTTTAACAATAACACAACACAATTTATTCTTCAACACTTATAACTGATCAGATAACACATAAGAATTTAAATGCAATTGAAATAAACATTCCCAAATAATATTAATCCATTCGAGTAATCCCAACAATAACAAATGTATTAAAATGACACGAACATAATAGTGTATGACTCCGGTAGAAAGTGATAACTGAAATCCTTTGGGCGACATGACCTACATTAAATAATACTGTGAATAAAATGAAGATAGGTGTCTAAGAAATACTCCATAGCACCATAGCTCGTCATAATCCTCTAAGGTTGGCGTCCCTCCTGCTGTACACCTGATATAGAAGATACAATAGTATAGGAAATATGTAAGGAAATGGGTCAGAGCCCGATTGTGAAAATGATTTTGAAAACAACAAGAATTTAACAAGTGAAATAAAGAATTTATTATGTACATGTTAGTATCCAACTCTCACTTGCTATTCTCACCTCTCAACTAGAGTGCACACTTAACGTTTCCTATTAACCTCCTAGTTAATAGTTCCTCATTACTGATTTTCATAATGAAATTTCATCCCAGATTATAACCCCGTATGTCCCATACCATACGTTATATAGACATTCTTATATATTTCTCATTTATATGAATCATTTCATCATTAACATGAATAAAGCTCTTCAATAAATAGTCAATAACTTATTTCAATTCTTTTCTCAATTCACCGTTATCTACAATTATCGCACAGTAGATATTTTAACCACAATATAACCATTCATTTATATAATTCATTATATATATATATATATATATATATATATATATATATATATATATATATATATATATAATACGGCACCCCGAGTCACAACTGCGGTGCAATGCATTACTCTCCTATCATGTCCCATCATAGCTGGTCACCGAGTAGGGGACTAAATATTCGGTAAGGATTCCTCGGACCACAAACATCAATAAATAAATTGGAGGCGAACATAGTTCTCATATCCATGGGTCACGCACATACCTACGTACCCACAGTCAGCAGACTTATCAACTCCCCGATAAGTCTTTCATAGACCTATGTTCTTGAGCGACAAATCAAAGATCCCATGGATTCATCAGGATATGACGCCCTCACGCGCAAACCTCCCGTCGATAGCAAGTAAGCTAGGTATGTCATACACATAATCATCAATCATTCAAATTGGAATTATCATACCTATAATATACTATCAACAAGGTACTCATATTACCCTTAGATGATTCCCATACGTAGCATTATATCTCTTTAAATCCCACATATTAAAATATCACAACTTTACTTCTTAATTTAATTAACCCCCGAGCCTCACTCAATTCTCAAGGTTCAAATAGGTTTTTCCTCAACATATATTCAGTAAGAAGTCACTAATACCCTACTGGTCCATATCGTCATCTTTCCCGAAGTACTACGAATTAAACTCTCCCTTTAATTAGGGTTAAAATCGATAGTTTCAAATCTCTTATAAACACATCTCCTTTTACTTAGGATTAAACCCTCTTGTAAACTTAAGGATACCCAGATGTTATATTCAATCACCCCTACTAGTCCTAATTTAAATCCTCATTCATACCAATTAGAATCCAACAAATTAATCTAGTAATCGAAATTCCGTTAATCTAATTATCATTATTCTAATCAATTAAATCCCAATGAAATTAATTCAAATATTATCTAGGGCTTACTGATCTTCTCTAAGTCCCATAATATCCAATTAACAATCACCAAAGATATACATAAGGTTTGGGATAAGAATCAACATTAAAAAGGAACAACTTTAGGAATTCTGGGGAGGTCGATCGATCGAAGGCAGGGGGTCGATCGATCGATCACTCAGGTAACAACCCAGTTTTTCTGCATTTATGCAACTAAGGGTTTAGCCATTTTTTTATCAATCAAACCTTCATATTAACATCCTAAATGACTTCTAATCCTTACTACATGATATATCAACATATATGAATGATTTCTACTGCGCTAAACATCCTAGAATCATTAGGAGATTGAATTAAAATCATCTTTATATCCACTTTTTCCAGAAAATTATCAACATATTATCTTCAAGAACACATCAATGGTTTTCAGAATTTCTTCAACAGATACATGATTATTTCGTGGATTACTAACTACCTACAACATGAGTTTGATTTCTATATATTTTTAGTTTCCAGAAATCCATTTAACAACTTCATTATTTCTTCCAAACATGAAAAATCATCTCTTTTAATAACTATTCTAACCTGGACAATATACAAACATAGATTGCAATTATCAAACACTTACCTCTAATGAAGGTCTGAAACTTTGGTGTAGTATATCTCAGGTGGTTCTCCCTTCTCCGGTCAACCTTCGGTGGTGGTTGGTGGTGGTGACCCTTGGTTCTTAGTTCTTCTCCTTCCCAAGTAAACTCTTCTCTTCCCAAGCAACCTTTCACTCTCTCTAGGAAGATGACTTCTCTATTTTGTGTAGATGAGATGAATAATCCACGTAAACTTAATCTTCAAATACTTATAATAGGACAAAATCCGAAATCATTTTTCATCCCCCTATAAAAATGACCAAAATGCCCTTTTGGGTTGTCTTTTTATTTCCAAATGACCCGAGACCCAAAACTAACATCCAAATAGACTTTTCTGACTATTTCAAACCTTCCGGACGCAACGACACGGTCAAAATGACTATAAGGTTGATAGAAAATAAATTTCCTTTTTAATTTAATAAATTAGTCCCGACACGTCCCATACCGCATCCGACTAAAAATCCAAATTATCGAATTTATATCTCACAGCAATTATCAATAATCATCACATTCATATATTACCCATATATCTTTAAGTAATATTCAGAATCATACATTTTAATATCCACCATTCGGATAAAACCAAAATGAATTAATTAATTATAAAATTCAATTAATCCATTAATTTAAAATATAATCCATTTTAAAAAATCATTAAAATCACGGGGTATTACAAAGACCTCATTATGTATCTATCGCACCACGCAATACAACATATATACACACATATATATAGGCTAGACTCCGTCTCAGGTGATACCTAGTAAAATTCATACCCTGGTGTCGTGAACACCAAAACTTACCCCCTACTATCCACAATAGTTCAAATCCATCGCTATCCAGTCGATATTTGGGAAAATCATCAACCCTACTCCCATAATTCTCGAAAGTAGTAACCCCTCGCATAATTCAAACCTTCTCTTGGTTTACACCTCCAATATCCCGTGGATAACACCAAATAACTCCGCTACCCCATGGAAATTTTATCTACATACTATGGCTAATATAGCTAGTGCACCCACTAAATCCGACTCACTCGCGAATTTTAGTGAAAAATAATTTTATATTGTGACACCCTCACTGTCGCCCAAAACATACCCCATGCCCATAGGATAAAAAGATAATTACCTCCATACTCTAGCTGCAATGGCTGATCCTTGAGTTCCTGCGAAACTTCCCCCTGCCCGAACTCACCCATGACTTGTTATAGTGGTTGTACATCCAAGACCTCGTCTGTAGTTAACCCATGCCTCGCTTAGGACCATATTTATTCATGTTTCCCTCTTCCCCACAAATGAAACACCTCCTAATAAATTCACCCTGCCACTGATCCCTTCCTTCCTGGCCTTATCGGAATTCGTGGCCATCCTGTCGATAGCCTCCAGCTCAAAATTATTTGGCATGATTACCCTACCAAAAATCCAGCCCCTAATCTCTCCCTATCTGTTGCTGGGATACCCCACTAGTACAGTTCCCTCCTTCTTTATCCAACTGGCTAGTTTACACTCCCCTCCTGCTTCTTTTCACATGGAAGCGATATTACTGGCAGTGCAGGAGTGATACATTAATGACATTTGTATAAGCTACTAATGCGGGATTGCCAATCAAATGTTGTCTGATCCTCCAGACTAGCCCATCCATGAACCTTGATTTTTTTCTTTCTTTCTTCATCGCTTACCTCATCCAGTACAAAATTTGCTAAACGAGTGAATTCTTCCTCGTAATCGGCCATTGAACGGTCCCCCTGAGTCACCTCTCTGAATTTTCTCCCCATTTTGGTCTCCAATGCTAGCAAAAAATACTTGCGGTCGAACCACACCCAAAACTCTGCAATACCTAATGTATCCCTTTCCTCAAGTGTGATAATCGACTCCCACCACTGTAGTGCTACTCCCACTAACCTAAAAGTGGCTAGCATTTGCTTCTGCACCTCATTGAAATCTACCATGCGTAGGTGACACTAGATATCTCTCTTCCACTGACATGCTAGCACCAGATCTGAACCCCCTCGAAACTTTGGTGGATGCCCTTTTTCAAAAACCTCTCATACTTGCTACCACCCCGACGGCCCCGAGTGGGCCTGAACATCTGGTACTAATAATGCTTGTGGCTGATCTCGTAGAAAGTACCTTGCCATTACGATCATTGTTTCTTCAACTACCTGCGCCACTAATTCAGTTACACGTGCTGCTAAAATCATCTCTGGCAGTTATTTTGGTAACTCTGGCTCCGGATGAGCCTCTCTAGTCTCATCCCCCCTGTTGCCCTAGCTGCTCTACCTCTCCAGGGCGGCATCTGAAATGAGAATCAAATCGTATGAGTTCACCCTAAAATATAAAGTAATTGCCAGAAGAACGTAAATGGGCATATGTATGAGAATGCAACAATCATATGATAGGGTTCTACATCAAAGAATGCTAAGCTGAAATGTGAAAATCCGCACAGATCCTAAGGACATTAGAACCTGATGCTCTGATACCATCTGCGATAACCCGCCTAATAAAATACCGGGTGATCAGTCCTATACCAAATTAAAACAGGAATCCCATTTGGTTCATCCTTAGCATCACTGTCGAAAACCTTTTTAAAAACTACTAACCACCAAGTATTCCAAAAGGCTGGTGGAAAATTTTATCTTTTAATTAAACAACCAATAACATGCAGAAATATAATATGAGTATTACACCATGACTGAAATAAATCAACTGAATAAATAATAAACTATATGCTGAAAAACCACCGGTCACCAAAGTAAATTGTCCAATACAAACATCCAACACCTGAATAAATAAATCTGAAATCTGTACTGAAAAGTCTGGGGGATAAGCCCTAAATAAAATTGAAACGGATAGATGATTCCTACTCTAGGAAAGAATGAATGATGCATATAATCCAAGCTCCTGCTAGCATCCACATGTGCCACAGCTCCTCGTCCCTAGAAGAGAATATCGATCCCGGCGTCCCTGTGGCTGGACACCTAAAAGGTTTTGAAAAAAAAAATTATAGCAACGGTTAGAACCCAAAACATTTTGAAAATATTTAGCAAGTGAATTAACTGCAGCAATTAAAAATATATGAATGGGCTCCATATTTAAGTTAGTGTCGCCCTCTCTTTAGGACATACTCACCCCTCCCCTAATGTGCACACCTAACGTTTACCTTAACCGCACCTAGTTGTACTACCCCGTCCAACTAGTCCTGGTGTAATCTCCCCTTTCCATACAACTCTAACTCAAGTATAATAATTCTTGAATGATAAGTTATCTCACCAATTAACTTAATTAATTTATTTTAAATAATATCATATAAGCGTGACACAAGTTATATAAAACAAATACATCACACACGGTATTTTTACCCGCACATAATATTTACTACCATTATATAGTACCTTAACTAAAACATCCACACATAATTCATATGTATATTCATCCCTCCGAGTATACCCTCACCGGATGATTCCCTCTAAAATGCTATCTCACTAGGTGTGCTCACATAACCTAGTTGCCTGAATCGCTCACCAACCTGGCCCAAAATATAAACGTAGTGGAGGCGATCATATTCCTTCCCTCAAAGTGTCCCCTCACCCATATACCGGACGCTATGACTTGGGGATATACTCACCCTACTCCTTAAGCTAGGGTATCCACCCACATCATCCAACCTCAATTGATAGCACTAGAGTATATAAATTAAATAAATATCTAGTCACTGATATTTAATAGCACACACAATATGTAAACATATATATATACATACTATCACCACACCGTATAGTATTTTCCCCAAGTCTATGGTTCAACTCTAATATAAATACTTTACGCATTAATTTATATAATACTTGACCGAGTCTATGATTCGACTCTAATTTAATTAATTTACACATTAATTAATTTATTACCTTGTGTCACTCAACTAACATATCCGGACTCGCTCACTTAGCCCATAACTTAATATTTCCCGAGTCTATATTCCAACTCCAAATTAATTTGTTTATCTCCATAATTAATTTCATACCTTGGCGTCGCTCAACCAATATACTTGGACTTGCTCACTCAATCCGTATATAATAAATTTGGAATCTAATTCCCCAAATTTATCCATAAAGTGCCTCACGTAAATCCTCCCTAACTCCAATTAATTTTCCCTATAATTGTTAGGAATATGTGCTTCATAATTATTTAACATTAAACAATGCATGGAAATTAAATCTTAAATTAATTTTCCTTTATATATAAAACTGGCCGAACAGCCAAAATTCTGGGACCATCGATCGATCGATCCCCTGGGTCGATCAATCGATCGAACATGTATTCGTTTTCCCCGGCTTGCTGTTTCAGCCATTGATGAACCCTCAAGCTTTTTGTTCCTTCCCAAAACCTTACCCAATCACAACCAATATTACCTCCCCATAAGAAAAGGGTCTAAACATCCAAGAGATCTTAATTTATCATCAAATTCCATTAATACCAACGTTTTCCCGATTTGGGCTTTATCCGGGTTTCAAATCTCCAATACAATTTTCATTCCTATTAACAGAAATCAACCATTGATTCTTACTGGTTTTAACATACGATCCATACCTCTACATTTTAGAATCATAAACATAATAAATGTCACCCTTAATTCCATTAAAGTATATCAATTACCGAAAACCCAATTTCACATGATTACCCACCCAAAATGAATTTTGGTTTACACCTCCCATAATATGAATTGATTATCATCAATTTAAGAATCATAATAGTTAACCACCTGCCTAGAATCATTCGTAGAGTCTGATCCGTTGTAAGTAATGGTTTGATGACGAACCCTTATTATGTCCCTCGATTTATCTCCAAAAAGGTTCCTAATTTCCTTCTAGATTTGTTTCCTCTGTGTCTCTCCCAAACCCTAGGTTTAAAATTGTTAACTGTCGTTCAATAAGTCTCTCACTTAGGTTAAAAACCCTTAACCCCATTTCTGGCACATGGGGTTAATTAAAATGGCCTGAATCACCCCGTGTGGGCCCGGCTATGCCCAAAAATCCCTTGAGACTAGATTACTACCCTCGAGTACTCTTTTCTAACTATCTCGACTCATCCGGACTCAACCGCACACTCATAATTGTCATCTGAAATGCTTTATAACATTCTCCAATTTTGACCTCAAAATGCGACACACATTAATTCGAGCAATTTAACTTAAAGTCGCCAATTATAAATAATTCTCCCCACTCAAATAAATTCTCCAATTTATAAATTTGAGTTTCTCCAACTTAAATATTTTTATTTCTCCCAAAAATAATTAAACACTAAATCCTCAAAATTACAGGGTGTTACATACCACTGGTAAGGTTGATGTGCGCACTCTTTCTCGATTTCTTGAGATCCAGGTGCCTCTAGTGTACCTTGTAACCATCGTAACCTCTTTTTCTATCTTAGTATAGAAGATAGGGTCTACCAGATGAGCTTTCTCTTTTGTGAATGATTTTTTGAATGCTCGAATCACCATCTCATTTCCATTTAAATTTACTTTGGCACATTGGTGATAGGTGGAAGGCACCAACCCATGGTTGTGCATCCACTCTCTTCCCACTAACATTTGATACGATGGATCAAATTCCATAACATGGAATGCTATGTGAGAAGTAATATTCCCCATCGTAATGACCACGTTAACATACCCCACATATTTGGATGACTAATTGTCATACCCTGAGATTGATAAAGAATGTTGTACTAGCCTTGTCTCAGATAGGCCAGTAGCATAAAAGGACCCAATGGGCATGATATTAATGGATGACCCACCACCCAAGAAAAGACAAGTAAAAACACAATCATTCATAGTGGCTATAACATAAAGAGGTCGGTTGTGAGGGTACCTCATCAATCTGTCAGCCTCCGAAAACATAACCTCAGAAAGGTACCTCCTTACAAACTTGAACATGGTCCCCTTCCATTTCAAGTGTGGATCCATATTCTTCTTAGAAATCTCTAAGATAAATCGTGTGATTTCCAATTGTGAGTGCTCGGGAGCCTAACTTGGTAAAAGAATGAACTAAACTTCTGTGAGTGCACTACTACTACACATTAAATCCAAGGGTCAGTTGGATACTCCTCAAGTTCATACACTTCTTACATGTGACTATAGGCAGCCTCATTAAACTCTATCATAACATTCACTATCTCTAGATAACAAGACCCATCTATCTACTCAACCTCTCAATGGGGTTTTCTTCATCTTCGAGTTCGTCTTCTTTGTTTGTCTTATCTTCTAACTGTAACTAAGCTAGTTTAAAGGTACATTCCTCCAGAGATTCTTCAAAGGTTTCCTCGAGGAGCCACTGTTCTATCAGTATTTGATTGGATTCTACATCATAGGCACTAGTCATGTGTGCTACGTGAGCTGGTAGAAGGTTATCATTCACATTCGCTGGGGGAAGTTCAATATCCCCATTCTTCACGTGATGGTCGATCAACCTTCTTAGCGAAAAACATACCCTACTTGCGTGGTTCACTTTGTTATGAATCTCAGAAAAGTTTGGCTTTTATTTAACTTCTCGAGATGCTTGTGATGTATTACCGTTGACTGGTCTGCAAACTTTATCGCTAACCATGAGATCATAAAGGTTTAATGCCTGCTCCACTATTCATGGAATCTCGGGATGGTCCTCCTCGCCTTCAAACCTCTTTTTTTTTTCCCAATTTCTTCTTCCTCGGCCACCACTCCCTTCCCATTTTCCTCCATCAACCACTTAGTTTACAGTCGGGGATACTCCCCTCCCTGAGCTAGGTGATGGCCTTAATAACAAGATTTCCAAGGAAGGGGTGGGTTTTACCACTAGAGTAATATTCCTTGCTTCTTTTAAAAATGCTACAAATGTTCCTTCTCGTGTCTCATTGATCAAGTGGCAGATATACTCAAGCAACATCCCCTTTGCACAAACTTGCAAAAGCTTATCCTCTTGTATTTCTTCTATCACATCTAGAGATCATTCGCAAAGCCTTCTAAAGTAGTCAATGACATCCTCTTCAGGCCTTTGCTTCTCGCATGACAATTTTGTGAGTGTAAACTCATCTTCCACCAAAAAGAACTTTTACATAAACATTACATGTAGTTCCTACCAGTAGGCTACGCTTCCTGATGCCAAGTGAGAGTACCAAGTATAAGCATTTTATGTCGGGGATTTTGAGAACTCCCTCAGTCTTAACTTTTTGTCATTACAGTAATCCCCTAGGCTCTAGACAAACCTCTTCACATTTTTCTTAGGATTTACACCTTTTATATCTCTCAAAGATGGGTGGAATATACCCTACTGTGTAGGCATCATTATTGTATACCTACGAGTACGGAGTACAAAAATATCATAAATTAAGGAACTATATCCTCCAACCTTGGACACCTCTATGAACTTCAAGAGAACCTTCTTCATTTCCTCCATGTAAGAGGGTGGAGAGCTTGCTGGTGGTGGCACCACAGCGGCATGAGTTATTAGCACAATCGGTGCACCCCCTTCAATGTTAGCAGTCGTTGTTGATGTTGCACCTATCGATCCTACAACTGGTACGGTTATTCCTTTAGCCAAGATTGGGGTAACCATTGGTGGATTAGTGGGGGAAACATTATTGATAGTGAGCATCGAAACTCCTCCTTTAACAGAGGTAGCTCGATCCTCTGGTGACTCCCAACATCGTCTGAGCCCGGGAGTTTTGATGAACTCCGCAAACAGGCCCATGAGTCCAATCATCTGTATTATGCCTATTATCACCTTCACACAGACCATCTTCATCATGCTTGTAGCAGCTGAGCTAGGCTCTACTCGCGCCACTCTCATTTTTTCAAGTAATATAGTGAAATCTACCTCCTCTTCATGCTGTATGGCATTAAAATCAATAGTCTTGGCAATGTTATCCTTTGGCATCTTTTCAAAAGTGAATACCTCCCCATCAGAGTCGCCAAATGTATGATACGAGTTCTTGGAATTCGATTAGTATCAAGAGAGGCATAACCCCTTATCAAGACCGTGATTAATGACCAAGACTATGTTTAATAATGACAATAAATGAGATTAAGAAATAATAATATTCAACACTCATGTTGTTATTAAATGAGATCTTTTTACACCATAAATGCACTGTGAACACAATAAATAAGTGGAACCAGCACATAACATGGTCAGAGGAAGAAAGAGCAAGCACTCTTGTCACAATAAAGGTAATGCATGAACTTCAGTCTCAGTTAATACTTATTAATGGTGGTATTAATGGAAGCAAAGGGAATATTCAAACAATTAATTTTCTCACGGAAGCTCTCGTGTATGGGAAAAATCCAGCGGTAATTCTAGATTCGAATTGTCGTCCTTATGAACTATTTTTTTTTATCTATTTATACTAAGGAATTGTTATTCGAGTAATCTTGTCGATGTGAAATGTGATTTTGACCGGTATTAAGTGACAGGATACTATGGCATTAATGTTGAAGATGTTGCATTAAATGCCTAAGATATTGTATTTTGGCGAGAAACAACCCCACCAATGAAAAGCGTGGTCGCATTAATGAGGGCGTGACATGGAATCCCATAATTCTACCCTATAATGGCTATAAAGTCTGAATTTATATAATAGGCCTGCTAATCCTAAGGATAAAACCCACTTGAGTGTTGTTACTTCGAGTTCCCAAATATCAGGCTTTATGACGTTACAAAGTAAGTGAATAGTGATATACACAGGGTGTGTTGTTATATCAATCAAACAGAGAGTTTTACCGTGTCAAATTTACTTGGCTAGAAGTAGCTCGAGAACCTAGTTATACTATTTATTGGCTAGGAATTATCTCCAGATGATTATCTGGACCCCTTGAGGAGGTTACTTATCGACTAGGGTGGTTCGGGTGACTGATTGTGCTAAATGAACTTTGGCCCAAGTGGTTCCAAGAGGGTTGGCTATTTCTTTCCCAATGTTTCCTTGCTCTCAATCTTCCAAACCAAATCCCTACGAGGTTCCCAGGAGGAAGTAATTCGATAGAGCATGTAAGTTGTCCTACGCCCTTCCAAGTATGGTCCCTTGAGGGTACCGAACGTCCGTGCCAATATTATAAAGTTAAATTTTACAAGTGTAAAAAAATAAATGAGTACATCAAACTTCTTATAACAAATATTATATTTCAAATATCCTTGATATCTGTGGGAGGTCCCTCAAGCCGTCTCTGTAGGAGATCCCTCGAGTGGTCTCTGACTTCATTTTTCTGTTCCTCGTTCACTAAGTACAAAGTCATCTCAACTAATCATCCTTGGGTGAGGACTCCACTCTACATAGTCGACTAATGGGAGATAATCAAATGACCATGATAATATCACGGGATAAGATTTACTGGAATATATGATGAAGGGTGTCACACTCTTATTCGTCCGCATCATACTCCCATATTAGGTTTAAAAAAATCCATGAATCCTTCATTCTTGATTTGAGTGAGCAGTGACTAGTAGTGTGAAAGGATGGAGTATTAACCATTAATAGTTGGTCGGATTCATGAATGCTTTGGTCGCCAGCCTTTTAGGTTGCTTTTGTCATGTTGAAGTGTTTGGTCAGTAGATGATCTCTCAGATTTTTCAAATTTGGTTTTGTTCCTTTAGGTAGAGGAATTTTTTAAATAATGGAAAAAATAAAGAAACACCTAGGGGTCACCCATCCTAGTACTACAATCGCCCATGCACGGTTAAATGTGGAGTTCTTTATTCCCAAGACAATGCCAATCGGCTAGTGTCTTAAATTTGTGTAATGATAATTATGTGTCTTAGATGTGTGATACCAATAAAAATCTACCACAAATACATAAGAAAATATTATGAACTGGAGATAGATGATATATAAAGAAAGGGACAAAATATTTTATGTGGTTCAGCCCAATGAGGTGCCTATATCCACGTACAAAGTCACTAGGTAATAAGGTGGAGTACAAGCTTTGAAGAATATCTATAAGGTTGAGTGTGTGCCATTTTTCACATGTCTCCCAGTTGAGGGATATAGTGGGCTATTTATAGTAGGGGAATAAGAAGAGGTGGAGTGATTTTATATGTCAGAAATTTACACCTTTTTACATTATTAATGACAACTAACCATGAGCCACCATGGCTTCATGTGCATGTACATTGGCGACTGTAAATATTCCGTTGATGGTTGGTCATCCTAAAGGTGGTCGTTTATACAGCCGACCAATGGGAGATAATCATTCGACCACGATAATATAATGGGGTAGGACCCACTGGAATATATGATGATGACATGTGCCACATTGTTCTTAGTCCACATTATACTCTTATTCTAGGTTACAACAAAAGACCCCAGTACTTCATTCTTGATTGGAGTGACTAGTGACTGTAGAGTGAAAGGATGGATTATTAACCATTAGGTGTTGGTCGAATTCACGAAGGCTTTAGTCGCTAGCCTCCTAGGGTGGTTTTGTCCTATTGAGGTGTTTGGCCAGTTGTAGATCTCTAAGAGTTCACAAATTAAGGCTTCGTTCCTTGAGACAAACGCAATTTTGTAAATTATGGAAAAAAATAGCGAAGCGTCCAAGGGTACGCTAATAATTTTTTTCATTAGGAACTGAAACATCGTCAAAAATCGAAGTAGTATGTTCATTTACTCGAAGCAATAGTTGTGTTTAATTATATCCATTTTTTGTTAAGATCTTTTCGCCATTTGTGAGAGTTGTAATTACTTAGTGTCTTTTTCACCGTAAGAATCTCTCCTTCTTTTCATTTCTTTCTTCTTTGCTGAAAATTTGGTGCACACTATAGATGAGAGTTCATTGGAGCACTTTAGGACCACCCATAAAATCCCTCCATATGTAAAGACAGAGTTGTTAACTAGTCCTTGTGACCTTTGTGCACTAGAAGAGGGCCATTGGATTCCCATGATGTGTTTTGTTGAGTTTGGGGTCACTTTCCCCCCACCCATTTATTTTTGGAATATTGTCAAAATTTTGATGTAGTCCCTACTCAAGCGGCCCCAAATACTTGAACATTCATTAATGGGGTATACCGTATAAATGAGCAGTATAGGGCAAATATAGGAATAAAAGAATTGATGTATTGTTATAGCCAGGGTACCACAAATAAAAATATTTATTATTTGAAGATGATGTATTCAAATAAAGATCTTATCATGAACTTGCCTGATTCCAATAATGATTATTTGGATCACGGATTGATAGTGAAGGATTGGCAGTATACCCTTCTTCATTAGGAAGGTCAAGGCATAGGTAGACACTTACACACACAAATTGTATATCTCCCTTCTTGACATGTCTCGGATGTTATAACTAATTGTACATTTCTATCTTTCGGTTTTGTAGAGAAAAGGAACAGAGACATTCTTCGTGTTTCTGAAGTCAACTTCATTGATTTAAATATGATTTGATCCATATAGTAGAAGATTGTTGTCAATTATCCTCGCTCGGTCTCTATTCTTCTTGGCTATCACAACTCCCTAACTTATTTTGTTGCTCGCCCAACTGAAGACATACAAATAGCCCCCCATCAGCCTAAAAGACCCATCTTCTTCATCTTTAGGTGCTGAGTCTGAGTCCTCTCCACAAGCAGAAGGAAATTTCATGGTGGAGAGTACTTCATCGTCATTTGAACCTTTGGGCAAATCTATTGAGTCAACTAACATTACTTCTATATAAATAGTGAAGATAAAGATCCCAAACATCTTGGTTGGCTCTAAGTCTTTGTAATATCTCGCTCTGATAAATTCATTAAATTATATATGTGCAGGAATTAATTATAAATATTAAAGAATTATGGATGAAATTAGAGAAAATAAAAAGAAGCGGAAAAAGGGTCATTTAAACTACAAGGGTCTGTGGTTTCAACGACATGGTGAGGCCATGGGAAGGGTCGCGAGATGCAGAGCATCTAACGATGTGCTACTAGTTTACCATAGTAGGTCGTACAAAGGGTTGCGCGATCCATAGTTCAAATGACATTAGATGTCATTCTAAGGACATAGTAGGAGTCTTTTGAACGACATAAGGGAAGTCGTTCGAATGATGTTGGTCAAGTTTTGATCTCAGATGCCCTTGTGTGTTGTCACAATTTGGAGCGTTGGACCTTTGAGTTGTCGAGCTCACATTAGCCCAAAAGGGGAAAAACGGGTATTTAGAGTCTTAGGGAGGTTTTATAAGGGTTTGTTTGGTGTAATTGGGGTTTATTGTGTTGGGAAAAAATGTGTGAGAGAGAGAGAGAGATGGTGTGAGAGGGAGGTGGGTGGTCTTACACCTCCATCCACCATCAAACCACCACTCCACCACTATTTTAGATGATATGCCACCATGTCCAGGCCTAAAATTCCCATTTCCACCATTGATAATGGAGAGCTACGAATTTTAGAGGAGTACTTTGGGGTTTTCTTGGATAAGATGAAGTGTGTTTTGAAGGGGTTCATGCTTGGGAACTTGGAAGAAGAAAAATTTGGAGCTTTTAGAGGATGCATTTGGTTAGACCTTGAGGCCATCTTTGGAGGTGGGGGTTGCTCCTCCTACACCAACACTTTCACCACCATTTGAGTCAGTAGAGGTGGGAAAAACCTTACTCTTAGTGTAATTGTTTCTTTTTGCACATTATAGCCTTGTATTTTAGCTATTTGAGTAGGGTGTATTAGTTAAATAGTATAATTATTGTGTAGAAGATAATAAATATTTTTATGAAATAAAAATGTTGAAAAAATGTTAGTTTGTTGAAAATAAAGAAGAAATAAATATTTCAAGGTTTTGAAATAGTAAAAGTTGATATTTTATGAAAATGGTGTACATTCTAGAAATATTTGATGAAATCATTTTATGAAAACGTAGATAAAATAATGTTCTTGCAAAATGATGATTTTACGAAATTAGACATTTGTTGAGATTAAAGAAATAAAAATGTTTTTTGTGCCTTAAAAATATATTTTTGCAAGTATAATGATTTCTCATGATGAAAAATATATTTAAACCATGTAGTAGGATTTTGGGGTTTAAATATATTTTGATATTAAGAATATTTAAACCAAGTTTAGAGAAGGTTTTATTGGGTTTGGACATAAAATAAAAAAGTTAAAAATTATCTTCAAAGTGTGTGAAATTATGACTAAAAGATATGATGAACATGAGATTATAAGACTACACATTTGCTTAAAAAATGATATTTTCTTATAAAAGTAGTTTTAAGTGTAAACGGATTTCTTGAATGAAGAAGTAAAGAAATTTGTGTTTGGTAAAGTGTTGTTGAAAGTATAAATTATGTGTTAATGGGTAAACATGAAAAAGTTAGTGTGTAACTTTGTAATGTCGTAAAGGATTAATACTTATGGAATTAAAATGGGATTATAGGTGTAATACTGTTTTCAATTAAGTAGGATATTACTCGAAGTGTAAAAAGGTTTTAAATTATTAAAACACTTAATGAGTTGGTATGAATAACTTAATAGTGTTTTTGGAAAAATTAACACTTGAGAAATGGATTAAAAGATGATTTTGGAAACAAATGAGTAAAATGGTAATTTTACACAAAGTGTAACATTTTTATGAAATAAAAATATTGGAATAAGTGTTCCACAAAGTGGTCCTAAAAAAAATATGATTTTGGAATAAAATCAAGATTGAAGTGTAAAGGACATGAAATGGTGAATTTTCAAAGTGAAACACAAGTTGGGGCGGTAAAGTCCTGGGTTTTGACTTCGACGGGGTAAAAAGGAAAAGTGAAATAATGTGGACATTTGTAAAATATTAAAACATATAAAGGAAACTCAACCGACATCAGGAAAAGAAAGAAGGGCCCGGAGCCCTATCCCTAAAACACTGTCCAAAGCATATGGTGCGCATAGCTGGCGGTGTGGATCCTATGGAAGTATGCTATATTGGCAGATTTCAAGAAAAGATAAAGGAAATATGGAACATATCAAGAAATGGATTGTGTATAAAAATGTGTTAATAAAACCTAACTTGATTTAATGTAATAAATGTTCCGGTAAAGGTGAAATGGATAAGTAAATGTGTAATTCTATTAATGTCCATAAGATAAGGAAAGCGAATAAAGTGTGTGGCTAAATGGGTGATTAAGCAACCTAAGAGGTTAAACCCAACACTCGAACGTGTTTCAAAAGGTTTTCAAAGTTTAAATAAATATTTTTAATACGGGGTTCGCGTGTGTTCAAAGGGTGAGTTTCAGGGAAAATACTAAAGTGTATTGAAATAAATAAAAAGATAACTCCGGTAAGGGAATGTGTTTGGATAGAGTAAACGTAATGGTTTCAATTGTTGAATTTAGTGTTAAATAAAGTGAGGGAATGGTAACGGTGAATAAAGGAAATATCTATAGGATTAAGGTAAATTAATCTGACAAGAAAGATTTTCGAATGTAAAACGGTTATGCATTGGGACACTTATTTTCAAAGTTATAGATATGTAGATACATACATATTTTCTCATGCATGTGGTTATAGCGTGTGAGTATCTTTTTTCCCATTCGTATCTATACTACTTATATATTACCACTAGGCATAGGTTCCCAACCTTGTTTTGTTACGACAGGTTGGGTGCGGTTTCATATTTTGAGAGCGTTATACAGGTAAGTACCTTATTTATTTTTACATTAGTAGCTTTATTTACTTCAACTTCGGGGTGCTCCCCATGGGTCCCTCATATAGTTTATTTTTGAAACTGGAATTGCATCCTAAATAAGTGAAACGTATTTAAAATAAAACTGGACTAACAACATTGTTTAGGTTAATTTATTTCACTTGACACTTAAGGATTGGGTCGGATCGAGTTGACTATGGGTAACCCAAAAATTTGGGTCGGGGAGTTACAGTCTTCCCCTTCTATAGGAAAAAAGCCCAAAGTAGGGTGTTCTAGCAAACCCATCCTTGTTGAGATCTCCACTGGCAAGAATTAAGAGCCCTAGTATAGGAGGTTGAGGAGAGGTCCAACCCCCACTTTGGAGTTAGCATGAAAAGATCCCACTGATAAGGGAAAAGGAACTACTCAGACCGTTGTTGTGAACCCTAAGCTTGCTCAGGGCTTGTTGGGGAAGGTGTTCTTCCTACCAATGAAAAAGCTTTATCCTCCCTTCCACCTTCAAGGCTGGTTAATTAGGACAATCATAATCTAGCCTTTCTAAGTATTAATTTTGTATTCCCTGTTTATCATTCTTGTTATCATATGTTGCTAATAACTTCCACTAATGTTTATTTTTTCAATTCCTGATTGACTATGACCAACTGTTGAGGAGGAATGACAAATTGAAGGAGTCTTCCTCAGATATGGATGTAGTTTTTTTTGGGATGCACCAATCCTTGGAGGTAGATAATTGTGACTATGTGGATGAAAAAAAGAAGGTGGAAGATACAATAAAGGAGCTGGAGCAAGGGGAGACTCTGGCAGAGGAAGCTGCGAGCACTGTTAGGAGGGAGGCCGAGAAGTCTAAGAAGGTTGGGGACCAAATAATGGTGCAAGTTGCTGAAATTAAGGCCATGGATAAGAAGGACAGGGAGGATACCTTCACCAGAGGATGGGATACGTCATTCTATACTGTAGCCATTCAAGTTGAATGCCTAAGAAATTTTTCTTTTAAAGAAGGTTGGGATGCTTCCCTTACTCAGGTCGGCACTGCAGAAGATTCAAAACTTATCCTTCAATAAAACCCAGATACTCCTCCTCAAATATATGAGGAAGTTAATGACGAGGAGGAGGTAGAGGAGTATGTGTTTCCCAAGGGTCAGATGGTGGTGGTTGACTTAACAAATGAGTGAAATGGAAAGCGATAAGGAGAAGGTGTGAAACAGGCCATAATAGTTATAAGGATTTGATGTATTTGTTTTGTGAACCTTTACTGTAATTCCTTAGTTATAAAATTTTAATTTTTTTAATAAAATGAAATTATACCTTCCTTATTATGATGATGAACAATTTCGTGTTACTTCTCCTTTATTTAGCTTTTACTTATTTACCATCATGTCTCTTTCAATTTCACACCGGAGTGACTTAATTAGTCACTACAGAAAGTGATCTCTATAAGAGGAGTAACCAATTGTTTGGCGTTGGTCATGTAGAAGTGGATGAGGAAGAGTTTAACAGTTTCTTAGCTTAGATGTATCAAATTAAGGCAAAGATGTTTATCTCGAAATGCACCTTCTATTTCAGCAAGTTGTGGTAACCAATGCCTCATATTGTGAAATGATCCTCAATATCCAACGAGACCATAGAGACACTATTGTTAGTTTATTTTTTGATTAAGAGATAAGTTTTTCTACTTTATTGAGTGACAGTAGGTTTGATTAGAAATTACAATCTTTATATTAAGTGTACTCGAAGAAGAAGTATGATTTTAAAATCATATCTGAAAAGTGCTCAGGAGGTGGTAAGTTTGCTCGAATAAGAGAATAATTTATTGCGCGATGAGCTGGAGTGCTTTAAGAATTATGCTATGGCCAATCAGAATGAAGGTGTCTTTTTTCTGGAATATGCGAATTCTTTCTTATTGGAGGAGTTAGAAAAGTTGAGAAAGTCAAAAGTCGTAGGTCAGTATTATCAACAAGGGGTTGAGGTTTCTTAGTTAGTGAAGGAATATAATATATATCATAATTTATCCGACTAGGCAACAGTTAGACAGAATCAATCGGCATCTATTAAGAGGTTAAGTGAAAAAGGTTGACCACCCTACCTATCACTTTCATAAACAACCTCGTACTATATGGATGGAGGGTTACGATAAGGCTCTTGCATGCATGAATGAAGAACCTGATCAGGCCTCCAAAGATGGTTATAAATGGGGTTGGCTCAATGCCCTTACTGTAGTAAAATTATCCAAGGAAAATAAGTAGTGGTATTGGCATGACCCTAGTTGTTTAAATAATCCTTATCCTTCGTTCACTTTGTATGTCTCTTGGATATCTCCGGGCACTATTCTGAAGAGCTTGATCAGGAAATACCTTAGGGATTATGGTTTAAACAATGATGATACCCTTAGATGACCACTACATCTAGTAAATAGGGAAATCTCCAATAGCCAATCAAGGCGTAGGGACCAGAGCACTACAACTACCCCCTATATTTTGGATGCACCACTTGTTGGAGTTGAGAAAGCACCTAGCAAACACCCTTCGGATAAGGCTAAGATAGTTGATATCTTGTTAATATTTCCTTTTTCTTTCTTTGTAATAATTCTCTGTGATTTGAAATAAAACCTTGACCTTTTGGTTTTTCGAACTAATACATCAGTTGTTGATTTTATAATCATATCCTACCAGTAATTTAGTCTTATGATTATATGGTTGTTTTGACTAAGTACTAACGTTAATTACCAGTGGTGACTAAATGTGTTAGGATTAGTCCTGAATTTGGTATGGTTAAACTTCTCGTTCTTGATCTTGTGGTGTCATACGTTAAGTTTTGTATTCGGGACTTCTTGTTCTTGACCTTGTGGGGTTATACAAGAAGTTAGGATTTTTATTTGCTACTTGTTCGAAGATTAAGTCATACGTGAAGTTTCATTTTTTTATTGTTATTTGAGATTTCTTTGAATTTACTATATCACCCACTCGGGAAAAAAAAAAGGTAAATAATCTTTATTGGAAATTGACAATCTTTATTGTGTAATGAAAAATAGTTATAGGAAATTAAAAAGGAATCACATTTCATCTAATTACTAATAGTACTTCCTCAAATGCTTGGCATTCCAAGGGATTTTGAATGGATCCCCTTCTAGGACTTCAATCTAATAAGTCCTGGGCCGGACGACTGTAGAAATGAAATATGGACTATGTTAATTGGTCTCTAACTTGTTTCCTTTCTGGAGTACTTTCTTTAGCACTTAGTCTCCTTCCTTAAGGTTTCTCGACTTTACCCTTATGTTATATAACCATACATCTCTCTGCTGATAGACTACCACACAAAGTGTTTCTTGATCTCTGACTTTTCAACTAGGTCAAAGTCTAACCTCCTCATGAGATCACTCTTCGACGAGTCAAAATTGAGCACCCTGTGATAGGGCAGACTAATTTATATTGGGACCATTTCTTCTATCATGAAGGCTAACATGTAAGGAGTTTCTCTAAGGGTAGTCCTTGGTGTAGTCCTATAAGCCTAGAATACATTATGTAGTTCGTTGATACAATTTCTTTTGGCGTTATCCAGTCTTTTCTTTATTTTGTCGAGCAGAGTCTTGTTCCTCACTACTATCTGCCCGTTGCATTGTAGGTGGCCAGTGATGATGCAAGAAATTGGACATATATCATCTTCAACCATCATATCAAGTACAAAATAGAAATAAAGCAAGTAAAAGGAGATAAACATAAGATATAGAGTAGTTCCGCTATAAAAATTATCCTACGTCCACTTTATTTCCCTACTCTCATTATATATGTTGTATAGTACAAGATTGTGGTGGTATTAGAGGCATACAAGAGAGATAAGAGAAGATAATACATGAATACAGACATGTTGAGCAACCTAGGATACGGCCTATAGAGAATGACCTTGTATGTCTTCGGTAGGGGATGAGCCCCCAAGTGTGGTGACTTCTAGAGAGAGGTAGGGTTGAGAATTTGGCAGGGCTTCATAGAGTGATTCATTCTTCCATTAGTGAGGTGTTCACTTCTAATTATAGAAGTCATAAAGGTGGTTTCATGTGCATGGGACACATGATATATGGATAAGTGAGGTGAGTAAGGAATCCTTCTAGAAGTAGGACAACTGTCAGGTGACTAGTGGGAGAGGAGGTCATTACGGCTTGTTTGGACCCAGGCACGGGTTGGAGCTCAGATGGTGGCCACGGCTTATTCGACCCCAGGTAGAGGCTTATGTTTAGATGATAGTCGCGGCATGTTCCTTACCCTTAAACCTTTTGTGGATACGGTGCCAATATTGTGCGTATCAATAATCCCCCAAGCCGTAGTGCCAAGAGGTGGCTAGTTGGTGCTGCAGCTGTGTTCTATGACCTTGTCACTGTGTCATTGTTCATGAATTTTACAAGTTGTCTGATAGGGAAGCGACCAAGTGCCGCAGCTAATGTCTTGTGACACTTCACCTTCCAATGCCCATTTATATAAATGGGATTATCCTATGGTCCTCATTACCTTAATGACATTCTTGAGAGAAAATCATGAGAGAACTCTTATCATTTTTACTCTAAACTTCCCAGCGAGCAAATAATGATCCCAAGACAATTCGTGGTGGGACAAGGATGAGCAATCGGTGATCTTGCATCGTTTCATCATTTTCCCAGTAACCATTTCTACTTTATTCTTTACTTTCTGTTTTTTGATTTCTTTGTTGCTTGACTTTTCAAACAGGTTGCCCATGCCGCCAATTTTTGTAGAAATTAAGGCTTTATTGTTGTATAACACTGTATATATTCTAGGTTCCAAATGAAATTTGGTTCAACTGATTAGGTTTTGGATTCCTGGGAAATAACATAGTAATTAGGGCTTTGGTTTTTTATGTGTATAAACTATTTTTCTAGGTAATATGTTAGTAATTGAAGTGTTTAGACTAGATTTGGGATTTTCGAATGGATATGGGTACTTTTTAGGTTAAGACTTTATGTTTTATGGGCTTAATCTACACCTAAACCCATTTTGAATTTTTTTTCTTTCCGAAGAACACCAAGAGCATGTTCTTGGTGTTCTTGGCCAAAACCCTAGGGTTTTGGTTTTTTGATCTTGAAAGGTTGGTAATCCAAACAATTTACCTTTTTGTGCCCCTGGTCGTGGCTTGGTAGTATAGCTATTCTATGTTATAATGACATTCCTTCTGTCCTTATAAATATAGGATTTACCATGGTTGTAGTCTTTAATTCTTAAACTAATTGACTGCAGACTTCGCTTTTCCTTATTTTTCCAAAATTTTCCTTACACTATAGCTTGTTAGGAGATTTGGTTTAGATGGTTGTGGATTTTTTTTAATCTTAGCCATCAAAATCACCCCTGTTACATCCTTTTAGGTCAGATGGCTACGGCCTTTGACTTGAAATATTTTGTATCTTTGTATTATATATTGTTTGTATCTATCGCGGCCTCTACCAGGCCTTTCTGATCATTGTGGCTGCAACATCTAACTGAGGAGTCCTTTTTCTTTTCCATGTATTTTTGTGACTTTATGAATTGGAATTCGTGGGAGTACTTGGAGGATTTCAGGAAGATACACTTCAGTGTACCTCCTCCTGAGATACTTGATATAAATCCTTCGAAGGCTAGTAGGCCTTGCCAACTTAAAGACTGTCCCAATTGTGTGATAATATATTATGACTTTCACATAATCTTCTAACTGTAAGGATCCCAGGGAGGATGTGGACATAAAGAAGGAAGATACTCACTCCAGTAACAACCCCCTGCTGAAGTGACTACTGCAGCAGTAACTGGGACATCGGTTGTCCCAACGGAGATTGAGAATACCCCCGTTGGATCTTCCGGCCATATACAATCCACCGAGAAAACTCAAGCAACACTAAAACACAAATGCATCATGATCGAAGACTGGGTTATTGAAGTGGGCACAGACTTTGAGTTCCTATAAGGGACTATCTTCACTCCTCCAACTGTAATACCCCATAATTTTATGACTTTTAAATTGGGGATTTATTAAATTCAATTGAGATAAATTAATTTAATATTAATCCAGAAATTTATTATAAATATTTACTAGTGTGACGAGAGTTAGTAATTATTGGGAATTTGTTGAATATTACTTAATGAGTAAAGTAATATATAGAATTGAATTTATTAAAAATTGTCATGAGTGAATAATATGACAATTATAGAAATCAAGTCAGGACGCGCATGTGTCGTGTCGGGACTAAATTATTATAATAAAAGTGAATAAATTATAAGTCGCCTGAATGGTCATTTCGAGTGCGCCAACGTGTTCGGAAGGGTCGAGATAGTCAGAAAAGTGTACCCGAAGGGTTTAGTTTGGGCCCCGGGGCGATTTTAGGCCTAACGAGCATCACGGGAGGGCAATTTAGTCATTTTCCCTTTTAGGACTTAGATAATGATGAAAATTGGGAACTAATATTAGATTTTAGGAGAGCCTTCTAGGGTTAACATTCTCAAAAGTTTAGAACGGCAGTGAGAGGAATAAAGGAAAAAGCTTTCCAAGATTTCAAGGCCAAGAACTAACTAATTTGCACCTCAACCACCACCAAAGTGTAGATCGGAGCAAGGAGATTAAGCCTACACCATTCTATTTCATGGAATTATACCTATAATCTTAAGGAAAGCATCTATCTTGCTGATTCTTAGTTAATATTTCACCCATGTTAGATTAGGGTTGGCAAATACATGTTTTATTGAATAATTATATGATTTAGGAGATTTTAATCGCACGTTTTAGGAGAAATGCATGTAGTCTGGAACCTTTGACATATGTAGAGGATCAACCACGAATTTGTAATGATTTAATATAAAGAAGTATGGAAGAAGATTGAGAATATTGGAATTTGTGATAAAACTAGGGTTCTTGATAATTCTATTGAATTTGCCCATTTAAATCCGTGCCTTTGATGAATTCGTATATGTTTTATGTATAAAATCATATAGATAGGTTGATATAACCCTTGGTTTAATCATTTGGATGTTTGGGATGAATTAATAATGATTTAGAGGTTGAAAGGTGATAAAACCTGTAGGTTATTTTTGCAGGAATATGAGTAAGAACTGCTCGATCGATCGATCGGCTGAAGAATGTCGATCGATCGATGGTTCGATCGATCGACCCCTATTCATCGATCATCGACCCCTCCTGGTAATTGAATATTTTTCCCCTTTTTAATCAATTCGGTGAAAATATATCATTTAAATATCATAATGGGTCATGAAAAGGACCAGTAGGGTCTAAGTAGGTTCCGGTGAATATAATTTTATACGAGATGTAATCGTGGGATAATAGGGGTATCAATTTATTAAAAACTGTGCGTACATTAAGTAAGGTATTGAGAGATTCAAGAAAGACTTAGACGAGTATGTGAGTGAGGGTATACCTACTGAATTTTCCATTAGGAAGAGAAAACACTTCAAGGGACGAGAAGTAATTATGTAATGGTTATAATTGAGAATTAAAAAAGAGATGAGTTCATTATGCATCATAATTGGGTAATTTGTACTACGTACAGTTAAAATATTATTATAGGTCGCGAGCGAACCAAATTGAAATATGTGGATATTTATATATAACCGAGTATATGTATGTATGTATGTATATATATATATATATATATATATATATATATATATATATATATATATATATATATATATATTATAAATATCTGTGTAAAATCATAACCGCGCCACTTGCTATCACGGAGGTTGCCGCGTTGGGACAGTCTTTTCTCAATGGGACCTTTATGGGGGATTTTGACTCGTACCCTAGAACATAGAATTCCTTGGTATAGTATATCTGAGAATGATAGTGAGACGGTTCTAAGTGAAAAAGATGTTACTTAGGTCGTTTAATACAAGATTAAACTACTGAAGTAACTCCCAACTGTTTTTTGAGGAAACTCTTTTCTTTAAATAAAATCAGTTTAATCAAAAGATGTGTTTAATAAAACATGCATGAAATTTGTTCAAGATTTTATAACAGGTTTAGTAAAATAGTTTAAAACAATTAAACTCAGCACAACCACGAGAATGAGATGAGGAGATGTAGAAAGATTAAGAACAAGAGATTTTTAACGTGGTAAAACCTCACCCAACTCAGGAAACATCCACGGTGACTTATAAGTCACATACCAAAAATCAACTAAAATAAAATATTCAAGTTACAAACTATATAACGCACTGCACACAAATCAGACCTATACAAGTTTAGAAATGCACCCACTGGTTTTACTTCTAACTTTTGTGCAGTTCTGATTGTTGATGTGGCTTTCCCAGTTTCCTAACTTCTCCAGTTTTGTTCCAGTTTTTACGTCGACTCTTATTGATTCAAGATTTTATAACCAACACTTCTATGTTGTAGTGTGTCAAGTGTTTGTGATGGTGCTCTAACACATGCATGCACACATACACACATATTTTATACAAACAGTCCTATCAAATTACAAATCAGATCTATATGCTGTGATTTTCAGTTTCTCTCTTCTTAGGTAACAAAAGAACTTTTTTGACCTTTTAATCAATCCCGGAATCCAAGGTTACCTTTCTCGGAAGACGGTTCAAGGTCTTAATCAATTTCAGAGGGTTTCGAAAATATTTTTGAAATTCAAAATCACCGATTGCGATTCCAACTAGGTGAAAAGTCTTGTTTCAAAAGAACTAGAAACAGAAAATAATTTGTTGATTCTAGACTTGAAAAACATTTACAGAAAATAAATCAACAAACTGATTTCTCAAGATGCGAAACTAAAAATGCAGATCCACGTGTAATATAACATAAAATTACCAGATCTATAATTCCTATGAACAAGAAATACAGATCTAACCTAAAATGTTTAAGTTGGATACAAGATCTTAAAACTCAAGAGGATAAAACTCTATAAATGATCTTCAAACCCCTACCAAAAACACTCTCAAACACAAGGATGGCAAGGAAGATTAGGGTTTGAAAACGGGTTAGGGTTTCTCTCTCTCTCTCTCTCTCTCTCTCTCTCTCTCTCTCTCTATATGGTTTCTCTCTTCTGTCTCTTCTCTCTCTGACTAGACAAAGTGGAAAAAAGTTCTCAGATTCAAAGGCTAAGCCTCCCTTTATACTGAGGGGCAAAGATTCGAGAAGGCTCTTTAAAATTAAGGGCAGAGATTTGGTCTTGCCAAATTGACTTTGATCCAACGGTGAAATAAAAGCGGTGGATTAAACAGTCTCTGATGGGCGAAGGGAGGTTTCACATGGATTGGCCTCAAACGCATGCAGAGCGTTGATAACAATGATCCAAGGGCTGATAATGGACAACGTTTATGTGTCTTCAAAGAAACACAAATCAGGCCGGTATATAGATGACAGGTTTAGGGCAGCGATCAAGGCTCACACGAGTGTTCCAAAATAATTACAAGAGCACCTTGAGATATCAAGCACTTTCAGATCCTACCCAAAACAACTTTCAGGTTTGAAACCATAAAACCAAAAATTGCTGAATGACCCCAAAAGCTTTTTAATCCAAATTTTAATTTCCAAAAAATCATTTAAAAATCCCAAAAATTATAAAAATCAATTTTAAATGGGATTAAACTCACACAAACAAATTAAGCAATATGTGAACAATGTATGCAATCCTAGAGTGTGTGGATGTGATTTTATACCTTTAATCAATCAATCAAGAGGGATGAAGTGTAGTGTCTGAGGCTTTTGGATTTCTAGGGAATGAAGTTAATTTTATCACTATTTCCAAACTAGATGAGCACTTATACAATGCAGACTCAAGTGAGTTAAGAATATAAGGTGCTTCAAGCTCCCCCTTTGGAAATATGAGACAAAATCTCCTTTGAGTCAACTAGGACTCGTAGGTCTTCAAAGAAATAAGGAAAAACCTATTCCTATACAAAAATTCTATCTACCCGTTTCCTAGAAAAGAAAATTACATAACTCAATTAATTATAAATTAATACCCTAATCACATCTGTTGCATGCAAGTGTACAGAATCCTATCAATAATCACTATGATCAAGCTTATTAGAAATATGTACAAAAAAAGTGAACTCATAAGACTCAAATTTCTCCCCCATTTTGTCTCAAATGGACAAAAGGAATATTACTCAAGTCATAGGAGTTTATTCATCACAAACCATTCCTATCGATTTACGCAAAGAAATAAATCTGTTGTAATCCAAAGGTTTGGTAGACATATCTACGAGTTATAAATCAGTAGGAAGATAATTTATTTCTACTTCCTTAGTCTCAACTAATTCACGTATAAAGTGATGTCTAATTTTTATATGTTTAGTTCGCGAGTGTTGAATAGGATTTTTAGAGATATTGATCGCAATTTGATTATCACAATAGAGATGTAATTGATCTTCTTGAATACCATAATCACTTAGCATTTGCTTAAGCCAAAGTAATTGAGCACAGCAACTTCCAACGGCTATGTATTCAGATTCAGCTGTTGATCTGCTCTTACTATCATCAGTACACCCCACTCAATCGGCATCAGTGTATCCTATTATAGTACTAGGAGTATCATTGGTGTACCAAAGTCCTAAATTTAGAGTGCGTTTTATGTATTTTATGATTCTTTTAACACACACTAAATGGCTCTTTATAAGATTAGTTTGATAATGGGCACAAACGCAAACAACGTACATAATATCAGGATGCGAGGTAGTAAGGTTCCTATCATACTACGATATAGAGTAGGATCTATGGATTTACCATTCTCATCTTTAGAGAGTTTTACCGTAGTACTCATGGGAGTTTTAGAATCTTTGGCACTTTCAAGACCGAATTTTTTGACAATATATAAAGCATATTTAGATTGTGAAACAAATAATCCATCTAAATTTTGTTTGACTTGGAGGCCCAAGAAAAATTGCAACTCCCCCATAAGAGACATTTGAAATTCTTTTTGCATAATTTCAAAAAAGGATTTAACTTCTGAGGGAGATGTTGATCCAAAGATGATATCGTCAACATAAACTTAAGCTATAATAATATGTTTTTCAAAATGTTTGATAAAAAGGGATTGATCATTCCCACCTCTCTTAAATCCTTTATCTAAGAGAAAATTGGAAAGGCGCTCATACCAGACACTTGGCGCTTATTTTAGGCCATACAAAACCTTTTTAAGAAGAAAAACATGATTTGGATATTGAGGGTCAATGAACCCTTTAGGTTGTTCTACATAGGTCTCTTCAGTTAATATTCCATTCAGAAAGGCATATTTGACATCCATTTGGTAAAGCGAAAAATTTAATTAACAGGGTATAGAGAAAAGAAGACGAACAGAGTCTAAGCGAGTAACAGGGGCAAAAGTCTCGTTAAAATCTATTCCTTCAATTTGAGAGTATCCTTGAGCAACTAATATTACTTTATTTCTAATGATTATCCCACTTTCATCAGATTTATTTTTAAATATCCAACGTGTGCCAATAACCTTTTTATGATCAGGCCTAGGTACAAGATACCAAACATCATGAATGACAAACTGAAGAAGTTCTTCCTGCATGGCAGAAATCCAATGAGGATCATTCAATGCCTCATTTACATTCTTTGGTTCCACAAGGGAAATAAAACATGCATAATGAGCATAGTTTCTTAATTGAGATCTTATACGTACAGGCTAACTTAGGTTACAACAACATTATCTATGGGATGATCTTTAGAAACCCATTTAGGTACTTCAGGTGTCTCAATTGGTAAAGAATCATCTGTTTTTGAAAAGTCATTTTCTAAAATATTTTTAGACTCTTCCACAATAGTTGGTTCTCCAGTCTTAATCTCAACAGAAGTGTCACTTACAAAAATGTTTATGGATTCCATTAAGGTCTTAGTGCAAAAATTATAAACACGGCATGCTCTACTATCAGGAGAATATCCTAGAAAGATAGCTTTATCTCCACGAGTCTCAAATTTGGATAAGTGTTCTTTGTCTTTGCAGACATCACACATACTACCAAAGGTTCTAAGGTATTTAAGATTGGTCTTTTTCCCATACCATAGTTCGTAAGGAGTTTATTTAGAATTATTCCTAAGATAGGCCCTATTGATGATATGACATGCAGTTCTAATAGATTCTACCCAAAATTATTTAGGTAGGCGCTTGGCATGAATCATAATACATGCCATCTCTTAAAGAGTACGATCTTGTGCTCAGCAACTCCATTCTGTTGGGGAGTTTTGGGAGCATTGAATTCATGTTTGTAACCATTATAGTCACAATACTCTACAATGTCGGTGTCTATGAATTCTCTACCTCTATCACTACGAATTCTATTTACTTGAGTGTCCTTCTCATTTTTAATCCGAATTAAAATTTTCAAAAAAGATTGGAAAGTATCAGACTTGTGTTTTAAGAAGGCTACCCAAGTAAATCTGGTGAATTCATCAATCATAACAATAATGTAACTGTGTCCACAGAGACTAACAGTTCGAGAGGGACCCATTAGGTCCATATGGATGAGCTCCAAGGGTTTAGAGTTAAGGGTGAATTTAACTTTCTTATGAGGTGCCTTAACAATTTTTCCTTCCTGACATGATCCATGGATAATATTAGAATTAGGTTTGATATTTAGAATTCCTCTAACTATTTCTTGTGAAGATAACCTACTAAGATTTTCTTAATTTATGTGGCCCATTCGATTATGCCACATCTCATTATCATCCATTCTGGCAATGTTACAGAACTCAGTACTGTTCTGGATAGTATAATAATTGTCAGGAGTCCTGAGTCCTGTAATTATACACTCACCTTTGTCATTTAAGATTTTGCAATTATTCTTTGAAAAGGTGATAGCATGATTTGAGTCACAAAATTACGAGATACTAAGTAGATTAGCCTTAAGACCTTTTACTAGAATAACATTTTCAAGTAAAGGTAATCCTTCTTCTTGGAGTGTTCCTTTACCAATGATTTAAGATGATACACCATCACTAAAAATAACTTTTCCTCCACCAAAGTTGGTTTTGTTTAAAAGTTTGGTATCATCTTCAGTCATGTGTTTTGAACACCCTGAGTCTAAATACCAACCAGAGGGAGTGTGTTCAGCTTTTAAAGCAATAATCACAATATTACACTTCATCTGGGGCAATAGCTCATATTTTCTAACCCAAATAGCTCTTGTTTTCATTTTGCGCTTGTTTGTCATAATTTGATAAAATTTGCGAGCATTAGATTTCTGTTGAAAAATGTTTTTCACATGAGCTTGAATTTTATGAAAAGTAGGAGCATTTGGTTTAGAAAAGTGCCTAGGAATCCTTCTTGGATATGATCTTTTAGGTTTGGTCTTTCTCTTCCAATAGTTAGAGTTTTTGTCTAGTTGTCTAGGTAGAACATAATTGTTACGACTTCTCCTAGAATAGTTAAAGTTTTGATATAGAGGAGTGTTACAAACAAGGTTAACTAAGCGTCTAGAGTAGCAACCTTCAAAAGAATGATCGTATAAGTCACAATATGAGAAATAAAGATTTCTTAAATAGGGTATCTCCTTAGGAAAGTCTCTAAACATAGGCTTAATGGAATTTTGGGGTTAAACCTTATTCCTAGAGAGTACAGTTTGAAAAGTAGAATAACTTTTCCTAATCGGGGGGCAGACATATTTAACCTTAGGTAAAATTTCACACTTAGAGTTACTTGATTCCCCAATATCAAACTTTTGTTATTTTTCATCAAACTCATTTTTCAGAGAATGAAAATCTGGACAAATTTCTAAAGTCCTTTTGCCTCCTGACACAAACTTGATTGGTTCAAAACTTTTAGCTTGTGTCTTCAAATTTGGGCAAAACCCTATTCCAATTCAATCATCAGAATTGGTTTTTGAATCAGCAACAAAACCATCAAAACAGTTTGAATTATTTTTAAATTTTACAAATTTTTTGAAAATAGTTGTTGTCTTTTCTTTAGATTGTTTTAATCCTAATAATGTCCCTTTATATTTTTTCTCCAGAGTTTCATTTACTCCTATTAAATTCCTCAAATTTTGATAAAAAATTTTGACTTCATTTTCATGAGTTAGACATCGGGTAGTATACTCTTCAGCGTTAAGTTTACCCATTATGCTAAGGTCTTCTAGTTTCTTAGTGAGGTCTTTCACAGTCTTCTCTAGTCTAGAGATTTTCTGGAGAGTTTTCGTAGAAAGTGTGTGTATATCATGGAGGCCTTTAGTGTCTGAGTCACTAAGTTTAGTGTGTGAAGTGACCCCTAAGGATTTAATTTTTGAACTCACATACACATTGACATCGTCATTATCATTATCATTTTCCCTTTGACTCACACACCCCGCAGTAGAACTAGTAATGTTCTTAGAAATTAAAGCATTTAAACCAGTAGCAACATGATTCATAATAACAGAAGTAGAGTTATTATCATCATTATCATACGAAGGCACAGACATATCATTATTATAGATTATCTTAGAAAATAAGGACATGCAAGGATCAAAAGCATCAGATGATTAAGGTTCCTCATTTTCAGAATCACTTGAATCATCCCATGTTTTGAAAATGTTGGCCCTAGTATGTTTATTAGTCGTGTTCAATTTTACTCTATAGTCTTGTGCTATATGACCCAATTTTCCACACTTAAAACATTCAATGTTCTTTAAGTCTTTGTTAGGTCTCGTATGAATGTCCTTGTGATGTTTGTTTGGACCTTTCTCATGAGGTTTGTAATTAGATTGAGGTGAATAATTTGGCTTGCCTTGTCTGTTTGCCATTTTATTTTTAAATTTGACAATTTTTTAAACTGTTTTGACATCAAGGCAATTCGATTATCCAAACTATCTATATCACATTCCTCATCAGAGTCATCATTGGGAATAGTAAGCTCAGGTTTCATCAGCTTAGAGGTAAAACTCAAATTGGAACTAGTCCGTTTCCTATGGGACTGGGTCAATTGTTTCTTAAATTCAAATTCCATTTCCACAGTTCTCAGTTTACTACTAAGTAATTCAAGAGTGAGATTTTGATCACTCATTTCCTCAATAGAATATATTTTACTATCAAATTTATGTGGTAATGATCTTAGAATTTTAGAGACAATTTCGAGTATGTCATAAGTTATCCCATATGCATGAAATTTGGTCAAAATGTCAGTCAATTTCATGTAGAAATCATCAAATGATTCAGATTCTGACATAATTGAAGAATTATACTGTTGGATAAGCATATGTGTTTTAGTAGCCTTAACTCTAGTGTCACCTTCATGTGAAGTAATCAGTGTATCCCAATCTTCCTTAGAAGTGGCACAAGATGAGATCCTTTTCAACTCATGTTCATTTATAGACATAAAAATGGCATTATTTCCTTTGTTATTGTTTCGAGAAACTTGCTTCGCTTCTTGAGTGAATTCACTTAATACTTTCTTAATCCTCTCATTACTTCCTTCAGTGGATGGTTTTTTAGGATAAGTATATCCATTTTTAATAATATCCCAGACATCATCTCCCAAGATTCCTTGTATGAAAGACCATCCTTACTTTCCAGGAAGTAAAGTTGTTTCCACTAAAGAGAGGAGGTCTGATCAAGTTACCAAATCTTTCATTTTTCTCGTCCATTGTTTGATTTCAAGAAAACAATTTCAAAAACACAAGATCTTTTAAAAAGATTTCCAAAGCTCTGATACCAATTGAAAAAGCTGTTACCTAGGTCGTTTAATATAAGATTAAACTAATGAAGTAACTCCGAACTGTTTTTTGAGGAAACTCTTTTCTTTAAATCAAATCAGTTTAATCACAAGATGTGTTTAATAAAACATGCACGAGATCTGTTCAAGATTTTATAACAGGTTTAGTAAAATAGTTTAAAACAATTAAACTCAACACAACCACGAGAATGAGATGAGGAGATGTAGAAAGATTAATTACAATAGATTTTTAACGTGGTAAAACCTCACCCAACTCAGGAAACATCCACGATGATTTCTAAGTCACAATAAAAAAATCCACTAAAATAAAATATTCAAGTTACAAACTATATAACACACATTCACATAAATCAGACCTATAAAGTTTAGAACTATATCCACTAGTTTTACTTCTAACTTCTGTGCAGTTTTGATTATTGATGTGGCTTTACCAGTTTGGTAACTTCTCCAGTTTTGTTCCAGTCTTTACATCGACTTTTATTGATTCAAGATCTTATAATCAACACTTATGTGTTGTAGTGCATCAAGTGTTTGTGATGGTTCTATAACACATGCATGCACACACACACACACGCATATTTTATACAAACAGTCCTATCAAATTACAAATCAGATCTATATGCTGTGATTTTCAGTTTCTCTCTTCTTACGAAACAAAAGAACTTTGTTTGACCTTTTAATCGATCCTAAAACACAAGGTTACCTTGATCGAAAGACAGTTCAAGGTCTTAATCAATTTCAGAGGGTTTTGAAAATATTTTTGAAATTGAAAACCACTGATTGAGATTTCAACTAGGTCAAAAGTCTTATTTCAAAAGAACTAGAAATAGAAAATAATTTGTTACTTCTAAAGTTGAAAAACAATTACAAAAAATAATTCAACAAACTGATTTCTCAAGACGAGAAACTAAAAATGCAGATCTACGTGTAATATAACATAAAATGACCAGATCTATAATTTATATGAACAAAAAATACATATCTAACCTAAAAATTTTAAGTTGGACACAAGATCTTAAAACTCAAGAGGATAAAACACTATCAACGATCTTCAAACCCCTACCAACAACACTCTCAAACACAATTATGGTGTTTGGTAAAACTATTTTAGGATAAGGAAGATTAGGGTTTGAAAACGGGTTAGGGTTTCTCTCTCTATCTCTCTCTCTGGTTTCTCTCTTTTCTCTCTTCTCTCTGATTAGACGAAGTGGAAAAAAGTTCTCAGATGCAAAGGCTAAGCCTCCTTTTATACTCAAGGGCGAAGATTCGATAAGTCTCTTCAAAATCAAGGGCAGAGATTTTGTCTTTCCAAATTGACTTTGATCCAACGGTGAAATAAAAGTGGTGGATTAAACAGTCTCTGATTGGCGAAGGGAGGTTTCACATGGATTGGCCTGAAACGCATACCGAGCATTGATAATAATGATCCAAGGGCTGATAATGGACAACGTTTATGTGTCTTCAAAGAAACACAAATCAGGTCGGTATATGGATGACAAGTGTAGGGCTACGATCAAGGCTCACACGCATGTTCCAAAATAATTACAAGAGCACCTTGATATCTCAAGCGCTTTCGGATCCTACCCAAAACAACTTTCAGGTTTGAAACCATAAAACCAAAAATTGCATAATGACCCCAAAAGCTTTTTAATCCAAATTTTAATTTCCAAAATGTCAGTTAAAAATCATTAAAAATTCCCAAAAATTATAAAAATTAATTTTAAATGGGATTAAACTCACACACAAACAAATGAAGCAATATGTGAACAATGTATGCAATCCTAGAGTGTGTGGACGTGATTTTATACCTTTAATCAATAAATCAAGAGGAATGAAGAGAAGTGTCTGAGGCTTTTGGATTTCTAGGAAATGAACTTAATTTTGTCACTATTTCCAAACTAGATGAGCACTTATAAAATACAGACTCAAGTGAGTCAGAAGTATAAGGTGCTTCACTAAGAGACGTGAGGGTATGTGATGACCTCTTAGTGACTTGGAACTATGCTTCACCTCCATTTTGTGTGTATTGTTTTAATACAGTTCGAGAGTGATTCTGAACTAGGATTTCCCTTGTACGAGGTATACGGGGACTTGATAGCAGAGTATGCCCGCACCATAGATTTTATGCGGGGTGCCATTTAGTATATATATATTGTATGAGTGATTAATATATATACCTATACCTAAGACCTATAAGTAGATAAGTAATCAAATAAATGCTCCTAATCATAGTAAGTGTTTGGAACTTCACAGCAGTATTGAGAAATACATAATCGACTTAAATAATACTTAAGAGAATGATATCTAAAAATCAAATCATAGACTTACAATATCACGAATTAGAATTTATGGAGATGAAAGCGTGCACACTAGATGAGAGGTGGGAATTCTCAAGATAGTTTCGCGTACTAACATGCATGTTATATTAACTAGTAAGCATTTTAAATACTTGCTAAACTATTTTAAAACAGTTTTACACTCATGCTCTGACCCGTTTCCTATCATTTTTCCTTCTCTTGTATATATATATATATATATATATATATATATATATTACAGGTGCCCAACCACAAGGGCGTCAGGCATAGATTCATTTGACTGGACGTGTTGCAGCTTGTGTAGGAGTTGCTGGTCATTGCAGTAGACGCTTCCTCTTTTGGCTCCTCAGATTTCTATTTAGTTCTTTTAGTTAGGGTATTGGTCACCCATTTCCAGATTCTTGTTTAGATTTGACAGGGATTTCATACACTTCTATTATTTCAGTATTCTGTTCTTATTTGGGATTATTTTTTTATCACATTGTCAGTGGTTGTGGTTATTTATTTGGATTTGAGTTATCTAGTTGGTATGTTGAATTGGATGATTGGTATATTTATCAATTGTATCATTCATAAATTAGTTTATGCTTAAAAAGGTTTTTTACAACGGAATTTAATAAATAAAATAATTTAAATTATTTTGAAACTTAGCTTATTTATTTAGGGTGATTAAAATGGAAAACTATTTTCGACAGTGATGATAAGAATGAACCACACTGTGCACCTTGATTTTTAATTTAATAAAGGACTGATCACCCAGTATTTAATTAGTCTGGGTGTTTAGGTGGTATCAGAGCATCAGGTTCTATTGTCCTTTAGGATCTGTACGGCTTATTGCACTTTCAGCTTAGTGTCTTTGATATAGGACCCTATTTTTAGGACTATTGCATTCTGGCCTATACCATTTATGTCTTCAGCTATTTGAGATTTATGATAAAATTATAGACTAATAAAATCCTTCTCATTTTAGATGCCTTCGAGACGAGCACCCCGAGACAGGAATGCCCAGCCCGAGCAGCTAGCAGCTCCGGCTCAGGGAATGATGAACGTAACTGAAGTAACCTCCATAGTTGCTCATGCGATGATTGTTGCATTAACGGTGGTGCAACAGGATCCACCCTAGGTTCAGGCAGTAGCGCGAGTGCCAGCACAGCTTCTCACGACATGGGAGAGGGTCAGGGATGCTCTTCAGAAGGCCTATCCCCCGGAGTTCTCGGGTGGTTTCGATATTGTCATCGCCAGCCAATGGAAGAAGGACATCCGGAGGCACTTGCGTATGTATGAGTGAACTGACGTGCAGAGGTAGTTACCGGCATCCTTAAAGCTAGCGGGTGTCATTTTGCAGTGGTGGGAGTCCACCACCACCTTGGAGGAGAGGTACAACATGTCGATTCAGTCATTTTGGGTGCACTTTGACCGCAAATATTTCCTATCCTCCCTGCAGACTGAGATGAGGCGAAGATTACTGAATCTTAAGAAGGAGAGTATGACCGTTGCTGAGTATGAGGAATATTTCATGAGACTTCTCACTATAGTGTCAGATGAGGCACCCACTAAGGAGAAGAAGATTTTACTGTTCTTGGATGGATTAGCCTGGAGGATTCATCAGCACCTCATGGGTAATCTGCCGTTGGGTACCTACACTGATGTATTCAATGCCGCTATATTACATTGCTCTGA
This sequence comes from Sambucus nigra, assembly GCA_949130495.1. Lineage (NCBI taxonomy): Eukaryota > Viridiplantae > Streptophyta > Magnoliopsida > Dipsacales > Adoxaceae > Sambucus > Sambucus nigra. The sequence goes on from OX422214.1 coordinate 528,755,692, forward strand.
TCACCGCTTCCATTAGCAGGGAAGCAAGCGAGCAGGAGAGTCCAGTCAGCAGGGTCGTACAAGGGGCAGTCGTACTGGTGGGGAACCAACAGCCCGAGGGTAGACCTTTCACAGTGAGTAGAGTTTCCATCAAGGGGACCTTGCTAAGAGATTACGATTCATTGATTCCAGGAAGGTATTTGGGGGATTTAGACAGAGCTAGTAGCGCTAGTCAAGTCGTCATGTCCAGCAGGGCCCACACCACTAACATCAGGTCCAACATTAGGGTCACTTTTTTCTAGTCGCCCTCCAAGCACCACCTCTGATGCCAGCTATACCAGCCATCTCAGCAACCCCCATCCAGCAGGGATAATTACAGTATGGACATGTCTATAACGACCACCAGCCAGTAGCATCGCAGCCTCCACCTGTAATTGAGGGTATATTTCCTATTCATGGCACTATGGGGCGTATTTTATTTGATACTGGGGCGTCACACTATTTTATATCTACTAGATTTGCACGGCCCACGGGGTAATTAGACACAGTAAATAGTACAGTAAAATGCGTAGATTCATCGCTAGGAAATGGGTCTTTAATTTTCTTTATATGTCGGGGAGTAGGTATAGAGATTGGTAGCTTAATTTTACCTGCGGACATGCTAGTTTTAGATATGCATGAGCACGACGCCATTATTGGAATGGATTGTCTCGCTGCATATAGAGCCATGCTAAATTTCTTTGGTAGGAGTATTATCTTTGCCATTCCTGGTCAGGAGATGTTTTGGGTGGCGATGCCTCGCCCAGAGGGAGGATCTTCCACCCAATTGGATTACATAGAGGAGGAGACCTCTAAGGAGATTGTGATTCCCCTGGATTTGATTCTAGTTGTTCGTGAGTTTTTGGATGTGTTCCAAGAGATATTGGTCCTACCTCCGAGTCAAGAGATAGATTTTATCATAGACTTGATGTCAGACACTCGTTCGATAGCACGTTCACTGTACCGTATGGCTCCAGCAGAGATGAGGGAGTTACGGGATTATATAGAGTAGCTGTTAGGTCAGGGCTTCATTCGTAAGAGCACCTCACCTTAGGGAACTCCGGTATTGTTTGTGAAAAATAAAGATAGTTCCTTGAGATTGTGGGCGGACTATAGAGAGTTAAACAAGGTCACGATACGGAGTAAGTATCCGTTGCCCCGAATCGATGAACTATTCGACCAGCTAAGGGGAGTTTCCTTATTTTTGAAGATAGATTTAAGATCAGGATACCATCAGCTACAACTAATTTCTTGATGATATATGGGTCCTATAAGTTCAGAGTCATGCTGTTTGGGGTGATAAATGCTCCAATCGTATTCATGGACTTGAGGAACTGAGTGTTCAGAGAGTTCTTAGATTAGTTACTCATCGTCTTCATAGATGACATCCTGATTTATTCACATATTGAGAAGGAGCATGTCGAGCACCTGAGACGGGTTCTTCAGACTCTACGAGAGCATTAGTTATATGTTAAGTATGAGAAATGTGGGCTCTGGTTACGAGAGGTGCAGTTTCTAGGATACGTGGTGTCACAATTAGGGATATCAATGGACCCGAGTAAAGTATCGGTGGTGAGGGAGTGGGGATATCCCACGACACAGACAGAGGTGCGTAGCTTCTTGGGGTTAGCCGAGTATTACAGATGGTTCATTCGAGGCTTTTTAGAGATAGCACGTCCGTTAATGAATCTGACTCGCAAGGGGGTACCGTATGTATGGGATGACGTTTGTCAATTGGCTTTTGACGAGCTGAAGGATAAGCTGACTTCGGTGCCAGCTCTTACTTTACCCAAGTCGAAAGTTACCTGGTGTATACTAATGCCTCTCTACATGGAATCGGTGAAGTACTTCAGCAGGAAGAGCAGGCTATAACTTATTCCTCCCGCAAGCTTAAGCCTCATAAAAGAAATTATCCCACCCATGACCTGGATCTAGTAGCGGTCGTGTTTGCCTTGCGGATTTGGAGGCATTACCTTTTGGGGAGAGAAGTTTCTCTTGTTCATAGACCACAAGTCACTGGAATACTTGTTCACTCAGTGGATGTTAAACATGCGTCAGCGCAGGTGGATGGATTTTGTGAAAGACTACCACCTCGAGATATAGTACCTACCAGGGAAGGCTAACGTGGTTGCTGATGTTTTAAGTCGTTGGCTGGTAGGTGAGGTAGTGAAAGTATGGAAATAGAAGTGGAAAGAGTTGGGACACCAGGACGCGGTAGCCCGTTCCTTTATATCCATTATGACAGTCTCACCAGAGATTGTTACGAGGGTTATCCAGGCCCAAGTAGTGAATACATTTTGTCAGGATCAGATTGTACAACTCTTAGCGGAGGGTGCTGAGTCCTATTCAGTGAGTTCTGATGGGGGTTTGAGGTTTAATGGGAGATTAGTGGTCCCGAAGGGAGATGATTTACATCATGCAGTGATGACACAGTCGCATGGGTCTAGATTTATGGTCGTCCCACAGGGGATAAAATGTACCAGGATATGAGGGGGTAGTACTAGTGGAGTGGGATGAAGAGGGACATCATAGAGTTCATGTCCAAGTGTGCCACCTGTCAGATAGTAAAGGTGGACCACCAGAGACGGCCAAGGTTACTTCATCCACTGGAGATACCTACGTGGAAATGGGAGAGCATTTCCATGGATTTCATCACTGGGTTGCTTACATCACATCGGGGTCACAATTCCATATGGGTTATAGTGGATCAGTTGACCAAGGTAGCTCAATTTTTGTCGGTGCGGATAGACTACACCACGGGACAGTATGCACAGTTATTTATTACCGAGGTAGTTCGGTTACATGGGGTGCCCCTGGATATTGTGTCTGATAAAGACAAGATTTTTATGTCGCGCTTCTGAGAGAGCTTTCTGTAGCCTATGGGTACAGAGTTGATATTGAGTTCAGCTTATCACCCATAGACAGATGGACAGACAGAGCGTACCAATCAGATACTGGAGGTTATGTTACGCATGTGTGTCCTTGATTTCAGAGGAGGTTGGGAGCCGTATGTTCCACTATTGGAGTTCACTTATAATAACTCCTATTAGTTCACAATCGGAATGGACCCTTTTGAGGTGTTGTATGGTAGACCATGTCGTTATCCCGTTTGTTGTCTAGAGGTGGGGGACAACAAGTTACTCGGACCAGAGATAATTTAGGATATGTCAGCAAAGACAAAGTTAATCAGGAGACGCATTTGGGTATCCCAGTACAGTCATAAAAGCTACGCCGATAAAAAGTGGTTCTTTTAAGAATTTAGCGTGGGGGTCCAAGTATTACTGCGTGTGTCTCGAATGAAAGGAGTAATGATATTCGAGAAGAAGGGGAAGTTGGCAACGAGGTACGTAGGACCATTTCCCATTACCGAGAGGATAGGGGTGGCATACAGATTGGGGTTGCCAGAACACTATATCGTATTCACGATGTATTCCACATCTCATCGTTAAGACAATATCTGCGGGATGATATGGCCCACATGCACATCGCGATATAGGAGATTGATTTACATCCCGATAGTTCTTATGAGGAGAGACCACTAGCTATCCTGACCATAGAGAGAGGAGATTGAGTCCGAAGGTATTTCCACTTGTACGGGTCCAGTGGGAGGATCATAATGTGGAGGAGTCTACTTGGGAGTACGAGGCAGATATGCGCGAAAAATACCCAGATTTATTTGTACCAGGACGCCTTATTTTCAGAATTTCGGGACGAAATTCCATTATTAGGGGGGAAGTATGTAATACTCCCGTATTTTTATGACTTTTAAATTGGGGATTTATTAAATTTAATTGAGATAAATTAATTTAATATTAATCTAGAAATTTAATTTAAATATTTACCAGCGTGACGAGAGTTAGTAATTATTGGCAATTTCTTGAATATTACTTAATGAGTAAAGTAATATATAGAATTGAATTTGTTAAAAATTGTCACGAGTGAATAATACGACAATTATGAAAATTAAGTCGGGACTAAATTATTATAATAAAAGTGAATAAATTATAAGTTGCTTGTATGGTCATTTTGAGTGCGCCAGGGTGTTCAAAAGGGTCGAGATAATCAGAAAATTGTACCCGTGGGTTTAGTTTGGGCCCCGAGGCGATTTTAGGCCTAACCAGCATCACGGGGAGGGGGGGGGGCAATTTAGTCATTTTTCATTTTAGGCCTTAGTTAATGACGAAAATTGGGAATTAATATCAGATGTTAGGAGAGCCTTCTAGGGTTAACATTCTTAAAAGTTTAGAACGACAGTGAGAGGAATAAAGGAAAAATCTTTCCAAGAATTCAATGCCAAGAACTAACCAATTTGCACCTCCACCACCACCAAAGCGTAGATCGGAGCGAGGAGATTAAGCCTATACCAGTCTATTTCATGGAATCAAAACTATAATCTTAAGGTAAGTATCTATCTTGCTGATTCCTAGTTAATATTTCACCCATGTTAGATTAGGGTTGGCAAATACATGTTTTATTAAATAATTATATGATTTAGGATATTTTAATAGCATGTTTTAGGAGAAATGCATGTAGTCTGGAACCTTTGACATATGTGGAGGATCAACCACGAAATTGTAATGATTTAATAGAAAGAAATCTGGAAAAAGATTGAGAATATTAGAATTTATGATAAAACTAGGGTTCTTGATAATTCTACTGAATTTGCCCCTTTAAATCCATACCTTTGATGAAATCGTATATGTTTTACATAGAAAACCATGTAGATAGGTTGATATAACCCTTGGTTTAATTGTTTGGAAGTTTGGGATGAATTAAGCATGATTTTGAGGCTGGAAGGTGATAAAACTCGTAGGTTGTTTTTGCAGGAATCTGAGCAAGAACTGCTCAATCGATCGATGGATCGAAAGATCATCCCCTGCTCATCGATCATCGACCCCTCCTAGAAATTGAATATTTTTTCCCTTTTTAATTAATTATGTTAAAATACGTAGGAGCCCTTAGATATCATTTAAAGATCATAATGGGTTATGAAGAGGACTAGTAGGGTCTAAGTAGGTTCCGGTGAATATAATTTTATACGAGATGTAATTGTGGGATAATGGGGGTATGAAATTTATTAGAAATCGTGTGTATGTTAAGTAATGTATTGAGAGATTCAAGAAGGACTTAGACCAGTATGTGAGTGAGGGTATACCTACTGAATTTTCCTTTAGGAAGAGAAAACACTTCAAGGGACAAGAAGTAATTATGTAATGGTTATAATTAAGAATAAAAAAATAGATGAGTTCATCATGCGTAAGAATTGGGTAATTTGTACTAGGTACAATTAAAATATTATTATAGGTCACGAGCAAACCAAGTTGAAAGATGTGAATATTTATATATATAACCGAGTGCTTGCATAAATATAAATATAAATAAATATAATATATATATATATATATATATATATATATATATATATATATATATATATATATATATGTGTGTGTGTGTGTGTGTGTGTGTGTGTGTGTGTGTAATCATACCTACGCTACTTGCTATCACAAAGGTTGCCGCGTCGGCACAGTCTTATCACGATGGGACCTTTATAGGGGATATTGACTCGTATCCTAGAACATAGGATTCCTTGGTACAAGCTATCTGAAAATGATAGTTAGACGGTCCTAAGAGACGTGAGGGTGTGTGATTACCTCTTAGTGACTTGGAACTATGCTTCACCCCCATTTTATGTGTATTGTGTTAATACAGTTCGAGAGTGATTTCGAACTAGTATTTCCCTTGTACGAGGTATATGGGGACTTGATAGCAGAGTATACCAGCACCATAGAGCTTGGTATGTGAAATGATAATAGGTACCTGTATATGGGTAGACCTTCCAGTGTTTAAAATTGGAAGGGTAAGTTCTTCTTTATTTTATAGAACAGTTGGGAGATATTCCAGGAGGAAAGTGAGAGAGTGAGATCCTTTAGGATGCGGCGGATGTGGGAACGTCCTTCCAAATCAGGTATTCTCTTGTCGCAGTTTGTACTCTTGCATTAACTTTTTACTTTCCTTTTACTGTATTATCCACGACACATACTAACACTTTGGTACAACTCTTGATGGCCTGAAGCTCAACATCAGAAAGGTAAACGGGTTGAGGATGTGACCTCATTAACTGATGTGAACAAGAATTTTCCTCTAATTGTCACCAGTTGGACTATCTTTAAACAAGGATATTTTGTGTCCAGTACCAAGCCAAGAAAATGGTTACAAAATGTGAACTCCTTACTCTCTGATATTTCCTTTGCAGAGTATATTTACTACTTATAGCCTGCCCTTTTAATCTAATTTTAAGTGATGAAGAGATAGATCGAGAGTTGCTCATTTCCTAGTTTAATGAGATGGATGAGTCTACCTTAGAACTCAACCGAGCCCCCAGGAAAAAGAGGAAGAAGAGAAAAAGGGTACCCCAAGGGAGCAACTCCTGCGGCTAAGCCCACTATTGTTGCTGGGGTTGAGGAGGCCAACCTTCCTTGTGATGTCGCGACTAGGGAGACACAAAATGAACCCCAGTTGATGATTATATTGGTGTGGAACTAACCGTGGCAGGAATAATATCTTTCGGGGGTGACTTCTATGGTGGTTCCAATATCATTCACGTCTCAACTACTAGGTCCCTCCACGAACTGTGGTGGTAGTTAATTCTAGCCTGCCCACTCCACAGAGCAGGGCTAAATGGGATGTTGATGGTCATCCATGGACTCGATTTAGGTTACCTGATCCCAAATCCTCCTTGGATACAACCGCTAGGGAAGTCTCCAAGATGAAGAAGGCAGACACTTCTGACCTCAATCGTCTAGTGAATGAGGATGCCGAAGACTTAAAGGAATATGCCTTCCACAGTCTGCTTAGTGTAAAACATTTTCCATTGTTTATTTTCTGCAGATAATTGCTTCCTCCCTAACAGTAATTTTTAAATTTCAGGATACGAAGGTACTTATAGCCCAGAGGGCCAAGTATGAAGGCCTATTTAAACTTCATAGAATTGCGGAGTCTAGCCACCAGTTCCAAATAGAGAGTGACGGGACTTTATCTTTTTAAGATTGTAAAAAGCCATTAGAGGCAGACTTACTGGCCTATAATATGGATTTAGACCATAAGGTAGAGGCCGTCGTCTCATCTCAGAAGGACGCTGAAGAGAACTTTAAGCAAGCTGTAGAGGCCTTGAATGTTTCTATGGCCCAGACTGAAGAGGCTGCCAGCAGGCCCGATCCTTTCAATCAAAGTTAACTGCAACTGAGGAACTAAACCAAAGGATAACAAATGATCATGCCGTAACCTTAAAGTCACTTGAGGAGTCACATGTTGAAGCCTTAAATAAAGTTTCTAATGATGTCGTGGCCAACTACAAGACTTTTAGGGACTTCTTCCTGACTAATATAAAGGCCTACCTTCGAGGATTCCGGGAGCTCAGACACATAGTGATTAAAAACTTCCTTGAATCAAAGGAAAAAGTTCTTGCCTAGAACTTTAGTGCTTCTGAGCATATGGAGTGTGTGGCAGAGTTAAAGACTTCTGTGGAAAAGAGGGAAAGGAAGAAAATAGAGGAGGCCACTATAACTGATGATGAGACTGAGACCGCGATCGATGATGGAGAAGATCATGGAGATGAGGATGTGGCCTTATAGTTGACTTCTTTCTATCTTCTTTGTAATTATTTTTTAATATTTTTATTCCCTTCGTGAAAGTAAACATTAAACATGTTTTTCTTTTAATTACACAAGGTTGTGGCCACATTTTTTTGAATACAATGCTTTCTATACCTTCTCTGAATGTAGTTGTCTTGAACAGGATGCGACCTTATATTGTTTAATCTTGAATGCTTGCATTAGCTTTAGGTGCAGGTTGCAATCCTCATAATAATACGCTGCAATAATGTTGACTTTTTTATAAGATTGGTTGTGGCTACATAAAAGGCTGCGGCCATTGTCATGATAACTGGGTATACAAGTACCCTCACGCAGTCTTTAGGAATAGGTTAGACCTTTTATAGAAATGTAGTTGCAGTAATATTAGACGACTTTGGATTATTGGGAACAATTTTCCTTATTGCGAATAATAATGTCCTTATCCCACTTTTCTTCAATTAACTGTGGCTACTTTTTATTGAGTTGTGTTTTTGGGCATTTTAAAACCTCCCCAGGCTGGGTTGTCAATAAGCCACCCACGGCTAGATAGGTATTTTCAAGCTTCCTTATGCTAGGTGTTATCAAGCCTCCCCAAGCTAGGTAGTTTCAATCCTCTACCAATTGGGTTGTCAATAAGCCACCCATTGCTAATAATGAGTATTAGAATCCCTCCAAACTAATGATGAGAATTCCTTATCCTCGAATACTTTTGTGATGTGAGGAGTTTCATATACCTATTACGGTCGCCACCCGTTCTCCTCCATAGACTCTTCCTGTAATAAATAATCCATGAGATATTGGGCCATAAGGTTTCCTTTCGAAATCTGTTAAAGAAAAAGATATCTCACAAGATTATAGATAATGACATAAAGAATTAACATGTTGCTAAAAATATCATTCACACACACACACACACAAATATATATATATATATATATATATATATATATATATATATGATTTTGTAAGTGAAGTACAAAGCATATGTGTAAAAGCTATAACTAAAGAGGTTAAGAAAAAATGGAAACTAAGGCAGAATTCAAGCATGCAACCGTTATGAACCTATGATGCATTCCCTCCCTAACAAGCCTCTCAATCTCATTCTTCAAATCATGAAATTTGTCACTGGTGTGGCCATAGTCCTGGTGAAATTCACACAGCTTCCCCCTATCACTCTTATGTGGTAGGGATTTCAACTTATTTGTCCACCTAAGCAGTTTTTCTTCCCTGATTCTCTAAAGGATGTGCTCAACATTGAAGGTCGAATGGGTATAGTGCTCATAAGCCTTCTCTGGCCTTGTCTCTTCCTTCGTCCTCTTCTTAGGGACTTTGGTGGCGACCTTATCTTTTGCGGCCTCTGGTGCTGCAGACTTCTGCATAAGGGTGAAGGCTAGGACTCCAACATCAAAACCCTCTATGCCAGGAGGTTAACTTGTCCTTGGAGAGAGGCCTGACTGTCATATAGGTGGTTGATGTAGTTCGACAGTTGGGTTATCTCTTTATTCTGCTGTGACCCTGACCCAAATATTCCTTCCATGACTTTTGTTATGTCAATATTAAGAAATATATACTCTGAGATGAAATAAACAGTGGTGAGAAAATCACGGAATGTAGAGAAAAACCAAGTATAGTAATGCGAATGCAATCTTTGGTAATCTCCCAAGTTATACTGCTACGGCCGCGGCTTATTGTAGATATGAGGTTACTGCCGTGACTTTACCGAGGGAAAATTCACCAGAGTTGAGTCCGAGGATAATTTATCATAAGCCCTTTCTTCCCAGGTGGTGAACTGAAGAAGTAAAAATATACACCAATTGCAATAGAGGGGTTGCGGCCTATAGGCAATTAAGCTTCCAGGTCGCATCAAGCCTGATGCAGTGGAGGGTGTAATCTCAAACTTGGACCCAAAAGTTGGGTTTAATCCACAAAAGATGACCATAATAAGCCTACAATGAGTCTACCATGGACAAAACAGTCCTCAAGTGCCAAAATATCACAGATCTAGTATCAAACCCTAGATCATGGGTGTAAAAAGAAGAAATGAGAAAATAGAAACTCATCCCTAGTTACCTACCTTTATGAGGCCATAGTCTTTAGTGATTTTTAGCACTGACTAAGTAGGGAAACATCATTGGGGTATATGAAATAGATCTAATGGTCATTGAAAAGAGGACACATGAACAAATCTAGAAATAAATAATCCCCTAACGAGGTTTATATGCAAAAAATATGAGTCCCATGACCCAGATCTCACCTATGGGATAGTGACTCGAGGGCCCCCATGGATTAAATAAGGTGTAAGGAACCAAAAAATATAAAGGAAATCAGATTTAATAGCTCGTTTCCCACATACGACGCCAAAATAATGATGCGAGAAATTGGCATATATCATTCTCAACCATCATATCAGATATAAAATAAAAATAAAGAAAGTAAAAGGAGATAAACACAAGATATAGAGTGGTTTGATTACAAAAATGAGCATACGTCCACTTTATTTCCCTATTCTCATTATATACATTATATAGTATAATATTGTGGTGCCATTAGAGGCGTACAAGATAGATAAGAGAGGAGAATACATGAATATAGCCAAGTTGGGACTCCTAGGATGCGGCCTACAAATGATGACTTTGTATGGCTATGAATGGGGGTGAGGCCCCTAGTGAGGTGACTTCTAGAGAGAGGTAGGGTAGAGACTTTGGCAGAGCTTTGCTGAGTGGTTTGTTATTCTATTAGTAAGGTGATCACTTATATTTATAGAAGTCATGAAGGTTGTGTCACATGCATAGGGACACATGATATGTGGATAAGTGAGGTGAGTAAGGAATCCTTCTAAAAGTAGGAAAACTGTCAAGTGACTAGTGGGAGAGGAGGTAGTTGTGGCCTTTTTGGACCCAGACAGCAGTTGGAGCTCAGATGACAAAAGTGACCTGTTTGACCCCGGGTAGAAATTGATGTTAAAAGATGGTTGCAGCCAATTTGATCCCAGGTATCGGCCTTACTCTTAAACCTTTCATGGGTACAGTGCCAGCATTGGGCATTTAGCCAGGAGTGGCATGTATCTCTTGGATTTTGGCACGAACACAGTAGTATTCAAATTCTTGGTTATGAAACTACGTGCCATGGTCGGTGATGAAGGCGTAAGACATTTCATAATGGTAATTGATGTTCTTCCATATGAAATACAAGACCTTCGTAGAAGGAATTTTCACCATAGGTTCAATATCTACCCATTTGGTAAAGTAATCCACTGAAATAACTAAGTATTTAAACCTTCCCATGGTCTTCGATAGAGGGCTGACCAAGTTATATGGAAAAGGGACAAGGGGATGTAATCAGCGTGAGTGAAGCCCCTAGTGTTTAATGGATCATAATGTATTTGTGGCACTTATCACATCATCATGTATAGTTAATGTAATCAGCTTTCATGGTGGGCCACTAGTAACCTTGCATAGCTACTCACTTGATTAATGATCTTCCTATTGAGTGTGTCCCTTAAAATCCTTCATGTATTTCCTTTATCAAGTCACCTACCTCAGTTGGCTGAACACATTTGATAAATAAAATAATGAATCCTCTTATCTATAAGATCCCTCATTTCATAGTGTACCTATCTACTTTGTATTAGAGACTCCTGGCCTCCTTAGGATCAGTCGACCCAATACCCTTTTATAAGTAATTTCTTATCGGATCCATCCAGGATGGGCCCAAATCCAATTCAATCATACTGAGGTTTTCTTTAGCAATGCTCTTATGCAGGAGGATGTCTACTGGGATGGTCCTTCTTAACTATGGTCTGGTCACAGAAGCGAGCCGAGAAAGTGTATTTTTGTAGGAATTGTCAGCTCTAGGGTTCCTGATCACCTTGACTACTCGAAACTTCAACATCATATTTTATGATTTTGCTAGGTATATCATCATGAACTCCCCTATGACTCTATAAAACCTAACACTTATTTACGACATTTAGAGATAACACTAGGTTAAATATAGGTATGAGTGCTTCATACTCTGTCTCATTATTAGAGGACTTGAACTGGAATCTGAGGGTATACTCAGCATCAATATAGGGTGTTGATTATCAGACCAGCCCCACTGCCAGAGGCACATAATGAGCCATCTACTTGCATCTTCCAAACATGAGGTTATTTCTCGAAATCTCCCTTTATCAGTGTCCCATCATTTAACACCTTTTCGCTTTGGTCTAGGTAGCAAGTAGTTTCCTTTTACCCAGTAGATGATTATAGTATATCTATGATTTGGTCGGCTACGCTAGGCATTGATCTATCTTTCAAAGAAATTTGCTCTATAAGTTGAACTTGTGCGCTCTCTTCTAGAGAAGCCTGCTCGATTGGTTTCCATGCTAAGCTCTCTTCCATGGAAGTCTACTCAACAGGTTTTTCCTTATAAGTGAATTCTTCTATGAAATCAGCTACTTCTTGGCCTTTTATCACCATTCTAGATTCGTATTGTATGTCATACTATCCTAATCCTACAGCCCAAGCCAGCAGTCTATCCAATTTCTCAAGCATATAAATGGCTTGTTATAGGGGTATGTCTGTATAAACTACAATGGTGTGAGCTTGGAAATATGACTTCATTCTTTTGGAAGCCTTAATTAAAGCTAGCGCTAGCTTTTCCAATCTTGGATAATGAATTTATGCTCCTTAGTATGCTTTGCTCATATAGTAAACTAGTTTTTATACCCCATTTTCTAGTCGGACCAAATCTGAGCTAACTGCCGACAACTAGGTATATGTAGAGTTTCTCTCCCATGAGGTTCTTTGAGAGCAAAGTGGAGATACCAGGTATTTCTTCAACTCCAAGAAAGCATTTTCACATTCTTCACTTGATTTAAATGACGTCCTCGGTACTTTAAACAAATATATTAAGAGTTATTACCTTGCCTGTTAGCTTTTGTACATCCTGCTTGTTCATCATGGATTACATGTTGATAAGTTCTCAATACTTCTTTAGTTCACTATAAAGTTGAGCCTTGTACGCTGAACACATATTTTATGGGCTTGAGCTTCATCTTATGCTTCTCCAACTGGTTGAATGTCTGACTTAAGTCATTGATATGGCCAACGAATCTTTTTACCTTGGTTAACATGTCATCTATGTATACTTCCATGTTCTTGATGATCTGTTCCTCCAAGATTGTATGCACCAACATTTGGTATGTTGCTCCAACATTTTTTAGCCAAAAAGGCATAACATTGTAGCAGTAGCTACCTCGGATGGTGATGGATTAAGTTTTCTCTTTATCTTCAGGCTTCATTTGGATTTGGTTATATCCCGAATATTTATCCATAAAGATGAGTAGTTCATGCCATGTAGTAACATCGACCAATTGATCAATCCTTGGTAAAGGGTAATAGTCCATCGGGAAGGCTTTGTTTAAGTCCGTGAAGTCATCACATATACGAAATTTATCATTCTTCTTTCTAACCATAATTACATTGGACAACCATTCGGGGCACTTGGCGTCCTCAATAAAACATACTTTTTGTAATTCCTCCATTTCCTCCTATATGGTCATGTTCTTTTCAGAACTTAAGACATGTTGTTTTTGTTTTATCGAATTTTTATCCTTGACTGTGTTGAGTTCATGACACGCGAATTCGGTATCAATCCATGGAATATCCTCATGACTCCAAGCGAATACATTTTTTTCGCATTCTGAGGAAATCCACCAATTCTTTTATGATAGTATAGGGTCTAGTGATGAGCTAATTTGTGTTGTCTTCTTTGCGTGTTCATTGCCTAGGATAATGGACTCTACCGTTTCCCCAACATGTCCCTTGAATAATTATGTTTCCTCCATTTCTTTCCAAACCTGTCTTTTTCTTCATTTTCACAAGTGTCACTCCCCCAAAACATCATCAAGTTATCCACACTAACTTCTTAAGTGTTTTTAACTCATTGATGCCTATTTAACACTTTGGAGTAATATTATTCTCAAGTTTGAAATATCTTTACTTTTTCACTTTCTTTCCCTAAGAAATTATTGGACATTTAAAGACTACTTTATAAGAAAAATACATTTTTCTTCATTAATACATGTAGTCTTAAAATCATATATTTATCACCTTCACAACACCTTGTTCACACACTTTAAGGGCTAAAAATTTTAATTTATTTATTTCATGTTTAAACCCAATAAAACCCTCATTAAACTTGCTTATATGTTCATCCTCAAAATACTACAAGTTTATATACATGAGAAGATGGATTTTAAGTCCAAAAATCCTATTAAATGGGTCTAACATGTGATTTATCCTAGAAATTTCATAATGTTTGCACAAACATACTTTTCAAGGAAAAAGACATTTTTGTTTCCTCAAAACTTGAATAAAATGTCCATTTATATAAAATCCCAAATTTTCACAAGAAAATTTTGAATAATTTATTCATAAAATATTCCCCACTTAAAAAACATTCTTATAATATTTTAATTCTATAAAAATATTTAAACACTAAGTTTTCATGAAATATATCATTTTGCTCAAGACCATTGAAACCCTTTTGTAAACCCATTTTCACAAATCTTAAGAAATATCAATTTTGAATCATATGTGTATCCTACTCTTAAATTCTATATGCAAGATCAAATACTAATAACATAGAGTCTTAAACTTAAGAGTAGAGTTTTTCCCACCTCAAATGGAGCTCTAAAATGGTTGGATGAAAAAGAAGGTAATGGTAACCCCAACTTCCTAATATGTCCTCGAGGATGTTGGCTATCTCCACAAAGATTTCCTCCATAAGATATTCAATCAAAAACCCCTTCAAACTCCATTAATCTTCCATCTTCATCTTTAAGAATCCCTAACAACACCTTCAAAGATTCGTAGCTTTGCTCAATAATGGTGAAAATGGGTGTCTAAAGCTTATATAAGGTGGACTACGTAGTAAAATGTGGTGGCCTAAGGTGGAGGGATGGTAGTGTAGGGTGGTTTGTGGTGGCAGAGACTTGGTGGAGGTGAAACATCCTTCGAACTATAGAGAAAGAGAGGTATAATGATGATATAAAATGGTGGGGTGAAGTTACCCTTCTCCATTTCCTATATAACCCCAATACACCCATAAAAATTATTTATAACCCAAACCAAACACCCTAAAGACATTTTAGATCATCTATTATCTCCAGAGCTCGACACCTCATCAATCCAAGGGCCAATAATTCGATAGCACAAAAGGGCATTTCGATTTTAAAAATTCTGAACAAGTCGTTCAAAAGAGAATGGGACGTCATTGGAACAAGATCCCAATCTTGTTTGATCTCCCATCGAATGACCTTATAATGAGGTTGAAATCTTATACAGGGCATCTCGTTCGATCCTTGTTAGAACCCAACTTCGAATGACGTTAGAATTTTGTTTAAACCAACATTTATTTCGTTCGAACTAGAATGGCGCCTCATTCGAACCAACCTTAATTTCGTTCGAACCATTAATTTTTCCTACATATTCAATTTTTCCTCATAGCTTTCAATAATTACCAACAAAGTCACAAGAATAATCAAATATAGAGATGAAATAACATATACTAATAATCAAAATCCTAATATTTCCTCGTGATTATAAATAACACGGGTGAAGGGTAAAATCTCGGTGGCGGAGATTACATTATCCATTTAAAAATCCTTAACTTTCTTCTTTATCTATATAAAAAAATATTGTTGATGCCTAATTCATAATGTTTTTATAATAAATAGTTAAATCCATACACACCTCAAATCGTTATATAAATACATTTATTATAAGATTTGTTAAAATCTACTTAGCATACTTGTGCTAATTCTATTTTTACCTCCAGATGCTCCAGGAGAAGGAAGCAATACCCTCCTCCCTTTTGTGTAATATTCACGGATCACTTATATGATTATACAATTATATGGAAGGAGATTAAGGAAGATGGAAACGTCTCTCAGGAGGACCACCAATGGTAAATGTTCTTTGACGGCACTGCCAAAAAGGTATACGACATTGGTATACTTCTGATCGCCCTTGATAACTCTCACACCCACATTGCCATCAAGATAGATTTTCCCTACACTGACAATATGATCGAATATGAGGCATGCACTATAGGCCTCAAAGTCACCCTCAAGAAAGGTATCAAATACCTAGTTGTCTATGATGACTCTGCCATCATCATCAGCCAAGTCCTTAGAAGATGGAAAGTCAAAGATGAGAAGCTTTTACCCTTCCACACCCACATAGAAGAGATGGCCTCCCAGTTCTGAAATATCACCTTTCACTACTTGCCTCGCGTAAAGAATAATTTAATAGATGCCCTTACTACCTTAACCTCCATAGTCGATGTGCCCAAGGGAATAACGATGGCCTCCTTCATAGTACAAAAATAAGTTTTGCAAACCCAATGCTACCACAATGAGCTCGTCACATAGAATGATTTCGATATGGCTGAGTACTCGTACTACAATATCTGGTGCCTCCTAAGGCATGGTAGGTATTCTCAAGACACTAATAAGAAAGATCGTGTAACCCTCCACAAACTGGCTACCCAATACATGATTTGTGACAAAGTACTATTTAAGAGAAACTTAGATTGAACCCATTTTCACTACATCGCAAGGGATAAGGTTGAAGAAATTATGCAAAAAGTCCACACCAGGAAATGCGAACCCCACATGAATGGTCATATGCTTGCTAAGAGGATTATCCAGCAGGGATATTATTGAACCACTATGGTTTAGGATTGCACCTCCTACGTCCGAATATGCCTCAAATTCTAATATTTTACTAATCTCCAACACTTACCTCCTCGAGAATTGGAATGGCATTTCTCGATGACTTACGTCATTTTTAATTTTAGGATAAAAAGTAACACTTATAATTCAACCTTAGGTTTGGTGACACAAGATATGTAATACGCTGTTAGTTATCGCTATAATGAATAAACTTCTGTCTTTTGCCTTAACTTTAGTTTCAATGCTTTATTACTATCTTATACATTCATTAAAAAAATAGGGTGTGACAAAAAGAGAATTTATATAGTCTGATGGAGGATAATTAATTATAAACCCCCTGTCAAGTGAAATACATTATGTGCTTTATTTTTATTCTTTATGGGTGAGATTGTGGGGTTGGCATATATGTTATAGTTCAAATATCAAAACGTTTATTAGAAATATGAGGTAGTTAAAATTTTATGAGATAGTGAGTGCTTTAAATTAAAAAATTTGCGTGGGGATTGGGGTGCAATATTACTTTTGTAGAGCAGGAGCAGGAGCAGTAGCCGTAGC